>OX411742.1:32876790-33476790 GCA_948252205.1 Orthosia incerta
CTATTAGTGTTAAGCCATATAGATTGTCACCAACAAGGCAAAAGCTGGATGATATGATAAATGATGACATTATCGAGGAATGCGATTCCCCATGGTCAGCACCTGTAATTCTAGTAGTAAAAAGGAGAAACCGATGTTCGAGTTTGCGTAGATTATCGACGACTCAACGAGAAAACTAAACCTGACAGATATCCGTTGCCTCGTATTGACGACTTATTACATCAGGCAAAAGCGATGCCATACATGGCAACAATTGATTTACAGTCAAGTTACTGGCAGATTATGGTACATCCAGATGATTACGATATAAAACAAGCTTTGTTTCACCATTTGGAACGTTTCGTTTCAAGCGAATGCCATTCGGTCTTCGAAACGCGCCTGCTACGTTCCAAAGATTAATGGACAAATTCATACAAGGATTGCACGCGAAGTGTGTATTGAGTTATTTAGACGATCTAATTATAAGATCAATAACTTACTGTCAACATTTAAAAGACTTAAGAGAAATATTTATCAAACTGAGAGAATACAAGCTACGAGCCAACAGAAATAAATGTAAATTTATGTGTTCAGAAATTAAATATCTGGGCCACCTTATAGTATCTGACGGTATCAAAACAGACCCAGAGAAAATCTCTGCTATTGCAAACCGTCAGGCGCCTAAAAATCTAAAACAATTAATATAATTTTTA
Source organism: Orthosia incerta (assembly GCA_948252205.1). Taxonomy (NCBI): domain Eukaryota; kingdom Metazoa; phylum Arthropoda; class Insecta; order Lepidoptera; family Noctuidae; genus Orthosia; species Orthosia incerta. The sequence goes on from OX411742.1 coordinate 32,877,483, forward strand.
CAAACCGTATAATGGTATCGGAGATTTATTCATAATTATGCAGACATTGCTAGACCGCTTACTAACCTAACGAAAAAGAAAATAAGCTGGAAGTGGGAACGAGAGCAACAAGAAGCATTTTTGAAATTAAAAAGTGCCTTAACTACTTCACCAGTGTTAAAACAGGCAAGTGACGATTTACCCTTTGCTATCAAGACTGATGCCAGCCAGTATGCCATTGGCGCAGCTTTAGTGCAGGGGGAGGGAGATAATGAACACCCTGTTGAATACGCAAGTAGACTCTTAACACAAGCTGAACGCAATTACAATGTAACAGAAAAGGAAGCACTAGCCATAGTATGGGCTATTGCAAAATTTCGTGGCTATATAGAAGGTACAAAGTTCATAACTATTACAGATCATCAACCGTTGAAATGGTTAATGAATCTTAAAACACCTACTGGTCGCTTAGCACGATGGGCACTACAGCTGCAACCATACGAGTTCAAAATCCAATATACTCCAGGAAGTACTAATGTAGTAGCTGATACATTGTCTCGACCACCGTGTGAGCAGCATGATGGAAAATGCCTCATATGCAGCACAGAGTTAGATCTACCTAGATATAATGAAAAACAGTTAAGAGATGAACAAATGAAAGATGACACCCTTCAGACTATTATAAAAACATTAGAAGAAGGAAAAGAAATACCAAGTTATGTAGACTACATTAAAAAAGGGTACCTAATCCATAAAGGTGTCCTGTATCTTTACATGCCAGAACAAGAAGACGACAATGCAAAGTTAGTTGTTCCACGTCATGAAATACAAAATGTACTAAACGCTTACCATGACTCACCTACTGTTGGTCATATGGGAGTAGAAAGAACAGTACAACGTATAACAAATAAGTTTCATTGGACAGGACTACGAAAAGATGTAATAAAATACGTGAAAACATGTATTGAATGCCAAAAATATAAGCCCACTAATAAAAAGCCAGCAGGCTTATACCAGTCCTCCCCAAACTCTCAACGATTTGAGGTGTTGTCCATTGATCTTTTTGGACCTTTACCAAAGGGACCATCAGGAGAAAAGTGGATACTGATCATAGAAGAATCTACTTCAAGATGGGTAGAATTATTCCCACTGAATGAAGCAACTAGTGAAAATTGTGCCATCATTTTACTCAATGAAATATTTCTTCGATATGGGTTGCCAAGGAAAATTATCAGCGATAATGGAGTACAATTTATATCAGCAATAATGCAAAAACTAGCATATTGCTTGGAAATTCAACAAATATCCACACCCGTATATCACCCTGAACCAAATGTGGTAAAAGAAAAAATAGGGACATGAAGTCACAAATTGCAATTATGGTGAAAGACAAACATAAGAACTGGCCATCGACTTTACCAACAAGAAGATTCGCAATGAATACAGCTAAGTGTCAAACAACAGGATTCTCACCATCTTACCTTACATTTGGGAGAGAACTGCGTACGCCATATGAGTTGACACATGATCTAAGCTCGGTGGTAGAATCAGAAAACTTTGTCGCAGAAATCACCCCAAAGTTAAAACAACTAGCGCAAGATTTGGAGCTAGCACAAGAAAATATAGAGTGTAACAAAGAAACGACACGCCAAAGAGCAAATAGCAAGAGAAGACCAGACCCAGACTATAAAGTTGGAGACTTAGTATTGATAGAATCTCATCCCGTTAGCAACATCAATAAACAGTTTACCTCGAAATTTGCTCCTCGACGAGATGGGCCGTATGTTATATTAAAGAAACATGGAACCTCCACTTATGAAATTGCTCACTCAGAAACTCCAGACAAGCCTATTGGAAAGTATCATACGACAGCGATAACTAAGTTTGAAAAGAGAGACGACGTGATATCCAAACCAACTTATCCGATACGCCAAAGAGGAAGGCCGCGGAAACAAACTGGTGCTGGTACTCAGTCGGGACGACCATAGAGTACCAGAGGGGGAGAATATAACACGACGCCTTACGCCATCTACCGGATGGTGTGCACAGCACTACACCACCCAAGTAGAACGAAACACAAACAAGATCAATCATAGATAAGACGATAACAAGTAAGAGTACCAATAGACTACTAGCGACATCTAACATTCGACATGTGAAGCGCCCGTGACGTCAACGAGGATTACAACCACATGCAAGCATGAGATGATGGAGACACACAGTTATCTGCCAGCCGCCTATATAAACCCGCACCACGGAGGAACCAGCACTCACTCGCTACTTAGGAGGCACAGTGGTCGATAGCCCCGCAGTCACCACTGTTGTCATCAGCTCGACCTGAGCGGAGGCCCCGTCGCCCTCAGGAAAAGCCTTAGCTAGGAGGTTAAGGGATAGGATAGCCCCGCAGTGGCCGCAGTCCATCCCTGGAACCACCAATAGGTTTAACTTAAGTATAACTTTGTTTGCTAAAGTCTGTAAAGTGTTATAAGGAAAGTAATAAACCCCCTACTTGTCATCCAACGTTGGTTTTATTCCACCGCCACCATTACAGTATCTTAAATTGAAAGTGAAACAGCAGTTAAACACTGGAAAGTGATTTATGTATCCAAACATTAAAAGTAGATGCTGCTAAGTATAAGAAGACTTACTCAAAGTCTAGTTACAAGAAAAATTTCAACCAGACTGTTGAGAAATTTGATTGCCATCGGTGTCAGAAACGTCATGGTCCAAGAGAGATTCCAGCCTTTGGAAAATAATGTACTAGGTGTGGCACTCTAAACCATTTTGCGGTGAGCTGTAATGTGAAAAATCCTATAGTTCACGAGTTAAAGGCATCTGCCTGAAACGAAAGTTTATACTGTGGTGTGGTTAAATCTGCAACTGGACAGAAATCAAAGTAGACAGAAAATATTTCAATTGAAGACCAAATTATAAAGTGTAAATTGGACACAGGTGCAGATATAAGTATAATGCCCAAAAAAAGGTTTTTGATAAAATCAACAAAAAGTTTAATTTTAAATTACAAGAAACAAATTTAAAACTTGAATCTTTTGCGGGAAACCAGGTTGAAGCAATGGCAATTGTCAATTTATGGTGTAAATATAAAGACCAGGAATGTCATGAAAATTTTGGTTGTTGTGGACTGTAACACCGTGCCGCTTGGTCTTCCTGGCTGTGTTTCATTAAATCTTGTACAGAGAGTGCATGCTGTGACATTGGACAGCAATAAAGAAAATTTTATAAAACAAAATATTGAAATTTTTGAAGGCATAGGTAGATTGCCGGTCAAAATTGGTATTCCAACAAAAAAATATAGACGAGCCAATCTGTCATCCATCAGCAAGGTTGCCTACATGTTTGCTACAGAACCATTAACTAAAGTGGAAAATATAAATGAGAATGCTTGTTCAATAGAATTGTTATTGCGTAAAAGCCAGATGGAAGGGTATGAAATCCATCTGACTTAAATAAATATATCGTAAAAAAACCGAAAGTATTATCAAATTTGGAGGATTTAAGTTTAAAATAAAAGAAAAAAATATCTGTGTTAGATCTAACTGAAGGCTTTCATCATCTGCTGCTGACCGAAGATGAATCATGGAAGTGCTGCTTTGCAACACCTTTTGGAGTATACAGGTATCTTGTTTTGCCATTTGGCCTCATGAGTGCACCAGAACTCTTCCAAGATGTACTTGAAGAGCATTTTGGAGAACTAGATAATGTTGTAATATGGGCAGATGATATTTTAATTATAGGTAGTTCTGTTGAGGAACATGACCTAGCTTTGTCAAGTGTGATTAAGAAAGCAAAAGAACTAGGAATTTTGTTCCATAAAAATAACTTTCAGTACAAAAATATGAGGTCAAATTTGTAGGACAAGTGTTCAATGAAAATGGTGTGTCTCTGGACAAATATAGGGTTGAGTCACTTCTGAGTTTAAAGGAACCCCAAAATAGAGATGAGCTTAGGCAAATATTGGGTTCATTCTATTATGTGAGAAGGAATGTCCCAGATATGGCAAATTTAATGTCACCTCTGTGTAAGTTGATAAAAAAGACACTGATTTTGTGTGGTTGCCGGCACATAGATTAGCTTTTGCAGAACTGAAAAGGCAAATATGTTTAGCACCTGTATTGACTCCTTTTGATTCGTGGATAAAAATAATTTTACAATGTGATGCCTCAAAAAGTGGACTGGGATGTTGTCTTTTTCAGAAAGATGATAAAAATATTTTGAGATTGGTATCTTGTGCATCAAGAACCATGAATGATGCTGAAGTAAACTATAGTCAAATAGAAAAAGAATTACTTTCCATTTGCTTTACGGTAAAAAAAACATAGGTACATTTATGGTTCTGATGAGGATGTTCAAAGTGATCATAAGCCCTTTGTGTCAATTATGTCAAAACCTATTTGCAAGATTGGTTCACCACGCTTAAAACGACTGAGATTGAAATTATTAATGTATAATTTAAATGTTTATTATTTCCCCGGTAAGTTGTTACGTTTTGCCGACATGTTATCAAGAAACAGCCTAAATATTACAGAAAAGGCGATGCGAAGGGAACGTTTTGACCATATTAGCAGAATCGGGAACAAACTAGCTTCATAGCCTGCTGGTAGCAAAGCGTTTTGGTCCCTGGCTAAGTCGGTTAAATCAAACTTCTGTCGCCTCTCACTACCACCACTGCTGAGACCCGACAGGTCACTGGCCCATTCCGCCGAAGACAAGGCAAACTTGTTTGCCTCCCACTTTGCGGAATCTTCGCAAAGTGGGAGGCGCGCGTCCCCATCCGTCTCCAGTTGGATGTGCGACGAGTATGTCGGATATTCGCATCCATCAGAGGGAGGTCTGTAGGGTGTTGCGTATTAGAATAGATAACAAATTTATAAAAATGTGTCACGAGACTCTTGTCTATGCTGTATTGTATGTACCACTCGTAAAAAATTAAGTTAGTCTATTACGGAAAAGCAACGTGTTTTAATAGGTTATGGGCAAATATCCATAATTTTCAGTTTTATTACTCAGTTTAGTGTAAAACAGTTGAGAATTGTTGACTTTTTCGTGGAAATATTGCTGTGAACTACATTCAAAGCATTCCGAAATTAAAAGGACGCGAAAATTATGATGAGTGGAGTTTTGCTGTCGAAAATCTGTTGGTGCTTGACAACCTCGTGAACTACGTAAAGTCGGAGCCAGAGGCTAATTTCGAGGCAAAAACATCAGATGACGCAAAAACCAAGGCGAAGCTGGTTTTAACCATCGATCCTGGATTATACGTGCATATAAGGGAAACAAAAACATCTTTGGAGTTATGGACAAAACTGAGAACCATGTTCGATGACTCAGGTTTCTTCGTAAAATAACCCTACTAAGACATTTAATCTCGTTCCGGCAAGAAAATTGCGATTCTATGACTTCATACTTCACGCAAGTGGTCGAAACAGCTCAGAGATTAAAAGGCACTGGATTTACAATCACGGAGGAATGCATCGGGTCATTGTTATTAGCTGGTTTGCCAGAAAAATTTTCACCCATCATGGGTGAAAATTTTATGAAATAAAGTATGGTAATTGAGCACTCAGGAATGCAGATTTCCGCCGATGTAATAAAGACAAAGTTGATTGATAAGGAGGTTTCAAAGAATATCTAATAAATATATATATATTTCAATAATCAAGAAGGGGGTCAAGCACAGGGGCGGAGGCAGATCAAGTGTTATCTGTGTGTTGGTAACCATAAACAAACAAATTCAATGTGATTCAATTAAATGTGATTATTGTGGCAAGCGTGGACATTTCGAATCGGCTTGTTACCGTAAAAAGAACGCAGTTAAACCAGAGAAACAAGATGAGCAAGAAGCAGAATGTGTTTCAATTGCTGACCCGCGACATAAATTTGTGAAAAAAATACTTATTAATAATCTGTATCAAGAAGCATTCATTGATACGGGAAGCAGTTGTTCGTTGATTTCTGAATCGTTGGTAACAAAATATTCAATGAAAAACGCTAACCCGCCTTGCCAAACCGAACGATACTCAAGATGGTGTACACAAGGAGCCAGGGAGACGCAACCGAGATAGAAGAACAGCTACGCATCCAAGAACAGGAAGCGAGACGCGTCCAAGAAGAGCAGGCGCGCCGCCAGGAAGCGGAGCTGATCGAACATGAGCGAAGAAGAAGACTCTCACCGGACCCACCAGCATCACCATTTCCGAGAATAGCACACAACAGCGCAGCGGGGCCATACAGTGCACAGACGACAAACACCGCGATCCGACAGCGAATGACGTCACCGACCAGGACAATGAGGTCGCAACGGTCGACGACAAGCATCACAACAAGGCTACGGATAGCTGAACTGGAGGCTGCAGAGAAGCTAGCAGCCATTCGGACCCAGCAACTGGCACTGGAAAAAGAGCTAGTCAAAAAGAGACTAGCTGTGGAGGTGTCAGCGATCAACGATGAAGAAAGCGCACAAGAGGAACAAGAGCCCTCTCGTCTACGCGAAGAGCCTCATCGAATGGTGGATGAATGGCTGAGGACGAATCCTCTCAACTCACGGGGCGAGGAGGGACCAAGAGAATCCAAACAGATACGCTTCGCGTATAGAACGAGGTCGCCGGCCCCCACAAGAGCGAAGGACAGCATTGAGCACTTGGCAGCAACGCTAGAAAAAATTACCCGAACTAGGCCTAGGCACACGGAGCTACCTACATTCTCCGGAGCGGCTAACGAATGGCTGCCATTCAAGGCGGCTGTACGAGATTCGACAGACATGTACCAGGTTACAGCAGCCGTGAACGTACAAAGGCTGAGAAGTTGCCTCAAAGGAGAAGCAAGAGACGCCGTGGGCGCCCTTCTACATACGGCTACTGATCCAGGCGTCACTATGAAAAGGACAACTGCCCTAAGTGCGAGCAAGCCCACGTGTTGACGCGGTGTCCGCAGTACAAGGCATTCTCCGGAGCGGCCAACGAATGGCTGCCATTCAAGGCGGCTGTACGAGATTCGACAGACATGTACCAGGTTACAGCAGCCGTGAACGTACAAAGGCTGAGAAGTTGCCTCAAAGGAGAAGCAAGAGACGCCGTGGGCGCCCTTCTACATACGGCTACTGATCCAGGCGTCACTATGAAAAGGACAACTGCCCTAAGTGCGAGCAAGCCCACGTGTTGACGCGGTGTCCGCAGTACAAGGCGCTAACGGTAGAGCAGCGATGGAGCTTTCTGAAGTCCAATAAGATTTGCTTCAAATGCGCACAGAAGCAACACAGGCGCATAACTTGCAAGGCGCAGCTGTGCGGCGTAGATCAATGTCGCCGCCCGCATCATACGACGCTCCATCAAGCGGTACGCGAAGCGCAAACGGAAGACACGGGGAAGGCTGAACCACCGAAGGAGGAAGCGGTCCTGTCCGTGGCTACCCAACCTGCTACCGGGCCACGGGCAGTCTTGCTCAAGACGTGGCCTGTCATCGTGTCCGGACCACGGGGGCCTCCCCCGTGGTCCAGACCTACGCACTCCTAGACGAAGGGGCCACGATCACCCTAGTGGACGACAAACTGGCGGCGAGCGTCGGGGCAGAAGGGCCATCACGGCCGCTCCAACTGAGCGGGGTCAACATGTCGCTGCTAGACGCACGGTTGGCGCAGTGGTTGAGCGATTGACTGCTGCGCTGCGTGTCGCGGGTTCGATTCCCGCACGGAACAAATATTTGTATGACCTACAGATAGTTGTTCCGGCTCTGAGTGTTGTGTATGTGAGTTTACATGTTTGTAAACGCACCCACGACAGGAATACATGCCTAGTGTGGGGCAAAGTTTTTATTAAAAAAAAAACATATGGGCAGCCAAACAGTGAACATCAACGTGAAGGGACTGAAGAGTGACGAAAGCTACAAGGTCAGAGCGAGGACTATGAAGGATCTCCGGCTTCACCAACAGTCCATTCCCGAAACGCTGCTGGATTACGAGTACCTGAGGGACCTGACACCAGAAGGGGTGTGCTACGAACTGGCGCGCCCCGGGCTTCTAGTAGGTACAGGCCACTGGGAGTGCATCGTGTCCCGCGAGCTCCGAATCGGCAGCCCTAACCAACCGGCAGCATCAAGAACGCAACTCGGTTGGGTGGTGCACGGAACCGCACCACGCAAGACCATCATTAAAGAAGGGAACGTGCTGCATGTATATGTGCCCGACCGAACTACGGGTGCATGCAGCCAGGAACCACGACTTAGTTGAAGCCCACTTCAGGATCGACGTGCTCGGCATACAAGGAAAGCCGAGAGTCAAGGCGAGCGATCAACGTGCAGAAGATGGACGCCGACCCAAGGTTCGCGGCTGAGTACTCCAAGCAGGTTAACAACCTATTGCACAAAGAGTACGCGACGCCATACGACGGGTCGGAGCAAGCGAGTGCCGTATGTTGATATCTGCCACATTTCACCGTGCAGAACCCGAACAAGCCCGGCAAACATAGGCTAGTGTTCGACGCAGCAGCGAAGAGCAACGGCGTCTGCCTAAACGATGAACTGTTGGAGGGAACCGACCTACTGCTGTCACTGCCAGGAATCCTGTTTAGGTTCCGAGAGAAGGCGGTAGCGATTACAACACAGATGTACATGGGCAGGAGTACCCGCGGGCGCTGGAGGCCATCAAAGGAAGTCATTATATGGACGATTTGGTGGCCAGCTATGAAGACGCCGAAGAAGCACGGAAGGCAGTCGAGGAAACGAGGGCAGTGCACGCGCACGCAGGGATCACGCTGCGAGGTTGGAGCTCCAGCGACAAGACGGTGCTATGTGACGTGCCCACCGAGCTGCACGCCACCTCTCCTACACAATTGGGGGGTGAGCAGCCTGAGAGCAAGATCCTGGGGCTGCATTGGCACGCGGAGCGCGATGCGCGATGAGATCCACACATCTATGAACCGAGTCCCGGCTGAAGTACGAGCGAGAACGTGCGCCCTGACTAAGCGTGAAGCCCTCAGCGCCGTGATGTCCATATACGACCCGCTTGGGTTGCTGAGCCACTACACAATACGATCATACTGCAGAGCTTGTGGCGCCTTCAGACGACGTGGGACGAGCAAATCCCCGAGGAAGAGAACGAGCTCTTAACGCCTGAACGCCTCCTGGCTCGCTCGGCTGACCGAACTCGCTCAGCTGCGACTACTGCGCTGTTACGTGACGTAAAGGTATGAACGCGTCGACTTACACGTACTGTGCGACGCCAGCGAGCAAGCCTACGCAGCCGTGGCCTATTGGCGAATAAGAAACGTCGATGGGAGCCTGAACGTCAGGTTGGTGGCCGCCAAAGCTTCTCGATCTCCCTCAGAAGCTCCGGTTTCTCGATCTCCCTCAGAAGCTCCGGTTTAGCGGAAACGATCCTGCCATTATAATACCTTGAATAAACCTTGCAGCCTTTATTTCGCTCAATCGCGTCTTTAATACGCTCGGCATTAAAGCGGCGGGGGTCTCTTTTCAAGGTTTTAGAGATCTGTCTATTGAGCTGCCGGTATTTGCATGCCTCATCTGAAGACTGCAGGATCATCTCACGCCTCTCCTTCATAAGCTTGAGAGTGATCAGAGAGTTTTTTGTTTCTATCTGTACGACGGGTCTTGAAAAACTTAGACCCGACCGTATCAGCTTCCACGAACCCGTCGCTGTATTCGTTCACGGAGCTCCCTAGGCACTCGAAACGATTCTAGAGTTCGAGCTGAAAGCTCTCAGGGTTTTAGACCTGGATCTGTGCTGGACGGAGCGTGGACTTCATCAGTCGAGACCTTTCGCGTTCATAAGTCTCAATATAAAAAACACTGAAGACTTATGGGGGATATCCGTTAGGGTTCTTGGAGATATTATTGACTCAATTGCTCCTGTCCTAACAGGCATATTCAATCAATGTTTGGACAGCGGCACGTTTCCTGACTTAATGAAACACAGTAAAGTAGTACCAATTTTCAAATCAGGCTGTAAGAGCGATCCCTCTAATTATAGACCTATATCCGTGCTACCAGCATTGAGTAAAATCTATGAAAAAATCATGCTGGATCAGATGTTGTCTCATTTCAATTCAAATGGGATCCTGCATAGTCAGCAGTTTGGTTTCACGAAAGGTAGGTCGACAACGGACGCGGGAGTAAAACTCATCAGCCACATCTTAGAATCTTGGGAGAAGTCCCAGGATGCCATTGGCATTTTCTGTGATCTGTTAAAAGCGTTCGACTGCGTCGACCACAACACACTGATCTGTAAATTACAACACTACGGAATTCGAGGACAAGCTGCTGATCTTGTGCTTTCCTATTTATCAAACAGACAGCAAAAAGTAAATGTTAATGGGGCGACGTCCTCCGGGTCTCTAGTCAAAATGGGCGTGCCCCAAGGTTCAATTCTCGGCCCTTTCCTTTTTCTTGTTTACATTAATGATCTCCCTTTTATGATGGCCAAATTATCGGCTATAATTCTATTTGCTGATGATACTTCGCTAATTTTTAAAATAGATAGGAAAGATACGGATGTCTTACATGTCAATGAAAGTCTAATTGTTCTCTCGGAATGGTTCGCAGCTACCATCTTTTACTGAATGCGAAAAAAACAAAATGTCTAAAGTTCTCTTTACCAAATGTACCTCAACGTGACCTAAATCTAAATATTGACGGCAAAAATCTTGAAATAATAACGGAAACAGTATTCTTGGGGATTACTATCGATTCAAAATTGCAGTGGGGCGCGCACATTAGAACTCTTTCGGGCAGGTTAAGTTCGGCTGCTTATGCAGTAAGGAAGATAAGGCAGTTAACCGATGTAGCCACAGCTAGACTAGTATACTATGCTTATTTCCACAGTATTATGTCTTATGGCATTCTGCTGTGGGGGTCAGCAGCAGACGTTGACTCAATTTTTATCTTACAAAAGAGGGCAATCCGCGCGATCTATAAAATGGGTCCTCGCGAGTCCCTCAGAGAAAAAATTTAAGAGATCGATATACTAACTCTACCTTCACTTTATATTTTGGAATGTATTTAGTATGTCCGCAAAAATCGAGGGCTTTTCAAAACTAGAAATGACTTCCATAATTTAAATACACGCAGTAAGCACAAAATTGTAATACCCAAATTCAGATTAACGAAAACTAGCAAGTCTTTTCTTATAAACAGTATACGCTTTTATAACAAGTTGCCTAAGTCAGTTATAGAACTGACCGATGGAAAGTTCAAAAACTACATCAAACGTGTCCTTATTAAAAAAGCATATTATAAAATCAAGGACTACGTTGAAGATAAAAATTTTGGCTTTGACACCCTCTGCGCATGCGGCTTCCCTGGTAACTCATAAACGGCACAAATATATGGATATCTCTAACTATTCTCAATCTCATTTTTTTTCTCTTTTAATTAGACTTTTTACAATATTTTTCAATCATCATTATAGCCCTTTGCTAAGAATAGTTACAGCACTGATTACAGTATTTGTGCCATATGTTAAATTTAGTGTTGTGTTTTTTTTTTACCTTTGTATAGGATCTTTTACCGATTGTGAATGTGTGAATATTGTAGGCTTTCTAGATTTCTAGATGATTGTTAATGTTTGTTAACTTTTTATTAGCCCCAGCTAGCTTGGATCCAAATACAGACGAATACCTTAATATAGCAGCATCACACGCTATGCTTCCCGCACATGCACTACCCACTAGACTAGCAAATTGCCTCGACCACGTCATACTGAAAACCAGACGTGCTACCACTACCTTAGTCCTTGACTGTGATCTAACAGACCATGCGCCGGTTCTTATTTTTTGCAATCCTGACATGTTAATGACTGCTCCAAGGCGTTTATTCACAAAAATTGACATAATAAAAGTTAAGAATGACATTGAAAAAACAGACCTTTCGCAAATACTCGAAATAAATAATCCTAACCTTGCTGCTGAAACCCTTGTGTCTATCCTATCCACGTCCATTACTCGGAATACTACCTCCTCATTTATATCAAGTAGAAAACGCATCATTAAGCCTTGGATTACTCCTGGCCTTCTCAGATGCATCCGTCATAGAGACAAGCTTAATAAAAAATTCAAAAAACACCCTGAAAATGATACCCATAAAATTGTATTTCTTCGTTATCGTAATTATTGCAATAATTTACAAAAAAATAAAAAATGTGACTATGAGAGATCAGAATTCCAGAAGGCCAAAACCAATCCAAAGGCAACCTGGAAACTTATCAAACAAATATCCCATTTGGACACGGGTAAATCCTCTCCCACCGAATTGTTAGTGTGGCGACGATTCTCTTCATTCCGTCAGTATTATTAACCACTACTTTGCTAATGTAGGCAGCAATTTTGCTTCTAAATTCCCTTTATATTCTCCTTCTGACTCAGTTGACTCTTTCCCTTCACCATTACAGTCTATGGCTTTGTATGGTGTGGACGATGTTGAAATTGTAAGCATCATACTAAACCTTAAAGACAAATGTGCTGTTGGATATGATGGAATCTCATCCACAATCATTAAGACTACTAAAGACGTTATTATTCCAATACTTGTCCACATATTTAACTTGTGCATATGCCTGGGAACCATTCCTGATGTCTTTAAAACTGCCATAGTTTATTTATTTATTTATTAAAACTTCATGCAACATAAAAGTACATAGGCGGACTTAATGCCTGAGGCATTCTCTACCAGTCAACCATGGGCGGTGAAGAGATAGCATGGCAGGTGCATAACAAAAAAATAAAAGAAATAATAAACACAAAATGAGTATATAGTTAAAATAAACATACATACATAGGTACTATAATAAATACTATATATATATATATATACATAAATTAATAGAAAGGCGCGTAGTTCATCCCATATACAAAGGAGGAGATAAGCACGTCGTCTCCAATTACAGGCCTATATCCGTACTTACGACCCTCTCAAAAATATTTGAAAAAGTTCTCAATGCGAGACTGGTTAAGTTTCTAAATAAATTTAATATCTTGGCCGACAATCAGTTTGGATTCAGAGCAGGAAAATCTACCGAAGATGCTACTTTAGAACTTACAAATTCAATAGTCAAACAACTTAATAATAAACAAAAAGCAAGCGGTATCTTCCTAGATTTATCGAAGGCATTCGATACCGTATCTTTCCCTAAGCTGATAGACCAGCTGGAACGAATTGGCATACGAGGAAATACCCTCGAAATCTTTCGCAGCTACTTGACAGGAAGGAAACAGGTCGTCAAGGTCGAATCTTTTATAAGCCCTCCGGAAGACATGTCATTTGGTGTGCCTCAGGGTAGCGTTTTGGGGCCTACTCTTTTCTTTATTTATGTCAACGAGCTGTGCCAACTAGCACTTCCAAACACAAGAATCGTTGCTTACGCGGATGACACAGCTCTTATAACGCATGGTAAGGACTGGATTGACACTCGTGAAAGGGCGGAGTTCGCTCTGAGTTTGGTCTTGAATTGGTTAACCTCAAATCTACTCACAATTAACATTGCAAAGACAAAGTTTATCGCCTTCACACCAAGCATTCTTACACAACCACCAACATCATTCCAGATCAAAACACATATTTGCTCTCATACTGTGGCCACCATATCTTGTAACTGTGCCCAGATAGAACGCACCGACAACATTAAATATCTTGGAGTCACAGTGGACAATTGTCTAACGTGGAAAAAACAGGTTGACTCAGTGGTGGTCCGTGTAAGAAGACTTATATATGTATTCAAGAGACTCAGAGCGGTTGCCGACTTCCCATGCCTTATATTAATATACCTGGCATTCGTCCAGTCGGTCCTTGGTTACTGCATCACAATATGGGGAGGTACCCACAAGACTGCTATTCTGCGTTTGGAGAGAGCTCAAAGAGCAGTGTTAAAAGTATTGGCCAAGAAACCTGCCAGATTGCCAACTTCGGAACTTTTTTCGCTCTGTAACGTCCTCACTGTTAGACAGCTATTTATACTTCAAACTGTCATTAAAAAGCACAACTTAACTATGTACGACCCACAATACCTCGCTAAGAAGCGACGTTCCGACATAATTTACAAGACAGCTTTTTCCAGATTGGCATTAATAAGACGCCACTTTGACTACTTTAGCCCTAAACTCTACAATAACGTAAATAGAACCATTCAAATTTATCCCTTAACAACAACTTAAGTTAGGAAAAAACTGTCAGAATTTCTTAAATCCCTCTCTCTCCTACGAAGAAACAGAAAAACTTGTGGTAACATAACACACACATGCACACACACATACATACATACACACACATACACTCTCACACATAGTAAAATTAACCTTTCATTTTAATTATTTTCTTATTATTATAATTTTTTATTTTTATCTACCGGTCTGGAACACATGTATCCTATTCTTGACCTGGGCGTTGATAGCTGCGCCACAGTTTTAACTTTTGTAGCTATCATCGTTTTCTTTTGTAAATTTGTGTCCTAAAACTTGTTCCAAATAAACGTTTATTATTATTATTATTTCCTTTATTAATCAGTTTTCTTATTATTTACATTTTTAAATATTTTTATAAAATAAATTAAAAAACAAAAACATTTAAAAATATAAAAAATAGAGGCCCACCGGTATCGGGAACAGGGTCCAAGCTACCGGCGGTCAGGGCTCCAGAGAGAGGAACCTCCTAACTATACGAGCCGTGTCCAGCAGTACTGCTTTCTGGATCAGGCCCTTGACCCAGCCGCCTAACGAGAGCCTTCTAAGATGTTGGTCGAGGCTCGTGGCTATTAAGCCATTGGCTGACACGACTATCGGTACAATGATCGCTGTGTCCACATCCCACATGTCGACAACCTCGCGAGCCAAGTCAAGATACTTGATTTGTTTATCTTTCTCGGCTTTCACGAGGTTCCCGTCATGCGGGACAGTTATGTCAACAATCATTGCACGCCTCTCGATTCGGTCCACCACCACTATATCAGGTTTGTTAGCGATAATAGTCCTGTCAGTGATGATGGACCGATCCCAGTACAATGTGATATTGCCATTTTCGAGAACTGGGTCGGGCACATAGGTATGTGCACATGGGTATGTATACACTCTTGTGGCATCGGAGGTACCGTACTACAGGTGTAGTACGGT
The DNA here is from genome assembly GCA_948252205.1 of Orthosia incerta. Lineage (NCBI taxonomy): Eukaryota > Metazoa > Arthropoda > Insecta > Lepidoptera > Noctuidae > Orthosia > Orthosia incerta. The sequence continues at coordinate 32,892,587 of OX411742.1, forward strand.
ACCTCCGATGCCACAAGAGTGTATTTCAGAGCAAGTTGCTGGTGGATGATCCTGGCTACAAGGTTGTGCCTATGCAAATACTCTTCGTTAGCTAGACGAGAACATCCAGAGATAATGTGGCGGATCGATTCACCCGGGCGGTGACATGCCCGACAGATGTCAACCGTGCCATCCTTCACAATAAATCTCCGGTAGTTATTCGTCATGATAACTTCGTCCATAATTGCACAGACAAAACCTTCGGTTTCCCCAAAGAGGTCACCGAAACGCAGCCAGGCTACGGACGCTGCTTGGTCTACATCAGACCCATGTAGGGCCCGGAAAAAGCGTCCGTGAAGCTCCTTACTCTGCCATACTTCCCTACGGTCGTTAGTTTCAAGCACTACAGGCTTGCGCCAGTTCTCATTCGCCATGGAGAGCGGGGTGAGTCCCTTGTCCACTGCTACTACATCTCGATGCATACCTACGTCGGTGTGTAGAAAATATTCCCTGAGATTGCATATCTCGCGGTTGTGGAGGTTTTTGGCATTTAAAAAGCCTCGGCCTCCACACTTCCGCGGGATATACAATCTCATGACTGACGATCGTGGGTGATGCATTCGATTTGCAGTCAGCAGTGTACGGACCCGCCTATCCAGGGCGTCGAGTTCCGTTTGAGTCCATTTGAGTATGCCGAAAGAGTACATCAATACCGGCATGACCCAACCGTTGAAGGCGCGCACCTTGTTTCCGCCTGAAAGAAGGCTATTGAATACCTTTTTCAGGCGGCCAAAGAAGCGTTCCCTCAACGATTGCTTCATTTCAGTAGTGCTGATACCTAACGCTTCCGACATACCCAAATACTTATAGGTTTCGTTTGGAGAGAGGGATCTCAGGTTTATTGAATCCGCGAGTTGAATTCCTACGGATTCCACAATCTCCCCTCGCTTTACATGCATGACCGCACATTTGTCCACACCAAACTCCATCCTGATGGCGTTACTAAAAGTTTCAGTTACTTTCAGTAGCTCCATCAGCTGAAGATTGCTGGGGGCAAAGAGCTTCAGATCATCCATGTAAAGGAGGTGAGATATAACCTGACCACCTCTCTTCAACCGATAGCCTAGCCCTGAATTCTCCAGCAGCATGCTTAGAGGATTCAGGGCTAGGCAAAACCAAAGTGGACTCAAACTATCGCCCTGGAATATACCTCGCTCGATCCTTACAGGTTCGCTATTCCTCTGGATATTTCGACATCCTGGATAGCGAAGGACTGTGCTCCATTGTCCCATACACGACATCAGGAAGGTGCGTAGAGTTGTATCTATTTTATACAATTCTAGCACCCTCATGAGCCATGTATGAGGCACCGAGTCATAGGCCTTCTTATAATCTATCCAACATGTCGACAGATCCTTTCGGGAACGCCGAACCTGTTGGCTAATGGCCATATCAATAAGGAGTAGCTCCTTAGTACCGCGGGACCCGTTCCTACATCCATTTTGAGAGACCGACATGATCGAATTATCGTCGACGTGTTTATTAATTTTAACTCTCAAAATGGATGTAAGAACCTTATAGACCGTTGGTAAACATGTAATAGGTCTATAATTTTTGGGTTCCGCGGTGCTACCAGATTTGTGGAGCAGGTGGGTTATTCCTGTTGTAAGGAACCTGGGTAGCGAACCAGTTTCCAAGGCTGCCTGGTACTGAAATGCCAAACGAGCGTGCGACCTTTGTAGCCACTTTATCCAGAAGTTGTGCAGCCCGTCCGGCCCTGGAGATTTCCAGTTCGGCAACGGGTGGACTGCACGGGCTATATCTTGGGGGCTGATCGTGATAGCCCCCATTTCTTGTATTGGATCGCACGCTCGTTCGACCTCCCGAGTCCATTCACCTTCGGTGTGACTGACAGGCACCGACCAGATGCTACGCCAGAATGAACACATAGCGTCATCATCCGGCAGGCGCGTATCAGTCACACCTTGGTCGGGTCGCTCCCAAGCCCGATAAACCCACCTTTCATTACTTTGGAATGTACGATTCTGGGTGTATCGCTCCACTCTCCGCCTATACCTACGAATACGGTTTGCCCATGCAAACACTTTTTGCTTCAGGAAGTCGATGCGCTCTGTGACACGGGATATTTCTTTTTTATTATTATTATTATTTCGTACATTATTTTTTTTGTTTGGTTTTTTTTTCAATTTCGTACGACTTATTGTCTATTGTCGGGCCTGCGTTGTCCCCCCATATCCAAGTACTAATGCTGTAACATGGAAATATTGTAAACACAAAAAAAAAAAAAGAGTAACCATGGAGTTTCTTGCCGGTTCTTCTCCATAGGAAACGACTAACCCGAACCGTGCACCTTTTGTCGACGTTTTATAAGTGTGAAATAAAAATATTTGATTTTGATTTCGATTTTTCAAGCTTAATATTAATGTTCAATTTGCCTCTTACTACGCGGTGATCGCTCCTGGTTTTTACCGAATTGATCACAGAGACATCATTGAACATTTGCTGCTTGGTTGACATGATGAAGTCGATCTCTTTTTGTTTCATCATCGGAGCTCTGTCAGGTCCACTTCCTAAGTTCACGCTTTTTTAAGAAGCAGTTCATCATATAGAGGCCCTCCTTCTCCATAAAACTGGCCAGTAGGTGACCCCGGTGGTTCCGTCGTCCAACACCAAATTGCCCCACTTGCAGCTCATCTTCGTCTCGTTTGCCCAGTTTAGCGTTGAAGTCCCCCATGACAACGGTGAAGTGAGTTTTGAAACAATGCATGGCTCTGGAGATATCCTCATACATGGTCTCTACCTCGTCGTCGGGGTGTGCCGAGGTTGGGGCGTAGACCTGTATGACCTTCAACGATTATCTTGGGGATATTCTGAGTATAAGGTACGCCACCCTGGTCGACACACTCTCGATCTTCACCACGTTGTTCACAAGGGACTTGTGGACGATAAAGCCGACACCACCCTGGGACTGCCGGTCACCCTCTCGGAAATAGAGCAGGTTACTGAATTTGAGGATTATCGAGTCCTCCCCCTCTCTTCGGACTTCAGATAACCCTATAATACTCCATCGCAACCTGCTCAATTCCTCTTCGAGTTCGGTGATCTTCTCGTCGGTCCGAAGTGTGCGCGTACGTTGTACGTTGCCAGGTCCAGTCGTCGGTGATTGTTGGGGTAGCCGGATCTCGTCCAGAGATTCTTAGCACCCCTTGCCATGCCGTAACCTCTACCGCTACCGTAGTCGAGGGTAGGCAGGCTGCCGGGTACTAGGGGCCATTTTTTATTTGTGCTATTCATGGGGGGGTTTTGCCATAATCGCCACGCTTGGCAGGCGGGTTGGCGATCGCAGTATGGTTGTTATAAAAGCACAGAGAACGCTGCTGCCCATTCTTTGGTTTGTCCCTTAGTCGTCTCTTACGACACCCACGGGTAGACATGGGATGGTGAAATTCTTTACTTTCGGCATCATACGGAACAATATTATGATATTAGTTATGATATTATTTTTGTATATTTTTACATGGTTCATAAGCATATATTTACTCTGCTATAATGGTCATATAATAAGGGTTATTAAAACACGAGCGTGGGTTTATAGGTGGGGTGGAGATAATATTAACACGCGAGTGTTTTAATACCTAATTATATGCCGTTGCATACACTATTTTATCTTCACTCATACAGTTCAAATAAAATAAAAGTGGAAACGAAAAAAAATATGCGGTATGGCGGGCCATTTAGATTCTCATTGCACCATGACAGCGCAGCGCGCGCATCCATAGACAGTGACACTAGTTTTCTACATTAAGTCAATGAGCCCATAAGCGCCAATAAATTAGAAAGTAAAAGTGTGCTATAAAAATTAAAAAGTTATTTCATGATGCAGTTGTTTGAAAATCGACGGAAAATGTTGCACTGTAATGGTTTTTTATTTTATTTTTCCTATCCACGAATATAAAGTACACGTTTATGCAATATTTTTTAATTCATATTTGGAACATTACGTTGTGAGTGTAGATAATAGTAGTTTATGATACTGTTGCATAATAAGGGGTATTAAAACATGAGTCTGTGTTTAAAAACCGAGCCGTAGGCGAGGTTTATAATAGTATTCACACGAATGTTTTAATACCTAGTTATGTGCAGTATCATACACTACTTTATCTACACTCATAGATTTTGGGATTGAACCTACTTAATAATTTTTTTTTGAATTTTCCATGCCATAAAGTCGTGATAAATGCATCATATAATAATCTCGACTTAGCTGGTAAGAGATTATGAGTAATTTCCTTTGCTGCATATAAAATGTTTGGCAGTGTCAAATTTTCTTCCCATTCGGTAATATTAGACACTAGCTGTGCCACGCGGCTTCGCTCCCGTCAACTGGCTACGTACCTACCCTATCCTACCTACCGTACTCTACACCTACCCTACCTACCCTACATACATGATTGCATAACTGAAACCGGCAACGGAAGCTCTCAAAAAGTAATGCGGGCATTGTCACAGACAATTTAAAATTTGAATCAAATCTTTTTATAATAGGTACTAAAATGGCATTACACAAAAATATTGATGGAAACTCCTTAGTGATTAACTTCTTGGATTTGTCCTGTATCGTAATAGAAAAAAAAATGTTTTATAGCATTATTTTGTTAGAGAAATAGTATAATAAGATTCTATTTTTAAATTTCGGTATTGTGTTTATAAAGTATGTCAATATAAACTCGTTTTGAAGTTTATAATTCGAATATTACGATATGAGAGTAAATAAAGTAATTTTTCAATGGTATTTGCACAAAATTTTAACTGTTATAAGTTGGTCGACTATTACTCGTAAACTTGTAAATCCTACTTATCTGTGATAGTTTTCCTTTTAATTTCGTTATATTTACTACTGCCGTGATTTTTTTTACATAGCCAAGAGCAACCATTTCGCTGACAGGGGGGGACACTTGACTCTAACATAAATTTGCAATTTAAAGCTAATTTTACGCAAACGGATCTCTGAATCGAAAAATGGTTTCAACAAACCCATAATATTTTTAAATGGCCTATCCAACGATACCCCATACCATGGGATAGACGAGAAAAAAAAACATAACCACTTTACTTCTATAGGAGGAAACCAAACAAAAATATTTTCATGATTTTATTTTACCACTTAGTCGGAATTATAAATATGTATAACCATGGCAAATTATAGCTTTCTAGTACTTAGATTCTCTGAGCTAAGCTGCGGACGGACAGATGGATAGAGCGAAACTATAATGGTTCCTTGTTGACTTCGGAACCCTAAAAAAACCATATTTGAAATCTATTTCAAGGCGTCGGGTACTAGTGAAAAATTGAGTGAGGAATCAAGGGCAGCTTTGCTGCTTCGTTGCCTGGGGCATTGGCAATATACAACACATTCGAATTCCCTGAGAACAAGCCAAACAACAAATTAGAAAATGTATTGGAAATGTTTGACAACTATTTTAAGCCTTTGGCGAATGAAACCATGTCGCGATATTCGTTTTTTTGTCGAAACAAACTGGAAAATGAAACATATGATGAATACATCACTAATTTGAGAACATTATGTAAGGATTGCTACTTTGAATCATTGAAAGATAATACGAGATCAAGTCATAGGAGCGATAAATGACAACAAATTGAGACAAAGATTATTAAAAGAAAGCAATTTAGACTTACAGAAATGTATCAATATCTGTAAAACTTCAGAATTAGCAGATAAACAAATGAAGAACTTTGAACAAGAAACAGTAGTCAGTGAAATCAAGAAAAATACAGCTACCCATAAAACTCAGGTAAGTCAATCTATCAAATCTATTCCGAGTAAACCAAGTACATCATATCATCCAAGGATAAATAATAAAGTGTTCCAAAATGAGACAAGACAGTACGAAGAAAGGAAAAAGTGTACTAGATGTGGCTACATACATGGGTTTAAATGTCCTGCGTTCAATATAAAGTGCAAGAAATGTAATAAATTTGGACATTATGCTAAAATGTGTAGAAATACAGTTAATTTAGTATCACAAGAAAAAGATTGTGATATGGTATTAGGCACGGTATAGGTAAATAAACTGCTATATGAGTCATTGAAACTGCGATCTTCATTACAAACTGCGATCGCCAACCCGCCTGCCAAGCATGGCGATTATGGCAAACCCCCCCAAACCGATGAAAAGCGCAACCATGAAATGGCCCCTTGATATGATATCAACTCTTTGCTGATTCAAAGAGTCTTTATGCACATCGCTGAACTCTGTGTACTTTGTAACTGTCAAGTTGTGACATGTATAATTTCTAATTGAATAAAGCCTAGCTATATGTAAAGGTTTATTTCTCGTATTATTACAATTTATTCAATTAGAAAAATGGATAGATTCTTACGACCCGAACGTTTTGACGGTGATCCATCAAATCAAATCAAATCAAATCTTTATTTCTTTGCAAACATGGGTAATTTGTACATAGATGTTCTTTTTTACATAATAAAGTCCTCCATATTCTACCGTCACATGGGCATGCAAATATTATTCATTTTAAAATTAAATCAAATTAAAATACAATACGAATAAAAATAAATGCCAAATCACAAGAAATTATAAATGTCAAATTTAGTTAAATAAATGTTAAGTTTAAATGTCGTACTGGTTACGTTAGTAAAATTTATCACAATAATGTCAAAACAAAATAATAAGTATGTCAATCAGTATACTTGGTAGCAGCTTTAACAATAATAAAATAAGTCAAACAGTCAACGATTCGTCATTAAGGAAGTCGTCAACTTTGTAATAACATTTTTCTATTAATATTTCGGTTAGTGCCCTTTTAAATTTTATTACAGTCATATTTTTTATTACATTAGGTACTTTATTATAAATGCGCGGGGCAATACCAAAAAAACTTTTCTGCATTAGCGCAGTTTTACATTTTACATGACACACTTGGTTTAGATATTGAGACCGTATTGGATTTCTTCTAACTTCCGACAATGTTTTAAATAATTTTGGATTGCTTTTTACAAACAAAGCTGTTTCCAAAATATATAAGGACGGAAAAGTTAAAATTCTTAATGATTTAAAATAGGGAAGACAGCTATCTGTTGGTTTTAGACCTGACATTGACCTTATACATCTCCTCTGCACTCTAAATACCAGTTCCCTATCCGTAGACTGCCCCCAGAAAATAATACCATACCTCAGAACAGAAGCAACTAGTCCGTGGTAGGCTGTTTGAAGAGCCTGACTGTTGACTCTTTTTGATAGTTGAAAGAGAGCATATGCAGATTTGCTAAGTTTTTTGCAAACGACTTCAATATGAGGTTTCCAAGTAAGTTTGCTGTCGATCACAATACCTAAGAACTTTGCCTCATTTGCTTCCTCAACATGACAGCCTTGGTAATCAATATGAACATTTGGGTATGTACTACGTTGATGAAAATGCATTATTTTTGTCTTATTTATGTTTATTACTAAATTATTATGATGTAACCAATTTATTATGTTTTGTAAAGTGGTACCTATGTCTTGCTCGTAATCATTTTTATTTGTACACTTGATTACAGCTGTACTGTCATCCGCAAAAAGAACCATTTTATTTGTTGTTACTTTCGGCAGATCGTTGATATATATTAAAAAAAGTGGCGGTCCAAGTACACTACCTTGTGGTACACCATATTTTATATTCCTTGGTTTAGATACATATATTGTCTCTAATTTACTCTTTGGACAAATTCTAGAAACTTCTACGCATTGCAGTCTATCTCTCAAGTACGATTCTACCAGCTGTAGGATGTTCCCTCTTACACCATAACTATTTAGCTTGTGTAACAGAATCTCATGGTCCACATAGTCAAAAGCCTTGGTCATATCAGTATAAATCGCACATACTGGATTTCTATTATCTACAGATGACATGATGTTAGTTAATAGGTCAAAGAGTGCCATATTAACTGTAGTATTCTTACGGAACCCCTTTTGTTCATTACAAAATAATTTTTTTTTTTCGAAGTATGCGTAAAGAGAATTATAGATGACCTTCTCAATAATTTTTGAAAAAATTGGAATTTTTGCAATAGGTCTACAGTTTTTTAAATTTGTTTTGTCATCTCTTTTATACAAAGGCTTTATTATAACTTTTTTTAGGCTGTCTGGAAATATACCATCAGTAATACACAAGTTGATTATATGCACTAATGGTGGTGCTATTATGTCTTTGGTGAATTTTATGACCTTAGTAGAAACGCCATCGTATCCAATAGTACTTGTGTTTTTTAGGGTGGATATAATTTTTATTATGTCGTCGATTGTAACAGGTTGCATAAACAAGGAATTTAATGTCTGATTATTAAAATTAATATTATTCAAAGTCATGTCAGTTTTTAAATTATTTTCAATGTCATCAATAAAATAATTATTAAATTCGTTTGCAATGTCTGCGGGGTGTGTAAATGACAAATTATCTCTATTAATACACATGATAGACTCCTGTGGCAAACATAATTTGGTTTTATTTATTATTTGCCAGGTAGCTTTCGATTTATTTTGGGCGTTGTTTATGTAATAATTATTTTGTGCTTTTTGTGTTAGCTTGATAATTTTTCTATAAAGCTTTGTATAGTTTTTAAGAACTAATTTTTAGAGTCAGAATTTAATCTATATTCCCAAAGTAACTGTCTTTGTTTCTTACTGCATATTTTTATTCCTCGAGATATCCACTTTGTTTCCTTATTTGTCTTAATAGTTATAATTTTTTCCGGAAAACATAATTTGTATAAAAGAGAGAAATCGTCCATGAAACTGTCAAAAGCTTTGTTTGCGTCTATAGAATCAAAAACTTGTATAAATGATAGAGAGTTAAGATGCGTTTTAAAAGTTTTTAAATTATTCAAGCTTATGTCCTGCTTTTTAATTTTCCAATACTGTAGTTTACAAGTTTTGTTAATAGGTACTTTAAGTATTTGAGACGTATGATCTGAAAGGACCAGATCTTTAACTTCAGCTTTGCAGTTTTTTCTGTAGTTGTGCGCAAAGTTGTCAATACAAGTGTTGCTACTCAACCTTGTAGGAGTATAAAGCGCTAGTTTTAGATTGTACTTCATAAGAAAATACTCAAATTCTAATGTAGTCTTGTTTTTTTTTAAAACATCAATATTAAAATCACCACACACGACGATTTTTTTATCTGAAGATATACAAACTTTACTCAAAATATTATCTAATTTTTCATAAAAAACTTCATAATTAGGTTTAGGAATTCTATATACACAAACAATAACAATTTTATAAGATAATAACTCTACAGCGCAACATTCAAAAATCCCTGCAACTGATTGTTTTGCTATATTGGGTATTTCTTAAAATTGCAATCCTGCCCTAACAAAAATACACACACCTCCCCTCTTAGTATTTCTGGAAAAAAAAACGGCTGGACAAAAATTTGGAATGTGCACTAAATCTTCATAACCCATTTGTATAAAATGTTCTGTTACACAAATAACATCTATAATAGTTCCTTTTTCAGATAATTCCAGCAGCTTTACAGTCAGGATATCTGATTTATTTATTAGTCCTGCTATGTTCTGATGTAGAATATTAAGGTAGTTAAAGAAAAAACGGAGAATTGACTTGTGATTCTGCACAAAAACTATTTTGATTTTGAGGGAGACAGTCAACTTCTGAGTGCGTAGCAGTCAGATCGCTTAGGTTAAATATAAGGTCTCGTAAATCTGATACAACAATCTCTAAACCACGATTATTCAAGGTCCCATACTTTTTATTATAGGTTTTATACTCATAAGGGAGATTAAGATTAGAATCCAACAAATACGCATAGTTACATGTATTTATATCTAAGTAAAGAAGGTTATTAAAAGTTTCTACGCGGCTGTTAAACATAATGTTGGAATCTGTCATATATCTATAGGTTGGTAAACAAATAATAAAGTTTGTGTGATTTAATGGTAACAATTTTTCTCTAACAAACATAACAAGCTGTAAATAGTTATGCGTTTTACGAAAGTCTTCCTCGCCAATATAAATAACGCAATAGTCCGAAAATGTAAAGTGTTGTACTTTACTTTCAATATGTTCAAGTAATTGCCATATTCCACATGTAGGTTTGCGATAGTGACAGATTTCAAAGTCACATATTTTTTTCCTTTCAGCAAGTGTATATAATCTATTACAAGGAATCGATTATTTGAGAAACCCCATAAGTCAGCTTTTTTGGCAAAATTACTTTTTTTGTAATATGCATTCTTTGGCAGTAAATACACATTACAGAGAGAAATCCCACAAGTCAATGCATTAGTATGGAAATTATAACATGCTGAATATTTGGTTTATTTGAGTAACCCCTTAAGTCAGTGACTAATGGTGTTTCTCAAACAAATGAGTGGCAACACCGAATCAACTGTCGTCAACTGTCACTGTCAGTCAATCTTTATAATATAGTCTGTGTGTCACTCGTTGTTTTGTTTTAATTAGGTATTTGTAACGGCTTCTAGTCGTTGTTGATTTTGTTAAAATTAAAAAAGTGTAAGAATGGCCGATAGTAGTGATTCAAGCAGTTATTGTGACAGTACGAAGAAGAGAAAAAGAGGCGTTATCAATAAATCTGCCTATAAATCGGAAATAATAAAACATGCTCGAGTAAAAGGACTTCAATACACAAACTCGAAGGGGCGAATTGTTAACCCTTTAACACCCAAGGAAGATTGCCGGTAAGGTTCAGTTTATACATATTAGCGAATATTAATTCTAATTTCATTAGGTACAAGATTTTCTACGTTTGTTCCAGTTGCAAAAGAAAGTGTTACGATAAAATCAGTGAAGAAGAACGGTTATTAATTTTTAATAAATTTATCAGTTTTAACACAAAAAACGAACAAGATGGTTACCTACAGGGCCAAATTTCAGTTGTTAAAATAAAACAGAGAAGACCACGAAGGCCTGTGTCGGATACTACAAGGCCGTCACGTGGTTCAAGTTACGAGTATAATATATCGACATGTTCTGGTAAATATCAAGTTTGCAAATTAGCATTTGCTAATATTCACGGCATTACCATCGACCGTATAAGACGATTATGCTCCCTACTGTCACAAGGAAAGGCACCTATTGATAAACGAGGACTGAATACACCCGGGAACGCGAAAGACGGAGCCCTAATACAAGCTGTGAAGCAACATATTGAGTCATTTCCCCAAAAGATATCACATTACGCTAGTCAAGAGTGCCATTATTTGGATGCTAGACTTAATGTTAAAATTATGCACTCAATGTTTCGAGCGAAACATCCATATTTGGATGTAAAATATTCCTTTTACATAAAAATTTTTAAGGAACAATTTTCGCTTCGTTTTGGGCGACCCCAAGTAGATACCTGCTGTACTTGTGAAGAGTTGGAAGTGAAAATAAAAAGTAAATTTTTAAATGACTCTGCTAAACGTGTGGCAGTGGCAGAAAAAATGGTACATTTACGACGTGCAAACAAATTTTATAAAAAAATTAAATCTGTTACGGAGCTAGTACGAAATGAATCCGGAAAGAATGGAGCCATTTGCATAGATTACATGCAAAATATTAGCCTTCCCTTTATACCAGTGCAAGAGACCTTTTACCTAAGGCAACTAACTGTAAGTGTTTGCTGCATTCACAACCTAAAAGATAACAGTGCCCACTTCATAGTGTATCACGAAGGAGTTGGAGGTAAAGGGCCTAACGAAGTAAGCACATTTCTTCATCAATATTTGAAAGAAAATATGGGTGATGTTGAGCACTTGCATGTGTTTACTGATGGCTGTGGTGGACAAAATAAAAACCACACGATCGTAAGAGTTTTATCGGCGTTGGTGTCGCTCGGAATGTTTAAGACCATCGAGCAGTATTTTCCGATTCGAGGTCACTCGTTTTTACCTTGCGATCGAGACTTCGCCGTCTTGAAAAGAAAAATAAGACGAACTGATCGGATCTACACAGTGAAGGAAGTTGCAGCATTGATTCTAAGTTCAACGGCGAAAAACATTTTCTTGGTCTCATTGCCTTCGTCCCATGATATAATAGACTACAAAAAGTGGTGGCCAAAATTTTACAAAAAGAATATGCTCGCGGTTGAATCAGCTGGTAGACACATACCCAAAGAACAGAAAGTGTCATTCAAGATCAGCCAATATTGCTACTTTCGCTATTTTCACGAAAGAGATGGAGTAGTGGTCGTAAGGGACTTTATTGATGGTCTGATTGAACATTCTTTCAATCTTAGGAATGCAAATAAAGAGAGACTTGTTTTGCCAACCAACAAAGCGTATCCAGAGGGTCAAATACCAATTAACAAAAAGAAAATGGAAGACTTAAATAAACTTAAAAGTTACTTGCCTCAAGATAAAGAAGTACAGGACTTTTACGAAAAAATATACGCATGGCCGGTCACAGATCGCGATACAGATGAGACTTTGGCCTAAGCAATTAATAATTCAATTATTCAGAAGATAATTATTGCTTTATAATGTTGTCTGATTAAAATTTCATGATATTTAAACCTATGAAACGTGTTTCATTTTGTTTATTGGAGAAAGCCCTTAAGTCAACGACATTCCGGCGCTATTTATTCCATGATATGGACAAAATTTTAAGAAAAAAGCATCAATTTATATAGATATTACTTCAACCATTTAAACTAAATACAAAACACATCCACTTCCATATATATTTTTTTCACGTAGAGGTTTTTTTCGTTTCCTGTAAAGTTAGGGTCTGTTGACTTATGGGGTTTCTCAAATAATCGATTCAGTTTCGCTGCTGATAAGGCATATTTTATGCTTTGTTGAGGATTGTTCTACATCATTTTCAGCTCGTATTTTTTCACTGGTTTTAGATAAGCTTACGTTGCTGCTACCGTGTGTGATTATATTAGTGTTCGTAGGGGACGAGTGGTTTCTTTCTATGGTTTGTGTTTGTTTTGTTTTTTTTAAAGGTGTTATTATGGATTCATTTTCTTTAATTTTTTCTGGACTGTCGTTGGCTACTTCGTCATTTTGCATAATGCCAATTAATTGCCTATTATTTCCCACAGGCGTTGATTTGCTGTTTTGGTTTATTTTCCGATTGCGCCCTGAGCGCGGAGTCATGTTATTTATGTCAGTAATATTTATTTCCTTGTAAGCATTTATTATTTTGATGTATTTTTGTATATCTGTTTTTAGCCTAAAATTTTCCGAATTTAAATTTTCGATTTCCTGATGAGCACTTTGTAAATCATTGGACAGCTGTTTGTTTTTTTCCTGAAGTTCGAAATGTATTTGGCTGGTATTTAGCGATGTATTAGGTAGACTCATCATTGTCGTATCAAAAAGAGCAGAACTATCCGCAGTCAAATCACGTAATGAACTCGTCCTGAATAATTTACGGTTGCGGTAAGTTATGTTATCATCCATAATTATGGCTTAATTTTTTTTTTTCTACCAAATAGTTTTTTTCCTTATTTATATGGTAACACCAAGCAAAACTTTCACCCTCTGGTGACTCGTTTTTTTTTTGTTTGTTTACTCACCACTTGGGGGCGTTTTGGCGGTAGTTGTAAAATAATCCGAAGAGTCCAAAGTCCAATATTTAAAAAACAAAAATATCCATCATTAAATACCACCGCGCCAGAGTGGGAACACTGGAAGCGGACCTTCGGAAATTTCTTGACCGCTCGTGAAGCCGCGTCCGCCCCCGTTGCAACGAATGCTGGCGTATCTGTTGCTCCTGCTCCTCTTCTCGACGCCGTCAAGCTACAGCTGCTAGTAAACTATGTTTCGCCGCGAGTTTTTGCATACATCAGTGATTGATTGCACAACGTACGCCGAAGCCATTGTTATCCTGGATGCCTTGTATGTAAAACCTAAGAATATAATATACGCCAGACATGTACTCGCGACGAGGCGCCAGCAGACAGGGGAATCTATCGACACATATCTTCAGGCACTCAGACAACTATCTAAAGAATGCCAATTCAATGCCGTGGACGCTGAAACGAATAGAAATGATAGCATACGTGGAGCTTTTATAGCCGGAATAAATTCATCTAACATTCGTCAGAGACTGTTAGAAAATTTGACACTGACCCTGGAGCAAGCCTACAATCTAGCGCTATCTATGGAAACGGCTGAAGCTAGCTCGGTGCTATTTAATAGCCAAACTCCAATTGTCAACTCTATGTCTCATTCTTCAGAAAATAATGAAACTACCGCTCCATCTATTTCCAGATCTCTTGAAACAGTAGCTGCTGCACCTAGACCCACGGGGACAAAAAGTCATCGACGCAAGTGCTTTTTCTGTGGCGGCCCTCTTCATGCTCGCAAAATCTGCCCGGCAGTTGATATTGAATGCCATTCTTGTGGTAAGAGGGGTCATTTTTCGACTGTTTGTCGTAGCACAGGTCAAAACAGTGCCGCCACCTCCAGTACTAATGATGGCTGTAAACACTGCACCGCTTGTATAACAGCTGCTTCACCTACTTCACTTCAAAAAGCTATGATTGAAGCTTATATCAAAGGTGTTCGTGCTGACGCTTTAATTGACACGGGAAGCAGCATAAGTTTCATAAACGAAGTATTCGCAAATCTACTAAAGCTAAGAAAGCTTGACTGTCAACAAACAGTGACGATGGCTTCACTGTCTCTGAAATCACAAGTAAATGGCCTCGTTCGCCAAACTATTCGCATAGGAAAGTACACTTACGAAAATATTGAACTCCTAATCGTAAAGGATTTGTGCGCTGACATGATTATAGGTCATGATATATTAAAACTGCACTCGACTCTGGAATTTGCATTTGGTGGATCGAAGCAAGCGCTCAAAGTTTGCTCTGTAGCTGAAGCAACCGTACCTGCAGTGCCGTTGTTTTCGAACCTTGCTTCAGACTGCAAGCCGATCGCTATAAGATCTCGCAAGTACTCATCTGAAGATCAACAGTTTATCACGTCCGAAGTCGGAAAATTGTAACGAGATGGTATAATCGAAGAGAGTCATTCGCCGTGGAGAGCGCAGGTCTTAATTACTAAGAACTCTAATCACAAGAGAAGGATGGTGATTGATTACTCGCAAACTATTAATCGATATACACAGTTAGATGCTTACCCTCTGCCGAATATAGAAGAAACTATTACTAAGATCTCCAAATACAATATATTCAGTGCTATCGATCTTCAGAGTGCTTATCACCAAGTGCCGATACTCTCTCAAGAGAAAATCTACACTGCGTTCGAAGCTGCAGAAAATCTTTACCAATTCACTAGAATTCCTTTTGGCGTTACAAACGGCGTATCTGCTTTTCAAAGAACTGTCGACTGGGTGATCCGGAAGGAAGGATTAACAGGGACGTACGCTTATCTCGACGATATTACCATTTACGGAAAAACACAAGAAGAAGATGATGCAAATCTCGATAAATCTCTCAATGCACTCAATAAGTACGGGCTTACAATAAACAAGGAGAAAAGTAAGTTCAGCCACAAATCGATCAACATATTGGGTTACTCTATTGACAACCACATTATCAAGCCTGATAGCAATAGATTGCAACCTCTGCTCGACTTACCTCCGCCCAATGATATTGCTTCACTCCGCAGAACTTTGGGAATGTTCGCACATTACTCCAAATGGATTCCCAATTTCTCCGAGAGAATACATGCTCTAGCTCACACCTCGCAGTTTCCTTTAAGCGAAGAAGCGCTGAAAGCTTTTGAAATCTTGAAATCGATAATCGCCAAGTCTTCCGTAAATGCTATTGATAACAACGTGAGGTTCACAGTTGAAACAGACGCTTCTGGACATTCGATCGCGGCTACTCTATCTCAAAACTCTAGGCCAGTTGCTTTCTATTCAAGAACATTGAATCACTGCGAGCAAAAACATTCCGCTATAGAAAAGGAGGCCTACGCTATCGTTGAGTCTTTAAAGAAATGGCGACGTTTCCTGATCGGAAAATCTTTTAATCTTATTACCGATCAAAGGTCTGTCAGTTTCATGTTCAATGCTAAGCTGCCAAGCAAGATAAAGAATGAGAAAATTCAGAGATGGCGACTTGAACTGGCTCCGATCAATTACGACATAACATACAGGCCTGGGCGAGAAAACCACGTCGCTGATGCACTATCCAGAGTCTCTGCTAGCATGGGGTTACAATCACGAAGTCTTAAACTAAAGGATTTGCACGATCATCTCTGTCACCCCGGTGTGACAAGAATGCATCATTGGCTCAAAACAAAAAATCTGGCTTATACTATCGAAGAGATAAGGACTATGACAAGCAATTGCCGAACTTGCGCAGAGATAAAGCCAAAGTTTTTCAAAAATCAGGACCCACTTCCTGAGCTCATAAAGGCCACTTCGCCTTTTGAGCGTCTTAGTATTGACTTCAAGGGCCCGGTCCCAACAAATACCAAGAATCGGTTTATACTCACAGTTATCGACGAATATTCACGTTTTCCATTTGCCCTTCCGTGCACTGATGTAAGTGCAAAGACTGTAACTATGCATCTGAATTCGCTTTTCATGTTGTTTGGTATGCATACACTCCGACCGGGGTTCGTCGTTCATGTCCTCAGAAGTTAAAGAATTTCTTCACTCACGAGGTATCGCTACGAGTCGCACTACTGCCTATAACCCCCAAGGGAATGGCCAGGTGGAAAGATTAAATTTAACACTATGGAAAACAGTCCAATTGGCTCTACGAACCCACAATTTGCCGAAAGAAGAGTGGGAGAAAGTCCTTCCATTCGCTCTACATTCCATACGCTCACTGTTGAGTACGGCAATTAATTGTACACCACACGAGAGGATGTTCCGGCACAGCAGACGCTCTCCTAACGGAACCTCGATGCCTACATGGTTGACTGGAACAGGGCAGGTTCTTCTACGCCGCTGTGACCGAGCCAGCAAATATCAGCCCCTAGTGGAAAAAGTGGATCTGCTAGAAGCAAACGCAGATTATTCGTATGTTCGACTCCCTGATGGCCGTGAAACAACTGTGTCAAATAGGCACCTAGCCCCGATTGGAGGTCAGGGAGAAATTATTGCTCAAGATACAGAACTTGATTCTAACACACCAGAATCCCCAATAATTACTCAAGATAGTTCCGAGCATCAATCTGTTTCAGGTAGAGACAGTTTTATACCTCCTCGAGATGTTGTACAGACACAGCCTGATGTGACTCCAGTGCCAGAGCCAGAAGCGTTGAGGAGATCTACCAGGGCTCGAAAACCGCCGCACTACCTCAAGGATTACAGCATGAGCGTGTGCTATTGTGGTAACTGTGGAGGAATCTTCTCAGAGCCACGGAGAATGATATGATATCAACTCTTTGCTTATTCAAAGAGTCTTTATGCACATCGCTGAACTCTGTGTACTTTGTAACTGTCAAGTTGTGACATGTATAATTTCTAATTGAATAAAGCCTAGCTATATGTAAAGGTTTATTTCTCGTATTATTACACCCCTAGTGCCCGGCAGTCCGTCTACCCTCGACTACGGTAGCGGTCAAGGGGATGGCGTGGCAAGGGGTGCCAAGAATCCCCGGAGTGGAAAGTGTCCGAACACTCCGGACCGACGAAAAGATAGCCGAACTCGGGGAAAAGTTGAGCGGGTAACGATGTAGTATCATTGGGTTATCTGAAGTCCAAAAAGAGGGGGAGGACTCGATAATCCTTAAATTCAGTAACCTGCTCTACTTCCGAGAGGGCGACCGACAGTCCCAGGGTGGTGTCGGGTTTATCTACACATTGGAATGGGCATCTACGGTACTTTCACAGTTATTATGTCTTGTGACTGGGACTGTAGCACCATAATTTTGTAATATTTTATTTTGTCTTTTGACAATTCAAAAGTGCCTGTAACTGGCCTACTTGAAATAAAGTGCTTTGACTTTTGACTTTTTGACTTTGACTTTTATCGTCCACATGTCCCTTGTGGCCAACGTAGTGAGGATCGAGAGTGTGTCGACCAGGGTGACGTACCTTATACTCAGAATATCCGCAAGGTATTCGCTGAAGGTCATACAGGTCTACGCCCCGACGTCGGCACCCGACCCCGACGACGAAGTAGAGACTATGTATTATTCCAGAGCCATGCATGGTCATAAAACTCACTTCACCGTGGTCATGGGGGACGTCAACGCGAAACTGGGTAAACGAGACGATAATGAGCTGAGAGTGGGGCAACCTGGATTTGGACGACGGAACCACCGGGATCACCTACTGGCCAGTTTTATGGAGAAGAGGGCCTCTATATGATGAACTCCTTCTTCAGAAAGCGTGAGCACAGGAAGTGGACCTGGCAGAACCCCGATGGTGCAACGAAAAATGAGATAGACTTCATCATGTCGACGAAGAAGCAAATGTTCAATGATGTCTCTGTGATCAATGCGGTAAAAAACGGAAGTGATCACCGCATGGTAAGAGGCACATTGAACTTAAATATTAAGCTAGAAAGATCTTGACTGACGAAGGCAACGCTCCGTCCAACACAGATTCATATTCAAAACCCTGAAAGCGTTCAGCTCGAACTCCAGAATCGTTTCGAGTGCCTAGGTAGCTCCGTGGACGATTACAACGATGGGTTCGTGGAAACTGTCCATACGGTTGGGTCTAAGTTTTTTAAGACCCGTCGTGCAAATAAGAACAAGAAACTATCCGATCCAACTCACAAGCTTATTAAGGAGGCGTGAAATGATCCTGCAGTCTTCAGACGATGCGTGGAACTATCGGCGGCTCAATAGACAGATCTCGAAGTCCTTGAAAAACGATCTCCGCCGCTTTAATACTGAGCGTATTAAAGACGCGATTAAGCGGAATAAGGGCTCCAAGGTGTTTGCAAGAGATCTGGCTATTGGGCAGAGCCATTGTTAAATTCCTAATAATACATGGAAGACACCACATTCCTTTCTTCTACAATAAAACTATTTTTGTACCGTTCACCATAATTCTTATATTTTGAATAAACCGACAGTTGCTACTATCAACACCATAGATAATTGTTTCTCAAAGACAAACTAAAACTTCTACATCCCCCCTCAATTATAAATTCCCATAAAATTCAAATTGATAAAATAGAAACAAACATAAGCATTTATAATAATTAATAACATAAAAAAACAGTACTTAAAATCTACAAAATAAATCATACAGTATAAAATTAAAAATAAAGAATAATTTACCTTTTCCCCGCAATTTAAAGAATCATTAATTTCTAAATATTGTAATAGAAAACTGGTGTTTTCCACCTTTCATTCTTAAAATTGAAATTCATAACTAATAAAAATAAAACTTCAATTCGAACCCAGCCTTTCTACAAAATAATTGTGTTTTTGTTTCACTAAAGCTTTAGTTAATACATCTGCTACATTTTCATTCGTGCTTACATATTTCACAATTACTTCTTTTTTACTAAACAGATCTTTTATATAGTGGTATTTAATATCAATGTGCTTTGACCTCTTACTGTTTTCATTCGATTCTATCATTTTAATCGCACTTTGATTATCAACATTTAAATATGAATTCAGACCCCCGGTTAAAATTTTGTAGCAAACCTTTCAAATAAACTAACTCTGCAGACGCTAAAGCAGCAGCTATAAATTCAGCTTCGGCAGTTGACAACGCAACAACGTTTTGTTTTTTACAGAACCAGGATAGCAAATTATTACCGTAGTAGCCCACAGATCCACTTACACTTTTTCTGTCTGTTCTGTCACCAGCCCAGTCAGCATCAGAATAACCAACAAGGCGACATTTGCTATCCCGTTTATATATAAGAGACTTTGACTTAGTTTGTTTTAAGTAACGCAATATACGCTTAGCTGCTTTCCACAGTGATATAGTAGGCTCATCCAAAAAACGACTTAGAAACGATACTGCAAAACAAATATCAGGTCTGCTTGAAGTAGATATGTATAGAAGACATCCTATTAACTCACGATACGGCTTATCCAAGATGATTGCTTCATTATAATCTTTTGCGAAATTTGTTTCCATTGGAGTCTCAGCTACTTTGCAGTCAATCATATTAAATTTTTCAAGTATTCTATCTATGGCTGACTCCTGGTTAATTAACATCAGTTCTGGCGTTCTCACTATGTGCAGCCCCAAATAATTACTGACTTCTCCAAGATCCTTAACATTAAATTCAATTTTTAAAAAATCATGAGCTTTCTTTAAATTTATCTCACTTTTTGGCATTAAAATGATGTCGTCAACGTAAACCAATAAAAATACATCTTCCAAAACATATGAACAAAAATCATGTTTTGATTGAACAAATCCTTTACCAACATTTAGGCGCTTGCTTTAATCCATACAAAGATCGCTTTAATTTCAAAACTACACCTTTTCCGAGATTGACACCTAAGGGAGGTTTTATATAAACTTCTTCTTTTAAAAAACCGTTTAAGAATGCCGTTGGCACATCTAATTGTTTCATATACATATCATTTTGTACGGCTTGGCTCTGCATCATACGAATAGTAGGCATACGTGCGACTGGTGAATATACATTAAACAATGTTTCTTCTTGAAATCCTTTCACCACTAATCTCGCCTTCTTTGATCCATCTTGTTTAGTAGTAAAAATCCATTTTGTATCTATAGCCCTCTTATCTTTAGGCAATTCTGATTCTGCCCAAGTTACCAAACATTTAAGAGAATTTAATTCTTTATCTATCGCTTCTTGCCACCCTTGACCTTTTTCGATTGCTTCTTTATATGAGCTTGGATCACCCGTACACAAACAATATGCTACATGTGCTTCATAATCTTCAAATCTTTTTGGAGGCCTAACTCACATCTTGTTTTTATCACACTTTCATTTTCGTTTATTATATCTCGTCTATCAATAATATTTTCTTCCACACAATCCTCAAACATTTCATAAGGTTCGTTCCTTAACGTTTCCTGTTCAATGTTAGTATTATCAACAATAACCTCTTCTCTGATTTCTACATTATTATGTACTGGTTCAGTAATTTGCTCATTATATTCTTGATTTATTTCGGTACCTCTAACTCTTTGCCACTCAGTTCCGTTTGTTAGTTTATCGTTTTCATCATAAACAATATCTTCTTCATCAAATCTCACATCTCGTGACACAATAATTTTATTTTCGTTATAGTCCCATAAGTTATATCCTGTCCTATTATATCCGACCATTCTAGTTTCACGTGCTGTTTCTGACAATTTATCAGGTTTTGGTACTATACAAGCCCACGCTTTTGCACCAAAAACACGAAGTTTGTTTAAGTCTCTTGAACCATATAGTACTTCACATGGAGTTTTAAAATTGATAGCTGATGAGGTACAACGGTTTAACTGATGAACCGCACATTTTATAGCTTCACCCCACAAATTCTTTGGTAAGTTGGTTTCGCTGAGCATAGTTCTTGCTTTGTTGTATAAACTGCGATTCATACGTTCCGCAACTGCTAGCTGGCGAATATGGTAAACTATATTCCATGAATATACCCTTTTCCTTACAACATTGACGTAATTTATTGCAAGTGTATTCACCCCCATTGTCACATCTTATTCTTTTAACCGTTTTCTCAAATTCATTCTCATATCTATGGATATAATTAATAATGTTTTCGGTAGCTTCAGCTTTCCTCTTCAGCAAGAAAACTACACAGAAGTGTGAGTCAGAGCGATCAATGACAGTTTGGAAATAAACTTCACCTTTTATAGTTGGAATGTTGGATGGACCCGCTATGTATTAGCTCCAAGATCTGAAGTGAACGTGGTCGCTCTAAACTTTTGAATGATAACCTAGTTGCCTTACCTTTCATACATGCGTTACATACTTTGTTGTTAAGTGGTAACTTCAACCTTTGTAATATTTTAGAGCTAGTATGTCCTAAGCGTCTATGCCACAACACGCCATTTGCTGATTGTATAGCTGCGGCTCCATCCTCTGATAAGATTTCACCCTGTAAAATGTAAAGTTTCCCATTATTGTAAGCCCAAACAGTAGATCCATTGAAAAATTTAATTTTTGCATATTCATTTCTAAATATTATTTCGTTAGATGGTTTTTCAAGAAGTTTCCTTACTGATAGCAAATTATAGGCTAAATTAGGTACTACAAACCCTTCAATAGTAATCCGAACATTGTCACATTTGATAGGCAAATTACCACTATAATATGAAATTAACTTTTCACCATTTGCCGTATTTATATTTATCGGATGCTCTAACTGTTTTGTATTAGTCATATATGGTATATAATAGTCTGATATAAAATTTTGTGATGCACCAGAATCTATTAAGAAAGAAACAAAATTATTAGTGGAAACCTTACATGTTAAATTGAATTCTGTTCTGTCAATCATACAACCTATTTCATCATTACTTTCATTAAAGCCCATATGAGTGCAGTCCGATGTATTTGCTCTACTGGTACCACCTCGGCCCAGCACTCTGCCATGACCACGTCTGTGAAATTCTACACGCCGGATGGGTACTCCACGTTGAGAAGTACCTCTTCCACGCTTTGCTTGGTTTCGACAATATATTGCCTTATGCCCTATCTCATGACAATACCAGCAAACAATGTTAAATGCATTATCTTGGTTTGTGTTGACTATATCTTTATCATCTAGTCTTATTTCCGCATCTAATAAAGTTGCCTTTGTTTTCTCCAAAGTCAAGCCTTCACTCATTGTATCCAATACTGATATGACATTGCAATTTTTTTCTGGTAAAGCTCGCAATAGATATATAACTTTATCAGACTCATCCATTTTTGACATTATTTCATTGTCACTAATTAACTTATCAAATTTCAAAAAGAAATCTTGAAGTTTTTCATTAATGTCACATTTTAAGTCAATCAGCTTTTTCTTCAAATGAAATTTGTTCATGACACTTTTCCTTGAAAAAAAATTTTGCAACGAATCCAACATTTCTTTTGAACTTTTGCATCCTTTTACAATGTCTAAATATTTGTCTCCTATATTTTGCACTATAAATGACCGTGCTTCTGCATCTCTCTTCTTGTCTTTCACTTCCACACACGTCACAATGGCATCAATACCTTTCTCCTCTAGCACCAGCTCCAATCTAAATTTCCAATTATGAAAATTATCCCCGTCTTCCAACCGACGTATCACGTCTTGAGACTTCATATTAGCCATCCTTTATTTCTAGTACAAGACAAGCAAAAAAAAATGATATTGCCAAAACCGAAAAATTCACGAATTTAAGGAATATGGGGCGGCCCATAACCTGTTAAATTCCTAATAATACAAGGAAGACACCACATTCCTTTCTTCTACAATAAAACTATTTTTGTACCGTTCACCATAATTCTTATATTTTGAATAAACCGACAGTTGCTACTATCAACACCATAGATAATTGTTTCTCAAAGACAAACTAAAACTTCTACAGCCAGCTCACGAAACTGAAGACCGACGATGGCAGGATCGTATCCGCCAAACCGGAGGTTCTGAGGGAGATGAGGGGTTCTATAGGCAGTTGTCAATCAGCAAACCCGTTGCGAAACTAGCAAACGACCCAAGAGCTAGATTGACCCGAATCTAAACCGAAGACATCTCGGATGTCAGCCGCTTCAAGATTAGAATGGCTCTGAAACAACTTAAGAACAACAAGGCACCGTGTGATGGCGGAATTACGGCCGAAATCCTGAAGGCGGGTGGAAAACCGGTACTTAAAGCCCTTCAGAAGCTATTTGATTCCGTCATACTCGACGGAAAAACGCCACAGGCATGGTGCAGGGGTGTGGTGGTACTCTTCTTCAAGAAGGGCGACAATGCCCGATTGAATAATTATAGGCTTCTTAGCCAGGTTTACAAGTTGTTTTCAAGGGTCATCACGAATCGTCTCGCGCGCAGGTTTGACGATTTTCAGCCTCCCGAACAAGCCGGTTTCCGAAAAGGCTTTAACACCGTAGACCACATACATACGCTTCGGCAGGTTATACAGAAGACCGAAGAGTATAACATACCTCTTTGTTTAGCGTTTGTGGACTGTTCACGCAGAAAAGACGTGAATCATAGACAGGGCGCAGCGCGGCGCGGGACGACGCCGCGGCAGCGGGCTGTCCGCCCGCACCGCACTCCACCACCGAGCACGGTCGACGACGCGCGCGCATATTACTTGTCCTGAGTCATCTCCAACAATATAATGTCCTTCAGAACCACAATATAATTGTTTTACAGTCCACTTTAGTCTCATTTATAAACCTTTAATTAGGTCCTAAACATTTTGGTCCTTCGGCCTTCAATTTTTAAATCCGCGTAACGTATTTTTACGAACAAAGAAGACGTTCGCGCGGTGGCAGTACGGGCGACGTTGGTGGACTTTGATCGACGAGTCTTCAAAAGCGCCGTGTCACTATAAGCTGTATCCAACGGCAGACCATTTTGGAGTTGGAGTCGCCTAGAACAAGCGAGGAGAGGACGTCTACAAGTTCCCGAGGTCTTCACGTCGACGGTGGTCAAGTCTCGACTGCGTTGGTCGAACCCGCCGAGACATATATTTGCTTCGTGGGAATCAATACAGTCCGCCTTTTCTTATCATCGCAGCGGCTGACGTTTTCTTTGTTAGCGAGCGAGCTTCAAGGTCACGCGCCTATTCATTGCAAAAAACATCTGTTTGCTACTTATTAGTCATTATACCCACTTGCTTACACATTATTTTTTTTACTACGAGTATTCCTATTTATAACTATTTTCTTATAATGGCCAATGAGGAACTATTAGTAAGAAAACGCAGTGCTATGAACGCTAAGCTTACGAACTGCAATTATGTAAACGTGCTTGTGAGCTGCGAATCAATATCAAGCTTACAGCGAATTGAGCTGGAGGATCGCCTTAGTAAATTTGATGCCCTATATGATGAATTTGATCATTTGCAGTTGGAGATCGAGGTGCTCTCGGACAAGCCAAGCGGTACCACGCAGTGGCACCTCAGGCGCGCAGCTTGCTCATCAGCGCTGATGCCACAGTGATGGCGGGTCTGTAGCGGGCTCAGCAGACAATAACGCAGGTGCATCGTTCCGTCAAAATTTTGTACGCTTACCTAAAATTGACTTACCTCATTTCGATGGTAGCTATCAATGTTGGCTAGAGTATAGAGATACTTATCTTTCGCTTATACATAGTAGTAGAACAATCAATAACATTAGCAAGTTTCATTATTTACGTGCATCGCTCAAGGGAGATGCTCAACAAATTATTAAAAACATAGATTTCAAAGAGCGAACATTATCAATTGGCGTGGGATTTGCTATGTGAGCGATATGACAATAGTAGGCTTTTAGTAAATAACCACGTGCAGGCATTGTTCAACATCCCAGCAGTGCATAAAGAGTCTTGTGTAGCTTTACGTCAGTTCATAGATAACATAAATAAACTTTGATAATAAAATTAGAGCTTTGAAACGCTGAACGAGCCCACTGGCCAGTGGAGTACTGGTGGTGATTATGATGAGTTGTCGACTCGACAAAGTCACTAACAGAGACTGGGAACAACATAGCAATACCTTACCCAAATCACCTAGTTTGTCAGAATTTTGTTCGTTTGTTAGTAGGAGGGCTGATTTGTTAGAAACAGTTGAGCATAGCGAATCGGCAGAGGAAAAATAGACAGCAGCACTAACAGTCACATAATATCACATAAATATACAGAATAATAACAAAAGCGATAATTTAAACAAAAACAAAACTAATAATAAAAAATATACAAAAGATTGTAAATGTCCGTTGTGCAAAAAGGATCATTTTATGTTTGTGTGCGATGAGTTTCGTAAGTTGTCAGTAGAAAATCGTTTGGAAAAGGTGAAGGAGCTTAATGTGTGCTTTAATTGTTTGCGTCCTGGTCATTCAAGAAGAAGATTAATCCGACGAAGACTCAGGTGGCTATTGTTGGTAGTTCCCGGACTGTCTCTAGGATTGATTGGTCGACACTTCCCCAGGTTTCTTTCAACAACACCATTATTCCTATAGCTAACACTGTGAAGAACTTGGGGATTTATATCGACAGCACTCTCGCCTGGACCAAACAACTGCAGGAAGTCAGTCGTAAACTGTTTGCTTCTTCGGGCTCCCTGAGACGTCTTCGTAATTTTCTTCCCATCACCACTAAAATTGCGTTAGCACAATCTCTTCTTCTCCCTATCCTGGACTATGCTGATGCCAGCTATCTTGATCTAACCCAAGACCAATTAGATTAGCTTGAGCGACTTCAAAATCTCTGTATTAGGTTTATATTTGGCTTGCGCAAATATGATCATGTTTCTGAATTTCGTACTAAGCTCAGATGGCTTCCTATTCGCCTTCGCAGGAATGCCCACATACTCTCTTTGCTTTATAATGTGCTCTTTAATCCTTTTACTCCTTTTTATCTTAAAGAACGTTTCCAGTTTCTCTGTGACACCCATTCTAAGTCCTTGAGATCATCGGAAAATTTAAATTTGAGTGTTCGTATGCATTCCACTTCCTTCTTTGACAAATCTTTTACCATTCAAGCAGTTCGGTTGTGGAATGCATTACCTATAGAAATAAGACGTGCTCAAACACTGCCAACGTTTAAGAAAATGGTAAAGGAGCATTATCTTTCACTATAATTTTTAGCCTTTTCCTTTATCTATCATATATTCGATATTTATTAGTATATTAGATATGTAGTATGTATGTATTTTATGTTATTATGTATATGTAAGTAATATTATTTATGAGCTATTGTACACTGACAGCCCTAAATTCTTCTCCTATCGTTCATCCAAAGGTTGTCTGTAAGAGATTGCCCTGTGCGATAAGACCGCCCATTGTACACTTTGTTTTTGAAAATGTTTGTCCTGTGTGTTTTTTTATTTTGTGGTGTACAATAAAGTTTATAATAAATAAATAAAATAAATAAATTCAAGTAAACATTGTAAATTTTCCCACTGTAAATATTGTAATCGCAGACATAACACGCTTTTACACGTAGAACAGTCTAATCACAATGTACAAGATCCAATGCCTAGTGTTGCTTTACCTAGCTTACTAACTGACGTTTCTGGAGGTGCACAATTACAAAAGGGCACTTCAGAAAACGTTGTATTGTCAAGTGACACTGCAGAAAGTACTACCCGTTCTGTTTTACTCTCCACAGCTCTGGTGACCGTCGTCAGCACCCGAGGTGAGAAGTTCGACGCCAGGATCCTTCTGGATAACGGTAGCACAGCCAATTTTATCACTGAAACACTGTGTCACAAGCTGGGATTGCCTAGACGTAACGCTAACTCCACAATATCAGGTATAAACAAGCAAATATCTAATAGCACACAGTCTTGTAGGTTGACAATTCAGGCTCGGAATGGTGGCTACAGGGAAACTATCACTTGTATAATATTACCTGAAATTACGAGGATATTGCCGTCTTCAGCTGTAGATTTTGGAAAAATCAACATTCCAACAGACATTCCATTAGCTGACCCAACATTCCATATTCCGTCTGTAATTGACATTCTTGTTGTCGCGGAAGTGTTTTGGAATGAGTTAGGTTCCTCATCTATGAATCTAGGTAGGAATCAACCCAAACTTCACGGACAAGACTCGGATGGATAGTTTCAGGACCAGTTCCATTGCGTTCATTCTCTAATAAACAGTCACACTATTGCAACGTGTCTATGGATGAATTAAATAATAACCTCTGTTATGGGTGATTTTTAATTGTCTCTGGCTATAGCATGTTTTTAAAAGTAAGTTGTTTTCAAATTCAGAGCTTTAGAATTTTGACAATCCATTGTAAGAAAATTCAATGGCACTCGTTTTGAAAGTTATGTAGTGTTGAGATGGTTTTTATTTAGTATTAAGTTGTCTGTTTTTAGAGTCATAGTAATGTAGGTTTTTTATATAAAGGGTTTGAACAATGAATAAATAAGTGAGTGAATGATTTTGAGAAACTTTTAATTATGGATCCCTATCTTGATATTTAACTGGAGGGCCTACATCAATAACAAGTAATGGGCCCCTTGCCCTCCAGGATAGGATGAAGATAATGAAGATGAGCTAAGCTACACACCCTGGAGTATGGTGATAATTTTTTTATTTTATTTTTGGAAAAAAAATATATAGAAAAATGACAGACGAACTGTCAAAATTAGATAAAGACACTAACTATACAAGATCTACTATTATGCTATTTTTTTTTTTTTTTTTTTTTTTTATGTATGTTCACCGATATTTCCGTCAATTGTGGACCGATTTTGAAAATTCTTTTTTTGTTTGATAGAGTATGTTCCGAAATTGGTCCCATTTTAATTTGGTGAAGATCTGATGAAGAACTTCGAAGATATACAACAGAACTCTTCAATAAATAACGGCAAATCTCTCGGGACTGCTGCAATCGCATGTCTGTTTATTGTTTATACCATTTCATAACATAACATCACGCCAATACGCTCTTAAGGGGTAAGCAGATCTCTCATTTGATCGATTTTGTTCAAGTTTCATGATATTCGGGTAATCTATTTTGGCGTTATAGGAAACTTACTAAACAACTTGCCTATTAGTTAGGTACAACTAAAAAGTGAAAAATAAAAAAACTTTTTTACAAAAAAATACTACCGACTTCCAAATAAGAAAACTACAAAGTGAAAAATAACTTTATTTTTGGAAGTCGGTGTCCATAACGCAAAAAAATGGTACCTACGAAAGACAAAACATACAAGAAGTCGAACATTGAACCTCCTCCTTTTTCGAAAGTCGGTTAAAAATGACAGACGAACTGTCAAAATTAGATAAAGACACTAACTATACTATTTGGAAAAAGAAGTTAAAATTATTACTCTTATCGAAAGGACTAAATTCAGTAATAAAAGGCTTAGATGATGATCAAAAAATAAGGGATGAATTTATCAGTAAAGATGCAAAAGCAAGATTCATTATAATTAATTCTGTGGATTCTAAATATGTTGGACGAATAATTGACTGTGAAACAGCTAAAGATAGTTTGGACACATTGGACAAGATCTTTTTGGGACAGATTGCGACACAGAGATGTCATTTACTCCAAGATTTTTACAACTACAAATTCGAAAAAATAGATTTACTAGAAGATATCGGTGATCTAATGAGCATAGTTACCTCAATCAAAAGTACTGGAATGAACCTATCTGATAATGAAATTGTGTCGAAAATTTTATGCATTTTACCAAAAAGATTATCGAGTTTTAGGACAGCATGGGAATCTACTGCTAAAGAGGACAAAACTTTTGTAAATCTAATCTCAAGAATAAAACTAGAGTTAAAAATGACTGAAAGAGATAACAAACATTTGAAAAATACAGAAAATTGTGAAACATTTTTAACAATTTGTTATAATTGTGGAAAAAAAGGACACATAGCAAAATTATGCAGATATGAACAAGAGGGTCCAAGAGCTTGAAGAACAACAGTTTTGTTACTTGCTTCAAGTGTCTCAAAAATGGACATAAGAATACTGACTGCAAGGAAAATTTTACTGTATATTTTGTAAGATAAACACACACTATTCAAAATGTTGTTTAGAAAAACCACAATTTTCGGTAAGTAATTTTACACAATTAGACAGTCATGAGGTGGTTGAATTTATACTAGATTCCGGAGCAAGCAGCCATATAATCAATTCAGAAGTATATTTACACATGCAACAAAAGTGCAACTACAGAATATCCACAGCTGATGGGAATACGCACATTATTGACACTGTGGGAAAAGTATTGTGCAAGAGTAACACAAGTTCGCATAATATTACATTTAATGATGTGTTATTAGTCCCGAAGTTGAAGAAGAACCTAATTTCAATTTCAAAATTAGCAGATAATAAAATGATTAGCAGATAATTATGAAATTGTATTTTTCAGAAACAAATGTAAAGTGTGTGATAGAGATGGAAGCTGCTTACTGACTGGTGAGTTAAGGAGTGACGGACTGTATTATGCAGAGCTGTCAGCAACTCGATCAAGCACAAAGTCAGTAAACTTTATTAATCCTAATAATAGTAGAAATTTTTGGCATCGAGCATTGGCACATACATCTATTTCAAAAACAAAAGAAATAGTTAATGGTATAAATTCAAAACAAAGTGATAACAATATTGACATCTGCGAAGTCTGCACACAAGCAAAACTTTGCAGAAGACCATTCAATACCGAAAGGTATAGAGCTACTAGGCCGTTGGAAATAGTTCATAGTGACATCTGTGGTCCAATAGGTTCAGAAACATATGATGGCTATAAATATTTTATCACTTTTCTAGATGATTATACACATTTTGCTAAAATTTATCTGATCAGATCTAAGAGTGAAGCCTTTTCGAAAATTATGAATTTCATAAATTTATCTGAAAACCACTTTAACTTAAAAGTTAAAAATTTTAGATGCGATAATGGAGGTGAGTATACCTCAAATAATTTTAAAAAATATTGTTCAAATAAAGCTACTACAATAGATTATACAATACCGTACACTCCACAACATAATGGTAAGGCAGAACGGTTAAATCGAACAATTATGGAGCGAACCCGTGCTCTTCTGTTCGATATGAACTTACCGAGGGAATTATGGGGCGAAGCGGTGTTAACAGCAACATATATAACCAATAGGTGTTCTAATACTATTAATGAGAGAACGCCAGCAGAAATGTGGTTTAATAAAATTCCAAACTTAAAACATTTAAATATTTTCGGTTATTTGGCTTATTACAAAATAAATACAAAATTAAATAAATTAGATTCCAGATGTAATAAGGGTTTGCTAGTAGGATTTACGAACAATGGCTATAAGATTTGGGATCCGGTGGGTTTGAAGATATCTTATTCAAGAGATGTGACTTTTAATAATAATGCGAAGGATGTTTTGGAATTTTTAAAGGAATGTAATAAGAGTGCGAAGGTTACAGATTTATATAAATTATTTAAAGAAGAAGAGGAGTTTGAAGAACAAAATGAGAAAAGAAATGTTATCACAGCTGATAATGGTTGTCAAGTTGAGAGGGGAAGTTTTTATGGAGAAAATCAGAAAAAGAAGACTGATGTTGAAGTAACGAAGGAGGAGGAGTTTTCTAATTTAGAAGAAGAACGAGATGATGTCATAGAAAATATTTTAGAAGAAGAACGAGATGATGTCATAGAAAATATTTTAGAAGAAGAACGTAATGATGTTATAGAAAATTACGAAAATGATGTTTTTGAAGATAGTATTGCTGAAGAATTGTTGGATAATAATAGTAGAAGAGAATTTAATTTGGAAGATAGTAGTCAAGAAGTGAATAATGGAAATGAGATTGAAGATAATAGTAGATTGACGGCGGATGGAAATGAGTTGTTTGTGGATGCGGAGGAGTCTGTTGAAGAAATTAGTAGTAAAAGGATTTTGCCAAAAAGAGACAGAAGATTACCGATAAGATTTAAGGATTTTGATTTAGAAACATCATTTTTAACTTATAGCGAGGTGTTGAAGTGTGATGACAGAAGTTTACGGGAAAAAGCTATCAAAGAAGAGATGGATTCTTTGGAGAAAAATAAAACTTGGGAAATAGTTGATAAAATAGAAGCCGGAAATAGAAGATTGATAACCAGTAAATGGATTTTTACTGTGAAGCCGGAAGGGAGATACATAGCAAGACTTGTTGCTAGAGGATTTCTACAAAAATATAATATTGATTACAAAGAGACTTATAGTCCAGTGGTAAATACTACTAGTGTAAGATTATTACTTTCGATTGCTGCACAGAAAGGTCTACAGTTGAAACAATTTGATGTGAAGACAGCGTTTTTGTATGGAGAGTTAAATGAGGATATTTTTATGGAAATTCCATTAGGATACAACTATGGTGAGAATAAAGTCTGTAAATTAAAGAAGAGTCTTTATGGTCTTAAGCAAGCACCGTTCATGTGGAATATGCGGCTAACTGAATATTTAAAGAAATTGGGATTTGAACAACTGAAATTAGATCCATGTGTGTTTTTGTGTAAAGAAAAGGAAATTTATTTGGCAATATATGTCGATGATGGCATTTTGATAGGAAATAGTGAAAATGAATTGGATAATATAATAAAAGGAATGGAAAAAGAATTTGAAATTAGAAAATTTGATAAAGTCGAGAAGTTTATTGGACTTGATATACAGGTTTGAGAAAATTACTTGAACATTTATCAAGAATCTTACATTAATCAAATATTGAAAAATTTTGGATTTAGTGACTTATAAGAAACTATAGTTCCGAATATTTTAGCCGATATACATCAAGAGGGGAAGGGTGAAGTAGTGATGTACATCGTTATAGGCAGTTGATAGGGTCTTTACTATACTTAGTAAATAAAACTAGACCAGATGTTTCGTTTCATGTTGGTTATTGTAGTAGACATCAAGAGTGTCCTAATTTAAATGATTTTGCCAATATCAAAAATCTCTTCAGATATCTTAAAAGTTCTATATCTTCTGGTATTGAATACTTACGCGGAAATAGTTTTGTTTTGACAGCGTATTGTGATGCAGATTACGCTGGTGATCCTGATACTAGGAAAAGTACTACTGGCTTTGTAGTATTGTACAGTGGTGGTCCTATACATTGGTGCTCGCGTAAACAGTCCGTCACCGCTCTCTCCAGTACGGAAGCAGAATACATCTCTGCCGCAGAATGTATCAAAGATTTACTTTACGTTCAGTCTGATTAAAGAGATTACAGGTCATACACCAAAAACAGAATTATTTGTTGATAATCAGTCGGCTATTGTTTTAATTAAAATCGGAATTTTAAATCGGAGAAGCAAACACATTGATGTGAAATATCATTTTATTAAAGAAAAGATAGATCAAAATTTAATTGAAATTTTCTATTGCCCAACCAAATCTAATATTGCTGATATTCTGACAAAAGGTTTAGATAGAACTAAATTTCTACGTTTAAGAAAGCATATTGTGAGTGATCAGTGACTTTGATGTGAACTTTAATGAAGTGAATTTAGTGGTATAATTAGTTAATTATGATAGGTGTTAGATGTAATATCTTGTAGAGTTAACGTTTTGGAATTAATTTGAAATTTTAGGTTTTAGTTATAGTATTAAGGTTGTCTTGATTGTTAATTTGAAATTTATATTTAAGGGGGTGGTTTAATATAGTATGTAGAATGTTATGATAGGTAGGGAATACTGGTATGGGTTTTATTCTTGTATTAATTATGTGTTCAATGTTGATGAAGTTGTACATGGGGTGTTCTAGGAAGATATATCAATGTTAAATAACGGTTGATTTTGATTTTATTTGAGACAATATAAAATTCAGAGGGGATGTTATGGGTGATTTTTAATTGTCTCTGGCTATAGCATGTTTTTAAAAGTAAGTTGTTTACAAATTCAGAGCTTTAGAATTTTGACAATCCATTGTAAGAAAATTCAATGGCACTCGTTTTGAAAGTTATGTAGTGTTGAGATGGTTTTTATTTAGTATTTCAGTTGTATGTTTTTAGCGTCATAGTAATGTAGGTTTTTTATATAAAGGGTTTGAACAATGAATAAATAAGTGAGTGAATGATTTTGAGAAACTTTAAATTATGTATCCCTATCTTGATATTTAACTGGAGGGCCTACATCAATAACAACCTCAACAGGTTTTGGGAAATAGATTCTGTATCATCCAAACATGCTTTGTCAGAGGAGGAAGGTGCGTGCGAAGAAAGTTTTCGTTATAATACTACTCGGGATGATCAGGGTCGTTTTGTTGTCAAAATTCCATTAAAGGACAATCCTAACATTTTAGGTGAGTCATATGAAATGGCTAAACGACGATTTCTGTCACTGGAACATCGTTTCCTAAGTGATCCAAATTTCAAGAAGCATTACGTTGCCTTCATGCAGGAGTATATCTTACACACACTGTTAATAGGAAGGAGAGGTACCGTCCCTTGACAGCACGCGGCAGACGCGGCAGTTATTCAGCTAAGCGAGCAGAATTGACATGACCGAGTGACTGCGTTCCGGAAAATTAGAGTTCTTCCGTGTTTTAGAGATGTGCCCATGAACCGTAACAACTTACTAATATTGATATTAAGTATCATTCGACTATTTTCAGTTGAGATCCTCACAACGCTACAATTGGGAACATGAAGCACCTAACGACAGAAAATGGCGACAATGCTGCCGAGAAATGGAGGCAATGGTAACAACGTTTCGAATTTTTCATGGATGCGAATGAACTCGTCAAATTGCCGACCGCAAAACAGACAGCAATTTTATTAAATGCAATTGGAGATGAAGGGCTTGAAATATTCAAAAGTTTTAACATCGACAGAACACAGACAAAAATTGAAATTTGATAGAAATTTTGAAAAAGTTTGATGAATAATTCAGTCCTCACACAAACGTAACAGTCGAGAGATACAATTTATTCACTAGAATGCAAAACCAGGACGAGACTTTGGAGGAATACCTCAGTTCTCACTAACTCATCGACCGCATGTGTATTTGCAACAAAAGATTCTCTAATTAAAGACATGCTAGTCATTGGTATGAAAAATACACACATAAAGGAACGACTCTTTCAAGAAGAAAAATTGACAATTGAAAATGCTATGAAAATTGCAAAAAGTCTAGAACTCTCTCAAGAAAGGTCTACAAAACTTATGTGTAAAACCGAAAACATTGAATCAGTACAAGCCATCAGGACAAGTAACAGAAGCCGTCCACAAACTAGTTACGACAGAAATAAGTAGTGATTTATTGGGCATTCTATTCCACCGAAAGCGACGAAGGCGAACGAAGTGAGCCGTAGGAAGCTTGAATGCCCAATAATATAAATGAAATACTCGTTTGAGAGCAGTGGGGGCCCAGTGGTATCGGCCGCGACTTACAAGTTGTAGGTTGTGGGTTCGCGCCCAGGCAGGCGCTTTACTTTGTGTATATTATTTCATCACCACTGCTCTCAAAACGGTGAAGGAAAACATCGTGAAGAAACCGACATGTCCAAGAACCAAAAATTCAAAGACATGTGACATCCACCAACCCGCGCTGGGCCCGCGTGGTGGATTACGGCCCATTCCCACAGAGAGGAGGCCTGTGTGTTAGGGATAAATTACCCAGTACTCAAAGCTTATCTCTCTGCTACCTTGTACTGTAAACAATGTCGTGTCTTTAATACTAATAAATATCAATTACTACCAAAGTCTTCTTTACTGCTTTGCTGCCCTCATATATAAACCTATCAGGTTATGGGCTAATCAAAACAAGTGAGGGAAAAGTTTGAAGCACGACAATCTAACATTAATTAGAAGAAGTGTGCACGGCGAAACGTGGTCGATATAATAAATGGCTACCGCTCAAGAAAAAATTCCCCAACTGAAGCCAGATAATTTCAACAACTGGATATTCAGAGTTCAATGCATACTGGACGAAAAACAATTATTGCATACCATAAAAATGGGTGAAATAAAACATGAAGATGAAAATTTCATGAAAGCAAATGCTAAAGCAAAAACCATCATAGTTCAATGCGTTCCAGATAAGAACTTGAATATTATAAAATCATACGAAACTGCAAAAGACATGATCGACATCCTCAAAAATATGTTTGAAAGAAAAAGTATAATTTCAATAATTCACCTAAGAAGAAAATTATTAAACTTGTAACAATCATCCAATGAAAAACTAGAAGACTACTTTGAAAAGTTTGAAAATATAGTAAGGGAATTAGAATGTAATCAAGAAAAACTAAGCGACAGAGATAAAATTGCTTGCTTGTTGACTGGTCTAGACACCAAATATGATACAGTAATAACTGCCATCGAGTGCAACAGTGATATGTCAGGCATCACTCCAGACCTAAAATTAGATTTTGTGAAACAGCCTCTCTTGGATGAAATATTAAAAATCTTTGAGAAATACAGTTCTACAGCAAATGATGAAACTGCTTTCTACACTTGTGACATATGTAACAAACAAGGGCATACAGTTAAATACTGCCGATCAAATCGAGGTCATCATAGAGGAAGAGCACGAGGCAGAGGATATCGAGGTCACCGTGGGTCACAACCTCAAAAGACCCAGTCAGGATAATTCAACAGAAACTAACGTACCTGTAAGACAAAGCGCATTTACATTTATTTCTACAATTAACTATTGTAATTATGTTAGTGACAATAATAATTGTCATTATGTGAAAACAAATGCTAACCAAATTGAGATTGATTGGATTATACACTCAGGTTGTACTGAGCATTTAATTAATGGAAAATATGAACAATACATGTATAATATTCAAAAACTTCATACTCCATTGAAAAGGACATGGCTAAACAACTGCCCTAAGCATGTATAGAAATTATTCACTAGCTCGTAACATTCAAATATTCATTAATTAATTATTACAGTTTTATTATTCTTCTAGAACTTTCACGAATTAATCAAATTATTAAAAGTTTTTTCATGTTTTTGTTTGACAAGAATAACATAAGATTCCGTTCTACGAAAAATTGTAGTCAATAATCCTTCTTTTAAGGACATTTGCGTAAGTCGAAACGAGCAGTATTCATTATTATTTATTTTTGTACCTATCGCAATACATCTGAAATATTCATTATTGAATTACAATACAGTTTTATTATTCTTCTAGAACTTTCGTGAATTAATCAAATAATTAAAAGTTTTTTCATATTTTTGTTTGACAAGAAGAACATAAGATTCCGTTCTACGAAAAATTGTAGTCAATAAACCTACTTTTAAATACATTTGCGTAAATCGAAACGAACAGTATTCATTATTATTTATTTTTGTACCTTTCGCTATACATCTTAAAACATTAGAGATAGAACCATAGATGTTGTTTTCTTTGCATTTATCTGATTTCTAGAAATTATTGGCAAAATCTGGAAAGAAACGGCACATAAATAGTGCTGACACTAAAAAGTTACAGTCGATTCTTCTAGATTACACTTGATTCGATTAGAACCAAATAAAAAAACATGTTGGGGGTGTCGTGGGAACTCACTTTGAACGATGCTCCATTCGCCGGGTATTAAGTATGTAATTACAGAGTTCGTATGATCTTAAGTTTCAATTGCGTATTGACAGATGACAAATCTTCAAATGACAGCCGGGAC
This sequence comes from Orthosia incerta, assembly GCA_948252205.1. NCBI lineage: Eukaryota > Metazoa > Arthropoda > Insecta > Lepidoptera > Noctuidae > Orthosia > Orthosia incerta. The sequence goes on from OX411742.1 coordinate 32,929,714, forward strand.
CAACGGCTTATCTAGCTTTCCAAGGCACGAAGGAAACTCGCTATGTACACGATGGAACCACGGAATGACCTTGGCTAGCGTTGCTTAACATTGAAGATCGACCTGTGCGGCTTTTATTATTAAGCCACGAGCTCCTCTAAACGCCTTAATAAAGTATCATAGCAAAATCTTATTCTTTTACAAGTTTGTATACCTATTAATGTAGGAGTTTCTACGATTTTATTTTCAGGATTGTGACGATATATAAAGTGTCTGTAACTTTTTTCATACGAAATACTAATATTCAGCTATTCAGCATTACATATTACTCGTTAAAATAGTTATCCATTGCTAGGGCAATCGTCCATACTTTATTTAGCCATGTCCTTTATGTTGCAAATGGTGATTATATTTTAAGTGAAAAGAAAGGTTCTATTAAAATGTCATATAGAAATTCAGAAATTAAATTAGAAGCATTTATTGTAAAAAAAAATACTTTTAATCTACTTTCAGTAAAACAGCTGGTCAACAAAAATTATAATATGGTCAACAACAATTTTAATAAAAATAATGTAATTATTCAGAAGCAAAATGCTAAAAACTATGTAAAAGGATTGCTTGAAGGTAAATTGTTCAAATTGGAATTGGGGGTATGTTTCAGTGTTTCATGTAATTTGCTTTATCTTCAAAATATTTGTGGCATAAAAGGCTTGGTCAATTAAATAGAAGAAGTTTACTCAGTATGGGATTACCAGTCAGCGACACAACTTGTACATCCTGCATGTTAGGTAAATCTACAAGGTTACCCTTTGTTCCTGTCAAGAGGCCGAGATCAACATGTATAGGTGAGTTAATGCATACAGATATAGCTGGACCGTGTCGAATACCTGGAATTAATGGTGAGTTAAATAAATAAATAAAAAGTAATTTTTATGTATTTATCTGAATTTTATTCCTTCAACAGTATCAAACAACAGTGGTTGGTAAAGATTAAGGTGTATGAAGAAGATTTGAAGTTTAAAATTGATACTGGGGCGGACTGCAACACTTTGTCCTTACAAACTTATAATAAAATAAAAAATGATAAGTGTGTGTTAAAAAAGTCTAAGAATGTACTAATTGTGTATAATGGCGAAAAAATTTACACTGTAGGACAGGCTGAATTAGACTGTTACTACAAAAATGAAAAAAAAGTGTTAAAATTTAATATTATTGACTTGCCAGTGCAGCCAGTGATTGGCTTGCCTGATTATATTAAATTAAACTTAGTGAAAAGAGTAGAAAGTCTGTCACAGTCCAATTCAACCAAAGAAAGTTTTATAAATCAGAATAAGGATGTTTTTACTGGTCTTGGTGACATAGGGACATACAAAATAAAGGTAAAAGATGATGCAGTTCCTGTAATTAAGCCCATAAGGCGAGTTCCTCATGCTATTAAAAATAAGTTGAAAGAAACCTTAGATAATATTGACAATAATGTTGTTCCTAACGTTTCTAGAGAACAAAATGTTACTACTGCAGTCCCTATTTCTACTAAGTCGGGTAGAGTAGTTAGGACACCGCAACATTTAAAAGATTATTGTGTTTATTAATATGATGGTTATTATTGGTTTGTAATTTTCTTCGTATGATTAAAAGTGATTGTGTTAAGTTAAAACTAAGGGCCAAGTTAACAGACTGTTGTGTATTAGTTTTATTCTACCTATCATAAAAAGGGGGGATGTTCTTTAAGGATATAATTTAAGATATAGATGTGGCAACACTAGATTGAAATGAGTAATAAAACAAGATGTCGTGATAGACAGAGCGTCTTTTATTTAAATTAATACACAAATATAACAATAGCAGTGGACAAGGGCCTTACCCCGCTCTCCTTGGCTAACGAGAACTGGCGCAAACCTATAGTATTAGATACTAATGACCGCAGGGAGGTATGGCAGAGCAAGGAGCTTCACGGACGTTTCTACCGGGTCCTACATGGGCCCGATGTAGATCTTTTAGCGTCCGTGTCCTGGTTTTGTCTTTGCGATTATGGACGGAGTTATGATGACACGGCACGGTTGACGTCTGTCGGGCATGTCACCGGCCTGGGGAATTCATCCGTCACATTATCTCCGGTTGTTCTAGTCTAGCTAACGGTGACTATTTGCATAGACACAACCTTGTAGCCAGGATTATCCATCAGCAACTTGCTCTTAAATACAATCTTGTGGAATTGGAAGTGCCTTACTATAGGTATGAGCCCGACCCAGTTCTCGAGAATGGCAATGTCACTTTGTATTGGGATCGGTCTATCATCACTGACAGGACTATTGTTGCCAATAAGCCTAACATAGTGGTGATAGTCCGACTAGAGCGTCGCGCAATGATTGTTGATATTGCGGTCCCCCATGACGAGAACCTCGTGAAGACTGAGAAAGATAAGAAAAGTAAGTATCTTGATCTGGCTCACGAGGTTGTCGACATGTGGGATGTGAATACAGCGATCATTGTGCCGATAGTCGTTACGGCCAATGGCATAATAGCCAAGAGCCTCGACGAACATCTGAGGAGGCTCTCGTTGGGCAGCTGGAACAAGGGCTTGATCCAGAAAACGGTACTCCTGGACACGGCGCGTATCGTTAGGAGGTTCCTCTCTCAGGAGCCCTGACCACCGGTAGCTTGGACCCTGTTCCCGATACCATGCATAATTGTTCTATAACTTGATGTCACTGGGAGGTCTTGAGTTTGGAAAATTTATCGTTTAAGTAGTCATTCAAATTATAGTAGCATTTATCAACTAAAAGGCTCTTTAGAGTTTTCTTAAATAAGGCAGTATTCATTGCCCTTATTTCTTTAGGTAGTTTATTGAAAAGGAAATGGCTAAACAGCTGCCCTTAGCATGGATATAAATTTTTCACTAACTCGTAACATTCAAATATTCATTAATTAATTATTACAGTTTTATTATTCTTCTAGAACTTTCGCGAATTCATTAAATAATTAAAAGTTTTTTCATGTTTTTGTTTGACAAGAAGAACATAAGATTCAGTTCTACGAAAAATTGTAGTCAATAAACCTACTTTTAAACACATTTGCGTAAGTCGAAACGAACAGTATTCATTATTATTTATTTTTGTACCTATCGCAAAACATCTCAAATATTCATTAATGAATTATTACAGTTTTATTATTCTTCTAGAACTTTCGCGAATTAATCAAATAATTAAAAGTGTTTTCATGTTTTTGTTTGACACGTTTTACGAAAAATTGTAGTCAATAAACCTACTTTTAAAGACATTTGCGTAAATTGAAACGAACAGCATTTATTATTATTTATTTTTGTACCTTTCGCTATACACCTCAAAACCTTAGAGATAGAACCTTAGACATTGATTTCTTTAATTGCATTTATCTGTTTTCTAGAAATTATTGGCAAAATCTGGAAAGAAACGGCACTTCTAGATTACACTTGATTTGATTAGAACCAAATAAAAAAAATACATTTTGGGGGTGTCGTGGGAACTCACTTTGAACGAAGTTCCTTTCGCCGGATATTATGTATTAATACAGAGCCAACTAGTATGGGCAGTATGGCCTTAAGTTTATTATTAAACCACGAGCTCCTCTTAACGCCTTAATAAAGTATTGTAGCCACAATCATCAATCCACGTTTTTGACACTCTTTATTAGAAACATTGAAACAAGTAGCCCTTAAAAGGACTTTTGATCACAGTACGTTTTGACACTCTGTTACCAGAAACATTGAAGCAAGCAGTCCTCAAAAGAACAATTTACAGTACGTTTACGTTTTGACAATTCCCAGTTCTGAAAAGAACTCATCTGAGATCCCGAAGGAACTCATTTGTAAAGAAACAGGACACGAGCAACCATCGCGCCGGACACGTCTGTCTTGCGCAACGGCCGCCCGAAGAAAAAGGCCGAATCTACGCGCCACCTATATTTATAACTTCAGCGCGCAGAATGCCTCTTAGAATGCGCGCCAAAAACGACCGCGTGCGTCGATTGTGGCGACACTAACGGAACAAACACCGAACTATGCTACAACCCGATTGGTCCCAAAGAATCAAGCAACCCTATTGATTTAGATTTTATTTTTATATTTGTAAACTTGTTTCTGTATTTTCATAAGTGTAAAATAGTATTTTAAGTGTGTGCAACCAAAAATAAAGCCCTTTTTATTTACCACAACTTGGAGTCATTATTATTTCCATCAACCTGCGTATCATCGCTAAAGTGCCGTCGCTAAAGTATCATAGCAAAATCTTATTATTTTACAAGTTTGTATACCTATTAATGTAATTCAGGATTGTGCCGATATAAAAAGTTCCAGTATCTCTTTTCATACGAAATACTAATATTCAGCTATTCAGCATTACATATTACTAGTTAAAATGTTTATATATTGCTAGGGCAGTCGTCCATACTTTATTTAGCCATGTCCTTTCAGGAACCATCCGAAACACACTTTTGTGCATTCATGTGGTACGGGTTTGGCGCACACAGAGGCGAAGTGTGTCACGTTGTTGCCTATTATTGACTTCTGAGGCCAATGTAAATAAGTTACGATTGACCTTAACAAACATTGTAATCTCATAAATATATATGCTTGGGAGAGTTAGTATTTTGTACTCCTGGAAATACGGTTTACAGGTCTCAACCATTTTAAGTCCAAACATAGCTCTTATGCACCGCTTCTGTGCTTTTATAATTAGGTCAGTGTCTGTTGAATTTCCCCAAAAAATTACACCATACCTCAGGACTGGAGCAACTAAACCATGATATGCAGTTAACAAGGTGTAGCAAGGTGATATTTGAAATCTATTTCAATTCATGTAGCGCATATACTGATTTATTAATTCTTTTGCATAGTGTTTCAAACTGGGATTTCCATTTTAATTTGTTATCTACATTTAGACCAAGAATTTGTTGTTTGTACTTCAGATATAGGTTCACCCTTATAGTTATTCTGAGGAAACTATGCAACACTTTATTAATCAATCCCAAAGCAGCAAAGAAAATCCATCGCTGTTAATTATGGACAATTATGAAGCTCACATTTGCATAGAAGCTGACATGGAACGCATCCATAACTGAACGCAGCTTTATCTATGCTGTGTCCCACGTGATCTACGCGTCATTTATATAATCAATCAACATGTAGTGAAAACTATTGTACTGTACTTGAGATATCTAATTAATAAAACCTATAGTAATCCAAGTTGCATTTATATTATCCTAATAAACAACTAATATTACATGGTGCCGAAACCAGGGACAAATGCCAAATAATGACAGAAACCACTGAAAAACCGGACTTTAACATAAAGCCGCTAAAATATTTCATAATCAACACTAATGAAGATGTGGCGAGAGCATGGAAACTGTGGCTTCAACAGTTTGAGTGGTATGAGATAGCAACCAATCTAGAAGGCAAAAAGCCAGCAGTACAGGTCGCTATATTTATGTCATGTATTGGACCAGACGCAACGGTTATCTACAACACATTTAAACTGTCAGAGACAGAGGCCATTGATCTGAAAAGCATTAAAAACAGATTCACAGATTACTTTACTCAAAGAATTAATGAATCTTATGAAAGGTACGTCTTTAACACAATAATACAGAACGATGGCCAACTAATTGATGAATTTATCACTGAGCTACGTAGTAAAGCAAAAAACTGTGGATATGGCACATTGGAAGACAGCCTCATTAGAGACAGGATATTAATGGGAGTAAGATGTGATTCATTAAGAGAAAGGTTGCTTTCTGAACAGGATCTCACACTTCAAAAAACTATAGATATTTGCCATTCTGCAGAGCTAGTGAAAATGCAGGCAAGTTCCATGAAGCAAGCTGTCACTGTAGATGCGGTTACCTGGAACAGAAAAAACATGCACATTAAAAACATGCATTCCATTGTAGCAGATGTGATACTATCCATGGCCGGAAAAGTTGCCCTGCATTTAGAAAAACATGTCTGAAATGCAAAAGAAAAAACCACTTCACAAAATGCTGCAAAACAAAGACAGTTGATTCGATTGCCAGAAATGAAGCCTATGATGATAATAATGATGGATTTATGGTATCAGCTGTGGAAGCCGAGAGGGACGTGGATGTAGAAGACTGGTATGAGCAAGCATCTCTGCCAAACGGTGTCATTGTAAACTTCAAGTTAGATTCGGGAAGCCAGTGCAACGTTATAAGTCTACAAATATTGAACAGAACCTAAACAAAACTCAGTCCGTCCACTACAAGATATTTAACATCATTCTCCAATCATAAATTATCCGTCTTAGGTGAAGTAAAATTAGAGACAATTATAAAAGGTCAGCATAGACTGATAAAATACCTAGTTGTTGAAGAAGGTGTTACTCCTGTGCTGGGGAAATCAACATGTGTTAATTTAAAGTTGGTGCGACGCATAGAAGCACTTTCAAAGGTTGATGACCTGTTCGAAGGAATCGGCTGCCTAAAACAATACAAATATGATATTGATTTAGTGGACAATCCAAAAATATCCATATGTCCAGCACGTAAGATGCCTCATTCAATAAGACAGCAAGTGAAGGAAGAGTTGGACAGCATGGTAGCTCAGAAAATAATTAAACCAGTAACAGAACCTACTCCAGCTGTTTCACCTATGGTTGTTGTGAAGAAAAACAACAAAATTAGGCTTTGTTTAGATCCTTCAGAAATAAATAAAAACAAGAAGAGAAGACATTACCCGCTTAACACCATTGAAGAAATTGCTGCAAGAATTCACGGTTCAAGATGGTTCGCACTACTGGATTGTAGAAAAGGCTTTTGGCAATTGCAAGTAACATCCCGCACATCAGAATACTTAACATTCAGTACACCCTTTGGAAGGTATTCCTGCTTGAGAATGCCCTTTGGCTTGGCGTCAGCTCCAGAGGTTTTTCAACAAGTTATGAGTTCACTATTAGTGGACTTAAAAAATACTGAGGTATCAATGGATGATGTACTACTGTGCTCCCAGTAAAGAAGAGCTCGAAAAAATCACAGAAAAAGTACTAGAAAAATTCAGGAAAGCCGGCCTAAAGCTTAATAAAGAGAAATGTGTATTCAGTACTCAAGAAGTAAAATTTCCAGGGCACATAGTAACCAAGGAAGGATTAAAACCAGACCCTGAGAAATTGGAAACCATCTCAAAGATCAAGAGGCCTGAAAATGTAAAAGAACTACAGCGATTCCTCGGGTTAATAACTTACATGTCAACATTTATAAAAAATATGGCAGATATCACCAGCCCATTAAGACAATTATTACAAAAAGAGGTTGAATGGGTGCTCGGGGAAGGCTGGGTCGACTCAACGCGAATGTATACGTACATCCGTGGTGGGACGACCCGGACTGCCAGGCACTTCTTCTCATGCAACCGAGCGGGTGGGCAGGTTGCGGATAGCCCAACCCCGGCGGCGGGACCGCAGCTATATTTACTGTGGCGATCCTGTGGTCGGGGCATCTGTTTAAAAAGATCCCGGACAAGAGAAGTTCCCGAAAGCCAAACCCCAGGCCTAGGGTAACACATACACCACTTTCCCATGTGCCCGTTACCTAAACAAGCCAGCCCTTCCTATCCGTACACATCCCGTCGATCCTTAAATCCCCAGGTCAACTCCCAGGCCTAGGGTGACCCCCAAGAAACCCACATCCCTATCCATCAAACTCCCTCCCTCCTATCCCCTTAATCCCGTCGGTCCCCGAGGAAGGGTAACCTCGGATTCCAATAAAAGCCCACCCCCTAATTCAATGAAAATGCAGAATGAGAAGACGACTACCCAGGTGGGTCCCGGCCAAGCCGGGGAATCCCACACCGCTTCGGCGGTCAGCTCCCAGCGTAGTATGGAGGGAGCATCAAACTGCATAGTTGACCAACTTCTGCCGCGCTTTATAGCGCGGCCGGCTGCTGACTTAGCGCCCACAACACTGGCTGCGACAAACGCGCCCATAAACCCGACGTCGGCTGCGTCCAACGCGCCAAATGACTCGACCCCGACTACGACACCCGCGAACCCCTGGCAACAGAGCGTCGTGCGAAGCAGCACCAATTACCCAGACAAAGACCCAGACCAACACGGACAGACTGACTCGGGGAAAGAAAGTGGAACTGGCAGTTCTACAACTCTCCCGGCTGTAGTGGAAGGAGTTCGCCTGCTGAGTAAGCGCGGAAAAATCCTAGCCCGCGAGAGGAAAGTAGGCGACCGAAAGCGCAACACCCGCGACGGCACCAGCCAGAGCGTAGCGCGATCGGACGCTGAAGAGATGGCACGCGACCAGCTGCAAGTACGTGTAGGGGAAACCCAGCGCGAAAAACGGCCGGACGCGGAGCCACGCGACCAGTCGCAAGTAAGCGTAGGGGCAACCCAGCGCGAAAAGCTAACGGACGCGGGGCCACGGGACCGGCCGCAAGTACGCGTAGGGGCAACCCAGCGCGAAAAGCTGCCGGACACGGGGTTACGCGACCAGCCGCAAGTACGCGTGGAGGGAACCCAGCGCGAACAGCGACGAGGCAGGAACGCGAAGGGGCAACCCAGAGCGAAATGCCTTTGCAAGCGATAGATTCTGCCAGGGCCGCAAACCGACCCCAAGACACTGACAAAACTCACGACGGACCCAAATCCAGACACACCAGGAGCAAACGCGGTGGAGCCGCACGAAAGACTAAACAGACCGTGCCAAGCTCCCCAAACCCGCAACCTGGACCAAGTAGGACAGCACCACTGAAAAGGGTGCGCCCCGACGACACGGCCTCGCCAAGAACACTTCAGGGGGATGCCAAGCGAGTGAGAATTCACTCCGCTCAGGGGGGGCAGAGGACCTACGCGCGGGCCACGAAGGATATTCCTGCGCGGCTGGCAGTAGCAATCTGCCTTCCCCATCCCGGCAGAGAACTGACCCGACAAGAAGCCGAGCACATAAAGACCGCACTAGAGGACAGAATGTTGGACACGGACTCGACGACACCGCTCCCGGTCTTCCGCGGATACCCACGTATAGCGGAAGGCACGGTGCAGCTATGGTGCGAAGACGAAAATGCTCTGACCTGGCTGACCCAGAATGTTCCCCACATCAAACTTCCCGACAACGACCTTACACTGACGGTACTGAAACAGACCGACGTGCCCACCCGTGTCCGAGCCTCGCTCTTCGTCCCTCGTTACAGAGGTGACGGGGGCAAGCTCCACGGTATTCTGATCCGTCAGAATACCTGGTATGACATTAGTAGGTGGTCACTGTATAGGGCGACAACCGTCGGCGGCGAACGACAGGGGACTTACCTGACCCTGGGGTTACCACCGGAGGAAGCCGAAAAGGTCCTGGGGCGGGAGCGACGGATATCGTACCTCTTAGGGTCGATATACGTTCGCTTCTGGCCCACGACCCGACCCTCTGACACCCAGACTGATAACACGAGCACTATGACGACAGAACCGACAAATACACAGACGAGCGACACGGACATTGTCCAACTCGAGGAGGAGATGGCTCGAGCGGCAATGGCCGATGACGACGAACCAACACTGCCCGCATCACCCGGCTGGAACGTGCAGCTTCTTGCCTCATCGCCGGGGGGTGAGCACGACGACGAGCATTACCGGGAGGTGGAGACGGAGGGACTTTCTGATGGATCCGTCTCCGACTAAATCCACTCCACCTTTTTTTTTTTTTTTTTTCCTGGCGTAGAAAATGCCTAACGCATACCGCGCCGTCTGGGGAGACGACGCGGTTATGTGGGGCTTGCACCCACTAAAAACTACGCCTGTGCACCTACTTTCGCCTTGATGGGTGGGCCGCGAGAACTGCTACGCATGACATTCGCGACCCATCCAGCGTGGCCCTCTTCTGGGCTCCCTCTTCTTTGCCCGCTGCCGGGCTCCCTTCTCCTTCGGCGATGTCCGGGTGAACTGGGACATCACCACAGCTCCAGGGGCCGTGTAGCACGAACGATAAATTCCCCAACCTATCGTCCGCTGACCCCTATTATGGCGGCATCAGGTCGGCGTTTCGCCGCCTGCGCCGTCCTGCTCTTCTGCGACGAATCGGGTCAGCGAGGGAGTCTGCTTCCCTGACCCGCTCCGCCGCTTCTTTCTGCGAGATAACATCCTCGCAGAAAGACGCAACCATCTCCCATGCCTCTTCACTGCCGACCATGGCCCTAACAATGGCCGGCAGTGACAGGTCTTGCCCAATTCCTGCCGCCAAAACACGGCGCTGCGCCTCCCAGGCAGGGCACTGCTCGAGAGTGTGCAGGGCCGTGTCTTGGTTGCAACCGCACTGGTGACACACGGGGGTCGCCTCCCGTCTTGCCACTGTGTGCAGGTATTTGCCAAAACAGCCATGCCCTGATAATACCTGCACTAAACGGAAGGACAACGTCCCGTGTCGCCTCCGTATCCACTCCTCAAGGATTGGCTGGATAGCCCCAATAGTCCAGTGACCGGCGCTGGCAGTCTCCAACCTCTCCGCCCATTGCCTAATGATGGCAGACTGCGCCTCTCTGCGCCACCTTATCACCACTTCAGGTGGCGGGCCACTACCGTTCTCCGCACGAATTGCCGCACTTCTTTGGTAAACTTCGGCGAGCACTCGCGCCTCCAGATCCCACGGGGGTGTGCCTGCTAATACGAACGCCGCTTCAGCTGAGATTGTGCGGTATCCGCGTATTACCCTGACGGCCATGACTCTTTGTGGTCTCCGCAGCTGAGCCTTGTTCTGGGCAGTCAGGGAGTTCGCCCACACTGGGGCGCCGTACAGCGCCATCGAGCGCACCACCCCTGTGTAAAGCCTTCGGCAGCTCGCACTCGGCCCACCCAGATTCGGCAGTAGCCGACTTAGGGCAGAAGCTGTGCCAATAAGCTTCGGGGCAAGAAGGCAAAAGTGCTCGCCGAAGTTCCACCTACGGTCCAGGACCAGTCCCAGGTATTTCATGTGCGTCCGCACCATAATTCGCTCACTAACTAAGGTAATGTGAGCGCCCGCCGGTGGCCGGCGGCGAGGCCCATAAAATACCAGGGCCTCCGTCTTCTCGAGCGCCACCCGAAGACCAAGCGCTTCGATGCGGCTAATGACCAGGGACGCACCCTCAGTGGCCAAGTGTGCCGCCTCTTCAAAGTTTCTTCCTCGGGCTGTGATGAGAGTGTCGTCAGCATAACAAATGACGCCCAGCCCGGGTGAGAGATCGCCACGAAGGGCCCAGTCATACCCCACGTTCCACAGGGGTGGCCCGAGGACCGACCCCTGTGGAACACCGCACGTAACAGGCCTTCGTACGATCTGGCCATTGCGTCCCTGGTAACTAACACATCGCCTCCTCAGATAGTCTTCCACCAGCTGCCTCAAGTATAAGGGTACCCCATGGAAACGGAGCGCCTCCCCGATACAGCCAAATGGCAAGGTGTTAAACGCGTTGGCAATGTCTAATGACACCGCCAACATTACCTCCCCTTGTGTTACCGCGTCTATCGCCTGAGTCTTGAGACGCAGAATGGCGTCTACGGTCGAACGCCCGCCTCAAAAACCAAATTGGGCGTCCGACAGGTTTGGGCCAACCGTTTCCAAATGCCGGACGATGCGGGTAGCGAGAATTTTCTCCAGCATCTTCCCCACCTCATCCAGCAGTACTATTGGTCTGTAGGCCGATGGGGACTCCGGGGGTCGTCCAGCCTTTTGTAGCAAGACCAGCCGACCTTCTTTCCAAAGCTTAGGGAACCGTCTCGACGTCAGACACGAAATCCACACCACCTCCACCAATACCCATCAACATCATCCAAACAAACCGCCAGCATAGCCAGACTGCCACGGCTAGCTTACGCAGGACACTGGAGGTAAAGCCCCGAACCATCGCACTGATCCAGGAGCCGTGGATCAGGAACAACAGAATATGTGGCCTCGGTAACATCGGAGGTAAGACAATTCTCGACACACATGGCTCAGATAAGCCAAGAACCTGCATCTACATACCCAATGAAATTCCCTTTACGCCACTGACCCAATTCTGTTCCAGAGATCTGACAGCTGTCAGGCTCCAAACCGAAGTTAGCGTTACGGATGTTGTACTGGCCTCGGCATACATGCCAGGCGAGGACACCGACTGCCCGCCAAAGGAGTTGGCTGACTTGGTGCAGCACTGTGAGCGCGTCGATTTGGACCTGATCATCTGCACTGACTCAAACGCCCACCACCCGCTTTGGGGCAGTGACACACCGAACCCCAGAGGAGAGGTACTATCCACCTTTTTATTCTCTACTAATCTTAACATTGTTAACCGCGGCTCAGAACCCACTTGGATCACGGTCCGCGGACAAACGATCATACATCTAACACTCGCTACAGAAAACGCGACAAACCTTATCACAAACTGGCACGTATCGGACGAACCTTCTTGCTCAGACCACAGAAGAATCCGCTTCACACTAACTGCAAACACTAAAAAACCCGCACCGAGGCGAAACCCTAGGCGCACAAATGTGCCCGGATATAAAAGCCTTCTGGCGTCGCTTTTAGCTAGACATCTAGCAATGGTAACCATAAGGGACCAAGCACAATTAGAATACACCGTAGCAAAATTATCCGAATACATAACCGAAGCTTACCACGCATGCTGTAAATCAAGAGCGCCACAAAGCAGGAACGAGAGGAACCCCTGGTGGAACGCTTAACTTAGTAAACTCAGAGAAGCGCTACGTAAGCAATTTAACAGAGCAAAAAACACGAGACTCCCGGAAGACTGGGAGATATACAAAGAGACCCAATATGTATACAAAAAACAGATTAGAACCGCCAGGAGATTGGCATGGCAGAAATTCTGTGAATCCATCGAGACAAACAATGAAGGCGCCAGGGTACGGAAGATACTATCAACCGATCAGGACCGAACCCTCGGCGCGCTGAAAAAACCCGACAACTCATACACACAAACTGACTATGAAACCAGCAAGGTCCTCCTCGAAACTCACTTCCCGGACTGTCAAATCCTGGAGGACAGGACGTGGGAGGCGGGTACCGAATGGACTCCAACGGATCAAGATGGATCGGATCAAGAGCCCACAACATAGTAACAGTAGACCGGATAAAATGGGCTATCAACACCTTTCAACCTTTCAAGTCGGCGGGGCTGGATGGCATCTTCCCAGCCCTGCTGCAGTGGGGGGTACATTATCTAACACCATGGCTGTTGGAGATCTATCGGGCCTGCCTAGCACTCAGATACATACCTCTTGCATGGCGGGAGGTGAAAGTCATCTTCATACCCAAACCTGGAAAAACTTATTACACGCAACCCAAGGCGTATAGACCTATAAGCCTCACATCCTTCTTACTGAAAGCCTCGAAAGACTCTGCGACAGGCACATCCGTGATGGGCCTCTCCGAGTAAAACCACTTCATAAACAACAGCATGCGTACTCCACAGGCAAATCGATAGAATCCGAATTGCACAACGTGGTTTCTAAAATTGAATGCGCAGTGGACCATAAATGCTCAGCACTGGCTGCCTTCATTGACATCGAAGGCGCTTTCGATAAGACCACGTTCAACAGCATAAAAACGGCCCTCGACAGACACAGCATAGACCCGACCCTAGGAGGCTGGATCACCAACATGCTCAAACTGCGAGCGGTTCAAGTCACGGTTAACGACACTACAAGGGCCGTCGTCGCGAAGGGCTGTCCACAGGGGGGCGTCCGTTTGCCACTTCTGTGGAACCTGGTAGCAGACAGCCTCATCAAAACACTCAACGACAAAGGTTATTTCACTGTCGGCTACGCGGATGATATTACAATAATAATAAACGGGACCCACGAAGGCACTCTATGCAATCTCATGCGTCAAGCCCTAAAACTAGTAGAGGTATGGTGCAACGAGCACCAACTCTCAGTGAACCCCACAAAAACGGAATTAATTCTCTTCACTAAAAAGAGGAAACCAATGACAATGCAGCTACCGAGATTCTTTGGAACAACCCTATGCCTTTCAACCGAAACCTTGGCGTTTACTTGGACAAACAATTGAATTGGGTGAAATACATGAACTATATCACCACAAAAGCCAGTATATCCCTGTGGCAGTGCAAGAGACTGCTGGGCAGGAATTGGGGGATCAGCCCCAGGGTCACCTACTGGCTATACACCACAGTCATTCGACCAATCATTATATACGGCTCGCTGGTCTGGTGGCCCAGGACAGATCTCAGCACAGCTCAGAGAGATCTCGAAAAACTGCAGCGGTTTGCTTGCGTTGCAATCACTAGCAGTATGAGAACTACACCCACGGCCGCCCTACAAGCAATGCTGGGACTGCCACCTCTGCATCTTATCGTGCGGGAGGAGGCAGCCTTGGCCGCTTTTAGACTCCATCTATCAGGTACCCTAACTAAGGACTCCAGGATTAAGCACACACGCATAAAAGAAGACGCGATCAAGCGAAAACCGATGTTAGCATCGCCATGCGACAAAGCCCCAAAAACACACCACTTTCAAAGGCACTACGACATAACGCTTACAGAAGAACAATGTGACTACTCAGGCCCGAAGGAGATGAGAGTGTACACCGACGGGTCGAAGACGGACTCTGGTACCGGAGTCGGAGTCTTCTCACACGACCTTAATATAAATATATCCAGACCGCTAGGAAAATTCAACACCGTCTATCAGGCGGAGTGTGTGGGCATAATACTGGCGGTCCACGCCCTAGAAGCCAGGAGGGTTACGGACACTCACATACGTATACTCTCCGACAGCGCCTCAGTCCTCCAATCCCTACGGAAAAAATATATCACATCGAAATTAATACTAGAATGTCACAACGCACTGGCACAACTTACTTACTGTATCTAGTCGGAACACGGTAAAACTGCAATGGATAAAAGGACACAGCGGATCGTTAGGCAACGACGCGGCTGACGAGCTTGCGAGACGAGGATCCAGCACGGAGGTCTATGGGCCCGAACTTGTCTTGCCCATCCCCTTCAACCGAATACGTAAGTGGCTGAAGGAATTCACCCAGATACTGGCGGAAAACTGGTGGACTTCGGCACCGGGCTGTAGGCAGTCCAAAGAAGCTTTGCCATCTTTGGACAGTAGTCTTACCAGACGTCTGCTACGTCTGGACAGAAATGGCCTGCGCCTGGTGACGGGGACCATCACGGGACACTGCTCACTTAACAAACACTTTCACACAATAGGCATAACGGACAGTCCTCTGTGCAGGGCATGCATGGAGACTGAGGAAACCGTTGCGCACGTTCTCTTTGAATGCACAGGAGTCACACAGATAAGAACACAAACCCTCGGGTCACCCAGATCTTACACGGATGTTCTAGGGGAAACCAGGAGCCCTAATAAGCTTCTGGAGGGAGGTGGGCTGGTTGGAATAATCCACCCAACGACCGCCATGGCCCACGCACAATGGTCCACCTGAAGGACTAAGTGCGGCAACCAAACCCCATAACATAGAACATAGGTTGAATGGGTTTGGGACCAACCACAGGAAAATGCATTCATCAAACTGAAAGAGCTGTTGAAAAACCCACCAATACTGGGATTCTATGATCCCAAAGAACCAATACTACTCTCAGTAGATGCCAGTAGTTATGCATGTGGAGGAGTGATGATCCAAAAGGAAAAACCCATAGCCTACTGCGCCAAGTCTTTCACTAGAACTGAACAAGGGTACAGTCAGTTGGAAAAAGAGGCAAATGCAATCTTGGTAGCATGTAAGAAATTTCATACTTGTATCTGGGGATGCAAAGATTTGACTATAGAATCAAACCACAGACCATTAGAAACAATATTCAAAAAACCACTCACTAGTGCATCGCCAAGACTACAAAGGATGTTATATCAAATTTTACCATATAACCCCAAAGTGACATATAAAAAAGGCTCAGAGATGTATGTAGCTGACACCCTGAGCAGAGACTGTGAAAAACTTACCTGTGAGGATCTGAATCTGGAAAACTTGCAAATATTATTTAAATGTGCTATAGTACCATTTACAAAAAAAGCAGAGAAGACCTTAAGGTAGAAACTGAAAAAAGTGAAGAGCTAACTAGCTTGAAGAAAGTTATTCTCAAAGGATGGCCTGAAAAAGTTGAACAATTGCCAGAAAATTTGAAAAAATATTGGTACTATAGAGTACTGGTACCCAAATCTATGATTCACTTAGTAATGAAACAGTGCCATCTATGTCATAAAGGCATACAAGGAACACTAAAACTTGCACGTGATAATTTGTTTTGGCCAGATATGACAACTTATTTAACAAATTATGTATAATTCAGGCTTCTTCGACATGCGTGAATTGAGAAACGTGACCAGCTCTGAGATAATTAACAATCTAAAATGTTGGTTTGCAACACATGGAATACCAGACACTGTATTAACAGATGGTGGCAAACAATACGACTGCCAAGAATTTAGACTGTTCAGAAAGGAGTGGAATAATTTCGAACACCGGATTTCGAGTCCCCATTTTCCCCGTTCAAATGGTTTAGCAGAACGCTATGTTCAGGAAGCTAAAAATTTAATGAAAAAGTGTCTTGAAGATAACACAGATCTCCAACTGGCGTTACTGCATCATAGGAACACACCTCGATTAGATCTTGGTTCACCAGCACAAAGATTGTTCAATAGAAGAACCAAAACTTTACTTCCTACTAACAACAAACTATTTACCCCTAAAATAATAAGAAACATTTCTAAAAAATTTGCAAAATCTGAAAGAAAATGAAAATGGATATGCAGACAGAGGAAAAAAAGCAAACAAAGAGTTCTTATGTCATGAGAAAGTAATGTTAAGGAAGGGTCACCAAAACTGGGTTCCAGCAGAAGTATTAAGAGCTGAAGGTCACCGCTCGTATAAAGTAGAGACTGAAGATGGAGCTACTTATAAAAGAAATGCGTGGCACTTAAAACACTGCCACCCCGACAGTCCAAGGTCCTGAGTCTGCAAGTTCTACTGAAACGCTACCACTAGAGGAGCCCACAGCAGAGATGCCAGCTCCAGCTTCGCCACTCACGGTCAACCGCGAACCACTCGCAGCGGACGCGTTGTTGTCACACCCACCAGATACCGCTGAAAAGGAGGGATGACATGGAACGCATCCATAACTGAACGCAGCTTTATCTATGCTGTGTCCCACGTGATCTACGCGTCTTTTATATAATCAATCAACATGCAGTGAAAACTATTGTACTGTACTTGAGATATCTAATTAATAAAACCTATAGTAATCCAAGTTGCATTTATATTATTCTAATAAACAACTAATATTACAGAAATGATCCGCTGTACCCCACATCTAGGATACACTGGATCATAAAGTGGGGAACTGTGTATCGCAGTTGGGTACAGTGCATCAATTCATATAATTACCATACATTTTTTAATGGATTACAGTGGACTGTTTTAATATAAATATGAAATAAAAGATTATATGTTTAATCAATACTTTTATTTTTTTGATTTGAGTGGTTATAAATAAAGTGATCCACTGTACCCCCCCCCCCCTACCATACCTACTATACACTGGTCATTAAAGACAGAATGTTTACGATTTACGCACACAAATCCTTATCAAACACCATTACAACGAAGATCGAAGTCATGAACATAGAGATTCCACCAATAAATCACATAGGTAATTAATCTGTCTATACCGTTCATCACGCCACTGAATGACACAGATGATATCACCGAGCAACGGGAAGATATAAAGGCGATTGAAGAAGCACTCAAAGATATGAAACACAATCAGGAACTGGCGGACCAAGTGACATTCCATGACATTCACCATTATGTCGCCATCTACGCCTTGGCTGGGATCGCCGTAGTTTGCGCCATCCTTTATGCATGGCGAGGCGTGCGAGCGCGCCAGCCGCGTCCAGCGCCCGCACCTCCCACAACACAGAAGGCAGAGGCTAGCGTGAGCTATGTAGCTCCCGCCACCACCGCTGCGGGTCGTCCTACCATCGCCACTTCCAACAGAGGGTCTTCGCCATCCATTCGAACTAAATTCAATTCAATACCTTAAGCTTAGTTTATTTAAGTTTGTAAAAACAATTGTTATTTAACATCTTGTAAATCATTATCCTTCGTCTCATTCACATCTTCTCGGGCCCCGGAGCATGTACAGTGTAAACACGTACAAATTTGACACCATTGTGTCAGCACTTTACTTGCTATGCGTGGTCTATACTTTAGTACACAAAAACCATTCAAACCGCGTGCACTCATTATCATTCAATTAATCATTAATCAATAAAGTTTATTATTACGTATTCTTATCTCGCGTATCACTCAAACTATCATCAAGAAAAGGTGTAAAGACCCTACATCTCTTTGCAGCGGAACTGCGTACAAATAATAATCTTTGTGACTACTCGGAGATGACGACGAAGATGATTTGGATGTATGGTGCTTGCGCCGTGTTGACTCGAGAGCAGTATACTTGATCTCCAAAAATTTTAGAAAATCTGCTAGAACAGGCAAGGCCCTAGGATTTTCTAACGACTGAGTGTGTTCACTGAGTGTCTGGGTATCCAGCTTCAGTGTAAGTAGATGCACAACCATTGGCCCCATGGCAGTTACGTCTATACCAAGGTTTTTCAAGGCGTTCATGCATTCATTGATGGTGTCTAACATGTTTTTGATATGTGTGTCGACTTGGTTTTGCATTATAGGTATGGACAGCAGTATGTTCATGTGAGAGGTAAAAATTAGCCTGTCATTGTTATACCTGTGGTTCAAGATGTCCCAGCAGATTTGGTAATTCTCAGAACTGATATTGAGGTGTTGAATGATCCTTTCTGCTTCGCCTTTCAGTTTACTTTTTAATAACTGCATCTTCTGGGCACTTGGGATGGATTTGTTGTTATGGACTGTTTCTTGGAATAAGTCCTTGAATGATATCCATTTGTGATAGTTCCCCGAGAAGGAAGGGATTTCAATTTTCGGTGTGAAACTTTCCCGATATGAAACGGAATACATCTTGCTATTCACCAACTTTTTGTTGTCGACGTACAGTTGTTCGTACTTGCTATATTCTTGTTCATACTCCTCATCTTCCGAGTACATCTCACTATCAATTTCCCAGTGTAGGGAATCGATGTTTGACCATTTTGCTTGAATGGTTCTGAGCACATCCTCGAATTCCCATTTTTCGGAGAGGCTCTCCATGTCCACACTTTTGATTGCCCGTGATAAAGCCTTGAAGTTACTCTTCTGTTTGCGCAGCATTTCTTCTAATTTACCGGCATTCCACCGAGCGACAATTTTCTTGAACAATGATGCTGTGGATTGGCTCCCACTAGGCTTGATATTCGGTGGATCCTGATCAACCAACAATGTATCTGTTTGCTGTCGCTCATCCGCAGCTTCTTGATTGCGAGTGTCTAATATACGAATTGATGAAGCGCTAGGCGACTTATCCCCCTTCTCCAAACTTGTAGGCTGTTTGTATCGTTGAATGATGTCCTGAGCTTCATTGTAGAAGGTCATTGCCTTATTGTAGAAGTTTTCCGAAAATTAGGTATAACCACGATCTTCAAACTCACATAATCTAACATGATTCTCTTGAAACTCCCGCCAGTATGTATCCAGGGTTTGCAAACGTTTCTTGATGTTGGCCGGAGTTTTGCGATCCGCAGAATCCTTCTTGAAATTCCGCAGTTGCTGCTCCATGGCTTGAATGATCTCTTCTTGATGGGCCAAAATGTCTTCCATGTTGGCGCTCATAATTGTTGTTGTGTGATAGGTTTACCGCTGTCAGCAGTTCGTGCTATTGCAATCTCTCTGCGGTGGATGAACGGATTCGCACCCCCGAAAGAAAAGTTATGGCGCACAATCTGCTTAGATGGAGTAAGCAGTCGTTGAGTTCCAGCAGACGGATGTTACTCTGTCCACAGGTCGTAGTCGCAGGAGCTATACTTACGTGCCAACAGATTATTCACACTGTTAAGAACGCGAAATAGTCCCGCTTATGCGTAAGCTCGAAGGACCAAAAAGATGTAGGGTCTTAACACCATTTCTTGATGATAGTTTGAGTGATACGCAAGAATACGTAATAATAAACTTTATTGATTAATGATTAATTGAATGATAATGAGTGCACGCGCTTTGAATGGTTTTTGTGTACTAAAGTATAGACCACGCGTAGCAAGTAAAGTGTTGACACAATGGTGTCAAATTTGTACGTGTTTACACTGTACATTTGATATTCCTAAATTAGAGCAAAACACGATTGGGACCTTAACTGATGATACAGCCATAATGGCTGTAGGAAACAGCCACGTAGAAGCAGTAGAAAAGGTTCAAATGGCGGTTAATCAAGTTTATGACTGTACCATAAAATGGAGGATTAAACTTAATGTTTTTTTTTTAAATTAAACATAATCCAAATCTGTTCACATAGATTTTACCAACAAACATCAGTATTCTCCAGTTTATATTAATAATAAACAAGTCCCATACGAGAAGACAGCCAAATATCTCGGTATGACCCTTGACGCAAAGTTACGCTGGAAAGCCCACGTCAAAAAGAAAAAAGAAGTACTCGACCTCCGATATAAAAGAATGTATTGGCTGCTTGGAAGAAACTCCATGCTATCCGTGCAAAATAAATTATTGCTATACAAACAAGTCCTGACGCCAGTTTGGACTTATGGTATTCAGCTATGGGGCTGCACCAAACAGAGCAATATATTAATTATACAACGATTTCAGAACAAAGTGCTAAGGGCAATTGTAAATGCACCTTGGTACATACGAAATTATGACCTCCATCGGGACCTAAAAGTTGAGTTCATCGAAAAAGTGATCCAAAAATTCGCAGAAGCTCACAACACTTCAGGACTTCTGGAACTGAACAATAGGTACAGGACGTCAGCGCGCTGGGGCCGGAGACTTACAGCCTCCCTTATACAGTGCTCGGCTATCACGCCCGTCTGGTACAACTACCCTCTTTGAACATTTGGTGCCGTGGAGGTATGCGGAACAGGGTGTATAGACCATTTTAAGGGGAAGATCCTCCACCAGAAGGATATTGTGTCTCGTTAGGGCAACTACGACGGTTGTTGTCGGAGTGTTATACGAGTTCAAATCGCGCCGAAGACTGCTTGCCCGATGCAGGATTTTGTGTAACATCAGGTCGTTGTCTTAAGTGGCGGCATAGATGCCGCTATAAAGCAATAGAATGGTTTGATCGGCATTTCAGGCTGGATCATCTTGCTGCCATTCATTTAAAAGACTCATGATATCGTGACAGGCACTATCAGCATCTATTCTTCTCATAGAATTCAGCCTTTCTGTCACATGCTTCCCGAAGAACCAATAATTTTTGTTAGGCATTGGTTCTGCAACCAAAGGATTCATAGCTACACACAGATCATTTATGACCTGTTTGCACATGGACTTTTTGTTGGATTTCTGCAGTATTTTTGCTTTACGACGAGGTCTGTCAGTACGCTGGCTTCGCTGACGAATGTTTAGTTCAAAATCGTTTTCGAGTTCTGATTGTTCTTCTTTAACATTTAAATTAGTTGATGGCTCTTTGTACTCATCAGGGACCGGTTCAAAGTTCTGAAATGAAAAAAATAAACATTAAATGTGAAAGGGAATATTATACTGGGCATGAAAAGTATCCCATGTCCTAATCCAGGTTCTGGTCTATCCAATATGCTAAATTGCATCCAAATCCATTCAGCCGTTAAAATGTCAACAACAAAAATACTAGAACTTTGTACTCCATTTAAGAAAACTCGAAAAATCGGTTGAACGGACCGTAAAAAGGGGTTGTAATTTTTTTTAATAGTTTCTTTGTTTTTTGACATTAACTTCCGAAATCGATGTTATTTCTATTTTGGAAGTCTGTTGTATTTTTTTTTGTAAAAAAGTTCTTTATTTTCCACTTTTAGTAGTGGTACATAATGAGCAAGTTCTATAGTAAGGTACCTATAATGCATAAAGTTTATGCCAGAATAGATTACCTACCCGAATAAAATAAAAGTTGAACATAACCTGTGAAATGAAAGTGTACCAAGGTGAACTGTATACACATCTGCGTACCCCTTTAGAGCGTACTGGCGTGATGTTAAGTTATGAAATGGTATAAACAACAATAAATAGACATGCGATTGCAGCAATCCCGAGAGATTTGCCGTAATTTACTGAAGTAGTTCTCCGAAGTTCTCCATCAGATCTTCACCAAATTAAAATGCAACCAATTTGGGAACATACTCTTTCAAACAAAATAATTTTCAGTTTCGGTCCACAATTGATGGAGAAATCGGTGAACATACACAAAAAAAACAAACATGATGTGAACATAGAATCTACTCCTTTTTGGTAAGTTGTTTAAAAAGGAATTAGTTGCCTATAGAAATATCTGTTACCACATAAAGAGGAAAAAAGAAATGACCTCAGTCCTGAAATAGAGTATGGAATTTAACCCAGCAGTGTCTTAAAATGTTATCTGCAAGACAATAGACACAACAGAAAATGTATTGTTTGAGGTCACCGGTGACTGGAGCAGTAGTAAAAGGGCTAAAGTTGTTTTTCTTGTCTTTTTTAAATTCATTCTTAAGTGAAAGTCTCCTTCAGAAACTCGAATTTGCATTAATCATTGCAATCCATGATAAGAATAAGCTTATTACAATTAGCAATATTTACTTAGCTTTCTATCACCAAAATAACACTAATAAACAATAATTTATGACATCAACTTAGTTTTTTAAAACACTTCTACCTACCCCTATATAAACCTTACACTTAGTTTTGTTTGATCATTGCTTTCAAAATTATGTTTGAGATATTTTGGGGCAAACACAAGTGGAGTCCCAAAATGTTAGACAACTACTGTTGGACACAGAATTTGGGATATGGGTAAACTAGAGAAATATCTCCTGTAGCTTCTACAGTTTTGATTTGTTACAAAGTCCATTACTATCACTATGGTATTAAGTACTATGCTGGACTTAAAAGGAAACACTAAGCGGTTCCTAGGCCATTAAGTGTAGTGTTGTGGCCACGTCTGAACAATCACTGTTGCTATCCATGGACCATATCAACACCATACCCAACACTAGATTCCGCACAGTAACAAACAAAGGTACTTGTGTCTCATTTTAATTAAACAAACAATGACAGGATCCACCAAATAGATTACAGGCTAGTTGTAGATACAAAATAACTGAATCAATTTCATCTACCTAACTTTCAAAAGTTTATTTATGTCAATCAGTGTAATTTTGTATCTCAATCAACATCCAGAGTTAACCTTTTTCAAACATAATAAACATTACTTGAGCTCTCCGTAATCTCAGTTTTGATTATAAGACCTATATATAATACATAAGTTACTACAAAAATAACAAAAAAATATTTTGATTTACCTCATAATCTTCTTTCTTGCAAACATCTTTTAAAAACTGCAGAGGTTTCCATAGGGGCCAGCAAGGGACATAAACATCTGCCAGAGTGTTGGCTTTAAGCTTGGACCGCTCAACTCTACGATGATTATGGTTGAAAGTGCTCCTGATGTTCACCCAACGATCTCTGACAGAGCGAGCTGAAGCAAACAAGATATAATTTTTAGGTGTTTCAAAATTAGCTTGGCCATAGCACCCATTTCTTTGTCATGTACCCATATATACAGTTAAGGGTCAAAAATGCAATAAACTCTACCAAAACAGCAGCAGCAATTTTTTTTAGGACAATGAATTTTAGCTTTTCACTGTTAGGAGGTATAATATTTACTTATACTTTAATTTCTATTCATCATAATAAATCAGTTGTGAATAATTTAACTTCTTCTACTGACTGAACTTTTGACCCTTGACTGTACAAAAACACAAAAAATATTAATGATTGATTTTATTTCATGGTGCGCCAAGCACAGCCTTCTAGAATGCAAATCTACATAATTACTTTTACAAAAGGGACGATGATATATTGTTGATTTCAGCTCAAAAACAACTCGTTGTTATTGAAATGCAATAAAATATTGGTATTTTAAAAATAAATGACTACCATCAATTGGAAATGGTTCAAGGAAAAACTAATAATCAGCTTATTACAGGGATTAAATGGTATTTAGAAATGATCAAATTAATATTATATGTATAGACTAACCAGTGAACCCTCTGCCCAGTCTCGCCGCAAACTCAGCGTAAGCCTTGTACTTTTGTTGAATTTGATGATTTGTATTACTGGCTGGCCGCCATATGTAATCTCTTTGGCGCACGAATGCAACTAAATCTAGTTCTAGCTTTCGCGTCCAGTAACATGGTTTACGAGGCATTGAAAATATTTTTTTTTATTAACGGATCAGATAAACAATTTTCATTCGTGCATTTCCTAGCTAACCTAGCTTTGCATAATTTTATTTGACAGAAGGCAAAGCAAGTGATGGGCCAACTCGGGATAAGTACGACTTGAGTTAACTCGAGTTGAAATTCACATAACTCGAGTTACGCAACTCGAGTTAGCAGAACGAAGGAAGTTAAGTAAGTTAGAATTAATTATTTATTAGTTACAAATCACTTTTTTAAATATTTGACAGATAATTGGATGACTTCCTTGAGGATTGGCGAGATGAGGCAAAACATCGAAGGAAATGAAAGGATTGGGGGAAGCCTTTGCCCAGGAGTGGGATAATACAGGCTAAGAAAATAAAATAAGATTAAGTAGGTAGGATTAAAATAATAGAGGTTATTTTTAGTATAAATCACATATCTGTATTTTTGATTTTAGTCTGACTTATTTTAAACAATTATAATTATATAATATGTGCGACAAAGCCCTTTTATATTGAATAAAAAAAAAATATATAATATAATCAACAACAAAACTAGTTTGTATAACTAGTTTTGTTGTTGATTATTTTTGTTTGCATACAGCAGCTTTCACAAATTATCACAATCACAACAAATCATTTTGGTTGCAGCTAATACTGACTTTTACATTTGTAGCTTTCGATCGAGTTATTTAGAAAAAAAAATAAACTTGTTCTCATGTTTTTTTTTATTTTAGGTTTTTTGATAGTAACTCGAGTTCGGAAGATAACTCGAGTCAGGCACAACTAGAGTTAGTAACTCGAGTTGCACATCTCAAGTTTTTTTGTAGGTTTTTCCAGTCCATAAACTCGTATTCAATATTTCTAATTTTCTATGGTTCCTTAAAATTATATCAGTTAAAACTAGTTTTTTAACAAACTAAGGTTTTGAAAACTTACTTGGGTTGACGACATTTTTTATTTACAAATACATTGACAATATTTATTTGTACCTCGCTCGCGATCACTATTTCCATAGACAAATATAATTGTATAGATTGAGAGCAATGAGGTAGGAAAACTATGGAGACGGCATATTCTACTATATGAAGAATAGTTATACAAATATCTATAATATCGACACACGCATGTCATAAAGCGTTTTGTCTCTTTTCAACTAACCAATAGCTGCATATGAAAAGAGAGACATCTAAATGTTTGTCAAGGACTAAACTTGGTAACACTTTTGAGTGACGTCAAAATCATGTCTATGCGTGACCGGTCGCCATGTTGATTGCCGAGTAAAATTGGTAGTTGTGTGCCGTATAAGTACGTTTATCTGTGTAGTTGTGCTGTCAAACAGTTTCAAATGGCCTACCTCATTGGCTAATGCGCAGCCATCTTAATTGCCTGATTTATGTAGGTACGCACGCTAATTTCGTAGGTATGGCAAGTCCATATGTATAAGTCAGTGATTGAGAGCTTAGATCGTATTGGGGTATAAAAAAAAGACAGAGACACAATATCTGAGTAAAAGAGATGAAAATATACATTTATATAATGTTGCCACTAAAAATACAAATTCATATTCTCCTTATTAATTAGATTTGTGAAGTCACTCGCCCTTGAAAATACTTTTTACTATTATTCTGACGCCAAACACATATTTTTTAGTAAGAAATTGATCATATTTGATTGATAAAAATATATAAATATGTGGGATTTTGTGTGGCAACACTAACGTCGGCATGACATATTGATTTTGACGTTGACGTTACAAGAAAAATTCTGCCGCCGCTGGTGCATATTTTATCTTGTATTACGTAATAAATAAACTAGTTCCATTTAATTCTACCTACATTCAGTAACTTTGAGTCGAGCTTGGCTTTGTTTTGGTGAAATTAAGTGTGTATTTGTGAGATAACGGACTCGGTGTTGTGGTGTGAGTTAGCGACTCTTGTTTGATTTTGTGTTTAATTTCGCGATGAGTTCGCAGAAAGAAAACACTAGAACCTGTTACATGTGCGGATCTTCACCTTCCTTTACCTATTTATTATTTTAACGCCTTGTTTTACTAACGGATGATATTTTGCATGGCGCCTTAGTCAGAAACAGAAAACAGAAATGTCAGGTTTGTCTGCCTTCAACCAAAATAATAAGTGAATTATTTTAGTTGAAGGCAGACAAACGGTATGTCCATTTCTATATTTATTTCATTAAACTGAAATCAGTCATAATATATGTTGTCTAAATGAATATTTGGTTTTTATAAATAATACTAAATAAAAGTGTCAAAGTACTAATCTTGGTTTTATTAGACTACTCTTCAAATATAAATTTTAGCATTTTATGCACAAGTACACTGCACAAGTTTATTGATAGTGATTCTGTTTACATCTTAAAAAATGTTGAGAACTATCGATAACCGCACTATACTTTAGCATAAAATGCAATACAAAGTAATTATACAATCATTGAATTTTGAAATTCCCGCCATTGCCTCTAATCTCTTGTTTCCGTGGGCGGAATACAGAGGGCGCCGGTCGGTAAGGAAATATTTTCTCGTAAAATTTGTATGAAGTCGTTATTCTTCTCGCTAGAGTAAAAATTTTCTTTGCTTAGTGCCTTCATGCCTTGCCTTATGCCTTCTGTCAAATAAAATTATGCAAAGCTAGGTTAGCTAGGAAATGCACGAATGAAAATTGTTTACCTGGGGGGTGACCATAAGCTCTTAGAGCGGTATCAATTTGAGATCGAATAAGGGACAGATGTATCTGACTTGTATACATCTGTCACTTACTCGATATCAAATTGATACCGCTCTAAGAGCTTATGGTCACCCCCCTGATCCGTTAATAAAAAAAAATATTTTCAATGCCTCGTAAACCGTGTTACTGGACGCGAAAGCTAGAACTAGATTTAGTTGCATTCGTGCGCCAAAGAGATTACATATGGCGGCCAGCCGGTAATACAAAACATCAAATTCAACAAAAGTACAAGGCTTACGCTGAGTTTGCGGCGAGACTGGGCAGAGGGTTCACTGGTTAGTCTATACATATAATATTAATTTGATCATTTCTAAATACCATTTAATCCCTGTAATAAGCTGATTATTAGTTTTTCCTTGAACCATTTCCAATTGATGGTGTTCGCGACAGAGTGTTCAGTGTTAGTGTAAATAGTGTAATGACAGTACATTAGTTATAGACTAGTGTTTAGAACAGTGATTTAGAGCAGTGAATCAATAGTTAAGTAATAGGAACGATCGAGAAATACACGGCTGTAAGTAGGTAACAGTTCAAAAGATAACGCCGCGGCGTCGCGAACCATCTAATTGCTCAAAGCGGCCGCCGTCTTCGAAAATCCTTTGTACGCGCCGACACTGCGCGGCGCACGTGTGGATACAATGTTATCGGTAAACCAAAGGAACCGCCGCCGGTACCTACTATCTTTAAACGTGTGCGTTACCCAGGCAAAATGTTTTGCTTTAGAGAGATGAGACTTAAACAAATAATTAGTGTATCATGAGGAGCAATTTGTTTACTAATAGCAAAATTTGTTTGAATTGTAGTTTTTAAGTTATTTAAGAAAAACAAATTTTGCTGGAGTAACGTTTGAAACGTTACCCAGGCAAAATCGTCTTTCAAAAATTAGTTTCAGCACGGAACCAAATACATGAATAGATAGCTTTTGTTGAGTAGTAAATGTTTATAAATAGCAAAATTTGTGTGTGGTATAGTTCTTTAGTTATTTAAGATTTTGCTGCGGTAACGTTTTGGGATTTCCCAGATCTCGAAAACGGCTCAACGCAGAAGTTTGAAAAAAATACCAATAAAAGACCTTAATTTGTTTAAATTTGTTTAATCATTAGTTTTTGATTTGGTTGACGTAAACCAATGTAATTAAATGGTTTCAAAAATCAGAAGAAGCGGGTTTACATGTAAACCAATACACTTATAACCAAATAAACAGCTGTAAAAAATACCCGTGGTTCGACGCTTGTTTACAGCAGACATTTTAGATTTCATACTTTACACGTTAAGAAGATAAAAACAAATTTGATTTATTTTAGACTGGTCGTACTTTAGCGATCGAATACGCAGTTCCCATAACATTAAGAAACATTGCATACTTTAAACAAATTAAAATGATTCATGAAAATTCTTTCCTGTTAATTTCAGCCTTGAATTACGGCTCTAATGAAAGTTATCTCAAAAACAAGAATATGTCAGCAATTCTCTAATAAGCCGACCAAATTGAAAAGGTCACGTAAAAGCGACTGCACCGTACGTACGGATAATCTTCGCAAATTAGCAGCTTGGTAACCGATGTTTTGTACAGTTAAGCAGAAAAACGTTATTCGTGAAGCAAACACAACAGACAGCCCGGCGGCCGGCGGTTTTGTTCTTGGGTTTAACCCGTAAACTACAGCATAATAAGGTTTTTTTCGCCAACGGCCGGGCTAACGTCTTCCCATTTTGTGCAATCGCAGATGACGAGTTTGATGAACTCTGTAGCTAGGCAGAAAGTGAACAGCTGATTTTACGTGTCGTTCGTTAGAGTATTTGAACATCCATTGCTAGTTTTTTGGTTTTAGCCGTATTTTTCACATAAATGGAGTGCTGCTTTCATATAATGTAATTTTACATTGAAATAAAACTGAAAAAACGACAAAAAAAATAAAAATTTTCCTGAGAAAAATTTCGGTGGAATATGGTTCAAAATAAGGGGCTGATAGCTCCCTGTCAGTTTGTGGAGGGCTGTCCCTTACACCCTGTATACATGTAGCTATATTTTTAGTACTTAATTTGTTGTTTCTGTTAAACCAAATGTTTTATTTTGATACCACAACGCAAAGCCACGCTAAAAACGTTTTAACGTTCTTGATGCTAGTCAGAGCAGCGCGCATCGCTGTGTGCAATGCAACGCAACAGCTATATGCCTTGTCTTACTTACTCTTTAGCTGTGAGTAGTTGAGTACGCTCTATCTATGGGTACGCTAGCTCCGACCGAACCAATGAAACAATCAGTCGTGAACCAAGTGTTTTGGAGAGAAGTGCTTGTGGTTTATGTGTGTGTGTGTACGACGACGACTTTGAACGATGTGAGTATTAAATGTTTTTATTTTACAGTACAGTTGTGTTTCAGTATAAAATAGTCATTCAGCGTATATTAATGTACGCTTTTTGGTGTGAATCAGAATAAAGAAAACTCGTCAAATGTGACCCAAAACACAATTAGCCCCGGCACAAAAAAAAACTTTGCCATTTTCTTCATTACAATTAGGAAAATATAGTATATAGTTTTTTTATCATTTCAATGGCTATCATGGAAATATTGAACCAGAATATCGCGCAAAATATGAAATATTATTGTTTTACGACAGACTCATCTCTTTATTGCTTAAAACTGTGTGTGTGATTATTGGCTAAAATAAC
Source organism: Orthosia incerta (assembly GCA_948252205.1). Lineage (NCBI taxonomy): Eukaryota > Metazoa > Arthropoda > Insecta > Lepidoptera > Noctuidae > Orthosia > Orthosia incerta. Next base: position 32,959,426 of record OX411742.1, read on the forward strand.
AACGTGGCGGTCTCAGTGGTAGGCTTTAACTTTTAATTATTCTATACCTACGCCATGCTAGGCAATCGCGTTGTGATATTGCTCTTAGACTTAACGTAAACAAAACAAAAAGGATACAGTTTTTATACGTTTAAGCTATACTGTCATAAAGTTTCAAGCGCTTTAACGAATCTAGTATTATTCTCAATTATATTGAAGTGTGTTTGACAAGTCCGGTGAGTATTCGGTAATGATAGTTTATGAAACTTGTATAATGAGGGGTATTATACACGAGTGTTACAATACCTAGTTAGATATGTGCTGTTTCATACACGGTACTTTATATACACATTAATTGCAATCAGATCACACGAAATTCAGTATACGTACAACAAAGCGTAGGAATGGCGCCACGCCTAACAAAACCCAGCTCATCACTGCGCAAGCGCTTAAGCGGTTTATCTTTAGCCATCTTGGATTTTTTACGGCATTTATCGCATATTGGTAATTGGCGATCCCAACCTTAAAAACGACACCCTTTTTAATCTGCTAAAATGTCCTTTCGCGCAATATCTTGAGAAGACTGAAGGTACTGTACACCTACAGTCTTTTTACTGAAGTGTGCATTCGCAAATGTCTTTATGCGCAAGTATCCATTCGTGCGAATGTCTTTCTGCGCAAATGGCGAGACAAGTGTACTAGATTTTTAAAATGATAGGTAATGAAAATATTAATGTAAATGTGATGTGTGCCTTGCTTTTTTTTCAGGTAGTTGCACTTCATGGCTTCGGGAGCAGAATGTGCAAGCCTCAACTCACACCGTTGTTCATGTCAGTTCATTTTATATTCGGAAAATCACACATACCAGTGAAGTACCAGCAGGTACAATAAAATGGCAGGCCGAAAAGTAAAAGTGCCCCTTGACGACCTAAGAGTTGTGTTCTCCAAATATAAAGATATATTTAATGTTTCTATTCCCCCAATCTCAAATGAAGTTTATGACCACATACAACAAGAACTGCGTATTCAGTTTAATCACGAAGTCAGCAAAGCAGCCCTGCAAATATCTGCGAAGAGAAATAAAGTTTTATTTTTTAATTCTCGCGGAGATTGTGAAGATAATCGAACACAATTGCATGCAGTTGTAGAAGCTCCTTCTGATTTAACAGTTTCTTTTGAAATGAGTAAATATGACTACTATAAAATTGCGCCTATTGAATCCCACCATCTCGCACAAAATAAGTGGACCAACGAAATGCAAGATCATATATTTTTTAAAACCGATTTAGAATGCACATTCTCGTTTAAAAACAATTACGTGCCTACTGATCTCAAAAATAACGACATCACATGTACAGGAAGTTGTACGCAATGCAAAGCTAGTCTGTTCTTGACAATATCCCCCGAAACAGCTGATAATTCTTATAAAGTAACGCTTATTCTTACAAATTTGAAAAAAGGCTTTCGGCATGACCCTCGAATTAAAAATAAATTAACTTCACACCGGGTTAATCTGCACAAAGAAAAACTTAAAAACATTAAGGCTTTAAGGGTACGAAATTCAACGGCCGATGAAGTTATGAGCATGGATAATCCAAAAGAACCGCCAACTTTGCCTAAATTATTAAATTTGAGGAAATACCGGCATGAAGCTAGAAGCGCTCTTCAGTTTGATAAAAATATTATTTTATCACTGTATGCCATGACCTGTAGCCCACCGTATGACAGTTTCATAAAAAAAATGTCTCTTGTTCCATTTATATTGTATTTTTGGACTACTGAGCAAAGTATATATTACGATGACATCTTGGAAGACAAATATAAAATCCTGTCTATTGATGCCACTGGATCTTTATTTAAACCAATAAAGCCACCCGAAGCAAACGATTTTTTAAAATATAAAAATCCCAAACATGTTTTCTTATATGCCATCGTAGCATATACCTTGGGTGCTAGTGTTCCAATTTGTTATATGTGCTCTGACTCACACACAACAGAAACAATAGCCACATGGCTAAGCACATGGTTAAACAGAAGAGTCCTTCCAAATGAAATAATTTGTGATGATTCTTCTGCTTTAATAGCGGCCATAACGAAAACTTTTTTGAAAACGGACTTGAATAACTATTTAAGACAATGTTTTGCAATAGTTGAGGAAAAAAAAGGCAAGATACCTGCTTGTTACATCAGACTTGATAAGTCTCATTTTTTAAAAAAACTGTATACACAAAGTTGTTTTGACAAGACTTCTGAAACATGCAAATATTTTTATATCAATTGCATCAAATTGATACTACAATCACGAAGCTATGACGAAGTAAAACTAATTATTAAAGATGTAATCACACTTTCTCTTCATGAATATATAAGTACCGATCTTGATTATACGGCATCGAAATGTGAACAAGCATTGAAACGATTGAGCGACCAAATAAAAACATATCTAAGACACACAGACGAAATTGAAAAGAATGAAAGAGAGGACAGTTCCGAAGAAATATATTTTGTAACAGAAGATGAAGAGAGTGAGCAACACGGTGGCCCTATGCCTTTGATAAAATATTATGATGACATTATGAATACAGAACTATTATATTTACAGTTAATTGAATCTACACCAATGAAAAATGCTTTTTTTTTGCCGGAAATTAACAACACTCTTAAAAGACTTTTGAAAAAATTACCTTTGTGGGGCAATATTATGACTGATTATTTTCCTGGAGCCAAAGACTATGCCAGCAGCTCAAATGTAGAAAATCATTTTAAGGACATCAAAACTATATATTTTGAGACCAAAGTTGAACGCGTCCGGTTAGACGAATTTCTTATACAACATTATAGTTTTATTAACGGAACCATAAAATTAAGCTCTAGTCAAATTTTACACGAGAATACTAAGAACAAAGAAGAACAGGCCTTAAAACTAAGAAACAAAAAGGAAAAACGCAAAACAAATTATGAGTATTTCTCACGAAAAATAGTAAAAATTAGAGACAAACACGAACAAAAACGAGATTCATTCTCAGCAGAGTTAATTATATCTGATTCTGCACCGAAGTCAGTTGAAAAAGAAGAAGAAGAAGAGAACCTAACTGATACGTCAGATTTTGATATTCAATCAATTTTTCAAAATAAACCTATAGAAGTTGAAAACTGGCGGGGACTTACCATACCCACTCCTAAATCAAAAAAAGCTACCTCCATATACATATTACAGAATGGTAACGTCGCATATTCTTATGTACACCAAAACAGGGTACTTATAACAAACACTTGTGCTTTTGATTCCCTCGCGCAAGCATTCGGTGTAGCTTATCAAGACAGGCCTGCTTTCAGAGAAAAGTTAAATAGTGCTAGCGATGGTTTAACAACATTCATAAAAGTATTATCTAATACGAGAAAAACTTGCAAAAGATTATATGAACTTCGTGACAAACTATTGATTGACCTTTTTGATAAAACAAAGTCACAGCAAAATATTATCAGTTGTGAATGTAATATAACAATGATTTTAGAACAGGTATTCATGAGCAACATATACTTTTCTGCCACCAGACAGAGGTGTTGCTCAAATGACACATGCTCAAATGCATTACAACCAAAGAAAATTGATTGTAAATATATATCTTTAAATATAAATATTATAACACAAAAGGGTATTGACTTCTTGGAAGAATCTGCCACATCGTGTATTAATAATGATAATGTTTCACTGTGTCCTGTATGCGAGACAGGAAATGTATATTTTACATATGAATTAAAACCATTACTTTTCTTCGAACTACATGACATGTCTGTTAACCTGAATGATATACCCATTAATATACAGTTAAATGGCCAACAGTATATGATTTTGGCAGTAATTGATTTTGACCCACCATCAAGTTCCACATTGATTGGACATTACAGAGCATACTGTTACAGAACGAAAACTCAACAATATGAATGTTACGATGATCTGTACTGTAAACTACAGAAATGCAAAAACTCCATAATGCCACATTTGATTATATATTCATTAGTGTAGGTAATTAAAACGTTAGAGACTGGAAGCATAAAACACATAATTTTATACGGTCCCAATGACCACACAAATTTTATTGAATTAGGTACGAATCTGTGATTATGAGTGATATTAGTAGTTATTAATGATAAAAACTGTACTGTTTCCTATATTTTTAAATAGGTACATAAGTGTAAAAGTTGTTTATTTTTTATATAATTGTTGGAAGATTTTTATTATATTGTTGTTTTCTCATTTAAAAGTTTTGTGATTATATACATTTTTTATAGAATATGCTCGAAACCGTCCCTCATAAGGGCAAGAAATATAGGCAAGCCGATAATACATATTTTGTAAAAAAAAACATTAAATGTGCTTTGCACATTACACACACAACGCCGACTCAATTCCAACTCAAGTCACACTGTGGTATTGAAATATGAGCTTTATGTCGTGTTACTTAGAGTGGATATTTCAACATTAAGTTAAAAGAAGGTTACGACGCTTTGACAATGATTGGTTCACGGGTTATCCACCTGTGGCAGTCACATGTAATGTTAAAATATTCACTCTAAGTAACACGTAACAAAACTCATATTAAAATGCCATACTGTGAGTCGAGGTGAAATGGAGTCCACCTATCAACCTACGTTATTAGTACCTCCTAAGGAAAATTGTACAAACTATTAATGTATCCAAATATTAAAATTAAGTAAGTAGGTTATAACTTATCTGTGATTTTTCTCTAAAAATGTTGATGCTAAGGCAAAGCAATACATATAATTTGTATGAGACTGATTTTTTAAATAAAAATAATGAATCTTAACCATTTTATTATTTTAACTAACCTGACCAGAAAACTTTTGTATTCAACTGTACTAACAAAACATCTATATTATCCTGTTCATTTCAGATGGTTGCGCTTATGTATGGTGCGGTCGCTTTTATGTGACCTTTTCAATTTGGTCGGCTCATTAGAGAATTGCTGACATAATCTTGTTTTTGAGATAACTTTCATTAGAGCCGTAATTCAAAGCTGCAATTAACAGGAAGGAATTTTCAGGAATCATTTTAATTTGTTTAAAGTATGCCATGTTTCTTAATGTTATGGGAACTGCGTATTTGATCGCTAAAGTACGACCAGTCTAAAATAAATCAAATTAGTTTTTATCTTCTTAATGTGTAAAGTATGAAATCTAATATTTCTGATGTAAACAAGCGTCGAACCACGGGTATTTTTTACAGCTGTTTATTTGGTTATAAGTGTATTGGTTTACTTGCAAACCCGTTTCTTCTGATTTTTGAAACCATTTAATTACATTGGTTTACGTCAACCAAATCAAAAACTAATGATTAAACAAATTTAAACAAATTGAGGTCTTTTATTGGTATTTTTTTCAAACTTCTGCGTTGAGCCGTTTTCGAGATCTGGGAAATCCCAAAACGTTACCGCAGCAAAATCTTAAATAACTAAAGAACTATACCACACACAAATTTTGCTATTTATAAACATTTACTACGCAACAAAAGCTATCTATTCATGTATTTGGTTCCGTGCTGAAACTAATTTTTGAAAGACTATTTTGCCTGGGTAACGTTTCAAACGTTACTCCAGCAAAATTTGTTTTTCTCAAATAACTTAAAAACTACAATTCAAACAAATTTTGCTATTAGTAAACAAATTGCTCCTCATGATACACTAATTATTTGTTTAAGTCTCATCTCTCTAAAGCAAAACATTTTGCCTGGGTAACGCACACTCTTTAAACTAGCCGACACGCGTGTGAATACAATGGGTCAAAGAAGCCGCGCCGGCCGCGGCATCTCGAATCGTCTTGACTGTATTATTATTAGAATTTCGACCGTATGCCGACTGCCGAGAATAGTTTTTTGTGTACACTTTTGTCGAAGTCGGCATCTCTAATGTAATTTTTGTAATAAATCACGATAAGCGAACAATGCTATCTTCCGCCGCGGGCCTTTGCTTTGTCGGCACGTTTTCTGGAATATTTTGTAGACTCACGGAGTAGTATAAAAGAGCACCGCGCTCGCCATTACAGACAGTTCGGCTTTATCACTCGACCAGTTCACATCTGGCATTCGTATACGACAGTTCTGATCCAGTCCTCGGCCAGTTCACATCTAGCATTCGTATAGGCAGTTCAGTTTTATCATTCAGCCAGTTCACAACTAGCATTCGTACGTTCGCATAGTATTGTTCGCCAGTCGTCATAATAGTTAAAGAGTCTTTTATTTATCTCCACCTTCTTCGCACATAAAACAACAATAGACCAGTAACTTCCATCCCACCATACTACTTCACACAACTGACGCAGCAGCCGGAACCTATAGGTGCAGGACGCCAGCGGCTCAGCTTGGACTTCGCTATAGTTTTCACCCAACACGAGAACGCCCGTCCGGTACAGATGGTTCTCATTTATTTTTAAAATACCAATATTTTATTGCATTTGAATAAGAACGAGTTGTTTTTGAGCTGAAATCAACATTATGTCATCGTCCCTTTTGTAAAAGTAATTATGTAGATTTGCATTCTAGAAGGCCGTGCTTGGCGCACCATGAAATAAAATCCATCATTAATATTTTTTGTGTTTTTGTACAGTCAAGGGTCAAAAGTTCAGTCAGTAGAAGAAGTTAAATTATTCACAACTGATTTATTATGATAAATAGAAATTAAAGTATATGTAAATATTATACGGAATATTATATAGTCGACCTCACGATTGGTCAATACTCGCAACCAAAAAGAACACGTGCCAGCCCGCTCCCTCTGCAGTCATGTCACGACTGGAATATCAGTATCAATAATCAGGAGCTATCAATGCTGATACTGATGCTATTATTGACGCTGATGTTTTGCAAATCCTGATGCTGATGTTTGCAACAACCCTGTACTAAACACTGACTAATTAATAATTTTATGACAGCATTCTTTATTGAAAACCGACCATTACATGTCATATCATACAAAAAGGCAAAATCATTGAATGTTTATCGATGGAGCTACAAAATTAAAAAAAAAAAAAAAGGAAGCGGGAATCGTTCGAACAAATAGGCGGCAATTTCCAAATTTATTTTAATAATTAGTTAAATAATCTTAGAACTTTATATATAATAATTGTAAATAGCTTGTTTATATCAGTGTTATTTGAAACAATTGTAAATATGGGGAAAAGCGGGCGGAAAAGGAAAAAAAAAGAAGAGGAGGAAAGTTCCATCGTCGACGACTCGTCTACTGAGTCAGACTCGTCGTCAATTGATGAAAAACTGGACTATGTTCCATATAATGCTCCAAACTATATAAGGAAGTATCCTGATAGCAGTATGGGTAATGTAGAATACATTGTATTCTTATCACATATTGAAGTTAACCAGCCAATAACCGAAGGAACCCGTATGGGCATCTCCCGCGCAATTCGGAGAGATTGTATAAGCGGTGTCCAGCACTTACGCACCATAAATAAATTTAAAGTCGGCATTGTCTTCGACAATGCCAACAACGCCAACATGTTCCTCCAGGGGAGCAAATTGACAGCAGAACATAAATTAAAAACATCTATACCTGCCTCTGCCACGGAGACCACTGGGGTTCTAACTAGGGTCCCCATACAAATGTCTAACAAGAAAATTTATTCTCTTCTGGCCAGCACCAGGAACATAATACAGGTACGAAGATTCATGAGACGAGTGAAAGCTGGAAATGCGGTGAAGTTGGAGCCGACGCAGACTGTGGCCGTAACATTCTCAGCCACGCAGCTGCCCGACCACGTTTACCTGGACCACTGGCGCCACGAGGTCAATGCATACGTCCCACCGGTAAAACAATGTTTGAAGTGCCTCAGGTATGGACACATATTGTAAAAATACAGAAAAATGCTCCATCTGCACAGAAAACCATAATTTTAAAATGCGTACCATTGACTCAGCCGATGCAAAATGCTACAACTGTGGAGGCAATCATATCGCTATATCGTCTGTCTGCCCAGTTAAAAAACAAAAAATCACTGAATTAAAAAAAAAGGCCATGTCATTTAAATATTCAGATAAGCTAAACGAAAAATCTTTTCCATCTCTATCTTCACCAGACAACTTCCAAAAACTACTAAATTCAGATAAATTCATGAACATGTTTGTTCAATCTGTCATACAGATCATTACTTTACACAAAAATAAAGAAAATGTCAGCTCTAGTAGTATCAAAAAAATAATAATTGAAACATTCAATAAAAATTCAAACACTATTTGTGTGTCTAATGTCTATACACTAATGTCCATACATTAACGTGATACAATGGAATGCACAAAGTATACTATGTAATAAACTCCTTTTACATAATTTTCTACTAGATAACAATATACATATAGCTATTTTATCTGAAACCTGGCTTAGGCCAGAACAGCCATTTAAACTTAGAGGATACCAAATAGAACGTAACGATACTGGTAATAAACATAATGGAGTAGCCATTCTCATTCGCAATAATATTAAATATTCTAAACTAAATACTTTCTTTGATGACTCTTTACAAAATATTTGTATTCAATTGCATGTTGCTGGTCAAGTCATCAGCATTGTTAGTATGTATTGCCCAGGTTATACAGTTCCTAGATTTAATAAAAATAAATTGAATTCATTCATTAAAAGTATTCCTCATCCATTAATACTAGCTGGTGATTTTAACGCGCATCACATCTCCTGTGGGTGCAACTCTACTGACGCGCGTGGTAGAGACATTTTGGACGTCATTGATGAAAATGGTTTGGTATTACTTAATAATGGCCAGGTAACTACTGTGGGCTCCATGACCTGGCGTCCAAATGCTTTAGATCTCACTATTGTATCTCCAACGTTAGCTCTTTCTTGTGAGTGGTCTGTTCACGATGATCCACTTGGTAGCTATCATTTACCTGTAATCACAAAAATTATCTTTACATGTAGCAACGATAATAACAATGTTGGAAATGACTTACATTCATTTCCTAATTATAAATTAGTCAACTGGGATAAATATTCTAATGAAGTTGACAGTGCACTTAATAGTTACATAATAAATCCTCTGGATCCTCAAGCTAGCTACAATGAATTCTGCTATATACTACATTCTGCAATTGAAAAGTCCTTACCAATACATCAAAAACGTAACACATCACTTTCAACATGCCATAGAAAGAAGTCTCGAGTTCACCTCCCATGGTGGAATCAAAAATGTAGATCAGCTGTTGAAGTGTCTAGGCAAGCATATTTACAATTTAAACGAGATCCTACTGAAGTAAATTTCCTTAATTTTAAAAGGTTACAGGCCCTAAAAAAAATTACCTTGAAAAAGGAAAGAGATGCTAGTTGGGCTCACCTGTGTGAGTCATTTAATCGAACCACTCCATTATCTATAATCTGGAATAATATGAAAAAATTTAATAAAACCTTCACCTATAGCAAATTTATGAGTAACAACAATAGTAATTGGATACAAGAATTCTTAAATAAATATACACCAGACTATGTTGATAATTATATGTCTGAATACTTAAATGCAGACGGCAACTCTAATTCCACAGCCAGTTTTCTAATAGAACCCTTTTCTTATCAAGAGCTCAAATCAGCAATATCCTCAAGAAAAGATACAGCTTACGGATTAAACGGTGTACCTTATACTTTTCTTAAACATCTTAACTTCAAATCTCTTAATACTTTACTTCACATTTTTAATTTTCTTTGGTTAAATAACAAAATCCCTTCTCAATGGAAAACAGATTGCCTTATCCCAATACTTAAGCAAGATAAAGAGGAATTTAATCCTGATTCTTACCGTCCCATTGCTCTCACTTCTTGTATTGGCAAAGTCTTTGAGCAGCTCTTAAAACAAAGACTCGAATTTTACATTGAAAAGCATCATTTATTACCATCCAATCAGTATGGCTTTCGCAGGGGGTATTCAGCCCGTGAAAGTATAAGCACTTTGCATCTTGATCTTCAAAAAAGTATTCATAACAATGAGACAGCTGTTTGTGTATTTTTTGATATAGTTGGTGCTTTTAATAATGTTGATCATAACATTCTCACAGAGCAACTTCATCTTCTTGGTATACCTGGAAAAATGATTCATTGGATTTTTAGCTTCTTACATGGTAGGGAAGTTTATGTTAAACATAATCAGAAGCTTATTGGGCCAAGATATTCCTATAAAGGAACTTGTCAGGGCAGTATTTTGAGTCCTTTGATATTTCTGCTTTACATTCATAGATTAAATTTTGTGTTGGATAATGTTGTAAACCTACAATATGCTGATGATTTGACTATCTACTGTAGTGGAAACAATATAAAACATGTTGAACTAACTTTAAATAATGCATTGCAAAAACTTCAGCATTATTTTTCTTATTTAAATTTAGACATAAATGCAAATAAAAGCAAAGTCATGATATTTGGCAAGAATAAATCTTATAATATTAGAATTTGTTATGACAAAATTACAATACCAGTAGTTACAGAAGCAAAGTTTTTAGGTATTATTTTCACAAATAATTTATCCTGGAATAAATATGTTGATTATATAGTATGCAAAGCTCGTAGGGCTTTTAACATTTTAAAAGTTCTATGTAGATCTTATTGGGGTGCAGACCCTAAAGTCATGTTAATGCTCTATAAATCTTTGGTAAGGAGTCATTTTGAGTATGGTTTTCTTTGTTTTGCTTCAAATGGCAAGCTAATAGACAAACTAGAGAAAATCCAGAACAGTAACTTACGCCTTATAACCGGTGCTTTTAAAACAACTCCCATTGTTTCTATGCAGTTAGAATGCAATATTCCTCCTCTATTATCTCAATTTAAATTCCTAAAATCAAAATTTCTCCTCAAACTAGCTGCCATTAAATCACATCCTCTTCTTATTAAACTCAACCTTCTTAAAAACCTTCCCCATTCTTGCTTTATTCTTCAAGATTTTTCTGAAACATCACAATATATAGAGTCAATGAACATCTTCTCCTCATATGAATGGCCCAGTTACCAGGGAACGTATAAAAGTAAATACCCACAGATGGATATTATAATTGATAAAGAATTGTCTGAAAAACATGAAGTTTATGACAAACTATCTCACTGGGCAGATTATAGACATGTCTACACAGATGGATCTAAAATATCAGGCAGTACATCCATAGCCATGTATGATTCTACTTTGAAAATAGGTGGAGGATCCAAAATCAACAAACATGCTAGCATATTCACAGCCGAAGCTACAGCCATTCTATCAGCACTTGAACACATTAATAAACATACAAAATCTGCAATAAAATGGGTTATTCTAAGTGATAGTTTAAGTGTACTTACTGTGCTAGAAAATCACGGCCTGAATACAAAGTCCAACTATTTGATTTATGAAATCAAAAGAGCATGGAAGTTGCTTCAAGACTCTGGTATCATTGTTATTTTCTTCTGGGTTCCAAGTCATATAGGAGTGCAAGGAAACGAGAATGCAGATTTCTTAGCGAGGTCAATAAATTTCGTTACGAATACAGCAGTCACTTTTACTAGTGTTGCCCTACCGCACACAGATATTATTATCGAGCTAAGAAATAAGTATTGCGAAGATAAGTGTGCTTAGTGCGAGTTTTTTAACGTACTCACTCGTGATATCGTAAACGATCTCTTATGTCAAAATGTATACAAAAAAAGAGGTTTTGCCTTGCCGTCACCAGACGGCGCTTATCCAGTTTCAATACAAATTGTAGTTTACGTTAACGCGATTGAGCGTGAATAAAAACTCGCACTAAGGCCTCTGAAACGACATTGGAGCCATATAACGACAGTGGAACAAAAAGGTCAATGGTATGCAGGTATAGAAGGTACGACAGCAAACAAGAAACCATGGTTTACGAAATCATCAACTTTTTTGAATCGAAGATTTTACACTACAATAAACCGCTTACGCCTGGGTCACTGCAGAGTTAACTCGCATCTATATCGGATGAAAATGATTAATACATCGGAATGTAATTATTGCCAAGGAGAAGAACAAACATTAGATCATATCATATTTGGATGCTCATCCTTTGGCATTGACCGCCTTGTGCTTATGGATGATCTATTACAAATCTATAAGGTTGCTGAACAAATCCCGCGCTCAGTTCAGCAACTCATGGGAAATGCACAAACATTTTTACCCATTTATAACTTCATTCGAAATACGATTAAAGAAATTTAAAACAAGTATTTGACAAAATTAAACAAGAAATCGACTAAGAACTGGACTAAAGAAATAAACAAGGATTTGACTAAGAATTGAACATGAAAATTGAAAAGAAAAACAAGAAATCGATCGGACAAGAAAAACAAGGATAGAACAAAAAAATGGATATTACATAAACAAGGATATAAGGAAATTAAAAGAAACATGAAGAATTTAGACCTAAGACTAGGCTATCTTGCCTTACATATTTAATAACTATGTAATAATAAAACAAAAGAACAGGCTGTATGGGCTAGATCCCTTTGCCTTCCCGAAAGGGAAAAGAAGTTAAAAAAAAAAAAAAAAAAAAAATTATTGATTGAATAAGTTAGTATGATTGTTCTTTCCACCCACCTCTACTTGGTAATTTATAAGATGTTATAAATCGTTTCAAACCACCAGGAGAAAGGTTGTCTAATGCATGCTGCAAAATTCAAAAATTGGTCTTAAAATCTTCAGTAGCCAGACCATTAAATTTGCAAAAAAATAGAACTTTATTTTGACTTTGAGTTTGATTGTTAAGGCGGAAACACATTTGCGTGGCGTGTCGTGGCGCGCCACTCCAGAAGCCTATCGGTTTCATACATTTAGTATGGTTAGAGGCACATTTAAGTGTCGTGGCGCAGCGTGGCGCGCTCTGGCGTGGCGCGGACTGCCCGCGACCGATTGCGCCATAGCCTCCACCACCGCTCTGGCGCGACACGACACGCCAGGCAAATGTGTTTCTACCCGCGTGGCTCGTGGCGCGCCATTCAACGACGCGAACTCGTAGCGAACGCATACGCTGCGTATTTAATTGACGGACGAGCTTATTGAACTTGTACGTCAATGTACAGTTTTGTATGAGATAAATTCTTGGGAGTATAAATATCATTTGATAAGTACCCTAATTGTATAAGTTCAGAGAATAGAGCAAGATACGCACTCCTTGCATTCATATATTCAAAAATCCGTCTACTCGACTGTCAGCGACGAAACCCCGTCTACAAGCTGATTAGGTATAACAACGAAGTTTAGGCAATACCTACTCGTGCAAGTACCCTACGTACATATGTAAAGTACATAAAACTGTATATAAAGTGTTAGTTAAGCTCATCTGATAAGATTTCAACTAGTAAGTAAGATAACTAAACAGATTGTAAGCAAATGACGAAGTACTTAGTAAATGATAATTATTATTTGTTAGACACTAATTAGAGTGTTGTATTTGTTTTGTTGTATGTCCAACTAGCATGTAAAATCATATAGAATCCTAATTTGAATATTGAAAGTTGATATAGATAGTTTTTTAAAGAATTGATAAGAGATATCATACATGTTAATAATTACGCGAGTAACTTGAAAACGTGATTTTTAGTTTGTGGAGATTGTTTGATAAGGTTAGTATTAAATGAAAGGTCTTTGTCTAAAACCATTTGATCCGTTTGAATCATGTTAATCGGTCCACACTTTGCCGAGATAATCGCATATCATTATAATCAAAATGTAAATAAACAGATTTTTTATGTTTTTGTTCTAGAAACTTTTTAATTTGAAATTACCATTCCTTCTTTTTTTGATTTTGCTCTAAAGGAGTTTCATTGCTAGGAGAAATTCATTTATTTATTAACATTTCATCATTTCATGCAACTTAAAGGTACATAGGCAGACTTAAAGTCTAAGGTATTCTCTACCAGTCAATCAAGGTGGTGAAAGGGTGATGTTGATATAACATGGCAGGTGCATAGAAATAAATCGAAGGTCTTCATCGAAATCATCATCCGAATTCGAAGTTATTATTATATACGTCTACACGTTGCAAAGGTTCGATGTATACTAATTCAAAAATAGCGCCATGGCGCGCCACGACACGCCAGCTTAGTGTGCACACTCAGCGCCACGCCAGTATGCGCCACGCCACGGCACGCCGCGCAAATTTGTTTCCGCCTTTATGATTTCGGGGGGTTTTTTGGCGGGATTTTTTCGAGTGAAGTTCAGCGGCTGTTAATATTATTTGCAAATTGATTCCTAGTGGATATTGTGATATAAAATTGGTGTAGTTTTGTGTCTCAACTGTCTACGCAACTGGACAATATGTGAAATCATTGACAGAAGCGATCTCAGGATAGTGGAGCGGAGAATTTTATTGTAGTATTGACTACCTCCGCTAAGCTTACTGGGAAGGCTGACTCAATACAATTTGCTGCCAAATACTCCATAAAACATTAGAATACGTTACATCCGTATTCTAATGCATACTAAAGAATGTTAAAATTGCACTGAAGACTAGGCAGCATGGTCTCAGACCTTAGCCTGTTCCGTCAGGAACAAATACAAAAAAAAAAAAAAAAAAAGTTATGCTTAAGATTTCGTCACGTCACGTCACGAAGCAAAGCAGCTCAGCAGCTCAAGCTCCTTCGTTTATCCTCTGTAAACCTGACTGATTGGCGGAATTGTGTAAATTATACACATCTGGTACCATTCAAACATGAAGTAAAGTGAAGAACTAGAGAAATAGCTATCAAAGAGTATGTAACATTACGCTAGCTATAAACGAACTAAAATTTCATACCTATGAAGTTAGCGTGTGGTTGTAAAATGTATCTCTGTGGTTTACAATTTAATTAATATTCTCCAGCTAAGGTGTAAAATACTCTAGGAAATAGGAATCCGAAATACTCGTATATCACCTTCATCGGACATTGTTTCCTTAGAACAAAATAATCCTAAGACTATCGTTGTGTATTGAAATCATTGTTGTTTTGCTATTTCATTTCTATTTTGGAGCAATCGAGCAGGGTATGTGATTTGATTTACTGTTTCTTTGAATAAATTTGTTGAATATCACCAGAACTCGTGTTTGGAGACTCAGCCCAGAGTTTCCGATCGATATTCATATCATAACATGTTTGAAAAGAAAGGTAGAATATTTCTTGGTATCTAAAACTAGGACCTTGAAATAGTTATGTTCTTATTGTGTGGATTCAATCCAAAATTGGACAGCGTCGTGAGTTTAGCACATTTTCAACAAAAATGAGAGTACTAATGTGTGTAGTCAGTATCATTACAGAAAAACAATTTGATCTAGAAGAAAATATTTTTTTTCATCAAATGTACTGTTGTTTTGTCTTTGTTTCGTAATCCTATATCAGTGCGTACATAATCATTTAGTATTTTATTGACCAAGTCTGGTGGATGGTAGTGGGCTGATGATAATCTTGAGAAGTTTTCTGTTTATTGAAGATGCCTGTAAGTTGAATGACAAAAAGTTTCCTGCTGGAATTTTGCTCAATGTTTTACAAGCGTCTCTAAAAGCCCCATGTTTTCATAAGTTGCATAAATCACTGTGTATTCAAAATTCTAGATTTTTACTTTTAAGTAATTTTTCTGCAAAGGTTTTTTCACGTCGAGGTACCTATGAATTATAGGACCACCATCATCAACTCCAATTCTAGAGGCATTCCTTCATTCCTCATAGGAACGGGTAAACTTCAATAACACACATCACTGGATTGAAAAATGAAAGTATTTATTTGACTTAGTTACAGGCACTTTGAGTTTTTATTTGAACTTGAAGTTAAAACCACATGGTGGCTCGCTAGGTCGCAATCCCTTGTCGATCTCTAGAGAAGACTTAGCAAGAAACTCTAGGATACTCTTTTTAAATCTTTTTATAGTTTACACAATCACATACGCGCGATGCGCGTTGCAAGTGGGTGTGTCCTCCATATCGATGCCTTACGGGCGAAAAAGGATAACCGCCTCTTTTCAAATTTTACAGGGGAGTGATTTAAAGTTCAAAATAAACGAAAAAAAAACATAAAAAATTAAGTATAGCTCCCGAAAGCCTGGAAATGAGTTTTTATAATATTTAGCATGCTATCTATAAGATGGCGTTTTTATTTTTACGTAATTCAGCCTCCAAGAAGCAGTTACTGTCGGTTATCCCCAAATGGTCTTTATTTTAAAATCACCCAAAATGTCGTAAATTGAATTATCAAATTATCTGATGCGAGTAAAAATGACCTAAATTCAACCCATGTTTTATTTAAATTAAGGAAAAAAAGGTCAAGTCTTGGTTTTTAGAGAAAAAAATGTGATAATTATAATCTAACCAACAATGTAACAATAGTTGACTGAAAGGAAAATTGTATCAAGCACATTTTTTGAAAAGATGTCAATTATTTAGTGGATGGATTTTGATTATTTTACTTTAAAAAACTGTTATCTCTGCATTTAACATTTCAAGTTCACCCAAGAGGTATAGGTATACAATAAAAAACCATTTAATTAGGTAATCAGCTCAGTCTTTAATTAACATAAAAATGGCACCTCGCACTTATCAAATTAAAAACATACTAAATAACAATTGTTTGTAATAAACCCTCGTATCAAAAAATCACCGTGATCAAAAAATAGACTTAGAACTATTGCAATTAAAGCAACAGCTACTTGTATCACATTGAGATCAATGTTTAAAATCAAATTTGTCAAAATAATGAAAACAAATTCTTAAAATTAGTGGCCCTTTCAACATCATAATCACTTGTCTCAATATTTTTACTTAGAACAATTCAAATAATTGCAATATAGGTACCTAATCTAAAAACTATAAAAAAGTTCAACTTTAATAAAGTAACAAATATTCTTATGATAGACAATGTACTGTAAGTATCACAATTTGCTTGCATCAGTCTTTGACTTACAAATACACATAAAAATGTAAACAAGCAGAGCTTCTTATTCTACGCTGTCATCCTCGATATCAGACTCAGGGAGTGTATCCTTAACATTACTGGAACTAATCAGGCTGTTGTATTCACTATGGAGAAAATTAGGAATTACCTTATCTCTACACAATTTATGTAAGTCATCATGTTTGGCTTTAGATAAAGGAATTAAAGATTTATAGCATGCTGGTGGACTAATTTTGGTTTTTGGTTGCACTTCAATACTATAAGATTCAGCATCGTCACTCATCGAGTTTTTAACAAAAATCAAATTATCCTTCTTCTTCTGAAAAGTTACAATACGCATCTTACTTATTTTTCCTGTTAAATTTCCTTTAAAGTATTTATCGCTGACTATATCCCATTTATTAAAGTCTGAAAACTGCAAACGCTCGACATTGTACGGTTCTGGATCTTGTCTTGCAGTTGTGAATACTGTATACCATTGTGAAGGTGCATAAATGATTGTATTTTTTAGATTTTTTTCTATCACGGCATGAACGGAATCAACCGGCATGTAAGTATGGCCAGTTAGTAGAAAGTTAAGCTGTATAGTCTGGATATTAACACATGTTTGCAGTGTTGTATGCAGCATTGCCATAATAATTCTGTTTCGGTTCTGACCCGGACAGCAATCGGCATACAGCAACAAATTTTTAATTGTGCCACGTTCATCAACCGTCTGAATGTACTTATTGAGTATTGTTGCTATTTCGTTGGCTCCTCTTTTTCCATTACATTCATCCCAATAATAACAAAAGACGTTGCGAGTCCCATTTTCATACACGCAAAAATTATACACAGCTAATTTACGAGAATAAAATAAGAGCATACTATCTCCATATGGGGTATTTAATACCTTTTGAAGGTCGAAACTAGCACATAAAGTAGAAGGATCACTTTTATGTATATTCTGATGAGCTTTAAATCTGTTTTAACTTTCTGTTTTTTGTAATTCATGTTGCTTCTTTTCTTCTTCTAATTCAGGATTATCTTTATTTCTTTCAAATTTCAGGCATTTCAAACATTTGTCTTTTTTTGGGACATGGAAACCAATATTGAATTTTTCATTGAATATGGAGCGAAACACTCTTTCGCTTACTATGTCAATTCCTCTCTCTGTATAACTGTTTTTGTAAATTTTGTATAGATTTGCCAAATTTTTCATTTTAGTTGGAAGGTAAACACGGCTAGTGTCCTTGCGACAATAATGGGATGGCACAGCAGGTAAGTCTTTTATAAAGTTAGTAACAGACAGAATGGTTGAATCCTTAGTTTTGTTAGGCGGGTCACACTTACCACGCTTATCTTCTTTAGCTAGTCCGAGTGTAGAATTTTGAACGGTGTATTGGATGAATTTATGGCCAACATCCAAAGTAGCTGCTAAACATTGCAGACAAACTGCTCGCTGTCCTTCACCTTCAGTTATTGTATATTTGTAAGTAAAGCTTCGTTTATCAGAATTTTGAACTCTCTTTCGTTTCACAACTGTTTTCTGGGTCATAGATACAAGCCAATCTTTACGGCGTTGCACGGATAAATTCCAAAAATAGGTGTGTATACTTTTTCGTTTCTCATCTGACACAGAACCACAATCATTACCGCACTTTTTACCTATGCATGGGTTTGGTTGGATTTCTTTAGAAGATACCTCAGATCCATCATGCTTCACATATGCTTGTCCAGATTGCTTTAGTTTTTGTCTCTCTTTCTTAATATTCTTGCGCTGCTGCTTTGTTGCATTCTCTCCTACTATATTAGGCCCTGGTGCATCTGTTGACGATACCGTATTCCCAGCATCTTTTTCATTATTTTTCTTTCTTTTTCCTTTACTTGTTTTATGCGAATTATTAGAATCGGATGAGTCTGATGAATCGGAAGTAGGCTTGTATGTATCAGAATCAGTTTCACCTCCAAAAATAGTTGTAAAATCTTCTTCATCAGATAAATAATAATCAAAATATTGCTTGTTTAGTTTGGCTTTACGTTTCTTTTTAGGATTCGATATGCCACTGTTATTTACTTTTGGGTCCGGCCCAGAACTCGTTGATGGTAAATCATCGGCCGTCACAGAAAATATAGGGATTGGTGATATTGATCTTTCAATTTCAGCAATACACGGTTCTGGTAACAACTGATCTTTCAAGGCTTCAGACTCCATAAGCAACTGATTAACAGGCTCAACGTTTTTAACCGGAACATAATCGAGTGGTCTTACATTGGCCTACAAATAAAATAATTTCATTAATAAACATAGACAAACAAATAGTAGGTACGCTTATTGGTGGTTACTGTTACCAATAAAATCATACGTTGCTGATCCTTATTTAGAAGCAGTAAGAGGGACCAACATTAGACCCGACGGTATCTACCTAAACTGTCCTACTTAATGTGTAGGTACATTCTTTCGGAACTGAGTAATCTCCTATACCTTGAATTAAATTTAAATTGGATCAGTAGATTCAAATATTGCACTATGCAAAATGGAACTAGTTTATAATAATTAGTGCCTATAGAATAGATTAGTTACCTACCTACTACTACTTTTATACCTAAACATACATAATTACGATAATTTTGAGAAGTATCTTACCTGAGCAGGTTCTGGTATATCAAAATTTATCACTCTTGGTGTCGGAAATGTTATGTCAGAACTGTGCAGTGCTTTGTCAATTATATTCATCGCCCGTTTTCTTGCAGTCATGTTGTTAATCTGAAATATAAGTCACATAATCAATATCTTTGAAATTTTAGTTATGTAATCTATTTGTAAACAAGAAATAAATAAATCTATGTCCTTTTTCAGCATTAAATTTAACTTACCTTATAATAAGTAATACTAAATTTATCGCGCCGAAACGGCTCGCGTGCGCACGTGGTGCTTGCCCCGTGGTTACCTGGAGACTAAAATTTGTTCCGCTGCCGCTTGCGCTCGTAGTTTTCAGAAAACGATACCGACAACCGCCAATTTAAATTATTTTTAATTCGATAAGCGCCATAACGCGTAGAGTATGAATTGGGATAAGGATAAAATTTTGGTCTAGCTTTTTATCTAACCGCCAAAATTGTATAAATATCGGGAGGGAAAAAAAGGATAAGCTAACTTTTATTACATATTTGTGTGCGGGTAAATATGTAGTAACCTCCAATTTTTCATTTATTTTTAACGAGGAAAAAAAGACTACAGACCAAACAGAGTCCGCAAAATGCGGCCAAAACGGAATAAACGACTAATTATGTTTTAAACACGAACAGGCATAACAAACTAAATACATATTTCTGAATTTTTACTTCCAGCCAAAATAGTTTAACGTACAATCATTAAAATATTACAAAAAGTCCAAAAGGTGTAACTTCTTTATTCTTAAATAATTCGTAGATCAAACACCAAAAAAATAATTTTACAAAAATTGAAGTCGTTTACAACGAAATAAATTGACAGAAGTCTATATTTTTCCTACCGCGTAACCGACAAAAAGTTTCACGTAGGCAAACGTTACCTAGACCAATCGACGCAGAAAAAAAAGGCGATTCTAAGTAAGTATATAACTGAATTTCTCAAAAAATGTCGCTTATCTCTTTTCGGCCGTAAGGCATCGATATTGTTCTTTCTTTAGACACAAATTACTTGGATAGTTAAATAAAGCTAACAAACAATACTAAAATGCTGCTCAGTTAATTATTTTAACATTAAACAATCCCAATACTCACAAATACAAGAGTGTGGCACGTAAAATAGAAACACGCTTGTCCGATACGACTACATACAGAAAGCACATTTCATAGAAATCACTATTCCTAGACAGCACGTTTCGCCGAAAACTCTGTTGATAGAAAACACTGTTCGTAGATATCTTGGTCCATAGGAAGCACTGTTGACAGGAATCTCTGTTCATAGATAGCACTTCTTGCCGTAAACATTGTTCTTAGAAACCACTGTTTCCAGATATGATATTTTGGTTCACAGAAAGCGCGTTTAGAGAAGAAACTATTCATGTATATTATATTTTTATTAGGTTGCGGGGAACCGCTGGATGCGAGTCGCACGGGACCGATCAATGTGGTGACGCTTGGAGGAGGCCTATGTCCAGCAGTGGACGTCTTTCGGCTGATATGATGATGATGATGATGATCCCACGTAGGGTAGGTTAGGTAGGTAGGTATTTCGGCTGATATAATAATGATGATGATGATGATCCCACGTAGGGTAGGTTAGGTAGGTCGGTAGGTAGGTGGGGTAGGTAAGGTAGGTAGGTAAGGCAGGTAGGGTAGGAAGATAAAACACATTTATTTCATATAATAATGCCATTTTAATCAAAAAAAATGCAGCTTTATAATTTAAGTATAGTGCTACTAAACAAAAACTAAAAACAATATTAACAAAAATTACTCGATATCATTTAAAAAAAATTGTTTATACACTAAATTTAATTTTTAGTTATTTTTCATATGCAAAATTTGAGCTAATCCTCCTAAAAAAGCTAATAAGTCCATCTCACTCCTTTGAGACAAGTGCTTTTGCAATCTGTTTTGATAATCTATTTGTGAAGATCGACGACGCTTCGGCATAGGCTCCGACGCATTGATGCGCTCAATTTCACACTCAGTGTATTTTACCTCTTTTGCAAATTCGTTAATAGTTTTAAACACGTTCCATGACTTACGGTTCAGAAGTGTAGTCCAGCGTTCATGCCAAGATTCTAAGACGTTTTGTGTCTTTGGAATGTCATATGTGCGATCAAACACTGACCACATAGCAGGTGGGAATAGTGGCTTTCTGGATAATGTCAATTTAGTGCTATTGGCATTGTATCTTACATATGTCCCAGAAATATAATATTTATCGAACCACTTTGCTAGTCTTGTGGCTTCCTCTGGTAACACTTTATCTTGAACAAGTTGAAAAGCTTCAGGTATCTCGTTGGGATCTAGGAATGCCAAAGCAAATAAATGCCTAATTTTATGCGCAAATGAAAAATCATTCCCATACTTCTTTGCTAAACCCTCGGCCTGCACATGCCGCCAAATGCTCTGCGTTAGATGGAATAAACATAGTCTTTGTATACATTCTGGAAATTGCTGCTTAGCGGCATTGATGGCTGCTATTTCAAAATCAGTTAAAATGTTCTGAGGAGACAAATTAGTCTGAAAGTTATTAGCGCCATATCTTTTTAATAATTCAAATAAAATTGTATAACATTTTTCTGTCTTATGCGATAATAATGCAAACACTAAAGGTAGAAACTTATTTGTGCCGTTTTCTGTTCCTATTGAAGCATGTATTGTGTATATTTGAGAGAATGGCGCTGGACATGTAGAGAACGTGCCATCCATTACCCAACATTTTGCATTAATAAGTCGTTTGAAATTGTTTTTTGTGCAAAATACGACTACACTCTCATTTTGGGTAATATATTGGCCGATTAAAAATTGCTCTTCTCCAACTTTTGTAAGATAGTCCGGTATGTCGAAATTAAATGTAGTAGGGAATTTCGGTTGTCCTTTGTTTCTAATGCGGTGCACAATCATTCGTGCTGCTGCTTTATTAGGCAAGTGAGCAGCACTCGTACTTGGAACATCCTGGAGGCAGCGGTTTACAATTTGTGAAGGAGGATCCATGGTATCTTTAGCTATATTCCTTATATTTGATTTGTAATCCATTTGTATTCGCTTTTCTGGCTCTGGCAAATGTCCATGTGCGTTGGTTTGATTAATGATCGAATGTTCATTACCAATAATTAAAGTTTTTACAGTAGCACCACAACCTTTAGTACTACTCCGCGTACATCTCCAGTAAAATGTATCATTCACTTTTTTATTTACGTGATATGAATAACCATCCACTATAAGTACACTTGCTCCACGTTTTGATTCAACCAACTTGCAGGCACTCATTTTAAAAAATACTTTTCACTAGCGTCGCGACAGTAACAAAAGCAAAACTAAATGCGTAGGAGACGTTTGTTAATTTTTATGCGCAATTGTTTAGATCTACCCTACATTTTTACTCATTTCTGCATTCATGTTATTATTAATCTTCTACAATACGACGCGACGAAATGTGCATAATCACATATTAAACATAAATTATCTAATTGGTTGCCGTAAATTGATATTAATTTATTGACATGGTTATAATTACATGAACACAACGAGTGTCTGATTCTGAGCAATAAAAAATATGTATCGCAAATTATCATCAACATCTTCATCATATCAGCCGAAAGACGTCCACTGCTGGACATAGGCCTCCTCCAAGCGTCACCACATTGATCGGTCCCGTGCGACTCGCATCCAGCGGTTCCCCGCAACCTAATAAAATATAATATACATGAATAGTTTCTTCTCTAAACGCGCTTTCTGTGAACCAAAATATCTGGAAACAGTGGTTTCTAAGAACAATGTTTACGGCAAGAAGTGCTATCTATGAACAGAGATTCCTGTCAACAGTGCTTCCTATGGACCGAGATATCTACGAACAGTGTTTTCTATCAACAAAGTTTTCGGCGAAACGTGCTGTCTAGGAATAGTGATTTCTATGAAATGTGCTTTCTGTATGTAGTCGTATCGGACAAGCGTGTTTCTATTTTACGTTCCACACTCCAAATACAAAGTTGTTCGTAGATTATTACAAAAAATAATCACCTCGACTCAAAACTATCCAAGTTTCCGGTGATCTGAATATCTTACTAATCAGAAGGTTTATTAGTTAGCTGTGTAAAATAGTCTTATTACTTTATAGTATTTAATCAATTACTCAAATTTGTTTAGTTCTCGTATTAAATTATTAAATCTAGTTATTGGTCATTAAAATTATAACATCCGCCATTGTTGACAACTTTTCGTAATAAGAATAACATTAGGTCATAAGCAAACATATTTACTTCGTCAAATGTGCAATAGTTAAAATGAGAACAAATCTACAAGTCCTACAATAAGTGTTCCCGTTTTATTTAAACATCTCGTATTAATTAAACATTGAAAATTAGCTTATCAAATGATATTCATTCAAACAAATCAATTGTGAACGCCGGTACTTTGCTTGTGGGTTTTGGTGGAAGAAATGATGCGACGGTGACTTTAACAACACGTTTATTGAACGGTTTTACAAAGAAAATTCTAAATTAATTGAGCGCGTGGTGACTCGACGCTGTCGTTGGGCGAAGTGAGGCGCGCGGCGGGGTTGCGTCTACACGTCGTGTGCGTGTGTGCGTGAGATGCCGGTGCGCACACATGCTAGGCGTTAACATGTTGCCGCCCCAAGAACGCAGTTCTGGTCCATGACTGGTAGCGGGCAGAGTCGGTTGAAGGCTCGTCGAAGAGTCCCCGAAGTGGTGATCACGTCGGCCACGCGGGTCACGCCGTCGGAGCCAGGGTACAGGCGCACTATGCGGCCTAGCAGCCATCGGGTGGGAGGCAGCCGGTCATCTTTCACCAGCACCATTTCTCCAAACCGGAGTTGATCTCCTTGCTTGCGCCATTTCTGTCGTTTCTGGAGTTCTGTAATATATTCTATATAATAACGTTTCCAGAAATGGGCTTTCAGTTGCTGGATTCTCATGTACCGTGAGAGAGAAGGTATCACCGCAGGGTCAGTGACCTGAGGAGAAGGCAAAGCTGTGAGTGGTCGTCCGATTAAGAAATGTGATGGGGTGAGCGCCGTGAGATCAGAAGGGTCTGATGATAACGGAGTGAGAGGCCTAGAATTCAGAACACCCTCGATCTGTACAAGAACTGTATTCATCTCTTCATAAGTTAAGTTAGCTAAACCTAAAACCCTCTTTAAATGATATTTTACAGATTTTACGGAACCCTCTGCTAGTCCGTTAAAATGTGGGCTATACGCTGGTGAGAATTTGAAGTTGATATGCGAATTAGACGCTTGAGAGCTAATTTCGTTAGAATTTGACTTTAAAAATCTAGACAACTCATTACATGCGCCGACAAAACAAGTACCATTATCAGAGTAAATGGTTTGCGGTCGTCCTCTACGGGCAATGAACCGGTCTAATGCAGCTAAAAATGTGGTGCTGCTTAAGTCGGTGACAAGCTCTATGTGTACTGCTTTAATGGCCAGACAAACAAATATACATAGATAGGACTTTATAAGTGTGCTTCCTCTGCCCTTCCGGTTCAGTATCATGACGGGACCGGCATAGTCGACCGCTGTGTTTGCAAACACATACTCGGTATGCAGGCGACTGGAAGGAAGGTTGCCCATGATAGGTTGAATGCCTTTTCCTGCAAAACGACAACATTTGATGCATTTTTTAACTATCTGTCTGGCAAGGTTTCGACCATTAATAAACCAGAATTTATGACGAAGTGTAAAAAGTAATAATTGCGGAGGCGCATGCAATAAAATTATATGATAATGTCTAAATATTAATGTGGCTAAATGATGCCGTGAGTCAAGTAGGATGGGGTGTTTTGTGTCAAAATCATAAAATGAATTTTTAAGTCTACCACCTACTCGTAATAATGTGTCACTTTTGTTATAAAATGGATTTAATTGAAGTAATTTATTTTTGACTGATAATTGTTTATTGTTTTTTAATAAGTTGTATTCTGAGTTGAAAATTTCAAGTTGCACAAATCTGCACAGTGAAGTTAATGATGAATTTAATTCATTGATTTTTATGAACCCAGTACGTTTGTGTTGTGGGTGTAAACAATTGTGAATGAACCGATGCACGTATACAATCACACGTTGTAATTTACTAAAATTAGAGAAACTCTTTATGAAGGCAGAGTAATGAGTAACATAATCGGTAAAGTCAGCCGTCAAATTACATGTAACCTTGAACTCTGGTAAGTCAGGCTCTTGATGGATTTAATTGAAGTAATTTATTTTTGACTGATAATTGTTTATTGTTTTTTAATAAGTTGTATTCTGAGTTGAAAATTTCAAGTTGCACAAATCTGCACAGTGAAGTTAATGATGAATTTAATTCATTGATTTTTATGAACCCAGTACGTTTGTGTTGTGGGTGTAAACAATTGTGAATGAACCGATGCACGTATACAATCACACGTTGTAATTTACTAAAATTAGAGAAACTCTTTATGAAGGCAGAGTAATGAGTAACATAATCGGTACAGTCAGCCGTCAAATTACATGTAACCTTGAACTCTGGTAAGTCAGGCTCTTGAAGGTGTGACGGTTGGTTAGGCCATGACTGTTTGTCATGTAGAAGGAATGGCGGCCCTGACCACCATAAACTACAGTTTTGTAACTGTTTGGCATCTGCTCCACGTGACCCAATATCAGCTGGGTTATTTTTGGTGGGCACATAACGCCATCCACATGATTCAGTTTTCTCAGAAATTTCACTGATTCTGTTAAATACAAAAGGTTTAAGCAGGTGTGCTTTAGGTGAATGTATCCAACCGAGGACAATAGTGGAGTCACACCAATAGACACACCTTTCAATATTTAATCTAAGTGATGATTTTACTTTATCTGCCAAGCGGACGGCAAGGAGAGCACCGCACAGCTCTAGCCGGGGCACTGTCATGGGCTTCAGAGGAGCCACTCTGCTCTTTGCAGTCACCAAATGAACAGACACACAATTATTATTATTGACACTTTTTATATATACGCACGCGGCATAAGCTTGTGTACTAGCATCACTAAATACATGAAGTTCGATTGATATAGGACTATCAACCAAAACATGTCTAGGGATTCGAATATTGTTTATGTGAGCAAGTGACGTTATAAATTTAGACCACATGTTTACTATATTCAAAGGCACAAATTCATCCCACGTTATCTGTGAAGACCATAGTTTTTGTAGAATATTCTTTGCTAGCAGTATACATGGGTTTATTAAACCTAGTGGGTCAAATATTTGTGACACGAGAGATAATATTGTACGTTTAGTTAGAGTTTCGTCTTGGTTAATATTGACTGAGAATAAAAAATTGTCCTCCTTGGACGACCAAAGCAAACCTAATGTTTTTGAATGGTCATTATTAGATAGGTTGAGTAATTCATCGCTAGTACTTTCACCAACGA
Organism: Orthosia incerta; assembly: GCA_948252205.1. NCBI lineage: Eukaryota > Metazoa > Arthropoda > Insecta > Lepidoptera > Noctuidae > Orthosia > Orthosia incerta. Next base: position 32,986,384 of record OX411742.1, read on the forward strand.
TTTCAGTGACAACATGAGCACTATTTGAATGGAATTTACGTAAATGAAATTTTCCCTTTTCTAATTGTCTGATTACACCCTTACATGTGTCTATTAGTTGCGATTCAGTAGCGGCACCTGTGATTAAATCGTCGACATAGAAGTCATGTAAGATGACTTCCGAGACGGTTTGGTCTAAGCATTCGTTACCAAGCTGTGTCAAACACCTTGTCGCGAGATAAGGAGCAGACGCGGTTCCGTACGTAACTGTGTGTAGTTTATACTGCCTGAGTTGTTCGTGAGGTTCGAATCGCCATAAGATTTGTTGAAGCATGTGTTGTGATGGTTTGACATTCACCATTCTGTACATTTTCTCGACATCTGCAGTCACGAGAAACCTATGCTGGCGCATTCTAGTTAAGATACTAATTAGGTCATCTTGGACTGTAGGACCTACCATTTGAATTTGGTTGAATGAGACACCAGAGGTCGTCACCGCAGATGCGTCAAATACTACCCGTAATTTTGTCGATAAGCTTGAGTCACGTAATACTCCGTGGTGGGGTAAAATATAAGTGAGAGTATGGTTTTCTGGATTTTTATTTAATGACATATGATTTAATGAAATGTACTCTTTGATGAAGTTACAATATTGCTCTTTAAAATGTGGTTCGCGTTTGAATCTGCGTTCTAGGGATAAGAATCTGGACAAAGCTTGTTCATAAGAGTCGCCCAGCTTATCAGGCGAATCCTTTAATGGAATCGTCACTTCGAATCGCCCATCAGGCAACCGAGTGGTATTATTTACAAAACTTTGTTCACATTCCAGCTCTTCCTTAGATATTTGTTTGCGTGTTGCTATTGTTTCTAGTTCAAAGAATTGAGATAATTTATTATGTAATTGATCGTCGTTGTTTTGTAAGGTAATATGATTGCAGTGGACTGTATTAATGAATTTCGTATATTGTGTTGGGACTGGGCCTGAGATTAAGTAACCCAGTTTAGATTTATTAACCCTTTATAAGGCAGAACAAACGGCTGAAGGTACAGAAATGAAACTTAGTGGTATACATCATATATGAGCACTTTATTGAAATTTCGGAAAAAAAAGTATATATATATATATGAAGGGTCCACTGCAATAGTGATAAATGTCCTTCGTTTATCGTTCTGAGATAATCGGGTTTTAAGGTTATAAACGGTTAAAAAAAACACAGTGTTAGAGATAGGAAAATGGTTTTTATTTATGATATAGGGCATGTATTATAGTAATAGCTCTTTGGAAAATAATCATTCTTAAGTAACTTTAAATAATAAAAAAAATATAAAAAATAAGGTAAGTACTAAAAATTAAGGACAACAACGGTCAATGTCCACACTTTGACCATGGTCAATAATGATAGTTGTCCTAGGTTAAAGAAAACGAAGTTAAAATAGTTAATAATCATCATTCTAATCTCTAATTGCAGCATTAGGAAGCTTATCGTAATAGTCTCTTGTTTCAGGCCTACAGAATCTTTTCAAAATCTGCAGGTCATTATACTTTTCCCTGGATATAGGCAGCCTGTCTTTATAAGCTAAACCTGGTAATTTAAATTCTCCCTCATTAATATCCTCCTTCATAGAGCGAAGACAAGCTGGTGTGTTAACCACAGATGATTCCCATGGACTACTACTAAAATTTCTATGAAACATGAGTCGTGGATGTTCTTTATGGACTCTAAATTGACGCACAGGTCTTGTGGGAAAAGGGCAAGTTTGCATCTTGTGAACATTCGATGACCTCGAAAGGTTTCGGTCTTTGTCGAGCTCCACGCACGTGATCAGCCCATTCTTCAGGGAGTTCAATCCTAGCCTTTTGATTTAAGAAGGCCATGTTTCGATCACATTCCATGTACGAGTGGCCTCTTATTGGGAATACAACTTTCACAGATTCTAAACGATGGCAACAGTGAACTATGTAGTGTAATACTCTAAAGATGGTGTAATTTTTGTTTTGACCGCCACATGAGTCACAAAAAATTATAAGAGCCTTGCACTGTTCGTCGATTTCATTAAATATGAAACTGAAGAGATGAGAGGCCACATCATCTGATCCTTTTCGTCCAATGCTCTCATCATATGCGAAAAAATATGATGAGGAATCAGCAAGCAGGAAGGAAAGCAAGGAGGAAATAACACTTTTTTATGTTTAATAACTTCAAACAACATTACACAACGCCAGACGAATCGAGAATGACAGACAAAACCAAGTTGGCGGGATAAAAGATGGCGACCTATTGTTCGAAGCAAGGGACATAGATCATTATTGCCGTGAACACCTGTGACGTTGAGCGTTCTAACCGTGTAGCCAAATATTAAAAACTCAATTATCTCGGGACTGGAAGCGATATTGCTAAGTTTGTAAATGTTATCATAAACTGCATATATCAAGTAAACGAATGACGGTTTTAGTTTGAATTTTAATTTTTTTGGACATTTATCACTATTGCAGTGGACCCTTCATATATAAACATGGTGTCCATTATTTGGACAGAGCCGTACTACGGCTTGTGGAAGTTGGCAAAACATGGAACAATACATAGGGCTACCTCGCATCGTATGCATTGTATCTTCGATTTTTTGCTGTTAGCATTGCTGCTGCAAGCCCTGCATCGTCTGTAAGAGTCTAGTGGACCGGGGAGGTGGGATCCAACGTCTGAAAGCCGTAGATCATCTGGAAGGCCATACTTTGCCTTCTGCCGGCTATCAACTTTTGGTCTTTTGCATACAAAAGATGGCAAGTTCGATACCCTCTTCCTTCTGCTCGTAAAAGTGCCAATCAAGTTTCTTCCGAGAAGTGTACGAAACTGTAAAGTAGACATTGGGTAACGCACTTTTTGCGCATACAAAATGTATGCATTCGTAATTGCTGCATCCACCATAAAATAAAATAGTCTCATCCACCACCTCCTGCTCCTCCTAGCTACAGGATAGGTGCCTCGCTTTTGATCAAAGCGATCGACACCCCCCATCCTTTTGGTATACTCCACAACACCCAGAGGGCAAGGCACTTCTTGTTTCCTTCCGTCTTTTTGCGTTCTCATGCATGTTACTTTTTCCTTAGGATGAAAGGCGGTACTAAGAATGCTGACTAATTTTGTGTCCATCCATGTAAAGCATGCTACATTTCGGTTAACCCGCCACTTATATTGACCCCTAGAAAGTTTAGGTTTACCTTTCTTGGCCATCAGATGTTTTAGTGTCCGGGGTAAGTTAGTTCTATTGGATCTAACGGTTGCTGTAGAATATATATTATTATCATACAAGCTTTGCATTAGTTGGGTCGAAGCAAAGAAATTATCAAATGTTACATGTGCGTTTTCTATCTTTTCTTCAATAAGTACTTTGCAAAGACTATTTACCACAGCTGCTCCTAAACCGAATTCAATATCGTTGTCTTTTTTTCCCGTATACACCTCAAATTCAAATAAATAACCCGTGCTACTGTCACATCTCGCCCATATCTTGAAGCCTCTTTTTATCGGCTTGTTTGGTAAATATTGCTTCAATGAACTGCGCCCTTTGAATTTTACCATACATTCGTCAATACTTTGGGATGACGAATTCCGAGCTCCCTTTTGAAAAGCAGTGTTCATTGAGGTTATTAGTGGTCGAATCTTATATAGTTTATCATATTCAGGCTCTCCTCTTTGAGGCATTTTCGTGTTGTCGTTTAGATGTAGATTTCTCATTATCATTTTAAATTTTTTTGCAGTCATTACATCTGCTATTTCTCTCACACAAAAAAATGGATCTGTTGACCAATACAAGTCAATATTGGGTAGAGGGTGCACCCCCATCAAAACTAACATTCCTAAAAAAGCTTGTATTTCCTCATTTGAGACATCTACCCAGTTTTTTTGTTTATTTTGGGCAGCATATAAATTTGTCTGCTCTGCAATTAGAGATAAAACTTCGTCAGTGAAAAAAAAACGAAAATAAATATGAGGTCCACTTTTGTTGGGAATATTTTGGTGAGACTTTAGAGGAATATCATCAAACTTGTTTCTTGGTACATCGTGAGGGAAAAGTACTTTCTTCCAATCTTCATCTTCAGAAGAACCATCTTCAGAATCAGAAATGGATAACGACACAGGACTATTGTTTATCAGCACATTGATGTTTGGACCATCAGCTGTTTCCGATTGATTTCGTCCTATAGAAATTCCGCTTACTGAAGGGACTACGGAATCCTCTGGTTCAAAATTGGCGGCATTCCCGTTATTTGAAGATGACGGAGAAGCTAATATATCCTCAAGATCCGATGAATTTGGTGGCAAGAATATGGCCTCACTTTCCCTTTCATCACTTTCGTGACCATCTTCAGATTCCTCGCCATCCGATAACGCAAAAAGACTCTCTAAAGTTTCCTCAATTTTGTCTAAAGGAATCACTTTTCTCTGTAACCAAAAAAAAAAAATGTTTGACTCAGACGGGCTCTGGGCAATATATGGACGTCATAACAAAACTCCAAATTAGTATCAAAAAGATTCGTATCAGCAAAAATATACTGTATTACATCAAATTTAGAATATAACTAACAAATTTTAATTCAAATCTTACCTGTCCACTCATTTTTTTCGAAGATTTTTGTAGATTTACGTAGCACTATTAAAATCGACACAATTTTGAAAGATGACATCAAACATCTGTTTGAACTAACATGGCGCCAAATTTTTTTTTGCTACGTTCCGTTTCTCAAAACATTCAAGAATAAATCACTGCTAACGACAAACTGTGTTGCCAAATATTTTTTTAAGATATTTCGTCAAATGTATGATGTCCAATATATGGCCAGAGCCTTATAAAGGGTTAAGGGTTGGTTTATTATTACCCAATGATATATTTTGGGAACCTATTATGGTCCAGAAAATATCAGCGCCAAGTAGCATATCGACTGGAGCAGGTATGTGGAATTTGGGGTCCGCCAACGTTATGTTAGGCGGTATATTTAGTGTTGTACGGTCAACCTTTGTGGTTGGCAATAACTGAGTGATGCGCGGAACAACATAACAGTGGATGCTCTCGCTATAATTATTAAATAATGACGATATGAGTACGTCACAACGCTTTGACAAGCAAGATATTTGAGAATTTAACCCTTCAACTACGGTCGAAGTGGAAAATGTAGGTAAGTTGAGTTTAGCACATAGATTTTCAGTTATAAAACTGGAGGTACTTCCACTGTCAAGTATGGCACGCACTTTATGACATATGCCATTATTGTCTGTCACATGGACTAAGGCTGTGGATAAAAGAACACAGTTGTTTTGAATGGCTGACAAAGCAATGTCCTGCGGAGGACTAGGAGGTTGTCCTTGACCATCAGGCTGTGGCAAAGAGTGTAACATAACATTATTTGTTGAAGGCACAGGCGGTGACGGCGCAGGAGCTTCATGCTCGTGTAATAAGCTGTTGCACTGCAGGCCACACAAGCGACATGGCCCTAACTTGCATACATTGTCAGCATGACTTTGACGTAAACAATTTAAACATAATTTAAGTGCCTTAGCCTTTTCAACCCTAGTTGCTAAGGGTAATGATTTGAATTTTTGACAAACATAAAGTGCATGGCTACCTTTGCAAAGTGGACATGGGTACCTGCGAGCAGGCTGAGTTTCTGAGTTGGCCACAAATGTTTTATGACGAACATGTGTAGGGTCACTTGACCTACGTTTTTTATGAGTATTCTCCATTGTTTCCAAAAAATCAGCACGATCTTTTAGAAAGTTATGAAACATTTTAAGTGTAGGTAACTCTTTCACCTTGTTGCGATAAGATTCCCACTTACTGCTTGTGACTATGTCAAGCTTGTTTAACAGGACTTGAACTAATAGTACATCCCAGTGTTCAGTAGGGAGGTTAAGTGTTTTGAGTGCTCTGAGGTTCCGATTAACTGTATCGATTAAGTTACGCAATGCTTTTGGTGATTCCTTTGCCAACGGTTCCAAATTAACAATGGCTTGAGAGTGATTATTGACCAATGCCCTTTCATTATTATAGCGGTCACAAAGTAGTTCCCAAGCTACTTCATAATTACTACTTGAGAAATCTAAAGACTGAATAATTACAGCGGCACTGTCTTTCAATGCAGCCCGTAAATAATGAAATTTATTAATATTGGGTATTGAATTGTCTGAGTGAATGAGACTGCTAAATGTGTCACGGAATTCCAACCAGTCATGATACTGACCCGAAAAACTAGGCAAATGTATAGTAGGAAGTGCAAGTTTTGGCCCACCTTCATGCGCAGTACAACAAGAACCTGTCACGGACCGGTTGCTGCCCGCAGGGCCGGCTGGAGCCAGCAGACCACGAGCGCGTGCGATCGCGCCGAAGTACTTGGCCTCGAAGGCCTCGCGTTCCCTGTACTGCTCATCTGGAATATCCATGCAATTTTCTATATCACACTGAAATGAATCAAACTCGGTATAGACTTCTTCAATTTTTGATAATCGGATGTTCAATTCATTTATTTGTAATTTACTTAACACATTGAACGCCGTGGTGGTCACCGGTGAACGACACTATAATTTCCATATGGGCTGACGCCGATTCGCGATTTCGACAAATATTACACATTATATTTTATTGGCTCATACGGTTTAAAATAGTCAATAACCCCACTCTAAATAATTATTTCTTATAACTATCCAAAGAATTAACGAAATAATGGCTGCCGTACACCGGTGACCACCACGGCGCACGCCGTAGAAAATCTGCATTTCGTTCGCGCGGGGCCGCGGGGGTCGGGGCGCCGGCCACACCCCGCGCCCTCCGAGATTCCCGGAAGCACTGCGTGCGCTATATACGCGCCATTAGAGAGTAATCGCATGCAAGGTCACGCGCATTGTTTACATTTCATGTTACAAAATTATTTTGGATTGTTTTAGTGAAAGTTTTACCCTGGTTATCTCTAAAGTGAATAAACTGTATCCTGCCTGACTCTAAGGAAAACGGTGGTGTGAATCATGGATGGTTTTGAAGACTTTGAAATAACAAATGACGATTTGACGCAGATTGATAACATTGAAATTTCCTTGCTCAATAGTAGCTTTCAGCTAAGTTCGGAGTCTGAGGAAGAGTATGACTTACAACCACCTTTACGAAAGCGACGTCGACGAGTTCTGTCCATTACTGACACGAGCGACATTGAACTTGAAAATGCCGTGCCAAGTACTTCTGGTCACACCGCGTCGCTTCCTGCATCATCTACCATATGGCACCAGCCAAAAGGTAATCAGCGTCGGATTATCCCGTACACTGAATTCCCAGGATTAAATCCACGACTTGTAAGAGAAATGATCGGTAAGACCCCGGTAGATTTCTATCATCTTTTAGTACCAGACGAAGTATTTGAAATGGTGGCGGATTATACGAATAGCTTCGCTATCAATAAAGTCACAGGGTCTGGCGCAGCATCTAAATCTGCGCGAATTCGCCAGTGGAAACCAACATCCGCAGCGGAGATGAAACGATTTTTCGGATTGATTATTTTCATGGGGATCGTAAAATTACCCAAAATATCCGACTATTGGTCAAAAGATCCTGTACTTGAACAGAATTTTCCTCGAACAATAATGAGTCGAAACCGATTTGAGCTGCTGTTGCAAATGCTGCACTTTTCTCAGCAAGACGAAGACAATAAATCTAATAGATTACACAGGATTGAGAAATTGCTCGAAGTTGTGAACAGGAACTTCCAAAAAAACTACACCCCTTCCGAAGTGATCTGCATAGATGAAAGCGTGGTGCCTTTTCGCGGACGAATAATTTTTCGACAATATAATAAACAAAAAAGGCATAAATATGGTATAAAGGAGTTCAAGTTATGTACCATTCCTGGGTATACATACAGAATAAATGTATACGCAGGAAAAAACAACGACGAAGTCAATACTACACCGTTGAACGTCGTTATGTCTCTATGCAGCGATCTTTTATACAAGGGACATACACTAGTGACCGACAACTGGTACACCAGTATAGATCTTGCCAAAAAACTTCTGGATGCAGAGACTCATCTTGTAGGCACGATTCGGAAGAACCGGAAGCATCTGCCAAAGGATGTAATAAATGCTAAACTGAAGCGAGGCCAATTCGTGGCGAAGGAAAGCAGTGAGGGCATTACTGTAATGAAGTGGAAGGATAAAAGAGACGTGTTTTTGCTGTCCACAAAACACTCAGTGCGATTCCAGAATGTCCGAAAACGCAACAAAACTATTTCCAAACCGAAAATAGTCATTGACTATAACGGCGCTAAAGGGGCTGTAGATATGTCAGATCAGATGGCTGCTTACTCAACTCCACTGAGGAAATCGATAAAATGGTACAAGAAGTATGCAATCAACCTTCTCCTGAACACAGCAGTGGTCAATGCACTGGTCTTGTATCAAAGCGTCACTGGCAAGAAAATACAAATGGCAAACTTTCGGCTAGAATTACTCAAGTCGTTTTGCAGCCAACAAGATGTTCCAGTTGCAAGACCTAGAAGAATGGCACACAAGCTGCAACAAAAAAAAAGGACAAGCCAGAACAAGCAGGCGAACATGTGTGAATTGCTACAAAATTAACGTAGCTACTTACGGCAGAAAGTTGGCCAAAAACAAGACTAAAAAGGTGAGAACGTTTTGTCCACAATGCCCGGAGAAACCTTTTCTTTGCATATCTTGCTTCAATGTGCTTCATCATTGACCATTTTTTTGCCTCAAAGAAAGGAATTATGTTTGTTAACACGATTTCATTTATGTGCCAAATATTCATGACAAAGTTTAAGTTCGTAGTAATTTTTTGAGAAGTATTTTAAGTTTTTTTCGAAGTTTGTTTAGTTTATTTTTTACTAAGTCCAAAAATAAGTGATTGCCTAACGAATAATAAAACATTTTTAAATATTTTCTAATAAAACATATATTTTTGAAACCTTCTTTTATTTTAAAAAACCACATCTTGTGTACTTAGCCAAAAAATCAACAAAGTCTTTTTTTATAGCTAGTGTCGAAAAGAGCTAGTATGCGTAAACTGTTCTCCAGGGCCGCGCCGGGCACGCTCAATATAGTTTTGTACCGGCACTGTGTCCTCCAGCGAGAAAATTGAGTTCAAACACGAGCCCGTCGCGCGGTCACCGGTGAGCCCCACGGCCTGAACGGGTAGTATTGCTGTCGCTCACCGGTGATCCCCATGGCCCAAACGGAACATCACTAAATTTGAATCGGCGTTTAATGTGTTAAGTTGTCACAACTCTCAACAGTTAGCAAATAATTTTCAAATATTGTAAGCTTAGCCTTGCATGATGCACGCCTTTTAATTAAAGTTTTATCTTCCATGGTGAAGTAGGTATAAGAATATTTTTAAGAAAGAATTGAAATTAATGTTCAAAGGCGACTATTTATGACAATGAAAGCAGAGTCTAAGCCAAAATGAATAAGGATTGTATGTATATTACACCAAACAATGCGATGAAATGAGTTGCTAGAACGAAACACAAACGAAAATGCAATGCAGTTAGTTAATAGAAAAGAAATGGAACTGTTACTTAAATTATTAAATGTGAAGCGGAGTGAGGGTACGCGTAAAACGTGCAAAAATCAAGAAGCGGGTGGTGCGCAAGTAGCAAGCTTGCAACAGCGCAGCTCGCTGGTCCGGCCCGCCCGAACCCGTTCGCAGCGCAGGCGACAGGCAGCGGTCGATCGAATGCACTAGAACATGCGAAATAGCAAATGGTTAATTATGAGATATCATACAGTTTCCGTACACACCAATGGAATCTGAAATGCCTAGAACCTCTGAAATAAAACTGACATTAGGTTACGAATAAACACTTGAGTTTTAGTTTATTACGTAATAAGTGGTATACATGTGGGTATGATCTCAGTGAGATTTTACTGAGCGTAATAAATGAGTAATGAGTTTAAGGATAGTTATGAGCAACGGTATATTTATTGCGCAAATGCAATAATGAGTGGCTTGCTAAAGAATGATGGATCTTTAACGTACCTACGAAGTGGTTCACAAAATGAAGGATTTGTGAATATTTACTGATTAATTTATCACTAAATGAAGGATTAGTGATTGTTTTAATGAGAATTGATACAATAATCACAAAATGATGGATTTGTGACTATGATTCACGGCTCAAAAAATGAAGGAATTGTGGCGGGAATTAACAGCTAGATTTACGGGCAATAAGATAAATCGGAACGAACTCACAGTACAGTAAACCTTCCCTCACGTTTGACCTTCCTTGTAGAATTAGGTATAACGTCGCATCGTATACGTCGTCGCCGCCATCCACGCAGCGCAGTATTTCCTTTGTTCTTTTTCCTGGCTATGGTTGAGATTATCCAGGCTCGTAGGACCAAATTGTGAACGCCGGTACTTTGCTTGTGGGTTTTGGTGGAAGAAATGATGCGACGGTGACTTTAACAACACGTTTATTGAACGGTTTTACAAAGAAAATTCTAAATTAATTGAGCGCGTGGTGACTCGACGCTGTCGTTGGGCGAAGTGAGGCGCGCGGCGGGGTTGCGTCTACACGTCGTGTGCGTGTGTGCGTGAGATGCCGGTGCGCACACATGCTAGGCGTTAACACAATAAATAATGCCACAATAAGGCAATAGATGACGCTGAACCTAAAAAACAACTTAAATAGACATTTAATAGTTCTAGCTAAATCTCAGAGATGACAGGATTATGGAGTTTGTGTTAATTGACAATTAAAATTATTAATTTGGATAACGAATTAGCAAATCCACGCCTCCGCGGCGACATATTTTTCTATATTTTCGCTAGGAATAACATGTTATAAATAAGAAAGGATAGTTGGGTTACTAGAATACCTGTTTGTATTCAGGTATAAATAGTAGTGATGGCCCAGTGGTAAAGGCCCCGACTTACGTGTCGTAGTGCGTGGGTGGGAAAGAACGTCCTAGAACAAAATATTCGAAGACATGTGACATCCACCAACCTGCATTGGGCCAGCGTGGAGGATTAACGCACATAACTTCTAGTGGCATTCTATAATTTAATGCTGATGTTGGACAGCTGTTTAGTTCGTAGCATGCGGATGCTACTGCCTCTCCCCTTAAGTGTTTTGGCAGTTTATTTTCTATCATTAGTGTTCTGGCTCTATTATGCAATGCTATTCATCCTCTCGGCCATCCCATTGGATTGTGCGAAAAAGGTTGTATATTGTATTATGATGCCTCTATTACTACACAAATTCTCTATTTTGTTGTTATTAAATTTTTCACCGTTATCACATCTTATATACTTAACCTTTGTTTCCTTTTCGTTTTCTAGCTGTCTTATATAATCCAGTAAATTGTTGGTAGCCTCACTTTTCAGTTTCATTAAATACACCACACAAAAGTGTGAGAAATCATCTAGTATTAACTGGTAGTATAGCTCTCTGTGTATTCCAGGTGTTAACATAGGACCTGCCACGTCTGTGTGCAAAAGTTCTCCAATCTTCTGTGACCTCGGCTCGTCTGTGTGTTGTCTGAATTGCTTGCACTGTAACATGAATTATTAGATGAAAGGCATATTTCTAACCCTTTATAAGGCATAAGGATTGGGGGAGAATAAATAAAAACTGTCTATGCATTTGGCATGTATTTATTACCTTAATTAATAATACAGTCTTAGAAAATCAGTCAGTTCACTGGAAAACCCGGAAAATGTGGTGGTAAATATCCTCCCTATGCCTCCCTAGGTGTATGAAAAGCAGCAAAGCAAGGTGTAACACACAGCGGGACTTTGCACTTTCCGCACATAATTTTAGTGCGCTTATCATTATTTTTAGTGCTACAATGTTTGCACCGTCTATAAGTAGACTGGGCTGGCATGTGGTCTCCAACATTCGAGTAGCGCTGTTCATGAGGTACAGCTCCAATAACTTTTTGGCGGTTTGACACTTCAGTTTTGGTAATTTTGTAAGTAGCGGTATTCAGAGCTACAGATTTTCGTTTCCTGCTTGTGAAACCTGCAATGACCCCTCTCGCAACAGCCACGCGAAACTCAAGATGGGTCAGTTTTGCAGATCTAGAAGTTTGGGAGTACAACATGCAAGCATTAGTTATGCTTACATCTAACAAAAAATAAAAAACACGTAACCACCATCTCTTGCTTCGTCTCCCGACCGAGTATGTGTTACGAACCTGGTCGAACCGATCAACCCCCCCCATTCTGTTGGTGTATTCCTTCACAACCAATGGGCAAGGCAGGTTTCGTTTGTTGCCGTCTTTTTGTGTTCTGGCCACAAACGTGCGATTTTTAGGATGGAAAGTATTGGTGAGTAATGTAACTTCTTTGTTGTCTTGCCACAAAACAAAGGCTACATCTTTTTTGATCCTCCACTTATATTGTCCTTTTTGTAGTTTCAATTTTTTGAATCTACCCTCACCTGTTTTTTTTTTATGAGTTTTGGTAAATCCACTCGGTTCCTTCTTACCGTTCCCGAAGCATATAAACCCTTTTCATATAAATAATTCAAAAGAGAAGAATCACTAAAGAAATTGTCAAACGTTACATGTATCTTGAAATCTTCCGCAATCAATTTACTTGTCAAATTTTTTACCACCTTTGCCCCCAAACCCTCCTCAGTACCTGTATCAGTTTTACCAGTATATATTGAAAATTCATACAAATATCCAGTTGTACTGTCACATCGACACCAAACTTTGTAGCCCCTCTTTATGGGCTTGAGTGGCATGTATTGTTTGAGGGAGGACCTGCCTTTGAATAATATCATACACTCGTCAATGCTTTGTGAAGAAGTATTTTTAGCATTATTTTGACAAGATTCATTGATCAAAGATAGAAGTGGTTGCAGCTTGTAAAGTTTATCAAAACCATGACTGCCTCTGGCAGGTTGTTGACTGTTGTCATTCAAATGAAGTGAGCGCAAAATATTTTTGAACCGTTTGATAGGCATCACGTCGGCAATCTCGTTTACTCGAAAACCGGGATCAGTAGACCAGTACAGGTCAATACTTGGTAAGACATGGTACCCCATTATAATCAATATTCCTAAAAACGCTCGTATTTCTGGTTTAGTCACAGGTAGCCAACCACTAGGCTTAGTTTGATCTGCATAAAGATTTGTTTGCGACACAATCAAATCAAAAACTTTATCATTGAAAAAATTATCAAAATGAGCAACTGGTCTTGCTCGACTACTCAAAAAATATTTAGGTCGTAACAGTTTCTGATCAAATATTTCAACATTTGGTCTGTCAGTCCAGTTTGTCTTCTTCCAGTCATCATCCTCATCTTCAGATGATTCATCTACTTCACTTGAAGAACTAGGTACTTGCATTTCTTGTTCTTGTGTTGAAGAATGATGAATACCAGAACAGCTTGGCACGGGGTCAGTGTAATTAGAAGTGCTTACCTCTTGCGAGAGAGGTGAATCCGTAAAACCTGAACCAGTTTGTTCTTCTAAAATGCGTTGTATCGTTTCGACATCAAATTCCTCTCCTTCATCAGACTCCAAGTCATCCTCTGAACATCCATCATCAGGAACACCAACAACCAACCTCAAAGCTTCTTCCATTTCAAAGTCATTCAAAAAACGTCGTGACATTTTTATATAACCTGAAAATAAACAATGCGCCACCGTCAAAGGCATAGGGAGCATTTTTCCCACCATAAAAAATCCTTTTAGTAAGCAAGATTACAATTCAATTCAGGAAATAAAACACTTTTAGCAACAACAAATAATACGAAAACGTAAATAAATACAAATACGACCTTACCTAGAAGTAAAATTTGTAGATTTATTTAGATTACTTTCAGAGTCAAAAATCAGCTATATTTTCAACGTCCTGTTTCCGCCATGACACTTAGCAGATGTCAATGTCAAATTCGTTTTTTTATAAAATGTTCACTAATTCATCCTTATGTTGCACGTACAAAAAATTACCATGAAAAAATATCGATTTTGGTAAAATCGATGAAAATATATGGTGGTAAAAATACTCCCTATGCCTTAAAAAGGGCTAAGACAGTTTACCTATACTTTTGCCTAATAGTTTTATGTGTTTTGTTGATCAAGATTTTCACTGAAATTTAAGCTACAATTGTTTTCTATAATCTTCTTTACAGGTAGCAAATTAAATTTCAAATTTTCAACTATCAATGCATCTATAGTAACCCCATTGCCATTACATTTCAAATCAATAGTGCCTTTTTTACTTGCCATTATAAATTCCCCGTTAGCTAAGTATATTTTCATTTCTCTGTCCATTTCATGTACACTGTAGTATCCTCGTCCGTGCTGTTCACCATACCATACTCATTTTGTCTATCATTATTAGAGACCGGATTATATGCATTTGCATATGAAATTGCATGTTTACCCCATTCACAGCGGAAATTGCATATTATATCTAATATCTAGTGATGATGCATATTTTCGCTATATATATTGTTTTTTATATATATATATATATATATATATTTTTATTATTTAATAAAAAATACCTTTATTTCCCAAAACAACAAATAACCTTGCACAATTTTTTAAAAGCTTCGTAGACAGGCACGCAATAATGTTGCAACCTTGCACAGTTCTTCCACAGGTTTACAGTTTGGCACTTAATAAGTTTATAAGCTTGCACAGTTCTAAATATTTATGTAGGTAGGCACTAAACGGTTTAGGACATTTATTTCTCAAAAAGAATACATTCGAAATACAAGGTAATCATAAAACTAAATGTAAGAATTACTTATCAAGAAGGTAGGTACTCGTAAATAAGTTAGTAGAAACAATTTTTTTTTTTACAGTTTTGTAGGTAAAAGGAAAAAGTAAGTGCACTATTACATATCGATTGTTGAAGGCAAGTCAATAGCAATTACACATTCTACCATTTACATATATTGTGATGTTTCGGAAATACAGAATAGGTATCCTAGTTATAATATATAATAATAATAATATATGTTTATTCATCAAAAATTACAGATATTTACATAATCAAAGGGTAGAGAGTTATACAATTTCCATTAGGTAAAACTGTACTAAATTTTTAAAACCCTGCCTCTCAAACTAGGTGATAACCTGTATTTTGAGAAACAGTGAACGGCCACAAAATTCTTAAACACTAATACTGTTACAACAGTTAATGAGTAGTGTCGTTCTACCGCCGCAATAATTTATGTGGCTCTGTTATATTTGTGAATATGTATATGTGTGTGAGGGTGTGTGTGCATGTAGTAGGAGGTGAGCATGTGTGATAAGATTGCGTGCGCGCATGTTTAAATGTGTATATGTTATAGAAATCGCGGTGCGTGAGAGATTAGGTGATGTATGTAAGTACTTAAGTAGGGACTCCGTGTAGGCATAGTCCCTCTCTAGTAGCCACTCTGTTACTTTAGTTTTTACCGCGTGGGTGTTTAGTTTTAGGATTTTTAATTCTTTATTAATTTTATTGTAAATATAATTACTTAGTGTATAAAATTGATGCGTTGTGAAAGTAGTTGTATGTTGTGGTCCAGTGATGAGTTGTAGTCGCTTATTAGGATTTGGAGGCGGCAATTTAGCATGAGTTCTTAAAATCGATCGAAGCACAAAGAGCTGACGTACCGTAAAGACTTTGCAGTTAGAGTATAATTCAGTTGTTGGGAATCTGTAGGGTTTCCTTGTCATCACTTTTAGTATGGCTCTTTGTGCTCTTTCTACTCTTAACATTTTCGTTTTTGCTGCTCCGCCCCACGCAGTAATACAATATCCAATAACAGATTGGCAAAGAGCATAATACACCATCTTCAGAGTTTCAAGTTTGGCCGACTCTCTCAGTGACTTAAAGACGTGCAAGAGACACATTGTTCTTGTGGTAAGGGCGTCAATGTGTTTGTCCCATCTTAGTCCATCATCAATCTGGACTCCGAGATATTTTATATTGTCAGATCTAGTAAGGGTTGGACAGTTACAAGATGGGATTGGATTTGAACAAGACTGAGCTGAAATACTAAAGGTATGTGTTGGCCTCGTGTTACGTCGGATTGCGAATGGGATGTAAGTGGTTTTGGTAAAGTTGAGTGTAAGAAGGTTAAAGTTCAGCCATTTCATTATTTTGGACAGGGCTTGTTCTGCAGTAGTCTTAACCATATCCCAAGTGGGTCCGCAAACGAGGATCGCGGTGTCATCCGCGTACGCATAGATGTCACAATTAGGCAGGTTCATATTGCAAAGGTCGTTTACGTAGATTTGAAAGAGGATGGGGCCGAGTATACTACCTTGGGGGATGCCATATGTTATTTGCTCCTCATCACTATAATACGCATCAACCTTTACAAGCTGCGTTCGATTATTGAGGTAACTTTAAAAAATGTCAAGGGGCATTCCACGCACACCAATACGTTCCAGCTTGTCTATAAGTTTGGGAATAGAAACCGTGTCAAAGGCTTTAGAGAGATCCAGACAGATCCCCAGGCACTTTGTTTTGTTGTCTAGCTTTCTGGCAACCTGTTGTGTAAAGTCTAAGACTGCATCTTCCGTCGACACTCCCTTACGAAAGCCGTATTGATTTTTGGCAATGATGTGGTGTTTATCCAGGAAGTTCCTTAGAGAATCTGCCAGGATCCTCTCCAGCACCTTGGAAAGGGCAGTTAAAACAGAAATTGGCCTATAGTTACTAACACATCCTCTGTCACCCCCCTTATGAATTGGTGTATTATTGCCTTTTTAAGGGCATCCGGAAATACACCCGTTTGAAGGCTGCGATTACAGAGAAAGGTTATAGGTGGAACCAATACATGCCGGCATGTTTTTAGCAACATGGTAGAGATTCCATCCCAACCAACGGAGCAGTCATGACGTAATTGCAGAATGAGTTACTCAACCTTTTTTTTTTTTTTTTTTATTTGAGATGGGTTTGCTCTTGACTCTAGTCTAGGTCAGAGGTGACAGAGACAAAGTCGACGATGGAGTGAGCTTACCCAGAAGTAGCCTGTTCACTCTAACTTTGAAGAGATTTGGGTTGTATGCGTTCGGAAACACAGACGCAGGCAGTGAGTTCCACTCTTTTGCAGTGCGCATTATGAAGGATGTTTGGAAGCGCTTGGTGCGAATTGGTGGAATAGCAACTAGGTGAGGATGGTAACTTGCAGTGCGTCTAGATGTCCGATGGTAGAAGGGGGCCGGTGGGATGAGGTCGTGGAGTTCATGAGCACACTCGCCAAAATACAGTCTGTAGAATACCGACAAGCAGGCAACCTTACGGCGATGAGCTAAGCTCTAGCTTGGCATCCACCAGTTTGACGTCGCCAATTAGTCTCTTAGCTCTGCGTTCCACCGAGTCAAGCGCGGCAAGCTGATATTTAGCTGAACCATCCCAGAGGTGGCTGCAATACTCCATGCAGGATCGGACTTGCGCTTTGTAAAGAGTTAATAGCTGTCCAGGCGTAAAGTATCGCTTCACTCTGTTTAGGACGACCAGTTTCTTTGCCGCAATTTGGGCTTTGTACTCGATGGAGGAGCCGAAGTTGAGACTGGATGTCAACTCCATGCCAAGGAGCTCGAGCCGATCAGTAACAGGAACAGATGCACCCCGAAAAGTAGGCGTTTGAATGAAACTAGTCCTTTTTGCGTTAAAAAGACATGCCTGTGTTTTGGTGGCGTTAAAAGAGACCAGATTGTCGTCACCCCAACGGGAGACAAGACTTAAGGTCAAATCAGTACGCTCCACCATAGCTTCTCTCAAGGAACGAACTTTATCCCCGCCGGTTTTTGCGCTGGACATGTATCTCTCTGAAACAGTACTGTCATCAGCGTACCCAACAATACCAGGCAGAAGTAGGTCATTGATGTGCAGCAGGAAAAGAGTTGCAGAGAGAACAGACCCCTGAGGAACACCGGCATTAATAGCCATAAGGTCAGAGGAGCAGCCATCAACGACTACTCGGATCCACCGTTCACTGAGGAAGTCTGATATCCAGCTGCAAAAACCGGCTGGGATGCCAGCAGGAAGCTTGCTGAGTAGACTAGCGTGCCAGACCCTGTCAAAGGCCTTCGAGATATCGAGCGATACGGCAAGTGCTTCGCCGTGTTTCTCGATGGCTTCGCCCCAACAGTGCGTGACAAACACAAGAAGATCGCCAGTTGACCGTCCCCGGCGAAGCCATATTGACGGTCACTGAGGAGCTCATTGTCTTCAAGATAGGTCAGCAACTTACTGTTCAGTACCCTTTCCATAACCTTACATAGTATGGAGGTAATGGTTATCGGACGGTAGTGGGCAGGGTCTGCACGGTCGCCCTTCATGGGTACTGGTTGTACATTTGCAAGCTTCCAGGATTTCGGCACCGTTCTTTTTTTAAACACTTTGATTACTACTTTGATTCTGGTTTAAACACTTCTGAATACTCTTCTAAAACATTTTGTAATGACAGTTCTTCTACATGTATTTAATGAAAATAAATGTTGAATATTCAATTTTTTAATCAAGTCTCTTTCGCTCATTTTCAATTTCTGCTGCAATAAAATATTGTTCCAGGCGTTCCAGGAAACACGTTATGTCGTCACCTTCTTCAAAAGGTTATATCACGATGTTCGATGTTCTCGTCGCCATTTTGTAGTGTCCTTACACTTTTGAATGTTTTAATAAAATGATAATGCTTCCATAGCTATTTAAAATACTTTAATTTAAAATATACATGACCTTAGTCGGTGGCTTCCAAGATGGTTCCTTTTTTCCGGATATTCGAAAAGACAAGAGACTTGTGAACATAGACATTGAATTTGTGTTGCCATACTTATATTCTAAATACACTACAATGCGTATTAAGATAGTGTGATCAAATTTACTCATGAAAATCTGATCTAAAACTTACTTGTGTGTAGAACAGCCGAATATCCTTTGGAAACAGTCTATACACCGTGAAATTTAAGTGGTTGTTTTCCCGCGGCAGAACGACTTGCCTTAAGGAGTACTATGGAAGCATAGAGTTAAAGTAAAAAAATAACGATGTTTTTGTTTTAAAATAATAAAAAAAAAACATAAACTCGAAAAAGTGAGTAACAATAGTAACTTGTAGGTACTAGGTACTACTCGCGTCACCGCCGTATTATTCACCGTAGTACCTAGTACCTACAAGTTACTATTGTTACTCACTTTTTCGAGTTGATGAATATTTTTCAAATTATTTTAAAATAAAAAACATCGTTATTTTTTTACTTTAACTCTATGCTTCGAAAGTACTCCTAAAGGCAAGTCGTTCTGCCGCGGGAAAACAACCACTTAAATTTCACGGTGTATAGTCACTTGTCTGACAAAATCAACTTCTCCAGCATAGGTGCTGCACTCTCCAGATACGGAGCAAAACAGGTACTAATTGACTGGGTAACTAATATGTTAAGCAAACGTGCGGTTCGGCTGGAGGGCGATCAACAACTGGCCCTGATAGCCAGGGGCTGCCCCCAGGGAGAGGTGCTCTCCCCTCTTCTGTGGAATCTGGTAATCAACGATCTTATCACCAGACTTAACGAACACCGTTATTACACAATAGGTTATGCAGACGACCTCGCAATCTAGTACCTGGGAAGGTGACTGGAACTATCTGCAACCTTACTCAGCAAGCGCTACGCATAGTGAGACGATGGTGAAGGGATTATGATCTTTTAGTTAACGCCTCTAAGACAGTACTGGTCATGTTTACTCAAAAAAGAGTAGAGCCCGTTCCGTCTACCGAAGCTGTTCGACACTGAACTCCTGCTGTCCAACGAGCTCAAGTATCTTGGGGTAATTCTCGACAGTAAGCTAAACTGGAGCAGTCATTTAGACAGCAAACTTAACAAGGCGTGCATTACCTTTTGGCAATGCAAGAAAATGATAGGCAAAAAATGGGGCCTGTCCCCCAAAATCATTCTCTGGCTGTACTGCGCGGTGATTCGGCCCATGATCTCCTATGGGGCCGTGGTTTGGTGGCCCCGCACAAAGTTAAGTACAGCTGTGAACAAACTGTAACGCATGCAAAGACTGGCCTGCATGGCGACGAGCACCTTTTTTCGCCTTTTTTAAGTGCCCATGTAGGCCTATGTAAAATAAAATGATTTTGATTTTTGACAGGATGCATGAGAAGTACCACGACTGCTGCGCTCGAGGCTATGCTGGATCTGCCTTCGCTCCACCTTTACATTTTTGGGGTGGGTATGGGATCTACCTCCTAGCGGTCCATCCCGGGCAACGGCACCACAGGCTTGCCGTGTACGTAACCCCAACAGGAAAGTGGCTCCTGGAGTGATATGAGTGGAACGTATAATTAGAGCGTAATCTGCTGTGAATGTGCGCTACATAAAAAACATGTGCGTGTCGTCGTTTTTGAGAAAAACGGAAAAAACGTTTCCTGCTAGGGTAACGTTGTTCCAGCAGGAAAATTCTAAACGAATGATCGGAGTGAGAAATATTGTGCATGGGCAGAGAGCTTATAGTTGTGCAAGAATGTGCGCTGAAAATATAGTAAGTGCGTAATCAGGTTTTCGAGATATTGCATTTCCTGCTGGGGTAACGTTTTGCAGAATCGTGTATCTCTGAAACTATTGTATGTGCGCCTGTAGAATAAACATACACGAGTAGCTCTTGATTTGTGCGTATTTGTGCCGGAATTAGATTTAAGAAAATATTTATAGTTTTAAAGAAATCGCACTTTTTTGAAAACCCGAAAGAAAATCACAGCGCCTAAATGAGAAAACTTATAAGCTCGCTGAAAACTGTAATCAGTCCATCTTGACGCTTGTATTAACCATAAAAAGTTTCAAAAGTATACATGCTTGCGTTATCGAATAATATTGCTAAAAGTCAAAACGACGGTGTCATAGCTTTGACGGCAAAATACGAGAAACCGGCTCAACCCAAGATGGTAGGTGTAAAGCACAAATAAGAGAGTTTAGTCAAAAATATATAGTGAAAATATTCAGCTTGGAATGTTTCGCATTAAGTAGATTTAAACACAAAACTAAACATGTAAACAACGGCTGGTTATCCGACCAAATTCGAATGACTACAAAAAAGCGACGGATTCATACATAACGATGACCTTCTTAATTGGACGTATTAAACCTAAGCTGTTGTCCGTACAGTCGCGTTCAAACGTTTGGTGATTTGACCTAATTTTGGGGGCTAATTAAAAAATACATTAAATGCACCTTGTGACCATAACAAATGAAAGAGCTTGTTGATGTAGAAATTATTATTTTTCTTCTCTAAATTATGTTTCTTAAAGTAATAATGGCATCAAATTACAGATCAAATTACAAACCTATTAATCTCAAATTAATTATCTCAAACAATTTTTAGGGTTCCGTACTCAAAGGGTAAAAACGGGACCCTATTACTAAGACTCCGCGATCCGTCTGTCTGTCTGTCACCAGGCTGTATCTCATGAACCGTGATAGTTAGACAGTTGAAATTTTCACAGATGATGTATTTCTGTTGCCACTATAACAACAAATACTGAAAACAGAATAAAAATAGTATATTATGCAACTAGTGAATAAAGGACGGTTATAAAGCGAGGGCCATAGATGAATCACGAACTAGTAAAGGATTCTATCAACTGAATCACTCCCTGCGGTCGTGATTCAGTCGTAGAATCCTGAGCGACGCGAGTGACTCATGGCCCTCGATATAAATCCGTGTTATTCAAGAGTTGCATAATTTTATACCATGACTACGAGAAAAAGAAAGATTTAAGCGAAAATCACAATGAGTAATAATAAATAAATGTTTTATTACCTTCAAAATTTACAAAAAATTTGAAAACTCAGGGTTTCAAATTTTTTGTAAATTGAAGCTGAGCTAGGTAACAGTATCTGTTTTTCAGGGGCTAGTGACTACCTCCGTTACGTTACATAATTATAATTAAACACCAATACAATTAATATTAGAATTACAATCCAAATAAGTATTCACTAAACATCCCAGACTAAAATCAAAATCATGAAAAAAAATCGACGAAGAAGTTTGAAAGTCGAATATTCTTTGCACAAGGAGTTTGTATCGATTTGTTGTTGTTTTTGCATTGAGATTGACGTCGAATATATATTATTGTGTTCTAAATTCAAACACTAAAACAGTGAGTAAAAGTGTTTTTTATTCACTGTTTTCAGTGTATAAAATAAGCTTTTTAGAGGTGGAATGGTATAAAAATATTTAAGTGGTGCTCCCATACAACAAACGTGATTTTTTTGTCGTTTTTTTGCGATAATGGTACGGAACCCTTCGTGTGCGAGTGCGACTCACACTTGGTTTTTATTAAAAACAACCACCATCAAATTTTTGGTCTTTAAATTACTTTTTTTTACTAATATTATAAAGGCAAATTAAAATGTCTGGATGTGTCCACAAAATTCTGAATGTGTTTTAATGAAAGTTGGAATAAAGAAGATAGCTTATACCTTGGCACTACTTTCCTAATGTTCTTACGTAATCAAGTGCCAAGTCACGGAAACAGCTAGTAGAATGTAATCCAATAATAAGTTAATTATTTTAATACTTTTCTACCTCAGTGTACTCAGGCACAACACGTTTCAACCGATTCGTGAGTTAAGTTAAGAAGGTCATCGTTATGTATGAATCCGTCGCTTTTTTGTAGTCATTCGAATTTGGTCGGATAACCAGCCGTTGTTTACATGTTTAGTTTTGTGTTTAAATCTACTTAATGCGAAACATTCCAAGCTGAATATTTTCACTATATATTTTTGACTAAACTCTCTTATTTGTGCTTTACACCTACCATCTTGGGTTGAGCCGGTTTCTCGTATTTTGCCGTCAAAGCTATGACACCGTCGTTTTGACTTTTAGCAATATTATTCGATAACGCAAGCATGTATACTTTTGAAACTTTTTATGGTTAATATAAGCGTCAAGATGGACTGATTACAGTTTTCAGCGAGCTTATAAGTTTTCTCATTTAGGCGCTGTGATTTTTTTTCGGGTTTTCAAAAAAGTGCGATTTCTTTAAAACTATAAATATTTTCTTAAATCTAATTCCGGCACAAATACGCACAAATCAAGAGCTACTCGTGTATGTTTATTCTACAGGCGCACATACAATAGTTTCAGAGATACACGATTCTGCAAAACGTTACCCCAGCAGGAAATGCAATATCTCGAAAACCTGATTACGCACTTATTATATTTTCAGCGCACATTCTTGCACAACTATAAGCTCTCTGCCCATGCACAATATTTCTCACTCCGATCATTCGTTTAGAATTTTCCTGCTGGAACAACGTTACCCTAGCAGGAAACGTTTTTTCCGTTTTTCTCAAAAACGACGACACGCACATGTTTTTTATGTAGCGCACATTCACAGCAGATTACGCTCTAATTATACGTTCCACTCATATCACTCCAGGAGCCACTTTCCTGTTGGGGTAACGTACACGGCTTGCCTGTGGTACGGCTGAACGATCCCACTTGAGCGGTGGTAGGCTCCGCAAGGGGCCGCCTGGCTCGCGACCACCATCCCACCGTAGTCCGGTGCCAAGCAGCTGTGTTCCGTCGGTGTGTGGGAATGTCAGTGCCTTTGGGGGAGAAGGAGGATGTCAGTTGCGCTGTTCAGAACCGGTCTTGGCCTCTGGGCAAAACTTACCGGATAACTCATTTTGGAGTGTAGCGGGATCCGAAGCACGGTGCCAGCCGTTGGCCGACCGCAGTCAGTAAGGGGCCCAAGTAGCACGCCAGCCACGTGCCAAAGGCTGCCCCGCCAACTCGCCAAAAATCCCGGTATGCTCCACCATGCCAGCTGGCGACTGGATGGGAGGACCCGTAGGCTTATTACGTATCTTTTGCAAGTGCAAAACGATAGCGATCAAACTTGGCCATATCCGGGGGGGTTCGGGCGTCCTCGCAGTCTCCAAATGAGTTCCCCATAGGTTGGGTTAGCTCCAGTTTTCCACTTGGTTCACTGAGCAGCGCCTCGACAGTTCGACTTCTTCCCCAGCAAACTCTTAAACAAAAAATATGACCAAAGCAAAAAAGAAGAATATGGTGAAACAACGGCTGCACTTCCTCCCACAAGAAGTTGCACCTCACTAACATCAGGGGGTTGCACTCTAATCTCGATCCGGTCCACCACCATCTTGAGACCGAGAAGCGGCACCTGTTTTTCCTAACGGATACGATAATAACAACCCCGTCGGACGTGGCGTACCTCAACTACCCGGGTTACTCTCTTGAACAAGTTCAAGAAGCAAGCTGGGATCTGTGTGTACGTCCGCGATGACATTTGTTGTCGTCGTCTCCTTTGCTTTGAGAAATCGGGTTTTTCTGTAATATGACTACTTGTGGACACTGGCGGGGTGAAGTCTCTCTACATCGGCGTCTACCGATCGCACGCTGGTGACCAGGAGACGACAGCGCTCTTTAATTGCCTCGTGGAGTCGGCTGACATGGCGGGTAGCGGATGTAGACGGCCATACACCCAATTGCTTAAGAAGGCAGAAGGTCTTCTGCTGACAACTGATCCGGACATTCATTCGGTATCGGTCTCAGCCCCGCTGGGAACGTCTGGCCACTGTCTGGTAAAATCCGTGTCGACTTGCTCTCATCCAGATGAGAGTCCTAGAGGCACGAGGCAAGTATGGCGATACGAGTCAGCAGACTGGGACGAGATGCGGCACTTTTTTGCTTCTTATGTGTGCTTCTCCTCTGGTGATCCCTCGAGCTGTGCAGACGCGGTTGCGGATGTGATTCGGCAGGGAGTGGAGTATTTCATTCCATTCTCCGACATTCCGCTCGGTCACAAATCCCGCCCTTGGTATAATGCAGAATGCGCTCACGCTGAGGCCCGAAAAGAGTCTGCCTGCCAAGCCTGGGTCGGGGCCCGCGACCGCAAAGTTAGAGCAGGTAGGGTTCGCGCGAGAAAAAGAGCCTTTAATTCTGCCACCAAGTTCTGCAAGCGGGTTCTGCGTCGGGCACGTTTTGACCATATTGGACGTATTGGGGCCAAGCTGGCATCGCACCCTCCGGCTAGTAAACAGTTTTGGTCCCTGTCTAAAGCGGTTGAAACGAATTTCTGTCGGCCCACTTTGTAAAGTAGAATTTTCACCCTTACTCACCAGCGTGCTCAGGGGTAGGTATTCTGCATGAGACTATAGCAGGGATGATTTCACATGAAGTTGATTAAAGTAAAAGTCACACAGGTTGGTCAACTAATTTAATTTTTCGAGCATACAGTCCGTTATTACAATTTCTTGATGTTCTAATAATATAAGTATAAACAACTCACTTTCAGAAGGAATACATTTTACCATCAATTCCCAATACTGGAGATATGATTTCTCAAACAGTACCGTAATCCTGTGTAGCTGTCTTCAAACTTTTGTAAATTATATCATCAGGAGTGTTCGAAACCTGCTGTAGCTATGTGTGCTAGTTGACCATTATTTTTCTTAATATAATAACTAAAATGCTCCTAAAGAGACATTTGGAGCCAGCGCCTACTGAACCATTGGTTCTTTCATTTTGACGCTAGCCAGCTTTGTCCTTCCCATCATCAAGGATATTTATTTATTTTAGGTTATGAAAATTCTCAGGTACCATTGACCTCAAGTGCCACAGAACATATATACCCTAAAGGGAAGAACGTCAACTTCATACTTTAGAAATGCTTACAAGAAAGCACACTAGCGCTGCAGTGTATGCCATCGGTAACTTTTGATAACGCGGGAGATTTGAACAGTGTTTCAATCTCTTAGTTTTAATATATTTTTATTTATATTTCGATACCAAAACTTCAAAAGGCGTTGTTGGAATCCCAACACTAAGATTTAGTAACCATGCGCACAACACTAACGCGTAGGCATATAACGCGCATCGCGGCGCTAGCAACAAGCAGTAGCATAAAATCGTAGCAGCAGTAAACAACTATTGTTTGGTACGTTACAAGCGGGTCACAGTGACAAAAGGATCAATAAACCTCATGGGTGTAGATTTAACTAACCTAGTAACGTTATTGTGAGTCCGCCATTTTCATGTAAACGCAGATCTTTATTAAAGTGTTCATTGAATACGTGCGTTTAACTACTCTTCCCATCATGGTCCTTCGAGAGGCGAACTAGTTTCGGTGGTTCTATATTGTATTCTCCGTCGGCGGTGCAGACGCAAGAGAACGATCACCAGCCGACCTAGGCCATACAAGTCCGGCCAGTCTTCCCGTCGGCGTGGCTGTGCAGCGCAGACGTAAGAAGATATTTAAGCTGGCTTACAGGTATTCACGTCGGCATTGCAGATGTAATACCTACAGTTTCAACAATCAAGATTTTTACATACCAACAGTGCAGCATCCCTCCATACCTAAATTGCGCATCAGTGCAGTGATAAAGAGATATACATTTACATTATGTATGCATAAACATTGCACGTCAGCCAGTCAGCCTAATCCAGTTATTACCCGTCGAGCGGCGGGGGGCAAGGCGCGGAGCGGGAACACGGCGTGTGCCACAAATATACATCACGAAGTGGGCGTGGCGTTGGTGCCGGGCGACACAGCGGCCACAGCGGGCCGTGCGGCCATTTCCAGCGCAAGCGTCTCGGAGAGTACTACTGACTTCGTAAGGCCACGTCCGCACAGGCAGGTGGCTTACATAGCGCCTAGAGCCTGGTGGCTTGCATTCTGGCTACTTGCTAGGATTCACGGTGACCGCACTAGAGGTGGTTTGCGTGGTGGGTCGCTAGGTGCCTTAGACATTTGCTGGTCAGCAAGTTGACGAGATGTCGCTTTCAAAAATAGCTCTAAAACTGCTACTTACAGAAAATACATCGTTAAAATATATCATTTCACAGCCTTACCCAACATGTTGGGTTCATGATATAAATAAATCACGATCAAGGTATGGGGAGTTTAATGTACTGTATAAACAATTGCGTAATTTTGACGACAAATTTTACGAATATTTACGTATGACCATAGACACATTTGATCTACTTCTTAGTAAAGTTAAAGGAAAATTAACTCATTTGGATACTCATCTTAGAAAAAGCATAGCAGCCGAAGAACGACTAGTAGTTACATTGAGGTAAGTGAAACGCTATATTATATGTATTATTTTTATTTATTCAAAAAACTTAAAAAACGTAGTAATTTATGAAAAAAGACTCTTCTTGGTCAGAGTGTCATCTTAGCTTCATTTAATTATTTATTTGTAAGTGTTTATGTAACTAATCAAAGCTGAATCATTTTGTTCAGATGAATTCTGGACATACAATTCATATTCTTCTATTGGTTGATTATTTATTTTCGGTACAGGAATATGCATCACTGGCACCGATTGTTGAATATTATTTTCTACAGCTTCCATTTCAGCCAATATTAAATCTTGAATCTTTGATCTTAACCTTAATTTACGCCTTAATGGGATATTTTCCATATAAGGCAAAAGACTTTCAAAAAACAGTAAATCATCGCTTTTTTCTTTAATACTTTCCCTCTGGAGAATTTCAAGTTTCTTCTTTTCTATTGCTAAAAGTTGATCATTGTTTTCGGTTCTGCTCATACGAATTTTTTTTCTTTGTGATGTTTGACTATAACTTTGAGATTCTAGAGTATCATTTGTAACTGTTTCTGAAGTAGAATTAGCCTGCACAGAATCTGTAGTCTGTAGCTCTTCTATTGTTGCGTCAGTTGTTGTAGAATAGTTATCATAATTATCTACACTCAGGTTTGAATCTCTCCCGGAGCTCTCGTTCTTCTTGCTCTTTAAAAATAATTTTTGGTCGTAATATTGCCACGTACTTTTACATATTTTATCAGCGCTATCTCCACTCTTTGGCTTATCAATTTTTCCACATTCTTTAAAAAAATATGCTCTCAGATTTTTCCATCTTCCTTTTACTGTTTTGACTGAAACAAAAACCAGCAGTTATTATATTATTAAGCATTAAGTACTTACTTTTTGTTTCAGATATTTGGCTACTGGAGAATCCTATAGGTCTCTTGCTTTCCATTTCCGTTTAGGTCGCACTACAGTTTCTGAGATTATAAGCGAGACATGCAACATTTTATGGATTACACTGAAAGACGAATACATGCCAATTCCAACTATGGAGAAATGGTACGAAATTGCAGATAAGTACTATAACAAATGGAATTTTCCGAATTGCATTGGTGCAATCGATGGGAAGCATATTAGGGTACAGTGTCCATGTAATAGTGGATCCACGTATTATAATTACAAGCAATATTTTTCAATTTTACTACAAGCTGTAGTTGATGCGGACTGCAAAATTATTTTAGTAGATATCGGAGCAGAGGGCCGTCAGTGTGATGCTGGAAATTTTAGAAATTCATCTTTGTTTCACATGTTAGAAACTAATGGCCTCAATATCCCGCCGGAGAAAGAAATTCCTAATACAAATATTAAAATCCCATTTGTGTTAGTTGGAGATGGTGGCTATCCATTATTGAATTATTTAATGAGGCCTTTTTCATTAAGAAATATCGATAACACTAAAACTATTTACAACTACCGACTTTCAAGAGCTCGCCGAAGTGTAGAGTGCTGTTTTGGTATAATGGCAGCAAAATGGAGGATATTGCAGAAAGCTATTGAAACCAAGGTTAATACTGCTATTTCAATTACGAAAGCTGTATGCATTCTACATAACTTTGTTATGACGGAAGATCGATCTATGCTTCAAGAGGACATGGTTTCTACTATTACTAGTGCGCCAATATCCACCAGGACTCAATATAGATTTTCAAACTCCGCATTACGAACTAGAGACATTTTGTTGAATTATTTCAACGGAATTGGATCGGTTACTTGGCAGAACAACTCGTTGCCTGAAAACGTAATCCAACGCCATAATAGACATTCACACGATTAATTTCTTATTGTAAAAATAAATTATCAAGTCATAAATAAATAAATCACTTTTTAGTACTTACCATCTTTTTCTACCTCGACTGCTACCTCTTCCCATAGTTTCTTTAAAACAACTGCATTTTTATGCAGTTCATGACCCGGATTCCACAGAGGTTCTCTTTTAAAAACTGATGCAATTAATATTTCATCCATTTTTTCTTATAAAATACCACGCGCCTCGCTACAAAAAACCAACACGTTTGTTTACTTGGGTGCACGCTTAGCGACTAGCTAGGCGCCAAGCGCGCAGTGCGGCCGGTCGCGTACGTTCTAGAACGTTCGTTTTATTAAGCGACTCTCTAGGTGACTCGCCAGGCTCTAGGCGCTATGCAAGCCACCTGCCTGTGCGGACGTGGCCTTAGTCTTGTCTTCGCGTAAAAATATTGTGATCGGCAAAAAGCAGTGTTTTTATTCTCTTATAAAATAAGTTATTATAATTAGCCAATAAGTGATAATAAGTATAAGGTAGTATTATATTACTACCATGGAGCTGAAGGATCTGATCGCCGCACGTGGTTACTTGAAAGGTACGATTACGAGATTACAATCCGCATGTTCGCAGTTATTAATTAATATTTCTAAAGAAACCTTATTAGCTAAAAGACAAAAATTGATAGATACGTTTACGCAATATGAATTTCATAACATAAAAATCTCGTTACTCCATCCAGAAGACAAGGAGGATATCGAGCAAGTAGAAAACAGTTATTATTTCATCATCACTGCAATCGATGAGGAACTCAATCGCCGTAACAGTGCTAATGTTAGCGAAAATCTTTCAGCTCCTAAGTCAGTGCCTAAAGTTAACTTACCTCCGATTGACATACAAATATTTAGTGGTAAGTTCACAGAGTTTGTACCATTTATAAACCTATTTAACTCTTTAATTGATAAGAATAAGTGCCTGGACAATGTTCAGAAACTATATTATTTACGCTCATACCTAAAAAACGAGCCTTATGATTTAATTAAAAACTTACCCCTAACTGGTGAAAGTTATGTAAAGGCCTTACAAATAATAAATAAAAGATATAATAATAGGCATAGATTAATTAATGAGCACATCAATTTGTTGCTAGACATTAAGCCGCTATCAAAATCTACGGCGTCTAACCTACGAGAATTTGTGTCTTATGTAAAACAAATGCTTGCCGCACTTAGTAACCTGGAGCCTAATGTAAAATTTTGGGATGCTGTAATTTTGTGTATTTTATATCGAAAATTAGATGCGTACACCTCCCGTGCATTTCAACTCGAGAGGAACGCCGATGAAGAGCCGACTATAGAAGCCTTCTTAGATTACATGGACAAGCGTGCGCTGGCGCTTGAGAATGCTGATCCCGGGACATCATACGGGCAGATACGCCAGTCGCCGAAGGAGCCAGGACCAGCCGCTGGTAGGCTAGTGGCCAACGCAGCTACACAGGAACCTTCCTGCCTATACTGTAAGTTGAAACATAAACTTTATTCCTGCAACAAATTTAAATTGTTAAATGCAGACCAGCGAGTTAAGTTTGTCAATGAAAAATGCCTATGTAAGCTTTGCTTATGCGCTCACAACGGAAAGTGTAGATATCACTTCCGGTGTGCAAAGTGCAGGGAAGCACACAATACCCTGCTGCATTGCGGGACAGATGAAAATGTGTGTACAATCACTGGATCAGTGTCAACCGCGTCATCAGCGGCAAGAATTAACAATGAGGTTCTTTTGCCCACAGCTAAAGTGAAACTTGTGGCTCGGGATGGCACTGAAGTCCTTCTTAAAGCCCTGCTTGACAGTGGATCCCAGCTGTCCTTTATTACACAAAGGGCATTACAGCTGCTCAACTTGGAGCCTACTCGAAGTAATGTCAATGTAGTCGGTATAACAAATTCAACTACAAGGTTGAAGCATTGCTTGCCTCTAGAAATTTATTCTATAACCAACCCCTTTAAGGTTTCGGCCACATGTCACGTTGTTGAGCAAATAACATGCAACTTACCTCAACATAAATTTAATACTTCAGAAATCTTTATACCTAAAGGCATTAAACTGGCAGATGATCAGTTTAACGTACCAGCTGAGATTGATTTACTAATGGGAGCGGACATATTTTTCCAGGTGCTGCTGCCTTCAGAGCTGCCGGCACTGCGTGAGCGCCAGCAATCTGCAACAGAGGCCAGTCCACCGCAACCACATCTTGTCAACACTCAGTTTGGTTATATTGTTGGAGGTACACTATCACACACTAATTTATCAAAAGTCTGCAATAAGGTAAGCTTAAAATGTAATACATGTGAGTCAGATATTAATGAAACCCTAACCAATTTCTGGAAAACAGAAGATGTTCCAAAAATCTATGTTGAAAGCTCATCAGAGCACGAGCTCTGTGAAAATATTTTCAACAATACTGTTCAGTTGAAAGGAAATTGTTTTGAAGTAGCCTTACCGTTAAAATTACCTCTTAATGAAGTCAATGATTCATTAGGTGATTCCTTTAATCTTGCATTAAAAAGATTTTTAAACTTAGAGAAGAAATTACATAAAGATCCCAAACTTTTCTCCGAGTACCAAAAGTTCATTCATGAATATTTAAATTTAAACCATGGCCACTATGTAGACATAGGGCTATATGAATTAAACAAAAATGCTGTTTATTTTTTGCCACATCATGCAGTCCTGAAGCCTGACAGTAAAACCACTAAGCTGCGTACAGTGTTTGATGGTTCTATGAAAACTAACAAAAAAGTGTCGCTTAATGACTTGCTTTTAAATGGACCCATTGTACAAAGAGACTTGTTTGATATATTGTTACTATTTCGTTGTGGCAACTTTACATTTACATCTGATATAAAACAAATGTTTAGAAATATTCTTGTAACACCGGAGCATACCTCCTTACAAAACATACTGTGGAGGGATAACCCCAATGAACAAATCAAATGCATTAGGCTTGACACAGTCACATATGGGTTGAAAAGTTCAAATTATCTGGCCACTCGTTGCCTTAAAGAACTAGCAGCACAAAATAAAGACAATTTCCCGCTAGCTTCATTCATTATAGAAAATTGTACATATGTAGATGATATTCTTTATGCAGATAATGACTTCAATACTATTTTAGAGGCTAAGTCGCAGATTCAACAACTATTGAAGTTAGGTAATTTTCATACACATAAGTGGTCATCCAATGACAATAAAATTTTGTCTGACATTCCTTCAGCTGAACAGCATTTTGATGACTTAGAGCTACAAAGCGATGATTATTGTTTAAAGGCTTTGGGCTTACAATTGGTGGTTAAAGATGATAAATTTAAAATGTCTTGTCCAGAAACACTCAATAATTATAATTTTACAAAGAGAGATATCCTCTCCTAAATTGGGAAAATGTTTGATCCCATGGGCTTTGTTAGTCCCATTATCGTACAAGCAAAAGCTATAATGCAAAGGCTATGGTCTTCCAAGGCTGAATGGGATTCTATGCCTGATGATGATATTAAGAAAGCTTGGCACGAATTCTCGTCCAGTCTAGCAAAAATGAAGCCAATTTTTATTAATAGAAATATAAATATAACCGAGTTAAATAAACTTGAGCTTGTAGGGTTCTCAGATGCGTCCAGTACTACGGCATATGGATGCTGCGTGTACCTGCGAGTTACAGATCACAATGGTAAAGTTAAAATGTATTTGTTGTGTTCAAAATCACGCATAAATCCGCTTCAAAATAAAAACAAAACTGTACCGCGCTTAGAACTTAATGCTGCTCTGCTTCTCTCCATGCTTATGGCAAAGGTTTATTGCACGCTGAAATTAAAGTATAATATAAGTGATGTCTATATGTTTGCTGATTCACAAATTGTTCTCGCATGGTTGCACACAGAACCCATGAAACTTAATGCTTATGTTGCAAATAGGGTAAGGGCAATCGCTAAAAATATGCCTAACTGTCAGTGGCTCTATGTAAACACTGAGAATAACCCTGCAGACTATATAAGTAGGGGTGTTACGCCAAGTGAGCTTCATGCTTGCAGCTTGTGGTGGAATGGCCCTGAATTTTTGCATGATAGTGAACATAAATTTAATTTAAAAATAGACTTACCTGCAAATTTACCTGAATCTAAAACCGGGTCAGCATTCTCCGCCAGCCAAGTGTCTTCAGTTACTAGCAATGTTTTCGATCAAATGCGCAAATATTCTAGCATTCACAGAATGGTACGTACATTGGCTTATGTAATGCGGTTTATCAATAACATAAAAGGTGGCAAAATAACTCACAAATATCTCTTAAGTTCGGTATTGAATAATGCCTTGAGTTTGCTTATTAAGAATGAACAAGAATTGTATTACAAAGAAGAAATTAAATGTTTAAAAAATAATAAAAGTGTAAAAGGTCCTTTACAAAGCTTATATCCTTTTACAGATAGTTTAGGTATCCTGCGAGTGGGTGGCAGGCTACATCATTCTAATATTCCATATACTCATAAACATCAGGTTATTTTACCCAAAGAATCACATGTTACTAATTGTATTATAAGATCTGAACATGAAAGGCTTTTACATGCAGGTTCCAAATTATTATTGTGTAATTTAAATCAAAAGTACTGGATAACTAATGGGTTAATGTATGTCAAAAAGTTAATTCATAAATGTGTAATATGTTTCAGACAGAAGGCAACAGCCTCTAAACAGCTGATGGGTTCCTTGCCAGCAGATAGAGTGACTGCCATGAGTCGCCCTTTTGAAAAAGTCGGTGTAGATTTCGCTGGGCCTGTTGATATTAAACTCTCCCGCGTGAGACGATCCTTGGTAGGAAAAGGATACATTTGTGTATTTGTGTGTTTCGCTACAAAGGCTATTCACCTCGAAATCACGTCAGATCTTACCTCAGATGCCTACCTTGCTTGCCTTAGAAGATTTATTTCCAGAAGAGGATTGCCCAAAGAAATCTACTCTGACAACGCTAGTACATTCAAAGGCGCAAGGAACCAATTAGCTGAGCTTTATCAATTACACTCTTCACAGAATCACCAAAGACAAGTATGTCAATTTGCAGCCCAGAGAGGCATAAACTTTCATTTTATACCAGCGTATTCCCCGACCTTTGGCGGGCTGTGGGAGTCTGCTGTGAAAATGACTAAATATTTTCTAAAAAGAGTATTACAAAAGCAATTGTTAACCTATGGACAAATAAACACTGTATTAATAGAGATAGAATGCATATTGAACTCAAGACCTCTGATTCCTATGTCATCTGATGTAAATGATTTTAATTACTTAACACCAGGTCACTTTTTAATAGGAAAGTCATTAACAATGTATCCTGAAAATGATGTAACTACTGTTCCTCAAAATACTAAGACTAAAGTTTTGGCAATTATGTAATCAAATTAAACAATCCTTCTGGAAAATGTGGTATAAACAGTACCTTAACACACTACAAAATAGACCTAAGTGGTTAAATGTCGTGCCTAACATTAAGGTAGACACAATTGTGATTTTAAAGGAAGATAATTTACCCATAATGTCATGGCCTATGGCCAGAGTTACCAAAATATTTCCTGGCCATGATGGTCATGTAAGAGCAGTAGAAGTCACAAATTCGAAGGGAAATACCCATGTGAGATCTGTTTCAAAAATATGTATCTTACCTATAGATGATAATGTCTATACTCCATAGGTTTAGGTAGTTAAAAAAGGGTAAACAAAAAAAACCACGTGACTCATAGATGCAAAACCTTTTATTTCAAATGTTAAAATCATATTATTTATAGTTTGTTGAAAATGGAGGTGATCCATTTCTCAAAATTATGAACATCCATTTCTGAGTGGTAATCACCATCACACTTAGTTGCTCGAAATATTAGTTCACCTCCTTGAACAAAACCACTTGATGATTCTGAAACATAGTTTTAAATAACATTCAACAACATAATCATAATCATTATATTTTCTTATAATATGAGCATCTCACTTGTAATTTGACTTAAAATGTTAATTTATTATACATTGGCTGCCTCATTGGTCTAGTGGTTGCAAGCGCTACAGCTGAGCATGAAATTCACAGTTGAATTCCCAGGTCGGGCAGGGTTATTGGGTTCTACTATCTAGAATTTTCAGTAGCATTCTGGACTCTGGAGTTGTGTCCGGTTTATGGCAATAGGCTCGCTCCCTATTACATGGGATTTAACATAACTGGCAAAATGTGGTGGTACCATAAGTAGGTACACCTGTGCCCAACCCTTCGGGGAAGCAAGGAGTGATTTATTATTTTTACAATATATGATTTTTATCACAAGCTTATAAAATAAAATTATCATCTTGGTATTTCTATTAAAGGCTATAAAGTAATATACTTAACAATGTGGCCTAAAATAAGGTGTTTGCCTTTCCCGCTGGGATTCTTTAACCCTGTATGTGATCCTACAGCATGTTATTGTATCTTGCCATGTTAAAGATTTGGTGTGTCCTGCAAAAAACAATATTAATTAGTTTACAAGATATTTACTAAGGTAACAGTGTACAATATTTATTGTAAAACTTACAATCATACCTTCATTGACCCATGTTTCATCCAAACAACATATTTTCTTCCCGTCTCTTCTATATCTTGCAATCTCATTTAAACACTTTATACGCCATACTGCACTGTCTGGTTTGTCAATAAGCATACTCATGCGACTGCGTTTGGAGTATTTAAAGCCTAATTTCTTCATCAACTTACACGGTACATCTTTTTTTTATATTAGGTAGACTGTCATCATCATTGACACTTACCATATTTTTTTCAATAGTAGGCATTTCATTTGCAAAAAAATAACAATGTACTTTTCTCCTCACTGCAGCTAAATCCATATCATCAAAACTGTCGATTTTGCTTTGTTTTGTTGCTAGTGGAGGAGGAGAGTCCACTCTATGCGATGTTTTGTATTGGTTAATAACCCTGTGCACAGTTGGTACAGACACACCCATTATTTCACCAGTTTTTTGCACTATGTCTGTTTTTGACGGAAAACACTCTTTGGACCATGTTTCTTCTACATATTTAAACACATTTATCAATCTGTTACTCAGATGATGAAAGAGGTCCGGTTTTGAAGCGTTTCTTCTTCGGTGATGGAAATGTGTGTACTAGGTTGGTCTGGCTAGTACCAGCCTCAGGTTCACTAATTTTTCCACGATACGAATTTAAAAACCAATAAGGATAAATGACAATTACTAAATAACAAAAACAAAACAAAGAAACAAGCTAATAATATCACAATTCAACAAAATCAATTCGAAATACACGCATAAATTCGCAAACAAACGTCGAGTCGAGAGCGCTGTCAACAAAGGCGTCTGATTAACCGACTAAACGTAATACCTGCCACTTCAGTTGCTAGACAACGTCACAGTTGTACTCTTCAATTTAGCAACGTTATCTAACTCGTTGTATTTTCTAAAAGGTTTGGGGAACCTGTCTTTTTAGGCTCTTTATTAAAGACAGATTACAAAATATTATATTTTATAATGAACCTAACTAAAAAATTGTGCTGAAGCAGATATATATACGAAAAGTAGTTTAAGAATAAATGATAAAGTTAAACATACTATAATAAAAGAGGAAACTATCGTGTGATCGAAAATAAATTTAATTTTGTTAGAACGTATTTTTGAACAAGAAAGTGTCAACTATAAAAAACTCTTTTTACGATTTGTTTACACTTTTTTAACTACCTAAACCTTTAGAGTATAGTTTATTGATATTTTAATTTACTAGCTTTAAGGTAGCTATAACAATTCGATTCTATTGATCCTCTTGTTCCTCTCGTAAGGCCGGAGCATGTTGGAATCCCAACACTAAGATTTAGTAACCATGCGCACAACACTAACGCGTAGGTATATAACGCGCATCGCGGCGCTCGCAACAAGCAGTAGCATAAAATCGATGTACGTCAGGCTGGCCCGGCCCCATGGAATTTAATAATGAGATTGTTATCAATCCAATGTACCCGGGTATACTAATATATGTAACACCTTCATTTTCAATGTAACTCTTTTTAAAAGAAATTACGTGCACTTCTTAGTGGCCGGGCCAGCCTGACGTTTTCAGCCCGGCCACCTTGTTTCCCACTAATCTACAAAAAATACTGGCAATATTGTGCTACAGATGAAATGTACCCTATAATTTATGCATATGTAACACAAAATCGAATCCTAAAATGCAATAGCATACGAAATATTAGCGGTTGCAGGTGGCCGGGCTGAAATTATTTCGTTACTATAAAACAGTAAAACTGCAACACCTACCAAAAAATAATACCAGTACATAATGAGATATAGAGATATAGAATACATGTAACGCTTTCATTTTAAATTATAATACATATTTAGAAAGAATAATCACTTGAAATTATATTTCAGCCCGGCCACCTAAAAGCGGTAATATTCCCTAAAATCTTATGCTAATTTGTACAGTAAAACCTGATACAGCTATGAAATGAAAGTTACATTCGTTTTGTTTTAGTCGTATACCTTTAAGCCTTCTGTGTGACTAGATTATCAAAATCTGAGAAACTTTCCGAAGAGTGACTATCATTTATTAACTAATTTCAGGACATTTGGTTTGTTGAGTGAAACAAAATTGGTAATTGTCATATTTTTTTAATAATCATTTTTGAAATTAGTAACATTTGTACTTATATTAATTAGGTACTATAACAATTGTTAATTATAAATAATGTAAAAAAAGGTTACACATTGATAATAACACAGTTATCAAAAAATTATAGTAATATCAATATTACCTTAACATCGAACATTCATTCATTCAGAATATTAGAAGATAATTTTTGGTTAAATACTTATTATACCTTGGTAAAAAATCACAGATTTTCATAATGATTTTTACATCAACTTTGAATTTAAAGTTTTGAAAACTTTCAATTAAAATTATGCTAATATAATTATTACAACAATTCTTAAATAAAGAGAGAACCATAGTTCTTTCAGTGGCAGCTAATGGAAATATAGCTATGTAGTATATATAATTTAACATAATATTAAAATCACAGCTAAAAATCACAATGTTAACTTGTATAATTAAACGTATGCTAATATAATAATCATTGCTAGCCTATATCTGGCATTTGTACTATAAGTATTTTGACTTATTCAAATTTAAATATATTGCTTATTAGAATCGATAAAAACGTACTAATCACTTGATTATGTTATTTAATCAAGCTAAAATGTACGTCAAGGAATGTAAAAATATTAAATCCAAATTACTTTTTTTAACACTAGACTGTAAATCGTCATAACACATCCACAGATCTTGATTAAATAAATGGCATTTATAATGTCCTAGATTTTCCCCCAATACTACATATTCAATAGCACCTACAATCACATAAATATTAGTTCTAACTTTGATAGATAAAGGTATATCGTTCAATATTATTTGATCTGTTCCATTTAAATCAAAAGATATAATATTCTTTACATTATAGCTGGACAAAACAGTGCCCGGGCAATCGTGTTCACAATCCTTCGAAATAACGTCTATACAAATTGAGTCTTCTAGGGCTGATATTCCAAATGTTTTAATTACGTTCATATTAATGGGTAAAAATGGTACTGTTCTTTGAAGTTGAAATGCACATTTTTCTTCGGTACATATTTTTGTAAATAGAGCGCTATAAAATAATTCTAAAATCATTTGTTTAAACAAATTTGCGACATTGCATTCACAATTTATATCTATTGTATTTTTCGAGGATAGTTTGTAGTACTTTTTACATATGGTATTTCTTAGTTCGTATACTGCGGCTTCAGATATGTTTTTGTTACCTATAAATTGTATATAATTACATAACATATTATTATTATTTTCAGTCTGATCTATTTCTAATTTAAAGTTATTAAATGCAATATAACCATAAGCTATTAAATATGTAACAGCATCAAAACCACATGTATTTGTTAAAGTGGAATAACAATATTTCAATTAATATTACAATATTTCCATTTTTTATAAATTTTAACATTTTATAAATCGGTACGGTAACTGGCTCTTCAGCTTGTCCTTTCCAATTTTCTACAAAACTTGGCATATCACTGAAAATAGAATCTTGAGGAAATAACCGTTTTTGGTGTGTTCTTTTTTGACGATTCTTTTTGATTTTAATCTTTCGCTCTTGAAGGGGCGGTGCCTCATTATTTTGTAGTTCACTAGCAGCGATATTAAGCTCTCCATTTAAATGATTAATATGTATGTTTAGAAATTCGTCAATCCTGTATTTTCTTACTTTAGTTTTGAGTAATAAATGTTTTATTGTTTTAAAATAATCCTCTGATGCACTAGACGATGGATTTTTGTTTTTTGAATTGTATAATGGAGCCATAACGTTTGACCACATGGGCAATTTTCCCAATAAACGTTTTAGAGTAGATATTAGAGGCGGATAATATAATTTGTTGGGGCGTTCACAAGATTCCTCTTCTTGTTTATTTTTACAAGCAACAATATTATCAAACCATACCATAAAATTGCTTACATCTAAAACATTCTCCTCATTTAGGAATCTTTCTTCATCTACGTAATTGTGTGCGTTGTTAGAATCTTTTTTATCAATTGTAATACCTTGAATTCTTCTTTTCAAATTACAGTGGGCATCAAAGCAAATTTTTGAATAAAATTTAGTTAAAATAACAGTTAACATATTTTCAATTATCTCTCTTATGACTACGATACACTCTGCTGTTTTAATGTAAAGAATACAACGAACAAAGAAAAATTTTACATTTTCTGTTGTATTATTGAAGCACGAAAGATTATGAATAGTTTTGACAAAGTGACTTGTATCTATTCGCATATATACTACAGGCAAACTATTTGTATGTCCCTCCAATGCACTGTAAGAAGCTTCTAAGTAATCTTTTGTAGATTTATATGAAGTAAAGCATTGGATTGTAGCAGCAATCAAAGCTGAGGAATCGTCCGTGATTATTTCTGCAGGAGGGATAATTCCATTACTGGCCCATTTACCCAACCAATCCGCAATGCTATTTTTAGTGTGAAAATCACTAAGCATTTGTGAAATTGGAATAGATTTTAAAAAGCTATCAGCAGTTATTAATATAACATATAAGAATAATCTTTTAGTAAATTTAGTCCCATTAGGTAACACAATTGGTTTAATTATAGAGCCTGTGGCATCTAATGATATGGTTGGTCGACCATACTCTTGAACATATTGTTTGTAATATTTTATTTGTTCTTCTAACCAGTAGTAAATATGAAAAGTTGGTTTCATTAAAATTTCCTGAATTACGGAAGAGTATGTTGAAGTATTTGCCATAATGACAACAGATAATATTTGATTGGTATGGTACCATTTCTGCTTCCTTGTTTCATGACGTATTTGGCGTAATGCTCCGACTGATGGCAATACAGGTGGTTCCTTATCTTGAAATATCATATCATGACTCGCTATTTGTTTTCTAACTATTGTTGCTGAATCAAATTTTAATTTCTTAGATAATGTTCGTCTTGAGTACGGAGTGAGTCGTATTTTTTTTAAAGGATTATGCTTAAAATTTGGTTGAAGTTGATCAATTTCACATAAAAAATCAATAATATGATCAGTCTTATCTTTATTTTGAATTTTCACTGTTGCTTGACACTGAGTGCAACGTCCGTAGAATGTAATGTTAGCGCCTTGAATAACATGTCTTTTAAATGCTACAGTACAAGGTAACTTATAAAACTCCCAGAGTTTTTTTCTTAAAAGACCGGACCACTTAAATTTGGGAATAGCTCTGTACGTCTGATATCTTGCACTAGGTTTATTTTTATCGTGTCGTTTATACGTATAACTTAAGGGTTCAATTTTCTTCCATTCATGAACATCAATTGGAAATTTAAAACTAATTTGATGAAGTAAGCTTGCTTGTTGAATAACTGGAGAAGACCCTGATGATGATGTTGACGAAATTATAATACTATTGGTATTATCTTCATTTCTTTTAATGAAGCACTCATCTTTTTCCCGAGGTGAGTTCTGGTTGTTTAAAAAGTTTCTTCTAAAGCTGAGATATAGTGCTTTTGGTGACATCACATAGTTTATATCTTTTGCTATGGTATTGTATATAATAGAACTATATCTTGTCGTGGTGATCAAGCGTTTATGTTTCTCAAATATTTGTTTTTGAGCCACAATATCTAACGCACTACGTTTTCCCATGGTGTAGGCACGCTCAACTGAAATAAAATATATTCATTTTAACTATGGTTTCGTAATAGGTATTCATGTAGGCTATATAACTACATTAATATTTATTTAAATACAAATTCCCTAAAAAGATAAGTGTATGCAGTAACATTTGCATGCATTATCAAGTATATACATAAATCTATTAAAAAATATTTTAGCACCTAAGGAAAGAAAGAAAGAAAGAAAGCAAAGAATGTTCATAAGAATCAAATTTACTTTCACAAAACTTATAACTTTTGGGACATTAGAAATATATAAGATAGAATAGAGATGGGGAGAGGGGCGCGTGTCGCGGGACGAGGAAAAGAATGCGGTGAGCGAGGGACGTGGATCGCTGTGGCAGGCCGTACAAGGGGGAGTTACAAGAAGCGCGGGTACAGACGAACACCGTCGACGGTTGCCTGATTACAATGAATAATTCACTAAAATCCAATATATAAATCTTACAGTAATTAATAAGAAACTGATTAATTATTGATTTCACGAAATAAATAAGTACACAATAATAATAAGTAAATACATAGGGTAGGTACACAACAATAAGATTCACAAAAACTAAACACTTACTGTTAGTAAATCACCAAAATTATTACCTATTGACTATAAACGAAAGGATAAAATATAGTGAGTGGTTGACCAAAAAGGGACCTCAAGGGAAAATAATTGATTTCGAGTAAATCGCGTTTGAAATTTCGTGTAGAAACAAGTTTCGACTCGTGCGCGGGCGGGGGCCGCGGCATGTTTTATGTCAGTATGCGACTTCGTTAGTGAGTGTCAACACGTGTTTGCGGTTACTACGTTATTGGCGACTTATTTAGTGTCAGTTTCTTGTCTTTATGTGCGTAACTAAGTGTGAGCTATGATTAAAGCCACGTCTGTTTTGTTAGAGGACGAATTACGTCAGTTGGACGATTATTATGGGATGACTGAAAATGATGAGTTGGAATTGCACGACCTTGAAGTGGAAATTTTAGATTTCGATGCAATAAGTTTGGAGGACATGTATACTGGTGCTAAAACTGTAAATGAAGGAGAAAATGACAACATTATGGAGCGAAGCACTGAAGATATACGAGAGGTCGAAATTATTACTAAATTCATGGATGATACATGTAATTGTAGTAAAGGCCCAAATGGTGGCCCATGCTCAGGCATATTTTCTCGACAATATCTATCACGTGTTCGGCAGCAATACATGGATATGGATAAATCTACAAAGTGTACAGCGATTTTGAGTAAGTTGGAGTGTCATAGAAGAAGCACACAGCTGGGAGATAAGTACAAAAAATTTTCTTACACCAAACCCATATTGCGGAACAAATATTTTCATGCCGATATAGAAATATGCCAGTCAACGTTTTTATTTCTTCATGCAATAGGCATCAAGGCCTTCAAAAATATTCTCAAACATTTTGATGAGAAAGGAGTGGCTGATAAAGTTCATGGTCTAAAAGGCAAACCTATTCATAATGCAACTCCCACAGAACATTTGGATATGATAGTTAAATTTATTAAAAATACAGCTGAAAAAGTATCTATTCCACTACCTGGTCGACTGCCGCAGTTTTGGGACTTTAGAGTCATGAAATTGCCTGCTAATTTAACAAAAAGGCGTATGTATAGAAACTATGTGGAGTCATGCAATGATAGCAATATTGATCATGTCGGCTGGACGACTTTCATACAATGTTGGAATACATATGTGCCTTACATAACATCCATGAAACCAAGCTCTGATCTCTGTCCAGTATGTCGAGATAATAATATAGCCATCATGCGTAATATTAACATGCCCGATCAGACGAAGACTGAAAAACTGAAGCAAGCAATTAATCATTTAGAAGAAGCTGATATTCAAAGAAAATTCTACAATGATATAAGGAAAGATGCAAGTGTAGCTCTAACTCAAGCCAAACAACTGGAGCAGAAACCTGGAATGCGTGTCTTCAGTATCGATTATGCACAGAATATCCATTATCCCTCATCTGAAATGCAAGTTGGACCTGCCTTTTTTAAAACTGCAAGAAAATGTGGCCTTTTTGGAATAAATGATGAAGCAGACAACACACAGACGAATTATCTCATAGATGAATGTGACAACATAGGAAAAGGGGCAAACAGTGTGATTAATCTCATTCATCACCATTTAGAATCCAATATTTGTGACCAAGATATTCAGCATATTTGTGCAGATAACTGCGTGGGTCAAAATAAAAACAATGCTGTTGTGCATTACTGTGCATGGAGGGTAGCAAGGGATTTAAACAAGACAGTGCATCTTAACTTCTTATTGGTGGGCCACACTAAGTTTTCCCCAGACAGAATGTTTGGACTTTTTAAACAGAAGTTTTCTAAATCTACAGTAGATACTTTGCATGATATCGAAGAATGTGTGGCTAACTCGACAGTTTCGGGAAAAAATAAGGCTATCTGTACGAATGACTACGTGAACGGAATAATAAATGTTCAGTGGTATGAGTGGAACGCCTACCTCAGCGAATTCTTCACAACTATTCCAGGAATAACACGATATCACCACTTCACTATTAAATCGGATGATCCATTTACAGTGGAATGTAAAGTTCTAGCTAACAGTTCAGCTCAAAAATTTAATATTGTTAAGAAGGGAGTGACTTTAGATGATATCACTGGTATGCCAAATTTATTAGTTCCACCAGGGCTTTCACTTGCAAGACAATTGTATTTATTCGAGGAAATAGCACCCCTTTGCACTT
Source organism: Orthosia incerta (assembly GCA_948252205.1). NCBI lineage: Eukaryota > Metazoa > Arthropoda > Insecta > Lepidoptera > Noctuidae > Orthosia > Orthosia incerta. The sequence goes on from OX411742.1 coordinate 33,030,244, forward strand.
CGAAAGACGCAGCTAACCTAACATGCCCAAAACCAAAAGAAGCGAAACCTACAAGCCAGATGGCTAAAGTGGATCAGCCAGGACCTTCTGCTAAAAAACAGACGGAAAAAGAAGATCAGCCAGGTCCTTCTGCTAAAAAACCCAGGAAAGTTACTACCTGTGGGCGTTGTAAAGAACCAGGGCACACCATACGTTCATGCAAACAAAACAAAAAGTAAAGACTATGAGTCATATAGATGCAAAGGTAGCAACATCCAGTTTTACAAAAATGGCAGTAAACGAATTTTTTGTTTTAAAGCAGTAATATAACTATTATGGTTCTATTTTTAACATAAAAATGTAGAGAATCATGTGATTAATACAAGAACAATTTAGGATATTACAGTAATATCGTATTTTTTCTAAAAACTAGACGTTTGGTTTGGATGTTTCTGTTTCTGCGCCCAACTCGTGAATATTGCTACCTTTGCAGCCAAATCTCTGGGATGTTGCTGCATTTGCAACCACAGATTTTTGATCTTAATCAGACTGAATAATCTTGATACTTTTGGTGCAAAGTACATACAACAGGTGTCTACGTCAGGAGTTTACTGTATCTAAGGGACACCATACCGATAAATGAAATTATAAACTTAAACCATTATTCTGAATTAAAAATCAGTGGATTTTTTATTGGGCAGGAAATAAAATCGTTACCTATTAGATACATATTGGCACAGTAAAGTAGTTTTATAATAATAACTTCTTTCTGGGTTTTCAACTAATACTCAGAATAATATACGGAATTCTGTCTAATGACTACCCACATATACTGAGAAGAGGTAAGGAATAAAATAAAACTACTTAATTATAAATTGTTTCTTTATTTAGCGTACTTAAGTAGCTACCTATAATTAAATTTATTAAAATTATATTATTAAACATGCAAATCATCTACTTCCTGATATTCTTCACACTCGAAATCAGTTTCTCTGCCTTCATTTTCGTCATCTTCATCTTGGTTGTTACTTTCTAGTAACGCTACAAAGAATGACAAGTCTCCATTTTGCTGCCAATCGTCTCCCCAATGGCTTCTAAGCAATGTTAATAAATCTTTTTTCTTACTATCCGTTATGTTATTGGAAGCATTAATCTTTCTTGGATTTATCATGGATGTTGTTTTATTCCTTTGACAAACGTTTTTCAAAACTCCATCATCTGTTTTGTAGTGTAGATGTCCCTCAATCAAAACGTTTCCAGCCCTTTTAGAACGCTTTAAAATGTAACGTTTGCAATTCTTGAATCTAAAATGCCAGCTACCGACAGGTTTAAAGACTTCCTGTGAAGCTGTCTTCCAATCGAATACTTCAAAGTCAGTTCCTAATGCGTTAACGGTACTAAATTTCGAAATTATTTCGATATATTTTTGAGGGCCGCTAATCACTTCATGTTTTCTCACTTCTTTTTCAATTTGGGCAAAGACCCTGTCAGGCGGTATATACGAATGTCCGACAACAGGAAACAAGCTCAATTTTCTTGACGTTTTGCGGAGCTTCAGTCAACCATTTCGACAACATTCCTAACATGATAGTATTTTTATTTTGACCTGCGCATCCATCTGCGACAAGTCTTACTGTTTCTATGGATGACAGGTCTGAATTTGTCAGCCTGTGGTAAAGAGCTGATGCAATTTCATTTGCAGCTTTGGGGTACAAATTTTCGGCCCAACAGTAAGCGAACACATTTTCGGGAAGCAATTTGCTTTTTGAAGATCCCTCTACTATCGTAAAATTGTATAAATACACATTTCTTAGGTAATACGCCACCTGATCGGGCACTTTTAGCAGGTTGAGATTTTTTTGACAGTCGTACGAGAAGGTTTTTTGCGTTTCTTTTTCTTCTTTAACTTTTTCGAAAAAAGCTTTCGCTCTTAATTTATGTAGCCTTTGGGCTACCATTAAATTATTTTTTTTACTAGTGTCTTTCTCACTTTTCATTTGTTCGTTGAATTTTATACAAGTTGCACAAACGTCGGTACGCGGAGTACCAAACGAAAGGTTATATTTTGTATTGAATATATGCCTGAAATAAGACTTCTTCACTTTCAGGTCATCATCAACTTTCGAATTATATTCTTTGTGTAACTTATTTATTGATAATTCTGACGGCAAATATAACCTTCTAGTGTTTCCTCTACAATAATGTGGTTCTTGGCATGGTATCGTGTTGATAAAATTCATGATAGCTTCTCTTTTCGCCGCATATTTCATTGAAGTACGATCACCTCCTCTTTTTTCAGCTAATAGCTTTCCAGTTTTATAATATTCCTTCATTACAGATTGAACTCTGTACTATGTGATTTGTAATACTGTTAGAAAATATCGTTGACACACTTTCACTTTTTTCTTTAACATTTTGCTGTAAATGTAAAATTTTGTTTGAAAATTTTTATTTGCATATTTTGATGTAGTAGGACGGCGACGCGATACCTTGCAAGGCGTGCAATGTTTTAAAATATACGCATCCTGTTTTTGTTTGTCTGGGTCTGCATAAAAATTATCAAAAAATAGCTTCAAGTCAGACATAGTTAGTGTCATACAGCCAAAACCTTTCTTGTGCCGACATAGCAACCTTATTGGAAGAGTCTTCGCAGAATACCTAAAACAATTAAATTAAATAACATTAATAAAATTCTACAATAACAACTTCAATTCCTTTTGTAGTACCTACATCATATTCCTCCAATCAAATTAGATTCACAGAGCGCACCTTAATTACAAAAAATATATAATAAAGCTCTTCCTTTTTGTGTCATTTAAAAAATATTTAAAGGATCAAAAACGTTGAATCACACTCTAACTTACCGCGTTTTTTTAGCTTCATTTCTCTTCCATTTATCGGGGTCAGCTTGCTTTTTTCTACTTGACTTTTTGTCACATGGGGTAGGAAAACACTCCATAGTGTTGTTTTTCACCTTTTACTGATAAAAATATACTTAATTCTGTTTAAATTTACAAAAATAACTAACAGACCAAAGAACAACAAAACGATAATCGCCATACTAAATAAAGTGTCATGGTGGCCAAATACAGACACCTGATTGGCCGAATCGGATGTTGCTGTCTTTGGCATTACTCAAGTGGATAATGCTGTTTTTGCTACAAACCTAAGATTTTAACGGTCATTTTATACGGGATATTGCTTCTTTTGCTAAAAACTAAATATATCAACCAATTATGCTGATTTTACACTAACAGACTGCATTCAAAGTTGCTATTATTAAAAAAATTGGATGATGCTGCCTTTGCATCTATATGACTCTATTCATTATTATAATTTTTTATTTGTGATTGTAATGTTTGTGATGAGACTTCATAATTATTACTATTGTCAATTATTTACTACTGTGCTCGATTATTTTTATTATTTCATACATCACGAAGCGCCTCTTTATTTGTGGAACAGTGGATAGTTCCTTGCCGACAAATACTCCGAAAGCCTCATTAGACGCCTCTTTTTTAAAAAAAAAATCTTCAACATCTTTTTCCGTTTGAGTAGTAGCATCCAACATCTTCGGAATTGCTTCATTTATTGTGTCATCCCAAGCTTGACCGTATTGTTCAAACAAAATATTATCATCATTAATTTTATTAGGATTTAAGTTTTCTTTGACTTCTGAAACACAGAAAAATTGTTAAGTTTCTACTCGCAGATTATTTAATATTGAAGTGTGAGCTCCATTATAGACTTTGAAACAAAAATAAGTTGTTTTAATTACCTTGGGTATCATTGGAGACCTTTAAACTTTTAGGACTGTCCATTTGAGTAGCGTCGTCGTCACTTTCTGACAAGTACGAACGTCTTTTTGGACCTGCACACGATATAGAGACTTCGTTGCACTAGAGATAACCTTAAAAGTACAATAAAACAATAAAACTGATTGTATCCACTTACCTGACATCACAAAAACTAGTGTGCGCTGTGTGCAAGGTGTAATTTTTCCAAAACTGCCTCGGCTCACAAAAAAAATCATAAAAAAAACACTACAGCACCTAAAAATATTCTGGTTAGACCAAAACAAAGCTAAAAGACCACAGATTAAAAAATTCAAAAAAAAAAATTAACGGTTTCCAATCCCTCCAGGTCCCTTTTTGGTCAACCACTCATGGCATTGTATGGAGTTTTATTATTAAGTAAATGAGTGTTTAGATTTACTTTACTTTACCTGTATATTTTTTTAAATAATTACTTAGCTACCCATTAACATTGTTTGTCGATATATTTTAATTTATCAAAACTATGACTTACCTTAAAAACATCACATCACAAACAACTACACTGCAACAACTGATCAAATTTTACACTCACAGTAATATTAAAACGTAAAATAATATTTTACGTTTTAATATTACTGTGAGTAATAATATTATTATGTCAGAAGTGTTGATAACTACACGGCTCTTGCGCATCTATTCTGTCTACTCGGGGAAAATATCTTACGACTTAGGTTGGGACGCGACACAGGCGCCGTCTAAAAATCGGTGGTAGCGTCTGTGAACTATTATCTTTGTATGGTTATGTTGTGAAGCCAAAAACGGAGAAAATATATATAGGTTTAGGTATTATGTATCCAACAATTATTATGTGTGATTTATACTACTTAGTTTATTAATAAAAATATCATAGTAACGCATTTTGTTTCACTCAACAAACCAAATGTCCTGAAATTAGTTAATAAATGATAGTCACTCTTCGGCAAGTTTCTCAGATTTTGATAATCTAGTCAAACAGAAGGCTTAAAGGTATACGACTAAAACGAAACGAATGTAACTTTCATTTCATAGCTGTATCAGGTTTTACTGTACAAATTGGCATAAGATTTTAGGGAATATTACCGCTTTTAGGTGGCCGGGCTGAAATATAATTTCAAGTGATTATTCTTTCTAAATATGTATTATAATTTAAAATGAAAGCGTTACATGTATTCTATATCTCTATATCTCATTATGTACTGGTATTAGTTTTTGGTAGGTGTTGCAGTTTTACTGTTTTATATTAACGAAATAATTTCAGCCCGGCCACCTGCAACCGCTAATATTTCGTATGCTATTGCATTTTAGGATTCGATTTTGTGTTACATATGCATAAATTATAGGGTACATTTCATCTGTAGCACAATATTGCCAGTATTTTTTGTAGATTAGTGGGAAACAAGGTGGCCGGGCTGAAAACGTCAGGCTGGCCCGGCCACTAAGAAGTGCACGTAATTTCTTTTAAAAAGAGTTACATTGAAATTAATGAAGGTGTTACATATATTAGTATACCCGGGTACATTGGATTGATAACAATCTCATTATTAAATTCCATGGGGCCGGGCCAGCCTGACGTACATTAAAATCGTAGCAGCAGTAAACAACTATTGTTTGGTACGTTACAAGCGGGTCACAGTGACAAAAGGATCAATAAACCTCATGGGTGTAGATTTAACTAACCTAGTAACGTTATTGTGAGTCCGCCATTTTCATGTAAACGCAGATCTTTATTAAAGTGTTCATTGAATACGTGCGTTTAACTACTCTTCCCATCAGGCGTAAAAGACAATCAATTAAATGGCACATTTAATTAATTGTCACTTACGCCTAAAAAAAATCCGGTATCGAAATATAAACAAAAACCATTCGTTAGAATTTTCGTTTCCGGTTTCTACACATTTATAAAAAATAAAATAATATTGTGCAAAAACATCAAACGAAAATTCTTAGTGTATCTAGGGAATTTCAAAGCGATGCCAAATAATACAAGCTATTTAAACATGTTTCAATATATTTATTTTTTTCAATAAAGATTTTTTTGAGGCTTCCTCAACAAATCCTCGATTTTTAATTGTACAAAACCGTTTTAGGCATATTGCAACTGTAATATCAATTATTATTTTAAAATTGTTTTCAAAATGGTCGTCACACCCCTTCAGCCAATCTTTATTTAAATTATTGCATTTTTGTAATATTTTTTTTTTATATTTGTGTCATGCGAATTTTCTTTTAAATAACTATTTATTAAATTTGCAGCATTTTCAACCATTTCACAGAAACTGGGCTGGATGTATTTTAAACTGCATCTTAGGTCGTCGTATTCCTTAACACGTTCGCAGTCCAGTGTACCCTATGCGGTACACGCGGAGCGATTCCGCCGAGTCCGTGTACCCTATGCGGTACACGAGGCCACTATAACTATAGTGTGCGTCAGGATTGCTCCGCCAAGTTATCAAATCAGAAAATGGTTTCAGCCAAAAATTTGTCGATATTTGTCAAAATCGAAAGAAACAAACCCCGTATTTGTCAAAGCAGAAATAAAGAAGTTATAAGCGTTTTAAGTTGGCCGCGCAATCCTGACGTCAAGGACTGCGCGGCCACGGAGATCTCAGCAACTACTTGGGATAGAGAAATAATTCCTTTTGTCAACTCAAGTCTGTATTTGTCAAGATTTGTCGAAAAATGAATCAAAGCTCTATATCAATATTATAATTAAATATTCGCCTTGAAAGTCATGGCCGCGCAGTCCTTGATTTGCTATTTTGTTTTTAGTATTTTTTTTATTAAAATTGAAGACTTCATATAGTATAGGAGTTAAAAGGAGAAAGGTCTTAATTTGTCGAAACTGACAAAAGCTTTAAAATACGACTAAAGTGTAATTAAACAGACGAAATCAATTTAAAACACAAAACTCGTGGCCGCGCAGTCCTGACGTTACTTTAAACCATGATATCTCAATAACTATAGTAGCTAGGATTTTGCTGTAGACGTCCATATAATCCTCATATTAACCCCATTAAAATGACATATCCTTTTACCCTCAACACTGTTTGGGACGCGAGTAATCTCAAGAATGATGTTACCCCATACAATGTTCTAGTAGAGTGACCATAATTTCGATTTGTTTTTAATCTTTGTCAAACTGGCTATGACAGCACAGTTCAAGGGCATTCTGTTCTGTTAGTCAAAAACTTAAATAAAATACTAAATAAGACGAAATAAAAAACTTGTTTAATATTTGAATATTTTTATTCATTGCACAAATATAAAGATTTCAAAAATCAACAAAATCATTATTCTTCAACTTTAAATGTTTTTCATCGGCTCTTACACCTCTACTAAAACATAAGTTAAAAAATGGATATATACAGAATCGTTTGTACTCTCTTTTAATTTACTCTTGTTATCGTCGTAACAAAGCATTCCGCTATTTCTTATAATATGACACTTATAATGCCCTATTGTTCCAAGTATTGGAGGAACATATTCTACGGCACCTAATAATTTATAAATGTTTTGTTTAATTATTATACTTTTAGGTACCTCATGTAAAAACACCATTTGCGTGCCATTTAAATCGAATGTAACAATTTTTGACAAGGTATAATGAAATAGAACTACTTCATTGCATTTTCTGCATTGCTTGTTTTCCCAATCATGAATAATAATAGAATCTTCCAAGTTACTGATGGTGAAAATATTAATTATATCTAAATTTAACGGTATAAACACATGTTTTCTTCTTGATGGGGTAGAATTTATGCATGCACTATTTGAACAGTTACTTACAGAAGAAGCACTAAAAATAATATCATTTAAGACGTGCTCATAAATAAATGCAGCGTTACATTCACAATCATAATGATTGTTTTTGAAATGTATCGAAGCAATTCTTATTCTTAATTTGTTTGCTTCTTCACTGTTATTATCAGAGTTACAGAGGATTTGTAAAAACGCTGTTATATCCCTATTTCTGCAATTATTGTCAAATAAATCGCGTATGCATGAATACTCTTTAAATCCGTGGGCCAATAAAAAAAATACGGAATCAAATGCACAAGTGTTTGTTAATTTAATATTTTTTTCAGATATATCTTGTACAGTAAAATTACTATTTTTTAAAAACATTATATTTACAGGTTTATTTGCAGAATCATCTTTAGGAACACCTTCGCCTCTCCAGTTTTCAACATACGTAGGAATTACTGAGAATACCGAATCATTTAAAAACGTTTTGGTTACACTAGGTTTTTCTTTTTTGCAGCATTTGTTTTCAAATGGTAACATTTTTCGCTTCCTAGTCTTACCTCGTTTTCTTTTAATGTTTTTCTCCTTTTTGTCTACAATGTCGGCGAAATTATTTAAACAATTTAAAGCAATTTTTATTTCACCTAATAAATAATCATAATGCATATTTAAATATTCATCAATGTTATATTTCTTCGACCTTGTTGTGAATAACAAATTTTTCATAGTTTTAAAATAGCTCTCTATAGCTGAAGATGTTGGTACTTTGTTTTGTGATTTATATAATGGGCACATAATATTACTCCAGAGGGGTAACTTTAGGAGTAACCGTTTGAGCGTTGTTATTAAATGAGGCATGTAGAAAGAGTTTTGTGATTCTGACGAACTTTTTGTTTTATCTAGGCTTTTTTCCCTCTCAACAATTTCATCAAACCATGAGAGCAAACCGTCATCATCGTCGAGGATTATGTTTTCGTGAATATTTTCCTTCTCATCGGTGTCTTCATTAGGTTCCGTATATGTAGTATTACCTAAGGTGCAACTTATTTTCTGAATATAAACAGAAACAGGGTTTTCTGGGTTATCGTATTCGGTTAGACATAGTCTTACAACATCAGTAATGAGAGTTTTAATTTGCTGAAACGATTCACATTCTTTCATATACAAAATGCAACGAACGTATAACATTTTAACATTTATATCCCTATTTTCAAAGCAACGTAAATTATAAATTGTTTTGATAAAATGACTTGTATCTAGCCTAATAAATACTTCAGGTAATGCATAATTGCGGCCACTTAAGACTAAAACAGATCGTTTAACATAATCTTTTATACTGCTAAACGTAGTAAATGCTGAAACATTAGCTGCAATTAATGCTGATGAGTCATCGGTAATAATTTCATGTGGCGGGCTCCTTACTTGAATTAACCATTTTTTTAACCACGCTGCAATTGAATCTTTATTGTGAGAATCGGTAACCATTTGAAAAATTGGAGTAGATTTAATTGAATCCGAAGCAATCATGCCAATATATACAAATAGTCGTTTTGTTAGTGTAGTTCCATCGGGAAGCTTTATAGCCTGAAAAAAAGATCCAGTTGCATCTACAGTAATGGTCACTTTAGAAAAACTATTACAATAGTTAGTATAGTACTCTATTTGCTGATCAGACCAATAATATAAATGAAAACACGGTATCAATGTCACTTCACGGATAAAGTTCTGTACCTCTTGAGTCATCATGAGTATACTTAAAATTGGGTGAGCATGAAGTCTCTTGCTTTGTCGTTTCTCATACTTGATCTGGCGGAGAGCTGCTAAACTTGGCAGCACTGGTGGGCAAACTTGATTTGGGTCTTTAATTAATTTGGCCGCAAGTTCTTTTTGTACGACTACGGCAGGCTTATACTGTAGAATTTTTGCTAATTTACCTCTTTTGTATGGAGTTAATTTTGATTTTTTTTTAGGATTGTGTGGTACATTCTCTTCCTTACAAGTAAGTATATCGCATGTAAATCTTACAGTTTTTTCAGAAATTGCTTCGGTTTTTATTATTGTTTCTCTTTGACATTGTGAGCACTTTCCAAATAACGAAATGTTATTTTCACCGTCAACTTTCTTATTTTTAAAGTTCCAAGTACATGGTAGCTTAGATAACTCCCAGAGCTTTTCTCTCAAAAAAGTCGCCCACTTAAACTTTGGCAGACTCCTGTATTTTTGGTGTGTCGATGAGGTCCTTATATCTCTTCTAGCATAATGTACCATCACAGGTTGAATTTTTTTCCATTCATGCTCGTCCATTGTAAAACTAAATGTTTTCACCTTGTCTTGATATGTCAGCGATAATGAAGCCACACTATGACGCGACGGTGAAGAAGATGAACTACTCTGAACTCGGGGTGAATAAAGGTTATCATCTTCATCATTTTGAAAATACTCGTCGTAGTGCCTTTTCAATGCTTTGTAGATTGCATAAGGAGCTATCGTATTATCTAACTCATCAGATATTGTTTTAAATACTGGATCATTATATTTAATACTGCGATTTCTGCATACATCTCCGTACTTAAGAAATATTTTTTTTAATTTTTCACTATTGACTTTTCCTTTGCGACCCGCTTTTATCTGAAAATTAAATTAAAAAGTATATTTTTAAATATCTATTTATTTATAACTGCTTTTTAATAATTTGAGATTACCAGGAGTTAAAAGTTGCGTCTGGTTTAGGCAAAACCTTAAACGCTCTATTTAGTTTTTAAATAGAGAGCCTGGGAAAGGTTTACCTTACCCAGGCTTTATTTATTATTATTAATTATATAAAACACAATAAATTCCATCCTTGTTCATTAAGGCCTAATTTGTTAGGACTTTATTCCGATCTACTTTTTAACTAGGTACCTATGTAAAAGTACTGACTACAGCAAAACTGGTAAAAGTTTTAACATGGTATGGTGGTAGATAACACAAAATAAATATCGTTAACAAATTTAATTCAAAAATAAATAACTCACCATATTGATTAATATCACGTAATTATTTATATCACGTTTAAATATACACTAAGTCTCTCACTGAATACACACTTATGTCCTTTTTATCGGAATATCACTGTCGGATCCACAACGTACAGCAGTAACAGTCCGTTGAGATATAATACTGGTATCGTGACGATTCGACGCGAGCGCGGTGGTCCGCTGACCAGCAGTTGTGCGAATGAAAAGCAATATTAGAAAGAGAGCGCAATAGGCAAACTCGCGTCGATGCTCCTGTAGTGCGGCCGAAGAGACCAACTTAGAATAATGTTAAAATAGTAATTTTACTGATTTATCTGTAAAAAATATTAAATTTACTCGTGCATTTGATTCAGTGTTTTTTTTTACTGACCCTGGGAATAAAGAGTATTTATGTATACTCAATTTATTTGACAATAATCACAGAAATAACGATATAACAGCGTTATATTAACAGTGAAGAATCAAACAGATTAAGAATAAGAATTGCTTCGATATATTTTAAAATATATCATTATAATTGTGAATGTAACGCTGCATTTATTCTTGAGCACGTCTTAAATGATATTTTTTTTTAGTGCTTCTACTGTAAGTAATTGTTAAAATAGTGTATATCTATTTATAACGTTATTTTAGATATAATTAACATTTCCACGAGCAGTAACTTGCAAGATTCTATTAATATAATTCTGTACATTTTGTTTATAATGTATAAGAATATCTAAATATTAAAAAAGTTTTTTATCAGTTAACAATAGAAACCAGAACAGAAATGCGCTCAGACTGTATTGTCTTGAACTTATGGTCTTGAAATTATGGTCACTCTACTAGAACATTGTATGGGGTAACATAATTCTTGAGATTACTCGCGTCCCAAACAGTGTTGAGGGTAAAAGGATATGTCATTTTAATGGGGTTAATATGAGGATTATATGGACGTCTACAGCAAAATCCTAGCTACTATAGTTATTGAGATATCATGGTTTAAAGTAACGTCAGGACTGCGCGGCCACGAGTTTTGTGTTTTAAATTGATTTCGTCTGTTTAATTACACTTTAGTCGTATTTTAAAGCTTTTGTCAGTTTCGACAAATTAAGACCTTTCTCCTTTTAACTCCTATACTATATGAAGTCTTCAATTTTAATAAAAAAAATACTAAAAACAAAATAGCAAATCAAGGACTGCGCGGCCATGACTTTCAAGGCGAATATTTAATTATAATATTGATATAGAGCTTTGATTCATTTTTCGACAAATCTTGACAAATACAGACTTGAGTTGACAAAAGGAATTATTTCTCTATCCCAAGTAGTTGCTGAGATCTCCGTGGCCGCGCAGTCCTTGACGTCAGGATTGCGCGGCCAACTTAAAACGCTTATAACTTCTTTATTTCTGCTTTGACAAATACGGGGTTTGTTTCTTTCGATTTTGACAAATATCGACAAATTTTTGGCTGAAACCATTTTCTGATTTGATAACTTGGCGGAGCAATCCTGACGCACACTAACTATATGGGCTCTGCAGCCACGGACTTATGAAATTTGTTAGTGTATCGTTCCTGGACTTGTGACAAGGGTTCTATTAGACAAGAAAAACCAAAAACATGACTTATTTTTTTTAATATAACGTTGTCACAGCACAAAATGAAACGAGTTAGTAGAAAAGATATAATGTTTTATTGGTGAACTGCAACTTTAGGAAAACAATCAATACAATATGCCTTTTTACATTTTTTACATCGTGATGACACCCTTTTGGCTTTGGCGCGTGCATACGAAGTGAGTCTTCCTTCGTCGAGGAGCTTTTGGTAGCATCCCACGCAACGTCTTCGTATAAAACGAGATCCTTTCTTGCCAAAGGTTTCTAAAAAATGTTCGTTACTCAACAGCGAACTTGAACTGGATGAAATCAGCCTTCCAGATGATCCTGAAGACCCAGGATTTGCTTGAGACGTTCGCACCGTCGTCGTGGAGGAACGTGAAGTTCCTCGTCTTTGGGCAAGCCTCTTCTTATTTTTTTTAGAGTACCACAGAGATCTGTGTCACGGGATAACAAATACTCTGCCAGAGGGACGCTCGTGTAGTAATTGTCTGTGATCATGCAACGGCCTTCATCTAAAAGACCTTCTGCCAATCCGACTACTATGCTTCCGGAGGTATCTAAACCGAAGAGTTGTACACTTTGTCCACTGTAAACTTGGTATCCCCAAGTATAACCCTCTGCACTACATAACTTGTAGATTTTTATTCCATATTTGTGCGTTTTTGTGGGTATATATTGGCGGAAAAGTAGTCTACCGCGGAAGTGAACCATCGACTCGTCAACGACAATAATCTGGCCAGGTGTATAAATGGTTCGTGAATTTCCCACAATGAGGTCTATTAGGGGCCTGATTTTGTACAGTCGGTCATCTTCGTTCCGTGGTGCATCGTTATCACAAAAATGCCAACATTTTAGAATCAACCTAAATCTGTTGTATGATATCTTTATGTTGTGTAGTAAAGGATGATAATAAATGTCATCTTTTTTCCAATAACTTTCAATCGTTGGGAAAGATATTAGACCCGTAAGAAAAATAACGCCAAGAAATTTCAACATTTCTAATTCGTCAACATTCGACCAACGAAGCTTGCGACTATGTGGTTTTCCAGGCTTTTCTAATAGTCGTTGAGCATACAAATTAGTTTGTTGTACCATCAGCTGCAAAACATCGTCATCAACAATTTTTCGAAATATCGTAAAAATATCGGAGTCTAAATCAAATAATAACTGTTGACGAGGTGGTTCATCATGGCCTGTAAATTGCTTTCTGGACAACTCTTTTACTTGAAAACTCCACTCAGAATCTGGAGGAGCATTCGATGGCCTTCTACTCAGTCTTGGTGGTCGTGACGGTACATCGCGCAAGGGAAGGTGAACATTGGCTGGGGCTTCATCAGGATTGCCAGGAAATCCTAGGGTTTCTGGAAACTCAGGGTAGTTGGGAGTGCCAGAGTTGGTAGACTCACCTGCTTGCACCTCAGCGGTGATTGCCTCTATTGTTTCTTCAATTTCTAAATAAGCTTCCCCATCTTCATCGTCTTCTTCTTGATCCATTGATTCCATTACTTCTTCTTCACCATCGGACTCTTCTAAGATTCTTCTGATGTAATCCTCATTCAAATTAGCCATTTGATTCAATAAACACGAAAAACAACACCAAGTTGGAGCACAATAACGAGATCATAAAACAATGGTCACTCAACGTATGAAAACTTCGAATTTTTTGACAAACGATAGACAGTATTTTTTTTAAATAGTGCTGGTTCACGATGGACATTGTGTTGTGACTAGTTTATTGTTTATGGTCAGTAAATACCCGATTCTATACCCACAAGTATGTGGTACACGCTAAGGGTACACGGTGTTTTTAATTCATAAGTCCGTGTACCGCCCGGTGTACACGAGCAAAGTCGGGGCACGGGCCTTTATTTTAACATAATTATGCATCAGTTGTGACGTTTGCATCGACTAATGGTCAAAAGTAATGAAAATGTTATTGGACAAATGGCGTTGTCGGAAACTTTTGTATTGGGACTGCGAACGTGTTAAAGGATGTAAATAAATGACATACCTCAGTGTTCGGATCAGCAAGCATAATTTTTTTACATTGCTCGCAATTGTTTGCCATTTTTTTTGCTATAAAGCCACACACATATGCACATGCTTGCATTTCTCCAGAACATTGAGGTATATCTAACTCTTCTACATCTTCAATAGAAACATTCTCTGGAAAGAGTTGAGGTGAGAGAAGAGGTGTAGAAGAGGTTGCATCTTTTTTTGTTTGTTCACACCCTTTATGGTGAAACACCTTAAAATTATTTAATATGTCATTATCGTCATCCAGGCAGTTTCTGTTTTTATTATTATTAATTAAATTTGTTATTATGCTAGTTTTCAATGCTGCAATAAATTGAACTGAAGTAGGGTTCGGATTACAACCACAATTGCTTCGAATGCACCCAAAACAGTTTTCAAGAGGATCTTGATTGAGCCTTCGGACACATAATGTGTTTATATTATATTTTTTTAAATTTCTAAATATGCGCTCAATTGCGTTCATCGTCCTCAACCAGCCATCTTGTGAGGGAGGCTTACTTCTTGCCCCTACAAACTTCATTTCCGTGAAGAAAACTCTCATTTTATTAAAAAAATCTAAATGAGGGCTGGTTGAGGACATGTTGGTTAAAAATTGTTTTCCTCTTTTTTTGTCCGTTGTGTCACCATTCATGGCGTCGAACAATTTGTCCATATTTGAGATCAGCGTCGCAGTCCCAGCAGCCTCTTGTGGTAATTCGTCTGAAAATAAAAAAAACAACATCTAAATGTCAATAGGAATTTCTGCATCTTACATGACATGACACTCTGACCTATTATGATTAATCGGATACGCGTAATAGTGGTGCCATTTTGCATTCTTGTAATTTTCAACAACGGTTGATACGACCAGTCAGTCAAAAGCCAGCAGCATTATTTCTTAGGTTTGTTTTTTTTTCCAAATTACAATATTTAATTTTATCTTTCTACCGCGAGCTATACTAATAATATCTTGAGGTGCGATTAAGTGGGGAGCAGCGGTGATCCAGTGGTATCGGCCACGACTTACAAGTTGTAGGCCGTGGGTTCGAGCCCAGGCAGGTGCTTTACTTTGTGTAAATTATTTCATCACCACTGCTCTCAAAACGGTGAAGGAAAACATCGTGAGGAACCCGCGTGATGAATTACGGCCCATTCCCTCTCACAGAGAGGAGGCCTGTGTCCCAGCAATGGGAACATTAATAGGCTGATGGTACTGTGAGATTAAGTGCTGTTTTTTTAATCGTCTTTTGTCAATATCAGTTTACTTGTGTAATCTTTATGAAGGAACATAAAAATAACGGATATGAATCATGTTCACAAACTCGTGAGAAAAACATGACCCTCCTTATGGGTCTTGGCACAGTCGGATATAAAGGTTAGAAAGATGATAGATCATACGACATAATTATTATGATGAAACTTACTTTGAGCTACTTTAGCAAATAATCCTGCTGCTACAGAATGACTCAAAACTTGAGCAGCTAGCCTAACTTTCATTTTTTGTTTGCCATTCGGCTGAAGGTGTTGCTGGGTCAATGCTGGAGCAAAAACGAAGTTAGGATTGTTTTTGTCCATATTAAAAAATTCTTCAATGTGGCTCCATTTAGCTACTCCTGCAACAAAAGATAATAAATCAATGAACATTCTGGTTATTTACAGATATAGATATTAACAGAGAAATAAAAATCTGGTTGGTAGTTTTGTTTTTAACTTAACTTTTAGTATGTCAATACTCTCCAAGATAGAAAGATTAGGATGGATTTAATATAATCTTATAGTCTTAAATAACTATCATAAAGAGGTCGAGGTATAAAATCGATTCTAGAAGTACTTCAATAAAATGGTGCAAAGAACTTATTTCAGTTCTTTGGATAATTTCATAAGATAATAGACAATATTTTCGCAAAATGTCCGATTCTTAAAGCGTTTATTACACTACACGGTATTCAGGGCCCTTAAAATCTAATTTAAGTTGGTGTTATAACTGTTAGGGAGTTAGGGTCCCCAAAATATTGACCTTAGCGACTCGGCATGGTAGAGCGACACGGTATTCAGGGCCCTGAATACCGTGTAGTGTAATAAGCGCTTTAGACAGGTCTGCGTATCTATTTTAGGAGCCCAGAAAGCTGACAATAATTTTAATCTTGGTAGTACAATCCACTGTTTCCATGTGCTATGTACCGTGTTGTACTAATAAAGTTAAACACCAATAATAAGCATTACCAACCTATTCTTCGTTGACCTTCTATTTGTACATCTTGTACAAAATGTACATTATGTTTTAAAAAATTGTTTCTGAAACATTTAAGCAGGTGGGGCGGATCTAAGATGGTGACAATTTCATGTCCCTCATGGTCAAAAAATGGTCGATCTCTCGATGATCCTAATAAATTTATTGCCCGTAAATTGACGCCATCCAAATCACATACGACGCCAATGACTTCTAATCCAGCACTAAAGCAAGTGCTCAATACCTGAAAAATTATATTTATTTTAGTTAACCTCAATGATATTTTTATAATCAATTACTAAAGGTAAGTAGTTTAAGGCTAAGTTAATTTAATAAATATAAGAAACAAACAGAAGGCTCACCTCCTTAATGAGAACAGCTAATCTGTCAGCTGTAACGCAGTCTCCATAAAAATAGAAGGCTATCGGCTGTTTCCAGGCTTTTCTAACTCCAATAGCCATAAAAGTTAGGGCATGGCTTGCAACTTCTTGCGTTCGACCCTGGGCAGCATGATCCTGGTACCCATCTAATTGGTCTAGTTTTGTATTAAAACTAAGGTTTCTTCTTATTGACATTTCGTCAAAAGACACAACACATAAATTGTCACTGATAGACCTCTGTTTTGTAATTTCTTTTATTGTTTCAATCACTTGATTGTTTATTCCGCATTTCATGGGTATTTTATTTAATAGTGCCTTTAGTGAACTTACACTAGGCAAACAAAATAGTCGACTTAATAGCCTATAGCATGAACTAGACTTTTTATACATGCTCAGGGCTAAAACTTTGTCGTCTAGTGTCCATCTGCGCCCAGTTAACTTTCTCGGCCCATTTTGTAACTGGCTTTGCAACAACAAATAAAATGAACTACTTAATTTGCTTTTTAACATGTTGTTGACTGCTGTATTATTGTGCAAAGAGCTTAAAACATCCCTATTGCAATTTTTAATCTTTTTAAATTTTCTTCTAAGTCTCAAGATTTCTGTTAAATTTTTTCTGCATCTTTTATATAATTTTTGTTTTCTGGGTGTTAATTCTGTGATTTTTCTTACATCTAGGTCCTTTAGTATGCCTTTGCTTTTCGCTATTGTCTGAAAAAAAAAAACAAGTCAGAGCTTTTTCAATGGGCTTAAGTTTTAAGACATACTTTACAGTTAGGAACTAAACATTAACCGTCTTACTAATAAACAATAAACACAGAATAAAGTTATAACAAGTTTAAATCTATGAAAATGTATGGTTATTCCTGGTATAACTTTATTTCGCGTTTATTAGTAAGAGGGTAAAAGTTTTATGAATTAATTATAACCATATTATAATTATAGAGTATGACTTGTAACATAATGTAACAATAACCAAATAAAATTTATTTATTTCAAACAAAATATATCAATTTTATTTATCCAGAGATAGAAAGAATTTGGCCTATTCAAAGAAAATATTAATCTACCCTTATGTATTATTACTAATTGAATTACCTGGGTCAAATCTGGACTCTGAAGGTTATATTCATTTGAGTGTTCCAAAGATGTAGAACACTGAGAAGCACTGGCCGTAACTTCCAAATCCATCTGAATCGTTGCAGTCTCCTGGTACTGAAACATTTTATGCATAATGGTTAACTTTTTTTCTATGAAATGTTAATTTATTTTTGCTTATCTTAATAATATATAATTTTTATTAATTTTTTTCCGAAGTCGGGGTCTTTGGTGCCTACTGTATTTCTTTTTATTAGACACCGACTTCGGAAAATAAAGTTATTTTTCGCCATGTAGTGTTTTGCTTTAGAAGTCGGCAGGCTTATTACGTATCTTTTGCAAGAGCAAAACGATAGCGATTTTTGCGCAATAATTGCTCTTCAATACAAAAGTTTTAGAGATGTTGGCGGTTATTTTTAAATAAGTGCATTTGACAGACGGTGAGCGATTAGCAAACGATTGTGTAGGATCCTAGGGTAGGTAGGTCCTAAAGTCAGCATTACCTGCAATGTAGATACATTGCAGGTAACTTTGTGACATAAAGCGTTTGATCGCTATAGTTTTACTCTTGCTTTTTCAATTTTTAGTCGTACATAATGGACAAGTTATAATGGTATATATATTCTATAGGGCAAAGGTAAGGTATCTATAATGCCCACCCCCACAGTGATGCCAGAACAGATTACTCGAATAACATGTAACTTGGACATAACCGGTGGAATGAGAGTGTACGAGGGTGAACTGTATTATGTATTATTACTAATTGAATTACCTGGGTCAAATCTGGCCTCTGAAGGTTACATTCATTTGAGTGTTCCAAAGATGTAGAACACTGAGAAGTACTGGCTGTAACTTCCAAATCCATCTGAATCGTTACAGTCTCCTGGAACTGAAATATTTATGCATATTGGTTAACTTTTTTTCTATGTAATGTCAATTTATTTTTGCTTAACTTACAATAAAATTGGTTTAATGAACCATCAAGAGATTTTATGAGAATCCAATCGACTAGTGAGTTCCATTCTTCCAGCTAAGAAACTTAATTATTTCTGACATCCGCTCATTTTCACCCTCCTTCGGAAGTCAGGTAAAATAACAAGCTGTTCCTTAATAACAAAAATACTCACTTGACATTTACTCGCTTGTGCTTCTTTAGGTGGATGTTCATCTCGTAATTGTGTCAAAATATTTTGAGCTTCTGTTGGAATGGCGAACTTATTTAATCTCATTTTGGCACTGCTAGTAAATGATGAATCATCAAAATGATTGCCACATAGCATCTTATGCTGCTTGTAAAGCTTCACTAATGATTCATTTGAAGTCCAATCATCATTGGGAAAACAAAATGTTGCCCAAACTCTAGCCCTGAAACAGTTATTTATGTATTATAAGAAAAGTTGTGCGACAAATGTTTATTTTTAACAAACTGTTGAAATGTTTGCTGTTCTGACAGGCAATATAGCGAGTTATCAAAACTGTATCTGTTAAAATAATGAATGTTTCTTTATCAGTGATATACATGTATGTTTATAGGAATCTGTTTATATGTTTAGGTAATCAGAATTTAGGTATTATGATTTAGATACTATTTTTAAAGACATAGTATAAGCTAGTAAGTATAAATTAGTGCAAAATATACTTACTTTAGAGAACCATGCATGGACGGGAGCGGAAACCTGTAAAAGGTCAAAGAAGAATTTTCCTTTGACGTTATACCGCATTTAGCGCACTTAACACTCTCTTTTCCAACCATGGTGAAAAAGTAAAACAACACAAAAACGTCAGTATCGCACAGGAGTCTCTATCTCGTAATTATTGAATTCACAACACATAAAGCGTCAATTTCACACAGGAATCTCTATTTCGCTATTCAAAAAAACAATAATCAAACTGGAAAAACACAAAATGAACAGTTGACTTGAAATTTGAAAGCAGAAAAAAAGATACAAAGTGAAAACCCGACAACAAGACTAGTAAAAGTTGCATCACATAAAAATATAATTCCGACCATAATTTGGTTGTGATAATATAAGGTTCATTTGTCTGAAATTTAAATTTTAAACAAAGCCAATATTGTAATAATCATGGTGTTAAAATTTAAACACCGTGATTCATATCATTCAAATTACTTTAAAAAAAAGCTCAGTAATCTATATTCTTCCATTAATAACAAAATCTACTAGAATTGTGTGTATATTCAATTATTCAATAAGAATTAAACCATTTCACACAAATAGGATATATTTTATTAATACGTTTATCAATGCCATACATATGCCAGCGCCATCTAGTACCCAAATGATCAAACAATCAAGTAGTGACACCTAATCGAACTTGTTTGGCAAAATGGCACCTGAGGCCTTAGTGCGAGTTTTTATTCACGCTCAATCGCGTTAACGTAAACTACAATTTGTATTGAAACTGGATAAGCGCCGCCTGGTGACGGCAAGGCAAAACCTCTTTTTTTGTATACATTTTGACATAAGAGATCGTTTACGATATCACGAGTGAGTACGTTAAATAACTCGCACTAAGCACACAGATGTCGCTAACATACATTGTGCCATTTATAATCGTTACAATGCAATTACCTCCAATGCTGAAACCTGATGGGTCGCTGGCTCACTCTGCGAGTGAGAAAGCAAATTTATTTGCATCTCTCTTTGCTAGCAATTCACGCCTGGAAGCTGGCTCCAAGCAACCATCTACTGTACCTCATTGTGACTTTTCGATGCAGGAGTGCACACTAAAGAGGTCCGGCGAGTATTGTGCAGTCTAGACGTGAACAAGGCCAGCGGGCCTGACGGCATTCCAGCGAGAGTGCTGAGGCAGTGTGCGCCTGAACTGTCTCCTGTGTTGACACGCTTGATCCGCCTCTCTCTTGTAAAAAGAACGGTGTCGAAATCCTTGTCCTCTTTGAAATCCTTGGCAATATTCATATTCCGTACCTTGTCCTTCATTAAATCTGCTTCTACATTGGTTTTGTTTATATTCAGGATGATTATAATTATGACATAAGAAGGCATTAATATAGTTTTGTCCTTTATTTATTTTATTATCTTTTTGCCTATTTTCTTATTCTCCTAAAATAGTCTTTCTTTTACAAAATCCAGTTTTATATCGGTCATTGTTTCTAATGTTGTAACGACTATTTCGTACGACTTCGGCGTTGACAGCAAAATGTATTTAATATTTTCTTCGTCGGACCGAAGCCGTCGCATCGGCCAGTTCAAAGACCATGCAGCCAAAATGTTTTGCCAAGGACGATTTTTCATTATACATAGTTTCTTCTAACTTTCTTCGTAAAAATACGAGTAGTTTTCCCTGCGTACCTTTTTTCATTAACACGTTAACTGCCATTAAAAAAGTGCACATTTCCGTTCAGGCCATGGGGGACAATGTTGAGCGACACTGAAGCTTTTCATTCAAGCCGCGTCTGACAATGTTGACCGCGCGTCAAGCCTGTGTTCAAAACTCTCTATTGCGCCAACGGACAACAGTATCGAGATAATTCGCTTATAATGTGACCCGCGCGGCCCTCTAGATTATCCTACATAGCTTGGTTTTTAGAAGAGGCTTTAACTTAAAAAAAAATTGTATTGATTTTTGAAACGCTCCACTCTTGAAAAATGTAAATCACTAAAAAGGTTTTTTGAGGTTATAATAAAATAAAAAATAAACGTTTTTTGGATAAAGTAACTGTTTATTAAAATAATGAAAAATACATTAAACCCGTATCAATATAGCCTCTCAATGGCAATTAAACTGAACTTAAAAATAAACACAATTAAAATAAACCTCAAAACGCTTATCGTAAGCAAGAAAGTAGGTACCTACATAATTTTGTGCCGCTAATGGACTTTTGTGAAACATGCAACACAAAGATAGGGTTCATCAGGACAGTTGGCACAAAAGGTGTTAACTTTTTTAGTTTTGTTTTTAGCGATTAAACGTCCTTGTAAAGCCACCATATTCTTATAGCATTGTTGGCACGCACGGCGGGTTTTACTTGAAGGTCCTTCCTTTTTCTTCAATTGGTGCTTTACTCTTCTCGTTCTTTGATTTGATGGAGTATCATCAGTATCGAAACCTACAAAACTCTTCATTATTTCTTTTCTAAACTCAAGTACTGATATCTTCTTCTTGGCCACACTCTGATGATGAATTAAAGCACTAACCATAGCTATATTTAAAAGTAAATCTATGCCTAGTTTTTTGTACCATTTGATGCTCTTCCTCAGAGGTGTTTGATATGCTGTCATTTGGTCGGATAAATCAACTGCACCCTTAGCTTTGTTATAATCCAAAACGATTTTAGGCTTAGATGTTTCTTTGCGACGTTTTATGACAGTTTGAAAACGCACAGAATGTTTTTTGAGAGAACCAATACATCTCGCTTATCCCTCCATCTCTATACAGTGATTCCATCATTACTCTCTTTTGCTATATATTGCCCTTTTTTCAATTTTGTTGAAACTATTTCTTTGGGAAAATGCTTGCGATTCTTTCTCAAAGTGCCAACCAAATGCGTCTCGTTTTTCAAAAGCTCTCTTGCTAATTCAACGCTTGTGTACCAGTTGTCGGTATATAGAGTATGTCCTTTATTTAGTAAATCATCGCATAGCGCCATAACAACCTTAGTAGGCGTAGTATTAACGTCATCGTTCTGTTTTCCACCATAAATGTTAATTTTGTATGTGTATCCAGGCAAGGTACATAGTTTGAATAACTTAATCCCATACTTATGGCGTTTTTGTTTGTTGTATTGCCGTAATATAATGCGCCCGCGAAAAGGAACCACACTTTCATCTATACATAAATCTTCGCCAGGCGTGTAAGTTTTTTTATCATTTGCATTCATTACTTCCACTAAGTCTCTGACGCGGTGTAAGCGATCAGTCGTATTCTCTTCATCTTCTTGTGAAAAATGAAGCATTGCGAGTAGAAGCTCAAATCTAGTACGAGACATAATGGCGGTAATTGCTGACCAAAGATTTTATCTGTGGTCCAGTAATAAGTAGTATTAATAGTAAGCTATTTTCGGAAGCCTTACTATACCCATGTACAAAATCAGCCCAAAGAATTTTTTCATTTCAGTCAGGTTAGTAGGGAACCAGCCACGAATACGCGCTGCTTTCGAAGCTTCATTAGACGTTGCTATTTTATTGAGGGCATAGGCATTAGTGCATAAAACAATGTTATTTAAGACCTCGTCTGTCACCATAAGCGCAAAAAAATCAGCTGGGTATTTGTTTGTCATGGCCATGCGTAAGTTAAGCTGCATTCCAGGATACTCGGTAAAAGGAATAACTGTGCGCTGATTGCCTTTAGGATCAGTCCACGTTGAAGGCGGCGAACTTCTGTCTAGTTCTTGGATGGCACGATTGGTTTCAGCATCACTGTCTTCGTTATCAGATAGTATGACTCGACGTCGCTTCAAATGAGTAGGCTGAATATTATCTTTTTCGTCGGAACTTAAATGGAGACTTCTATTAAGCAAATCGAACTCGATATTTTCGATCTGTGTTATATCTTCTTGAGTTATGTCAAAGTCGTCAAAACTATCCATGTTCTTCATAACAATTATAGTAAAAACCTTCGTAAACAATCAGTCGAATAAACAACGTCATGTGCACGTCACTAATCGGAAATCACGACTGCGAGTGCAACGAGACGAGCGGCGAATGCGCGGGGAGTGAGTCGCGGGCAGAGGGCGGCAACATGACCGCGCGGCTCCATTTAACGGATTTTCGATATTTCGTCCGCTGAGGCCATGGGGGTCATTGTTGTGCGATGCGTAATAACTAATAATAAAGGGTCAAAATCATTGTGTGTTAGTTAAAACACGTTATTTAAGTATATAAGGTGGCTAAATTATGAATAAAAACAATTTGTGAAAAATGATAAACTTAGGATTTTTACTTAGCTTGATAGCGTATATAAGCATCGCACAATATTGACCGCGTTGGCAGTGAACGTGTTAACATTTCTCATTTCTTCCAGACGTTTATTCATATTGTACGCTGTATTTTCGTTTCGAATATTTTTCAAATGTGTGTCCGCCATTCCATCTATGATTATATTTTGCGCTTTCGCTTCTAACGTTTTGTTTTCGGGCCGAATTGCAAAAGCGACTCTCGTAATCGCTTCCACGCATTCATACTCCGTCAATAAACTTTTTATTCTAAAGAACCAAGTCGCAACCCCCGTCCCATCAAATTGTTTCATGTTATACGTTTTGCATGCCGCCATGTTGAACACTTAAAATTATCGACGAAATAATAATGTCCATCACCAATAAACACCTTCGTTGTTTTAGAACCACGCTCTGCTACCACTGTTGGGGTTTTCATTTGGTTTACATTGGAATAAAAGTCATTTCTAATTAATTCACTTGTTATTACATTACGGACACGTAATATATTGCATCGCAGCAAAGACAAGAAGAGAACCCGCACAGATAAAAACTTGAACCTTTTTTTAAAATCTATTAATTATTTATGGCCTGGAAGATAGGCTATTGCTCCTCATTCATCAAAATGTAGAGTCTGTGTGTGTTAGGTATATTAGTGTCTGTTATTATATTTTATTTGGATGTTTAGGGCACTCTTCAGAATAAACACAGCTCTAACGATATTAAGTTTATTACTTATTACAAAACGACATTTTATTAATACACGAACGAGTCAATAGTCCTGCCTACTTCATACAGACAGACAGACGCCGCGAGGCCACAAGGGACGGGGGGGAAGGTCGGAGAGCTGTCGACTGCTCTAGCGCAGTCAACGGCTCGAGTAGTCGGTGTATGCCTCGCGACCGCTCGCGAGCGGTCGACGGCACGATGGAATTTCGTCATGCAGTTGACGGCTTGAGCAGTCGTGTGTACGGCAGCGAATGAATGACTATAGTTCACCGCGCGGTCGCGGCTTTAAACAGTCGGTCTCAACTGCTTGAAGCAGTCCATGTACGGCCGCCCTAACATCATCAGGTTTGTGACATTTAAAAAAAAAGTCCTTCATCGAGACACTCGCGGTGACATTTGAAACAAATAACACCAGGTATGGAAGGACAATCTTTAAAATGGTGTCCAGATTCTTTATTATGGTGTCAGACTTAACTGTAGGTTTATTAGTTTTAAAGTCCTTGAAAGATTAAGATTGAAGATTTTCTGTTGACGAATCAAAACAACTTGTTTGTCTTTTCTCTATTTAATGGCCCGTAGCTTCACATCTATTAACCATTATAGATAAAAATACAATAATTCTTATGTTAACTTTACTAAATTAATGGCTATATTATTACTTAAGGGTAATTTTACTGCATCTTGCACTAATTGAGGTAAAAAAAATGGAAATGTCCTACTGAAACTACTACTACTAACTACAAAAAAAAAAATAGTTTTGGATATAAAAGAGAAATCCAAAATTTAAGGTAAATAAAAAACTAAAGAAGAAAACGCCAACAATGGGCTGGAACAAAAATTTAAAATGTTAGCAAAAGTCAATATAATTTAAACACGTGGTGCATTTGAACAAAAAATCTGACCGTTTTTCTTTTTAAAATAATATTGATGCGCTACGCAGCTAATAACATCAACTGTTTGCGAGCGAAAATCATCAAAATCTGAAATTAACAATCCGTCTAATGAAATTACAACACGAGTTAGACTCAAACATTACAATGTCTAGAAGAATTCCAACTTACCGAAAACTATGGACAATCCTTCTCAAAATATCGTTCTAGTCACAATGGTTTCAGTCTCGAAGTTCGTAATTTCATTGAAATCCTGAAATAAAAGTTTGATAAGTTATAGTTGAACAAATAAATATTAAAATAAATTACCTATCTTCATTAATCGCGTCAAATAAAAGTACTTCTTACCTGAACAGTTACTGCATCCACTAGATCAATATTATTTGTTTGGCTGCTAATTTCAATATTTTTGAAAGTTTCGTAAGTTTTTTCTGTATCAGAGTTTTCAAGGTAATCACAATCCTGAAAATAAGTTGTGAATAAGTTTATTAAATGCTCATCTTAGTACCAAACCAGGTTAAATTTTTTAGAAAATAATATAGGTACCTATTTATTCAAATTTTTCTAGCAATCAATTCTTAGGAACTATTTAACAGTAAAAAAAATGATTGTCTGTAAAGTCGGTTTACGGACGATAGTTTAACGTGACAACGTCACATACATAACGATACAATACGATGAGTCATCCTTTTTCGTACGTGCAGCCGGCGTTCATCGATTTATTAGACGTTATCACGTCAAAAAATGTAAACTGCATTTTACAACAAATGTTAAATTATAATGTCTATGTTAAATAATATCAACTTACGTAGGTAATTTGAACTTACAAATAGTTACCCACTTAGAACTTATTTATAGACTTACATCATCCAGAGTAGCATCCTTATTTATTATTATTGTTGGCGACAACGGAAGCGTAGAATATTCCTTAAAGTAGTTATTGTGGCCAGTATCCTGAAATTAACCATGCAAACAGTTGCAGTGCAAGAAAGACATA
This sequence comes from Orthosia incerta, assembly GCA_948252205.1. Lineage (NCBI taxonomy): Eukaryota > Metazoa > Arthropoda > Insecta > Lepidoptera > Noctuidae > Orthosia > Orthosia incerta. The sequence goes on from OX411742.1 coordinate 33,056,652, forward strand.
AAAATCGAAATCGTACTAAATATTTTCGAGATACTGTAGCGTTGTGATGATCTCAACTGAAAATAGTCGAGTGATACTAAATATCACAAATAGTAAGTTAATATGGTTCATAGCCACAACACTAAAAACGCGGACCAACTCTAATTTTCCGGGACGCTATCGCTCGGTCACTTCGATTAAGGTGGAAACATACTATTAAAACCCGACCCGACGCCACCCGACGCGAACCGTGCACATATACAACACGCCACGTGATGCTACAACACGCTTCGCTGGTATCATAGCCAGTATTGCCAGGTCTCGTTTTTTTATCCCAAGTCTGATCTCAATTTAGATTTTAAGGTAAATGAAAAAATTACAATATTTGTTTTTAGTTTGCTTTCCCTCTCCGTAATATCTTTATTTTTATACATTTTATGCAAGATCAGACATAAGACGAGACATTACAATCTATAATATAATTACAGGCGTTTTACTATAAGAATATTCAAAACCTTTAAAAAAAATCTGGTGATTTTGGGATTTGTACCATACCAAGTACTTGACTACCTCATTGAAACTATGATAGGCGTATCGAAAAAGAAGTTTTAAGAGATTGTGGGTTCAAGGGAAATATTTAAACTATAAATATTTCCCTTGAACCCACAATCTCCCAAAAAGTCCATTTCATAACAAATTTGACCCAAATAAGTTAATAACTTATATTATAGCATAAACATAAAAATTACCCTGCTGATTAAACTTTACTCTAAATTAGGGTAAATTACCTTAAGTTGGCACTACTGATCATATCATAACTTTGTTTCTAATACTATGATCACGGTATTGGCCTGAAATCATATCATATAATACTGAGAACCATTTCACTAATTCTATTGATTGTTCATCTGACATTTTAAATGAAAACATACAAAATATATCTTTATGCCAGGAATGATCTCGACTGATTGACGCGTGGCGTTGGATGTTAACTAGAAACACACTGTGTGCGAAGCGTCGGGTGGCGTGTGTGCCCCCTCTCCCGGCAACACGCTGATCCAAACCGACTGGGTGTAGCCGCGTGTGGTTGCGTGTCGTCACATGGCGTGTTGACTATGTGTTTCTGACCACATTAAATATATGGGATGGATTAGTACTTCAACGCGTCAGATGGCGTCGGGTGGCGTGGCGTCGAGTCGGGTTTTAATAGTATGTTTCCACCTTTACGCTGGCTTAGCTGACAAAAGCCTCCAAAAGCTCCCGATCCTCACGACTCTGTGTGCCCCGATCTAGGGTGAGTTCCACATTAGTTAAGGTTACACTAGTCAAAAATTCTTCCATACAAACGTAGTTTGGGGATTATTCCACTGTTTGACGATGTACGTTCAAAATAAAATGTGATATCAATTTGTCTCATCATTATCTAGCCCTGTATGGAAGCAAAAAAGTAAAAATAGAAAATATTTGAAAGTTATAAGCGTCGAAAGTTCCACATTTCGACACTAATTTTAACGCATTTTTGGGCGCAAATAAATACCATAAGAAGACGGAAAATTGCAAAACGGCCTCCATACAGGCATAGATTAGTAGTTCAACCATGCAAATAACTTTATTTTGAACATATAGATTTAGTAGTTTTTTCATGATATCTAGACAGCCAAAGGTCTGTTTATAAAATTTCGCGCGCCCGATTTCGTCCTAAATCATTATCCATTTCGCTACAAATTTGCAAAAGTGTGTATTCGTACGCGAATTAGCTTCCTATTGCTCATCAAAGCATCTATATCTTCCACACTTGTTGCCGGTTGATATAAAATGCATTTTAACCCCGCGCACAAAATAGTTCGTGCCGTTGACTAGTGTACCCTTAAGTGGTTGTAGAGATGTGTCCCTCACTCATGAGGTGCCTCATTTGAGGTACTCGTGATCGCAAATTGAAAGAGTTACTCGAATTTCAACATTGAACCACCTTACTCGTTTACGCGTCCTCACTTCAAAATTGTCATTGACATTATATTGATTATGGCGAGTACTCGCGAGTGAGTATTGAGTGATTGAGTGAGCGAATGAACAGACTTATAGTGCAGCAAACTTATATTTCTTATTTTAGTACAGAATTAGAGAATGAGTGAGGTGAGGACTTTTGAGTTGACGAGAAGTTTTGAAAACACATTAAACATTATGATTTTGATATGTACCTGATGTTTGGTGTGTATGTGTGTGATACCTACTGATGTTTGCTGGGATATTATTTAGATTAAGAAGAGATACAAATAATTATTTTGTGAAATGAGTTGCAGGATAAATAAAACACACGAAGAAAATAAAAAAAAACTGAATGTATTAAATGAGATCAAATAATAAAAAAAATCGTATGGTATCATTCACATATTTGCGTTTAAAAATAAAATCTGGCGCATTTTGTTACCATCCAATCGGTTGCGTCTGGCAGTAACGACATGTCCTGCTTTCGAAAAAACTCTTTCGGAAGGAGTTGAAGTAGCAGGAGTACAAAAGTGTTTTTTGACTACATCATACAGGCGTGGATATATGCGCCTTTTCGTGTACCACCATAATATAGGGTCGTGAGATTTCCTGCTAATAAGAGGCTCATCGAAATATTTATCTACCTCAACGATTGCAGCTGCGATCGGGTTTTGCTTTTTAACTGCATCTACAACTTTAAGATCGAATTCATCCCATATCATATTATGTGGGTTTTGTATGTTTATATCGCTTTGTGAAATATTTTCACTTGTTTCTGAATCAGATTCATTAACCGATGCAATAGATTTAGCCGCTATATTAGATAAATATTTTTTTGCATTATCCACACTACTTTTTTTGTCATCAGGAATCCATATGTCTTAAATCGTGGGTCTAGAAGCGTACTTACGGCAAAAAAAAAAACCACGTATCCATATGTCTTAAATCGTGGGTCTAGAAGCGTACTTACGGCAAAAAAAATGTTTGAGTCTTGAGAGGTGAACGCCTCACACTTTTTATTGAGCAAATTAGCTGAAACTATGATTTGCAATACAGTCACATGCTTTTCTGCACTCATAGTTTCAGTGACTGATTTAAAGTGTTTTTTTTTTTTATTATAGATAGGCTCGCGCTTGACCACTATCTCACCTGATGGTAAGCGATGATGTGGTCGACGGTGTTACACGCTTGCCTAGAAGTAACCTATTCACTCTTGACTTAAAGACCCCGAGGTTGTAGCTATCTGGAAACACAGACTCCGGCAGGGAATTCCACTCCTTAGCTGTACGCATAATGAAAGTATTTCCAAAACGTTTAGTGCGTATGGGTGGGATGTCCACCATGTATCGATGGCGCATTGTCGTAACAAATCACAACATTTCGACAAAACTTCTATGTCGTCGGGGGTCAAATTTGGCGTGTTGGGATAATCGGTGGCAATGGTGGAAATCACACTTCTTTTTATCTCCAAAATCCTCTCGAACATATCGAAAGTAGATTTCCACCGTGTTATCACGTCTTGTTTAACTTTTAGCTGTTTCTAGCTACCCCTAGTTGCTTTTGCATGGTTGTTAGGCGCTCACTAGCCAAAACATTCCTTTGGAAAAGTTCCACTATGGTTTTAACTTTAATTTGAATCACCTTAATTTCTGTTAAACCTGCTTGAACAATCAAGTTTAAAGTGTGAGCAAAACACGGTACTTGCTTCCATTTTAATAGAGAAATGGCAGCTTGGATGTTATTAGCATTGTCAGCAGTAACTGACACTACTTTTTCGATGACATTCCATTCGGTGCAATTTTTTTTAATTAAATCAGCTAAGTTCTGTGCGGTATGGCGTTGTGCGTCTGGAATGCATTCTAACATTACCGCCTTAATGTTGCTGTTTTCATCAAAATGTGCTGTTACGGCAACATACTGACGATGAGAAGCAGAAGTCCAGGCATCCGTAGTTAGGGCAACATATTCCGCTTGTCCTAGTAATTTCGTCACATCTTCTCTTACGATGTTGTAAAATTTTAGTAATAACGCTTTTGATAGCGTCTTTCTTGATGGCGCAACATACAAAGGACACATTTCTGTTATAAATGCTCTAAATGAATCGCTTTCGACGATTGTAAAAAGCAAATAATTTTTGACAATCATTTGTAAGAGCAACTTATTAATGGTTTCCGTTTTCTTTAATGACAGCGGTTTTGCAAAATATTCATTGATTTGATTATATTGTTTACAAACTAGAGGACGACGATTCGGAACGGGAGTTGCTGGTACAAGTTGAGTGGAACCATCGGGGCAGGTGGAAGACGACTCAACTTGAGACGTAGATGGAATCGCGGGTGAAAGGGGTGTAGAAACATTAGTACCGTTATTTATAGCCATACGATCTTCCTGAATCCCAGCTAGGACAAGGGGATGAGTGGATTTTAAATGTCTGGTTAAATTATAGGGGCCTGCACCCCCTTGGCGACAAAATTTTCATGCAAATTGTACACTTGGCCTTATATTCTCCCAAATCCGTGAAAAACTCCCAGGTCTTCGATTTTTATACCGTTGGAGCCATAATCCCGTCGAATATGTAGAAATGGTAAATTTAGAACCAACACCAGCAGCAACAAGTATCTCCACCAAACCACCACCAAAACAAGCAAAAAAGTACGAACACAAGCAAAACAATCCGATTATTTGCAAACACAAAATTCGACGTATTTGTCACAATAATTCACGCCGCGTGCACCTCCAAGGTCAACATAGGTAAACTAAGCTAACATTATTTATTAAGTACTCAAAACGAATTAAAGAAAAAATATTTATATTACTGCTATTACTATGAACCCTAAAATTTTACTATAAACTCTAAAAACATTGGCATTAGATTGGTATTCAATATTCAAGTGTCATTGATTTGTATATTTTGGCGCCTGGCGGTCTAAAATTTATGAGCGAAATAAAATGATATGTGTGAGGGAGACGTAAAAATCGGAATCGTGAGTACTCGTGAGTAGAAGCGCCCGTTCGCCTCGCTTGCCGCTGTCTCGGACAATCGGCTGAGTTCGGCTCGGACTCGGCTCATGAGATGAGTACGCCGACGTACGATGCCTCGCCTCAAATGAGGGGTACCTCGCGAGGTAAAATGAGGTCATCCTCATATAAAATTGATGAGTTACCCATCACTTGATTGTGCCTGTTTATCTGCGCTGGATAACCGATATCGATTCCATCACCTATTTATTATCTGATTTGGCGCTGTCATTGTTGGACGCGTGGCTAAGGGTTATCCTCCATAGGTGTAATGAGTATATATTTCTACTGCATCGAGGTGAGCGTCAGTGTTTTATTGTAAGTGACCACGTTTACTTTATGTTAACACGTTAACTGCCATGTCAGGCACCGGTGCTTGACAGACATAGCACCTGTTAAGGCCATGTCAGTCCCGGGTGACTGACGCCACAGTATATAATTAAGATGATCTCAGGGAGCTGTCCGGCACGTTTAGCTCGTTATTATCTATTAAAATTGACTGTCAAGGCCCTGGAAAAACTATGTTCAACTTGGCCCAACGTTTTTATATTTAGAACTGGATGTTTTATTGGGAAAAATAAAATGCGACACAATGAAACTATAGAAACTTTTTATTGTTCGAAATAATCATATTTTGGGCTTATACAGCTTAGAAAAGTATAAAAAAATGCAATTTAGAGTAATGAAATGCAATAATCAGTCAGAGAGTCCAAGGAAAAGTTACATTGTTTTATGTTCCTCGTTGAAACAAGATAGGCAAAAATGTGGTTCATTAGGGCATTGTGGGCATTAAGTATTCACTTGCTTAGTCTTCTTTCTAGCATAATTTCTGTCTATTGTTTGAACATTTACTTTATAACACCGTGAACAGTACTTTCTAGATTTTTTTACAGGTCCTTCTTTCTTTTTTAGCTCATGCTTTTGCCTCCTATTTCTTGTCAATGGCATGTCAGGATTACTGTTTTCTTTGCCCTACTCTGTTAGATATTTGCACAACTTTTTCCTATATTCTACTATCCCTATTTTAGACTTCGTGGTTTCTTTATAAATCATGTAAGAATTGAGTAATGCAGTGTTCAACAACAGTTCAACACCAAGTTTTCTGTACCATTTTACACTTTTTCTCAAAGGTGTAGAGTATGCGATCATCTGATCACATCACACTCTAGGTACATCGCATGGCACGCGCCGGACGGGTTGCAACCTGCAAGGAATGAACTACGACACGCGTAGGTATTTTTGTTCAAACGGCCGAGCGCTGCACCGAGTGATTTCCCGCGCAAATAAATTGGCGGCCAGCGGACGGTGCCATGTTTTGTTTCGTTTGGGCCTCGTCAGGCACATATGCCAGACATTTTATTTTTTTGCTTTATTTTACATTATAATCACCGGAAACAAATTAAAATAGTCACATAATGTGATTTACTTGAATATACAACCAAAAAACAAAAATAAAAAAAAACGTTATCAAAATTTTACTATGGCAGTTAACGTGTTAATAAATGCTTGCGTGTTCATACTTATTCTAATTTTACATCTGTCAATGTGCTTGCTATGTTTGCAAGTTTCTTACCTGTAAACCGCTGCGATGTGCTGAGCTTTCACCTACAATGCTTCCCACACCGTTCCTTGGCTTAAAAAGGGGAAGAAGCTGGTACATCGCATGCGGTTTGCTGCTAATTGCACCGCATCTAACATGCGAACCCAATGGTGCTTTCTCTTCGTACGGGCTGGAACCCTTGCCTACTGCTGCACGCTACTCGCTTCCTGCACGCTACCAACGCACGCTGGCCAGGTCTTGGCCTGCCTACCTGCGGCCTACCGCCACGCAGCTGGTGCCTACGCAGCCTACCCTGTGCAACCCTAGCCGCTACAGTTCCGGCGGCCTATCGCTGAGCCTGTGCTGACAGCCCCCCGCGTCTGCCACGTGCTGCCAAGGGATGGTACCCTTTTTATGTATTAACTGTGTGTTGGTTATGAGTTCAGAACTATAGTACTTAATTTTACTTACCCGCGACCTAGCTGTGGATCTTTAGTTTACTAAATATATGTATTAACTTGTCCAGCTGTTTTACCTTGCATCTCCCTACTTACCTAACAGCTAGCGGCCTGCGCAAGCTTACCCTGCGCAGACCTAGCCGTTACAGTACTTATTGTAATTATTTTATTAAAATTATTAGGTAGATTAAGTACTTACGCAATTATTTGTGGCTTACTCCACAGGGGTGCGAACAGTTTTTGCGAGGCGTCAGTATATTTATTTTATTTTATTTATTAGTTTGGGAAAACAAACAATTACACACTAGAAATAAACATAACAGTAGGTAGACATATACATATTATAAGTGCGTAACAATCAACCTACATATACAACAAAGTTAACGCAAAACTACATTTTCACCTTGAGGTCTCGCATAAATGCAAATTGATGATAACCGAGTGGCTTCAATCTCTTTCATACGACGAAACCGAGCAAATTCTGGCTAGAATTGCTTAAATGTTTATCTGATTTATTGTGACAAACATGGCACTATCTGTAAATATTTTACACACACTAACACACACACACGCACACACCATCACACCCCTAAACATATATACACCGCGCGCACACCATCATACACACAAACATACATATACAGAAACACTTACTCACTACTGGTATAGGTTAGTTTTGTTTTAAATTATTATTTCGTTTATTCAAATATGTACACATTTTAAATTTACATTTTTAAATATTTCTTTATAAAAACAAATCATAAAAAAAACATTTAAAAATATAAAAAATAATGGTTGTCCGCCGGCATCGGGAACAGGGTCCAAGCTACCGGTGGTTAGGGCTCCAGAGACAGGAACCTCCTCACAATGCGAGCCGTATCGAGGAGTACTGCCTTCTGTATCAGACCTTTGATCCAACCGCCCAATGACAGCCTCGACAGATGGTCGTCGAGGCTCTTGGCCATCAGGCCGTTGGCCGTAACGACAATCGGCACAATGATCGCCGAGTCCACATTCCACATGTCGACAACCTCGTGTGCTAAGTCAAGATACTTGATTTGTTTCTCTTTCTCAGCTTTCACGAGGTTCTCGTCATGCGGGATGGTGACATCGATTATCATTGTGCGGCGCGCTAATCGGTCTATCACCACTATATCTGGCTTATTGGCAACAATAGTCCCATCAGTGATGATAGACCGATCCCAGTACAACGTGACATGGTCATTTTCGAGAACTGGGTCGGGCACATACTTGTAATACGGTACCTCCGATTCCACTAGATTGTACTTTAAAGCAAGTTGCTGGTGAACAATCCTGGCCACTTGGTTATGCCTGTGTAAGTACTCGCCGTTAGCCAGACGAGAACAACCAGAGATAATATGTCTGATGGATACACCCGGACGGTGGCATGCCCGACATATGTCAACCGTCCCGTCCTTCATTATATGTCTCCGGTAGTTATTCGTCAGGATAACTTCGTCCATAATTGCACAGACAAAACCTTCAGTTTCCCCGAAAAGGTCGCCGAAACGTAGCCAGGATACGGACGCTGGAAAATCTACATCGGGCCCATGAATAGCCCGATAGAAGCGCCCGTGTAGCTCCTTGCCTTGCCATACCTCTTTGCGATAGTATTACAGGCTTGCGCCAGTTCTCTTTAGCCATGGACAACGGGGTGAGTCCCTTGTCCACTGCGACCACATCCCGGTGCATACCCACTTCAGCTTTTGAAAAGTATTCTCTCAGGCTGCACACCTCGCGGTTGTGAAGAGTCTTGGCGTTTAAAAAGCCTCGACCCCCACACTTCCGCGGGATGTACAGTCTCATCACCGATGATCGTGGGTGATGCATCCGGTTTGCAGTCAGCAGTGTCCGGACCCTCCTATCGAGGGCGTCAAGCTCGGTTTGAGTCCATTTGAGTATGCCGAAAGAGTACATCAAAACCGGCATGACCCAACTGTTGAAGGCGCGCACCTTATTGCCGCCCGACAAAAGGCTATTTAATACCTTTTTCAGGCGGCCAAAGAAACGCTCCTTCAGCAGTTGCTTCATGTCAGTACTGTTGATGCCCAACGCTTCCGACATACCCAAATACTTGTAAGTTTCGGTCGAGGAGAGGTGTCTAAGGTGTATGGAATCAGAGAGTTGAATTCCCTCGGATTCCATAATCTCCCCTTGCTTTACATGCATGACTGCACATTTTTCCACACCAAATTCCATCCTGATGGAGTTACTGAAGTTTTCAGTTACCTTCAGAAGCTCCGTCAGTTGGAATTTATTGGGGGTAAAGAGTTTCAGATCATCCATGTAAAGGAGGTGAGATATGACCTGACCACCTCTTCTCAACCGATAGCCCAGTCCTGAATCCTCCAGCAGTGTACTTAGAGGATTCAGGGCTAAGCAGAACCAAAGTGGGCTCAAACTGTCGCCCTGAAATATCCCCCGCTTAATCCATACAGGCTCATCATCCCCCTGAATCGGTCGACATCCTGGATATCGAAGGACTGTCTTCCATTGCCCCATACATGACTCAAGGAAGGTGCATAGAGTTGCATCTATTTTGTACAACTCCAGCACCCTCATGAGCCATGTATGTGGTACAGAGTCTTAGGCATTCTTGTAGTCTATCCAGCATGTGGACAGATCCTTGCGGGATCGATGAACCTGCTGGCTTATGGCCATGTCAATGAGGAGTAGCTCCTTAGTGCCGCGAGACCCATTCCTACATCCATTCTGAGAGGTAGACATTATTGAGTTATCTTCAATGTGTTTATAAATTTTTGCTCTCAGGATGGATGTAAGAAGTTTATAAACCGTTGATAAGCATGGTATTGGTCTATAATTCTTGGGTTCCGCGGGACTACCTGTCTTATGGAGCAGGTGGGTAATTCCTGTTGTTAAAAACTGCGGAAGCGACCCAGACTCTAAGCATGACTGGAATTGAGATGCCAGAAACGCGTGTGAGCTGCTATACCATTTTAGCCAGAAGTTATGCAGTCCGTCCGGTCCCGGCGACTTCCAGTTCGGTAGCGGACGAACTGCTTTGGCTACATCAAATGGACTAATTATTGCTTTTTCCATTTCTGGTATAGCTTCACACACGCGCTCGACATCACGCATCCAGCCACCCTCAGTGTGACAGACGGGTACCGACCAGATGTTTCGCCAGAATGTACTCGTGGCGACATCATCCGGGCGGCACACGTCAGTCACACTTTGTTCAGGTCGCTCCCAAGTTCTGTATACCCACCTCTCATCACTCTGGAACATGCGATTCTGCGAGTACCGGTCAACCCGCCGCTTATACCGCCGAATACGGCTGGCCCATGCACAAACTTTCTGTTTCAGGAAGTCGATGCGCTCCGTGACACGGGACATGTATTCTCGAGGACTGATTCCAGTCCCCGAAAATGCCCGCCTCACGAAGCGCATCACACGTGGTCGTGTGTTGCCCTCCCTGAAACAGCATAGTTTGCCGATGAGTACCCTAGCCCCATCGATACGCCGTTCGATCCTGCACTGCCAGGCTGGCACGGCAGGCTTTGGCCGCATAGCTTCCTTTGGAAACTTAACTTTGGCCAAACGACATGCCGCAACAGCCCCGCAATACAGGATTGAGTGCGTATCAACAATGTTCTCGCTGCTTTCAAAGATGTTCTTAAGCAGCGAGTCCAAGGCACACACCAGCGCACTATTCTTCTTGTGCATAGGCAACCGTGGTAATCGGGGCCTAAGTTCAGTCGGTGTTGACCTATACTCGCGAAGCGCATCTTCCAGAGCGCTCCTCAATCTTTCGTTGCACTGGCTACTTACTGTGGCAACCCTATCATCTGCCTCATCGTTAACAAGATTGGACCGCGGCGGGATCACAATAGTGGCTGGCGGTGCCGCGGTCTATGTCGGGGTTGAGACGATTTGGTTGCTCAGTACTTCTGAGCGCAGCCTATCAAGTGCGGCGTCATCTAACCTGTGATTACGCTGGATGACCCGCACCTGATCCGACAATCGTTGGGCCGAGACGTTTACGGTTGGTTCTAGGTCCTGAAACAGAGACAGCATCCTAACACGCAGTGAGGTTAGTTCCCCCCTCTGTAGACCCGTAAAATGCGCGCATGACGTTCTCATTCATACTTTGAGTCCATTTCATGCGCTGCACACAACCACAAAATTGGCATTTAATACAAACCAAAACTAATGAAATTTGGTTGTTTGTTCAATATTTTTGAGATTTCGACCCATAAATGAGGAGAAAACTGCATTTTTATCCCACCAGATGTCGCATGATCGACTTTGCCTAATGTTTATTTATTTATTTAAACTTCATGTACAATAGTGGTACATAGGCGGACTTAATGCCACTAATAATCAAACTATTTTGGATCAACGTTATCAACCATAGTACAGAAGATCAGTTCTTTTTAACTTTAATGAAATTAAGGCAAAATAAGTGTCTATTTGAATTGAGTAGATTTTTTAACATAAGCACCACAACTGTATCAAATATATGTATTACTTGGATTAATTTTATATATCAACTTTGGTCAAAAATAAATATATGGCCAGATAAAGATTTGGTTCAGTATTATATGCCAGATCATTTAAAAAAATATAATGTTAATATTAGGGTAATTTTAGATGGTACAGAAATTCATGTACAGAAACCAAAACATCCTACTGCTCAGCAGGCATCATGGAGTAGAAAAAAAACAAAAGAAAAAAAGCAAACAAGCACGGAAACACTTTAAAGGTACTTGTTGGTGCTACTCCAGGAGGCCTGTTGTCCTATTGCTCCCCTGCATATGCAGGATCTGTAAGTGACAGACAAACTGTGGAAAGAAGTGACCTAATACAGAAGTGTGAAAGTGGTGATGTTATTCTGGCAGATCGTGGATTCAATATTCAAGATATGTTTGCTGAAAGTAATGTTACTGTTAATACTCCAACATTTTTGAAAGGTCAGACCCAATTACCAGGCTTAACAGTATTAAAGGATAGAACTTTAGCAAGTAAAAGAGTACATATTGAAAGGTTGATTGGTCTTACTAAAACCTATAAAATGCTTAAAAGTGAATTAGATCACAATTATATTCCTATAGCAAGTAAAATATTTTTTATTTGTGTCATGTGTTGTAATTTTAGAGAGAGTATAATTAAAAATGAAAAATAAAAGACAAAGAATATTCTACTTTTGTTTTATTAAAGAATAATTTTTATAAAAATATTTATTAATGATTTCAGGTTTTAAATCACATTCGTAGAAATTGTGAAGTCCTCGTACCATCTCCTCTATGTATGATTCATCTCTATTAACAAAACACACCTGGATTTCTTTAAATGTATATACAATCAAATTACAATATTTTCTTCCTGTGCACAATAACTGTCCTTGGATTTGTGCATAATATGGATGGTTTCTTTTTAAACTTAGTTGCCCATTACTGTATTCTAGATACGGTACAGTAACTGTATTTATCGGCATGAACCTTGCACTATAGGGGCACTTGACCTCTACAACAGTCTCTTCACCTATGAGCCCATCTGGAGAAGCTGCAAGGAAGGGGTATTGCAAGCATATGAAGAGACCACACTTTTGCACTTTTAATTGAATTGAAATACAGAACTGGGCACTTTTAAATATTTGTATTTGCCTTACGGGGTAAGCACTGGTCCTGGTTGCTTCCAGAGATTAATGAGTACTAAACTGAACCATATACCTAACACCATTGTGTTTATAGACAATATTTATTTGTGTGGAAAAGATATCAATGACATGACTAAAACATTAGAATCTGTTCTTACAGTGCTAAAAGAGTCAGGCTTAAAAATTAAGCCTCAAAAATGTAAATTTTTCCGAAAACAAATAGAGGTATTTGGTTATAGTATAGACAAAGAAGGAATAAGTGTTATTAAAGAAAATATATAGATCCTATATTGTTGTTGCCAGCTCCAGAGAGTATCACAATGCTTAGGTCATTCCTGGGTAAAATCAATTATTACTCACGATTTCTTAAGGACATGGCAACCATAATAGCTCCGTTATATGAGTGTACTAAATTTAAAAAATTCAAATGGACTGCGGAGTGTCAGCGTTCCTTTGAAGCCATAAAAAAGAAATTAATATCAGCCCAAAGCGTGATTCATTATGATCCATCATTGCCACTAATATTAACATGTGATGCTTCAGCAGTCGGTTTTGGTGTTGTATTGTCAAATCGTGGGACTGACTACATAGTGAAACCAATTGCATTTGCAAGCAAAAAGTTAAATGACAGAGAAAATAAATATAGTGCTTTAGATAAAGAAGCGATGGCAATCATCTTCGGCATAACCAAATTTTATAACTTCATATATGGCAGGCAATTTGAACTTGAGACTGATAATGCTGCATTAGTTAGGATTTTTGGACCAAACAAAGCAATTCCAAAGATGGCTGCCAAACGCTTGCAACATTATGCTATATTTCTATCAGCGTTTACATATAAAATCAGACACATACCTACTAACAGGAATCCGGCCGATTATATGTCTAGAATTCCTTTAGAAAACAAAAACAATACAATTCTAAATGATAAATTTGAGGTAAGTGCTAACTACATTGATAGTTGGGACAATGAAAATAAAGAAATAATAAATTGGGAAATTATACAAAACGAAACCAAGAAAGACAAATTACTATCAAAAATATTGAGATATAGCTATGATGGTTGGCCAGATGTTAAGTTAATAGAGACAGAAATGAAACCATTTTATATAAAGAGGAATGAAATCAGCATTGATAGGCATTGCTTGTTTTGGGGTCATAGGATAGTAATCCCAAAATCTATTAGAAAATATATACTTGTTGAGCTTCATAAGAGCCATTTTGGTAGCAGCAGAATGATAGATATTGCGAAATCTTACTTTTGGTGGCCAAAATTAAATGAAGAGATAATTGAGTTAACAAATAAATGTATAAAATGTTTATCTTATACTGGGTGGCGCAAAAGTAAAGACCCTATTTGGTTCAGCTATAACATTTTTTCTAAATTAGAAAACTAGATTTAGATTTTTTTAAATGTATATTTGTGCCATTAAATTTCGTACCATTAGGATTTAAAGATGATGTCTTTTAAATGGTGACCTCCAGAGTTGATACACATTTGAGCCCTATTTATGACATTTTGCATAACTTGCCGTAACACTTCCTGCGATATGTTCGTTATTTCTTGACGAATGTTTTCTTTTAGAGCTGCGAGAGTCTGTGGCTTGTTCACTTACACCCGAGATTTCAAAAAACCCCAAAGAAAGAAGTCTGGACTGGTCAGATCGGGTGATCTTGCAGGCCAAGGCAAATCGCCAAAACGAGAGATAACTCGGCCTGGAAAAGCGTCCCTCACTAAGTCCATAGTGTCGCGCGCTGTGTGTGCCGTAGCGCCGTCTTGTTGAAACCAGATGTGCTCCAGCCCCAATTCGTCCAAACTGGGTATCAAAAACTCACGTAACATGGTTCTGTAGCGTTCTCCAGTGACAGTTATCGCATTGCCTCCAGCGTCTTCGAAAAAATAGGGTCCGATCACTCTGTCAACACAGATGCCACACCATACAGTAACTTTTAGTGGGTGTAGAGGTGTTTCTTGAATAATGCGCGGATTATCAGTGCCCCAGAACCGAGTATTCTGCTTATTGACATGCCCTGAGAGATGGAAATGCGCTTCGTCACTCATAACCAATTTTGAAGGAAAATCATCCTCTTCAAGGTTGAGGTTTATGACGCGCTGGCAGTAATCTAGACGAGCTCGGTGGTCAGCAGGCAGCAGCTGATGAGTCATTTGAGTTTTATACGGGAACATCTTTAAGTCTTTCACCAAAATACGCTGCAGGGTCCGTCTGGAAATGCCCAATTGCGTGGCACGTCGCCTCGTTGATGTTTCTGGACACTCTTCCACATCTTCGCGCACAGCATCGATATTTTCAGCTGAACGGCCTGTTCTTGGTCTCCCAGACTTAGGTCTATCCAATGTTGAGCCAGTTGCTTCAAGGCGTGTGGCAAAGCGTCGAATTGTGCGACCAATCGGTGCCGGACGGTGGGGAAATCGTCGACGAAATTCACGTTGTGTTCTTATCACTGATGAATTATTCCGTAAGAACATTGACACAATTATTCCACGTTCTTGGGGAGTAAAACGGTCCATGTTTATTTTCAGTGTATTTTACATTTGTTCACTACACAATTTTCAACAACAGAATGACAGAAAATGTCATATAAAAAAAAAAAAAGTATTTTCTTTAGTGCCAGTACTTTTGCGCCACCCAGTAGAAATACCCCAGCTAAAACTAACTTAAAACCATGGCCAGTACCTCCATCGCCCTGGTATCGCATTCACGCTGATTACCTTGGACCCTTATTTGGGAAAATGTTCTTAATAGTTATAGACAGTTATAGTAAATGGCCTGAGGTTTTCCAGATGGCAAATATTGGAAGTGGTCTAACCATTCAAAAATTTAAATAAATCCATCTAGTTACAGATAATGGCACCTCCTTTACTAGCCATGATTTTAAAGCATTTTGCATGAATGTAGGCATCAAACATACATTTACACCTCCCTACCACCCAGCCACTAACGGAGCGGCTGAACGGTTTGTGGAGACATTTAAAGCAAATGTAACTAAAATAGTTGAAAGTGGCAAATCTCTTAACTATGCAATTAGCATATTTTTGGCTGATTACCGAGTCACCCCCCACAAATCCACTGGGGTCTCGCCAGCTCGACTTATGCTGGGGAGAGAATTAAGGAACCGATTCTCTTTATTAAGACCAACACCAATATATCAAGATCTGTTATTAAAACAAAATAAAGCTGTAGATTCTCACGGGGGCCCCAGAGATGTTCACTTCAAGGTAGGGCAAAAAGTTATGACTCGCGATTATAGAAAGGGTCTGAAGCCCTGGGCTGAAGGCACTGTCATTGAGGAGTCCATTCCTGGAGCCACCTATTTCATTGATGTCGATGGGTTAAGATGGAAGAGACATGTTGACCAAATAATAAACTGCAGTCAAAGTTTATAAATAAATATGTTATATCTGTTACATTACATTAATAATGTTGTTAACTAATAATAATTTCACCTAACTATAATATGTGATTACCTGTACCAGATATCCGTCTAGTTAACATCATATTTAAAAATGACGTAAACTTAGATTTAATAACCATTTTTGTATGTTGAGTTTTCGAATAACGATGTAGTACTAAATATGTTTTTAATATAAGGTAAAAGTTTAAGTCTATGTAAGCGGGGAAGAGTGTGGTATATTGACTCGTTCATATTCCTTTGTTCATACATTCACTCTGGGATTGGTTCTCTTGGCCTAGCGTTCTGACCGGCTATGTATCTGTTGTTACTATTAAATACGTTATAAATAAAATAGAGTGTTAACTGAAGTGATTGTGTTATTAATTAATTGGCCTTCACCGTTGACATCTCAAGATATAATAATAAACTATGTACCTAACCTAATACATAAGCGCTCCACCAGACGTAACTCCACTTTTAATTGAGAAACAGTCCAAAAATAATACATTTTGATAATAAAATTAGTCGAAAACAGCAATAACAAATTCACTCAAACGTCAACACAAACACTACAAAGCAGAGTCGATGCTAGCGACATCTATGTCGATCTTTGAGTTTAACTCCCCATTGAGGGTCATGAATAAAAATTGTTGCTAATAATTACTCTGTTTTTTAATATCTTTATCATCATCTATTGGACCATATGTTCAATTATGTATTGTCAGAGGTTGTTCAGAACTTGCGTGCGTTCCGGTTTTGTTATCGTCATAACAAATCATTCCGCCATTATTTACTATGACACTTGTAATGACCAATCAGACCTACAACCGGAGGAACATATTCCACAGCAGCTATCAGTCTTTTGAGAGCTGATACTAGAATGGGTAAGTAATCAGGTGCGGCTGTACTTTAAGTTCAGTCGTGCGCTGAACTGCCAGATTTTAATAGGTTTAGAAAAATAAATAAAAATGTTTAGTAATATCTGATGTAACGTTCGTCATAATTTCGTGAATATTGAATACAATATTCACGAAATTATGACGAACCAATTTAAGCTCTTTGCTAAAGTAAAAAGACGTATATTGCTGTAAAAAATATTCCCCGTGCGGTAGGCTAAAGCGCACGGTGAGAGGTCATACAACTTCTACGAGAAACAAGCGAAAACGCCTGGCGCGTGAGACAGAGATTGTTCAATAGAAATAGTAAAAGCCTGAACGTTTGCTGCTATTATCGCTGAAGAGTCGTCAGTAACAATCTCGTGAGGGGCAGTACGTACTTTGATTGTGCCATTTTTTCAACCATGACAATATAGAATCCGTTGTGAGGTTATCAGTAATCAATTGGCAAATTGCTGTCGACTTAATAGTTGAAGACGTTGCCATGGCAACATATATATACGTTTCGTTAACAGAGATCCATCTGGGAGTGTGATCGTTCGGAAGAATGATCCAGTTGCATCTATAGTCATTGTGACATGAGGAATTTTCTCCAATTACGCCCTGTAGTATTGGATTTGTTGTTCACACCAGTTGTGCACAGATGAAAGCTCGGTACCAAAGTGAACTCGTGAATTAAATTTTGGTATGTTGCCATTATCGACATCATGAGAATGCTCATGATTGGGTCAGAGTGCAGTCGATCACTTTGCCTTTTCTCGTGTTTCACTTTCCTCAAAGTTTTTATCTTTGGTAGCACTGGAGAGTTTACAGTATAATCAACTTTGATGACTACGAAAGCAATTTCTTTGTGGACAACTGTTGCGGGTTTATATTGCAATTTTTTCCCTAGTTGTCCTCTTTTCTAAGGTGTGAGCTTCGTCTTCTTGTTTTGATTGTGTGGCATTCTATTATCGGTTTTAAATAGAGTGCAGGTCATTATCACTGTTTTGTCTGTTGCTGCTTTGCTCGTTATTGCCGATATGCATCTACATTGTGAGCACTTTCTTTTAATCAGAACATTGTTGTCTTCGTCCACCCGCTTAGTTTTGAAAATCCATGTGCATGGAAGCCTTGTACATTCCCACAGTTTCTCGCGTAGTAAGCAGGCCCACTTGTACTTAGGTAGTGTTTTGTGCTTTTTATGTGTTGAGGTAGTATTAGGATCACGCCTGACGTAATTAACTGAGAGGGGTTCCACTTTCTTCCAGTCATATACATCCAGTCAAAATGTGAACTCTTTAACACTTTCTACTTCTTTGTGGTATATTGCACAGGTGAAGAATCTGTGCTACGGCACGAAGAAGTTGAGGTGCTTTGTGTGAGTGAACTTTCTTCATCCTATCGTTGGCCAAAAATCATCTTGAAATTTCTCTTCAGTCTCATGAACAACAAATAAGGCGTTATTTAATTGTTCAGTTCTTGAGCAATAGTTGTAAATATACGATTTTTGTATGAGATTTTTTCATTTCTGCAAGTAGCTGCATATTTGAGAAATTTGTTTTCAGATGCACCGCATCAATTTTCTGTTTTCTACCTTTTACAATTTTTCTGTAACAATATAATAATTAAAATAATATTGACCAACACCTCTTGAGGCGGTTGGATCAAGGGCCTCATTCAGAACGCAGTACTGCTATATTTCTTCGTTTTTTTACACCGACTTCAGAAATGAAAGTTTTTTCGGTTTGTTTGTTTTGTTTAGGCAGTCAGTTTATTTTTTGTTGAAATGATTTTTATTTCTCTATTTTAGTTTTGGTACCTTATAATTCCACGAAAATCATTTATAACCAGACGACTTCTCATAACGATTCCAACAAGCCTAAATACGACTGGGTTTCATTGTTTTATTACGGAGTTCCGGTGTCTACCTTCTGGCTTCATCACCAGATAAGTTCGATGTTACCATTTTCATTAAAACCATTTATTTATTTGAATTTGCTTCATCACAGTAACTTAACTATTCGAGATATCTCATACCTAAAATAAAGTTATCATTGAGAAGGTCCAGTGGCCATCTTCAGTTCCACTTCACCAAATTATACTTTCTGAATGCAAATACTCAGTTAGTCCCGCTATGCTCTAGTCCCGCAATGCTCGACTCAAGAAATACCTACTAAAAAGTGCCGCTATGCACAAACCTTTTCGATTCTACGTAAACAATAGTTGGAAAGAAAAGTGTTTGAATTCAATTCAATTGAGCAGGAAGCTGATAAATATTGAAATTAAACTAAAAACATCGAAATCTTAGTTCGAAATATTTTTAGGTTAAGTTTCTCTTGTGCGGAAAGACGTTTCGTTTTTCACAGTACTATGGAATGGATGGACACTTTGTGTTCTTGACAGTCAGAGAGCTCATTTATAGGGAGCTGGTTTGGCTGTAGCGCGAGACGTTCATAGGTGCGTCAGGATTCGATATTTAAAAACACTTAATAGATTTAAGTATGGCTTATAATCAATCACACAAAATTACAAAGTAAACTTGCCTCAGGCAAGGCACAAAGAGAACAGGGGCGAACATTTGAGTGTCATAGTCATAAAGACTATGACGCTCAAATGTTCGCCCCTGTTGTGCTCACAAAAACACAAAAGTGCTCGCCTAGCTTGCCAGCGGTTCGGCAAACTCGCTTGCTGGCTCACTATTGGCTCAGCCCTTTTGCGTCGTTATTTAAGTGGTTGCACATGCGAGCGTCATAGAATAAAAACTTAAACTATAAAAAGTAACAAAGATACCCTAAAGCTAAAAGTTAAACAATTATAAAATAACACGCACGGAACAATTCTGTATTAAATTTGATCTATATCACAGTGCGTCGTGCACATATCTCCCGCCGTCGCCGTCAGGCGACTCAATGGGGAGCACGACGATGCGTTTAGTAGGCCTCCGCAGGACGTGGCCGCCTTTGGTAATCACGTCGACTATTCTAACCTCACCGTCCTTGCCTGGAAGCACCTGGGTTATGCGTCCCTTGGGCCAGGTTTTGCGCGGGAGGTTAGAGTCACAGATTATGACCATGTCTCCGACCTTGGGTGGGGCGCCGCGGCTGTGAGGCTCCTGCCGGTTTTGTAACAGCGGCAGGTATTCGCGCATCCACCTTCGCCAAAATACGTCGGCGAGGGCTTGGACGCGCCGCCATTGTTGGCGCGCTGTGATGTCTGATTTGGTGAAGGTGCCCGGTGAGAGCACGTGAGAGTTTGGGCCAATCAATATATGATTTGGCGTGAGGGCCTCAGGCTTGTTCGGTGCCACAGTTACGTGCGTCAGAGATCTAGAATTTACTGTATTTTCCACCTCTACCAACAGGGTATAAAGTGTCTCCTCTGTTGGATGAACCTCTCAATGGGGAGCACGACGATGCGTTTAGTAGGCCACCGCAGGACGTGCGTCAGAGATCTAGAATTTACTGTATTTTCCACCTCTACCAACAGGGTATAAAGTGTCTCCTCTGTTGGATGAACCTCTTTTAATGTGACGTTCAATGCTTCTTTCCCTGACCTCACCATCCTCTCCCATGCTCCGCCCATGAACGGCGATGCGGGAGGTATGTACTTCCATCTTATAGACCGCGCATCGGACTCACACTTTGAAGCACTTAAGGCGCTTTTACCTAACTCTTTATCGGCCGCCTTAAAACATGTGGCGATGTCACTCCATATTTCTTTGGGACAACTTCTCCTAGCTATAAATCGTCTAAGTGCAGCGATGGCTGAGTCCGCACTCAGTGTTTGTGCTACCTCTAGATGTATGGCCCTACAGGTAAGACAAGTAAATAGCGCTCCATATCTTTTCTCCCTATGCCTACCTACAGCCATTGATATGGGCCCGAAATAATCAAAGTCCCGTAAAGGTCGTACGTGATGGGCTAAACGAGGGTACGGTAAGTCACCAATAGAGGGGAGCTGGCTTTGCCTTCCTTATTCTACACGGCAAACAACTTTTGATAACATCCTTAACAGACGGACGTAGTCTTATTATCGATGATGCAGACTCGTGTACATGGCTTATATATAATTTAGTATACCTATGTCCACCGTCTAATATACAAGGGTTTTTAAGTTCTTCATTTACGTTTATTGCGGCTGCAACACGACCGCGTAGACGTAATATCCTGTCATTATCAAAATACATACTTATCGCGGCTAGTTTGCTATCGCTCGGCGGTGCATTGTTTAATATTATTGCGCCTATTTCTTTTGAGAAACTATCGGTCTGTGCGCGTTTGATCTTCAGTTATTCCGCTGCCAATGAGTATTCGGCCGGTAGCGGTATGTATGTATTGTTGTTTCCACTCCTGAGCATTCTTCATGGGCCCATAGCTTACAACATAGACATTGGATCCATGATTCACCTCTGTTGTCCATAGAATAGAGAGACTCGCAATACAAGCACTTCGCGTCAGAAAAATTGCGTCTATCTGGACTTTCATCAGAGCTGTCCTCGTACAAAGGTTCATTTTCTTCCTCCGAGCTAGATATTTGTACATCCATTATTTTGGTCTTTTTGCCTTTGCCTTTCTGTTTTTTGCCTTTACCCATATTAGTCTTTTCTTTTTTTTTCTTTAACGAGTCTTTCAAGTCGTTTTTCCTTTCTCCCCGGCATACCGAACCTTGACCTTCCTACCGTCGAGATAGATGTCCAGTGTTCTGAGTGGAAGGGATCGGTTGTGGCACGCGTGGCGTCGTCGGCCATGTTGTAACGTGAAGGAAGCCATCTCCATTGGTTTTTCTTGGTGATTTCTTCAATCTCTGCTATGCGATGGGCAACGAATGTTTTAAATGTGCTTGGCTCTGCCCTTATCCATTATTGATCGCGTAGTCGCGTTCCAATGCGACTGTTTGGGCTAGTCGCGCTCCTAGCTAGGCTGTCTGCAGCTCCTATATGGGTATATAGGATTTAATGGCGCCACTCTTGGCTGCCGCTAGTGCCACATAGATAGTGCCGTTAGGTCGTTCCGTTCGCCAATACACCGCCGCTACGTAGGCCTCCTCGCTCGCATCTACGAACGTATTTATTTATTTATTTAATACTTTAAGCACATAAACGTACAGAGGCGGACTTAATGCCCTAGGCATTTTCTACCAGTCAACCTTTGGGTGATGGAGAAACAAATAGTGGTAGGTGCAATTACGATAGTAAAATGTATTTGAATACAAGACCTAAATATAAACTATAAATAAATTCAATTAATAAAACGTATGTAGTTCGCGGGCGGTGACTTCACCATAGTCGTAGCAGCGTGGTATTCGTAGGCTTTTAATGTCGCGAAGCGACTCCATCCATTGTTTCCATTGTGGTTGTAGTTCATCTGGTAGAGGCTTGTCCCAATCGGTTTTATATCGCCAATTGTTTTGTAATATTCTTTTAGCCGGGATAGTGGCCCGTGTGGAAGGCACTGAATCGGTTGCGCACCCAAGTAGGCCGCTGCAAATATAATTTGGAAAAATGGGGATTATTGGTCCATCGCACGCTGGGTGCGATTGCGGTGCTCCTGTACAGACTATGCGTCACTTGCTGAAGTGTCCCGACTGTCCATTCACTTGCACCTTGGATGACCTGTATAATGCCTCTGACGATGCAATAAACGTGGCCACCTACTGGGCCCAAATAGTTTGATCAAATGTACCATCGAAACGAAAAAGAAAGAAGCCGGGATGGTAACAGGTGATATTAAACCTAACGGGTCAAAGTTTGTCATGATCATACTTAGCGCCTCACGTTTAGTAGGTGGGCGCGTATTTTTCAGAAGTCCATCGGGCGTCTTGTTTTTATTTATTTTAAATACAAAGCAGTCTTCTTTTGTATTCCATCGTAGCCCTAATGCCATTTCATCGTCATCGCCGCCTAATATTTTTGTAGTGTGTGTAGGCGCGGTGTCGCTATTCACTATGTTCGTATTGTTCGATACCCATCCACACAAGTGAAAGTTCGCTTGCATGTGTATGTTATCAACTTGTTTGATTATTTCCTTGGTTTCTGTTTCGCTGGGATATCTTTGGAGATAATCATCCATATAGTGATTGCGTTTTATCGCTAACACTGCTGCTGGGTACCTGTCGGCGTAATCGCTAGCGTTGCGGTTTTTCACGTACAACGCTGTACACGGGGACGACGTCGCACCGAAGATAACTGAGGTCATGCGATATTCCTCCGGCGAACCCCGCCGGTCACCTCGCCATAAAAACCTAAGCGCGTCGCGATCTTATTCTCTTATTTTTATTCGCATAAACATTTCTTTTATGTCTGCTGAAACGGCTATTTTTTTTCTGCCTGAAGCGCATCAATATTCCGGGTAGCGACTGTAATAAGTCAGGTCCCGATAAAAGTAAGTCATTCAGGCAAACACCCACAGTGCTTGCCGCTGCACTAGTCGCGGTGGTTAGTGCGGCTTAGCTGGGTTGACTACTGGGAAGTGAGGCAGGTACCACGTCTTGTCTGTAGTGGGCGCACTGTCTGCCTTTTCTGCGTATCCCGAGGTGAACAGGTTGTCTAGGCGTTCTACATATTTAGTTTTCAGGATAGGATCACGATCCAGGCGTCTCTCTAGGTTCTCTAGGCGTTTTAGGGCACCTAGGTAATTGTTAGGTATCCTAACTTCGTCCTGCTTCCAAAGTAGTCCCGTTTAGAAGCTCCCATCGGGTAACCTGCGACTTTTTTGCTCTAATACTCGTATCTGAAGCGCCCTTTGTTGTAGGTCGTCCTTAGGTATCCTAGGTCCGATACCTAGGGATTCCACCTTGAATAAATTCTTTATTTGTGCTTCTAGCGAATCGTCAAGTTCTGTCTTCTGTACATGTCCACAAAATACTGCTGTGATCTTATTTATCGAGTACTGGCAGCTAGGCACACTTTCTATCTTAGAAAAATATATGTGTGAGTCACAATACGCGTCTTTATAAGATATCCACTCACCGGGCTTTCCGTCGAAGTATGGCAGCTGCTGTATGTACTTTGGCGGCTCGCGCGTGCTGCGCGTGGCCTGCGCTAGCGCCGCGGCGAGCGTCTCCACATCAATAATTTTGTCACTGACTACTTTCTTATTCACTGTATTTCCCGTTTTCACTGCGTTCACTATGTTGACCGGGTGTACGCTTTCTTCGGCGTCGTCAATCTTCGTCACGTCGACAGTGTGCCTCCCGCCGCCATCGTAGGGCGGCGGTCGGGCTGCGCCGGGCGCGCCATTCACGACCCTATTCTCACGGAGGCGAGGTCTTCCTGGTCGTCATCTTCTTCACTCGAGTCTGCTTCCGCTTTGAGTCGTTGCAAGCGAAGCTCTTGCAGCTCCTGTTCAGCCTGTGCTTGTTTTACCTTCATCTCTGCCAGCCGCTCTTTCGCCTCGAGCTCTGCGAGGAGTTGTTTCTTCCGTGAGGTTGTGGTGCGGCGTGACCGGGTGTCGCCAGGTCTCAGCGTTTTGTATGAGCTGATAGCCTCAGCCTGGTTGGTCTTGGTGCTGTGTGATTTGCTGGTGCCGGTGCCAGTGACTGTCGTTCCTGATAAGTCACCATCGAAGGATCCCGTGGAGTCTGTTCTTGTCTCGAATCTCCGCTACGGCTACGTGTTATTACCATTTTGACGGTTACAAATTCGGTTCTCGCTGCTAAGCACCTATATTTGGCTACGGAGGACCAGAGTTCTTGACAGTCAGAGCTCATTTATAGGGAGCTGGTTTGGCTGTAGCGCGAGACGTTCATAGGTGCGTAAGGATTCGAGATTTAAAAACACTTAATAGATTTAAGTATGGCAATCAATCACACAAAATTACAAAGTAAACTTGCCTCTGGCAAGGCATAAAGAGAACTGGGGCGAACATTAGAGCGTTTATAACGCTCACAAATACACAAAAAAGATGCCACAACAACGATGCAAAAGTGCTCGCCTAGCTTGCCAGCGGTTCGGCAAACTCGCGTGCTGGCTCACTATTGGCTCAGCCCTTTTGCGTCGTTATTTAAGTGGTTGCACATGCGAGCGTCTTAGAATAAAAACTTAAACTATAAAAAGTAACAAAGATACCCTAAAGCTAAAAGTTAAACAATAATACAATTACACGCACGGAACAATTCTGTATTAAATTTAATCTATATTACAGTGCGTCGTGCACACTTTGTTTTTAAAATAAATGAAGCGACGTTTTAAGTGGCGGCAAGGCGAATGTGCTATAGTATGATGAAACGCAACGTTTATTAACTTTTTTTTCGCGAAAGTAACAGAATTTACATACATACTAGGTTTTATTAATTTACTTCTTAACCCTACATTACTACTCATGTTGCGAGGTACAAAGTAACTACTCATACGCCCGCGAGGCGCATCATATTGACTAATGGTTTTATTCAAAACCTATAAGTATGGTTGATATATTTTGACTGTTTCTATAATTGTGTATATTACTAAAAGCACAATTTTAAATAATATTTATATATTTTTATTATAAAATCTTTAATCAAATAAATCTTAGGAACTAAGGCAATTAAACAGTCTTCTCATTAAAAAACAAAAAAAAACAACTTAAACTCTACGCTTCTCTTAAAAAATAGTAAATTTGTAGTAATTAACTAAAAAAAACTAACAAAGTAACAAAAAAAATATTTTAGATGCATTCGATATGTTGGGTATGAGAGCCACCAATAATATGCCAAACTACCAGTTAAAACGATATCTATACTAGTATGTAGGGGGTAATCTCTGGAACTAATGATCCAATTCTAAAAATTTTTTCACTGGTAGAAATCTACATTATTCCTGAGTGCTATAGGCTATATAACATCACGCTACGACCAACAGGAGCGGCGCATAAATGAAAAACGTTGCAAAAACGGGAAAGAATATTACTTTTTGAGGGCTTCCGTTGCGTACGCTGCGTAAACGGTTTCAGTTATGCAATCATGTATGTAGGGTAGATAGGGTAGGTGTAGGGCAGGTGTAGGGTAGGTGTAGGTTAGGTGTACGGTAGGTGTAGGGTAGGTGTAGGGCCGGTGAAGGGTAGGTGTAGGGTAGGAGAAGGGTAGGTGTAGGGTAGGTGTAGGGTAGGAGAAGGGTAGGTGTAGGGTAGGGTAGGTGTAGGGTATGTGTAGGGTAGGTAGGATAGGGTAGGTACGTAGCCAGTTGACGGGAGCGAAGCCGCGTGGGACAGCTAGTTTATTATTAAATAGTAAGTGATGAACTAGCCGCGCGGGGTCGGGGCTTTCTCGCACCGAGAAGCGTGCGCGCAGTCCCACGGCAATGATGGCTCTGAAGCACGGCATGCAAACTTAGAACAAAAATATTCAACCTTATACTCTATGGTTGGAAGTTTGGAATACGTCAAGTTTCCTCGCCCCCTTCTAACATTCTTCACCCCTCTTTCACCCAGTCCCAAAACCATAGACAATTTACAAATGTCATTGTCAAATTTAGGCGTTTTTCGATTTTTTTTGACTTTTCCGCCATTGGCGCTGTGGCGGAACAATAAATATTGGACCACCACCTTACATTTTAGAGCGGAATCGCTCCGCTCATGAATCTTGGGCCAAACGAAAATCACACGATAGTTTGCACCGAGTGACCGCACGCTAACATGTACTTCTACCGGCGGACGAGCCGGGCCGCGGACCGACAGTCTTCATTCGCTCGCCTACCGTACCATTCGGATCGCGCCGCGCTAAACTTTTTATATTTTAGTATACTGTATAATTTCAAGTGTCCATGTAATTTAATTTAAATATAACTTTCTAACTCTCAATAATATTCTTCATTTCCTCATCTGTACTTGCATCATTCTTTCGTCCTTACGCTTCACCTTCAGCTAATAAAAAACAACAGTACGGGTAGATACCCGATTCGGTAGAAAATCGGTGATCCTAACGATTTTCTACATTGGTGACCCTCGACTACCGCGCATGTTGGAGACTCAAGTTCAGCAAGGAGCAAGCAGTTTCAGTGAAGCAAGAAGAGTGGTGAATCAACTGGTGCTGGTTTGTTTACATCGGAGCGAAGAAAAAATAGGCTGTGGTCCTAAACATAAGCGGTGAGCGATTTTATATATTTTTGAAGGATGTCCGATACCGAGAATTTTGCCGATGCTGACGCTAAAGAAGCATTCACGGTTGCCTCTGGAGAAGTGTCGAAAATAGGACTGCCATTACGCTGTCCACCTTTTTGTCCTGAGGAACCGGCTTTATGGTTCGCCCAGGTAGAGGGCCAATTTATCCTGTCAAGGATAACCAGCGACACCACGAAATTTTATACCGTGACTACACAGCTGGAAACTAAATATGCACAGCATGTAAAGGACATCATCACAAAACCACCGGAAACAGACAAGTACGAAAAATTAAAAACTGAATTAATTAATCGCCTGTCTGCCTCACAGGAAAAGCGGATACAGCAACTTTTAATACATGAGGAGCTAGGCGATCGCAGGCCATCTCAGTTTCTACGGCACCTGCAAAACCTAGCTGGACCCTCAGGGGCTTCGGATTTTGTGAAGAGTATCTGGACTAACCGCTTGCCACAAAATATACAGACTGTTATTGCTTCACAGATTGCCGACTTACAGGTAGAAAAGCTAGCCGAGATTGCTGATAGGGTGTACGATATTGTACCATCCACACCACAAGTTGCTGCCACCTCTGCATCTACCAGCACTTCACCAGACTTGCTCAAGCATATCAGCGAGCTCACAAGGCAGGTGGCACTACTGACATCGCAGAGGAACGGTAACTGGAGAGGACGTTCCCGCTCACGCTCACAATCCCGGCGTAACCAAAAAAGGTATGATCGCGATCGCTCAAAAAGCTCTAGACCCCAGCAGCCACCAATGAATCACCCGCATTGCTACTACCACTACACCTATGGGAACAAAGCGAAAAAGTGTAAGCAACCTTGTACATTTACGTCGGAAAACTTACAGGGCGGTCGCAAGTAGCGGCTAACGACTGCCCTACTTCAACAGGCCGTTTATTCATAACCGACCGGACTACGAAAATGCAGTTCCTTGTGGACACTGGCTCAGACTTGTGTGTTTTCCCTCGGTCGGCAGTAAAGACGCCTGTCAAGAAATCGAAATTTGAATTAGTCGCTGCCAACAATACTGTGATACACACGTACGGACCAACACAGCTGCGACTAGACTTAGGCCTCAGGAGAAACTACACCTGGAGATTCACAGTGGCCGATGTGTCACGACCTATCATAGGGGTCGACTTCCTTAGTTTCTACAACTTACTCGTAGACTGCAGAAACCAGCGCTTGATAGACAACATAACGACACTATCAGTAACAGGAGCTCAATGCAAGTCAACGGACGATATCTCATCCGTGAAGGCAGTAGTTGGTGACACAGACTATCACGAAATTCTACGCGAGTATCCGGAAATTACACGCCCACCAGGTACACATTTACCAGGTAAGCATAATACGTTGCACCACATAAGGACGACTCCAGGTCCACCAGTAGCAAGTAAACCACGACGCCTTGATCCTGCTCGAACTCTAGTTGCTAAGAAGGAGTTTGAAGACATGCTAGCGAGTGGCGTGGCCAGACGATCGGAGAGTGCCTGGTCTGCTCCACTTCACCTGGTTAGGAAGAAGGACGACGGATGGAGACCATGTGGTGACTACAGAGCACTAAATGCAAGGACGATACCAGACAGGTACCCCATCCGCCACATTCATGATTTCTCCTACCAGCTATCAGGGTGCGCAGTATTTTCCACCATAGATCTAGTCAAGGCATACAACCAAATAGCCATCAACCCTGACGACATTCCAAAGACTGCCATTACTACACCATTTGGTCTTTACGAGTTCCCCTATATGACCTTTGGTTTGAGGAACGCTGCTCAAACCTTCCAAAGGTTCATCGACGAAGTTCTGCTGGGATTGGACTTCTGCTACGGGTATATCGATGACATTCTCGTCTTCTCGCAAACTCCTAGCCAGCACAAGCAGCATTTACGGCAACTGTTTGACCGTTTGAAAGACTACGGTATAGTAGTAAACACAGCAAAGTGTAATATCGGACACTCAGAGGTAACTTTTCTGGGATACAGTGTGTCAGCCGCAGGGACAAAACCTCTTGAAACCAAGATTCAGGCAATCCAGGAGTATCCAGCCCCTAAGACAGTCAAGGAGCTTCGAAGATTCTTGGGTATGATAAATTTTTATCGCCGATTCGTCCCAAACGCAGCTAATCTCCAAGCCCCATTAAATGCTGTCCTTGCTGGCCCCAAAGTTAAAGGAGCACATCCAGTCGACATGACTCCTGAACTCCTAAAGGCTTTCGAAAACATTAAGACTTCATTATGCAAAGCAACTCTCCTCGCACATCCAGATCCATCCGCCGAGTTGACAATAGTCACTGATGCGTCTGATACCGCTATCGGCGCTGTACTTCAACAGCGAAAAGGAGACGACTGGGAACCTCTAGCATTTTACTCACACGGACTTAGTGGTGCTCAAAAGAAATACAGCCCATACGACCGCGAATTGTTAGCGGCATATGAAGCAGTAAAATACTTTCGGCATATGGTCGAGGCTAGGAACTTTGCCATCTTCACCGACCATAAACCACTGGTGTTCGCCTTCAAAACCAACAGAGACAGCCATTCGCCAAGACAATTCAGGTACCTTGATTACATAGGGCAATTTACTACAGACATACGGTACATACCTGGCAGAGAAAATGTCGTCGCTGATGCATTGTCACGGGTTGAAGAGGTGACAGCAGCAATAAACTTTGAGGATCTTGCAAAATTTCAGGAAACAGATCCAGAACTGCAAGACCTGATTCGAAACGGCTCTTCACTCAAGCTGGAAAAGGTCGCAACACTTACGGGTAACGCACACATTTTATGCGATACTTCCATGCCAATGCCACGCCCATATGTGACACCACAACTAAGAAAGAAAGTCTTTCAATCGTTGCACAACATACATCATCCAGGATGTTCTGCTACAGTGCGACTGGTGACACAAAACTATGTGTGGCCAGGGATCCGCAAGAACTGTAGAGAGTGGGCCAGACAATGCTTGCAATGCCAAGCAAGTAAAATTACCCGCCATACCGTAACTCCTCTTTCCTCTTTCCTTACTCCTTCTTCCAGATTTACCCACATACACCTCGACATCGTAGGGCCCTTAACCATTTCTTGTGATTACAGGTACTGCCTAACTGTCATCGACCGATTTACTCGGTGGCCTGAGGCGTACCCGCTGAAGGACATAACAGCGGAAACCTGCGCAGCTGCCTTGGTGTCCGGCTGGATAGCTAGATTCGGCTGTCCGGCAAGGGTGACTACAGACCGTGGTCGCCAGTTTGAGAGCCACCTGTTCAAGGCCCTCACTACCTTGGTCGGTGCACACCACTTTCGCACAACCGCCTACCACCCAGCTGCGAATGGCATCGTTGAGCGGCTACACCGGCAGCTCAAGGCAGCCATCATGTGCCACACTTCTTCGCAGTGGACAGAAGTACTACCGCTGGTGCTACTCGGCATGCGTAACTCTTGGAAAGAAGACATCCAAGCCACGCCTGCTGAGCTAGTGTATGGTGAAGCCCTCCATTTACCAAGCCAGTTTCTGTCTGCTACAGATTACACTGCAGCCGATGTCACACAATACGCAACACGTCTTCGTGCACACATGGCCAAACTTACTCCCAGGCCGACCTCCTGGCATACGACCTCTCCCTTCTACATACCTCGAGATCTGCATTCCTCTACACACGTCTTTCTACGCCGAGACTACGTCCGAAGCTCACTAGAACAACCTTATGCCGGTCCCTACAAAGTGATACAAAGGCATCCCAAGTATTACACAATAGAGGTAAAAGGAAGGACAACTAACGTCTCTGTTGACAGATTAAAACCCGCCTACATGCTGAAAGAAGAGGAAAAACAACCAGAAGTCAGGTCAACACCAACGGCCGACCCAACAGCCATTACAACACCAGCAACAACAGACACAGTGAAGAGGACAAGAAGCGGGCGGCGAGTACAATTCCCCGATTTTTATCGACCGTAGTTACGGTCTGGCCGGGGGGAATATGTGGCGGAACAATAAATATTGGACCACCACCTTACATTTTAGAGCGGAATCGCTCCGCTCATGAATCTTGGGCCAAACGAAAATCACACGATAGTTTGCACCGAGTGACCGCACGCTAACATGTACTTCTACCGGCGGACGAGCCGGGCCGCGGACCGACAGTCTTCATTCGCTCGCCTACCGTACCATTCGGATCGCGCCGCGCTAAACTTTTTATATTTTAGTATACTGTATAATTTCAAGTGTCCATGTAATTTAATTTAAATATAACTTTCTAACTCTCAATAATATTCTTCATTTCCTCATCTGTACTTGCATCATTCTTTCGTCCTTACGCTTCACCTTCAGCTAATAAAAAACAACAGTACGGGTAGATACCCGATTCGGTAGAAAATCGGTGATCCTAACGATTTTCTACAGCGCCATTAGTTTTGTTGCTGGTCGAGTCAAGTCTGCGTTGATTAATTTCCGTACTTATCCTCTCAGTGATTTTAAGCTATAACATTTTGTATTCCTAGTGCAAGATGTACAACAAGTGTTGTATTGAACATTGTGGTACTAAACGAAAGGACGTTAAAATGCATCCGTTTCCTATTAGTGAGATAAAACTCAAAAAGTGGCTTCTGAGCATTAACAGTGAATATTTGCGCACCTTAACTTCGCAAAAACTTCATAAACTATGTGTGTGCCAGAAACACTTTGAAAAAAGGTTCATCAGTGAGAAGAATAGGCTCAAAGTTGATGCTTATCCGTCATTGTTTTCGGCCTTTGAAATTACCTCTGTAATACCCACAAAAGTTGACGAAGGTACGTATTAATAAAGATCTGAAGCGTCTTCATGTATTTCCTTACATTTTACTTCCCTGTGTTATTGTGATGCCGTCGTGTAGATGTGGACGCTCATGATAATATTGCCCCATCAGAAATGAGAAAAAGCACATATCTGCAAACAGTATTGATCACCGCTTTATCACCCCATATTGATATTATTAAATGAGCCTTTCCACATAGAATACTAATGTATACATTTATTTTTCAGATGTTTATAAGAATCATGATCACAACTATTCTCGGAAAAAGAAACATGATTACCATACTTATGTCGGTATGCCTGGTAAGACTGATATTTTAATTAACTATCTAAAGTTTCAAATATATTCATGTGAACCTAATGATCATTATTATAAAACAAAAGTAGACATTTATTGTTGATTTTGCCATATAAAAAATAATATGTACTTTAATATTTCAGATATCTCACTCGCAGTGCCTCTGCTATCAGAAAAACCAACAACTCATAATGAAGTGTCCTCAATTTGTGTCACAGAAAATAATGGAAATGTAACAGGTATGTTCTTACAATTATAGTTGATTTTAAATTTGCTATGATCAATCGTGTCTAGTTCTTAGTTTTTAAAATTACTTCTGTAAAATATTTACAGATCAGTCATTATTAATGCCTTCAACATCGAAGATGCCAAGGTATAATGATGATGTTTCTGGTACAGCAGATGAAGAAAATGAATTGAGTAATATTGGTATGTATAAAATTAAAGTTTTTATATTACTTTTATGCATTCTGTCTTGAACACTACTAACCAGTACAAGTAACAGCATTTTTTTGCCAATGTTAACATTTTACTTTATAAAGTAATATGTCAGTAAATAGGTGAACTTGCTATGATGTTTAAAACATATATTCAGGAGTTTATTTACATTTATTAAAATCATATAATATTAAAAATATGCTTTAAAATACATACTTTGGATAACATTCTCCTTTAAATTGCTTAAATTATGTTTTATTACACAGATTCAAGTCCTATAGCTGAACGAAGACCTCCTTATGACGCCATCCTTAAAACTCCCAAAACATTGAGGAAACAAGGGTTCTCAAAACAAAAAAAAATCTTTCTCCCAAATGTTTTAAACTCTACAAGGAGTATGTACGGTCAACGAGACAACTCAATTTTAATCAGAGGGCCAAGAGAGCTCTCAAATTTTCAAAAGAGAAATCTTTTGAAAAGCTGACTCAAAATATGAATCCTTTGGCAAAATCGATAATGTGGATGCAATTGAAGCAGTGCACAAAGGGCTCAAAAGGTCGTCGATTTACTGACGAAGAAAATCTGATTGGTCTCTCAATATTAAAACAGAGCCCGAGATGTTACAAATTTTTACAGAAAATATTTATTCTCCCCTCTAAAACCACATTAAATAAAATGATTTCGGGTTTGAATATTGGCATATAAAGCAAGAGGTAAGATTGATTTGTTATTTAGGGTTTATAATATTTATTGATAGATTCATATTTATGAAATTTTATTTAATTTGAAGATAAACAAAAATATTTTTCTTTTCAGGTTAGCACTTGGTGTGAGAACAAAAAATATTGCTCAATATTGTTTGACGAGATGGCCCTAGAACCGGGACTCACATATGATAAACATGGAGACATAATCCATGGCTTCGTAGACTTAAATGGGAAGACTGATGACTTTGCAGACCATGCTCTAGCATTTATGCTTAGAGGAGCCATTTACAAATGGCAGCAGCCTATTGTTTTTTACTTCTGCAAGGGCTCAACGTCATCCGTCCAACTAAAAACCATTTTAAAAACGGTCATGGTCATACTGCATGCATTGATGCTGGTCTTTTGCCTCTGGCTCTAGTCAGTGACCAGGGCTCATCTTTTCAGTCCGCCATAAAAAGTCTTCTTGAAGAAACAAGGAGAGATCAATTACTGGCTGATGAAAATACAGGTACCTATTGATTATATTCAAATATTTAAAAACAATCAGACTGGTAGTTTTTTAAAGATCTTCAATATACCAAATAACTGATCCTTTTTTATATGGTTATTAATGTTATTATATTATAATCACTAACCACACGAAAAAGAAGAAGAAGAATGTTATTATACATAATATAATGGTGGTAATATTATTTCTGTTTTAGATGGCGTCATTGAAATGCAAGGGAACAAAATAAATGTAATTTTTGATCCACCACACTTAATTAATTTGAAAATGAGTAATTTTTAACTGGTGTTGTATATTAAATAAAATAATTAAAGGCACAGATGTATCCCGATTAATGGAAAAATCTCTTCCGAGGATGCAACAAAAGGTTTTTAATAAATATAAAACGAAATTAAAAAATAAAAATTTGAACAAATATTTGTTGTGTTTCATTTACATATTTATCAGTAGTTCCTTGTAGTTATTATGTTAAATATATATTTTGCCGAAAACAGCAAAAAAATGTGATATATTGTGAATACCTATGGTACAGCGGGGTAATTGAGGCTGTCTGTGTGAGCCTTTGCCAAAAACTCACACCAAAATTAAAAAAAAAACGAACTGTCATGTTCTATTCTTCCAACTTTTGACAACCTATAACTACCATTTTTTCTCTATGGGAGTGGGTCGTCTGATACGTAGTATCTCTTAGTAGTCTGTGCTCTGAAGTAGGCGCACGATGTGGTCGGCGGTCCGCGCGCGTCGTCACCGCGCCATGTTCATGGCGTTCCGCTCCCCTCTTCGTCCCGCGGGGTGGCCCTAGCGCGCGGGGTTCACATAGCGTGAACATCGCGCGGTGTCGACGCGCGCGGCCCGCCGACCACATCGTGCGCCATTTTAAGTAAGAACCATCGAACGTGGGTAATGTAATTGTGGGTAACTTAACTGATTGCAAGCCATGCTCCTGACAACTGCCTGTTTTGTTGCTACATGCATCACTGTAATCATCTTTCTCAACCTTATATTTATCAATAATATTTTCTATAGTAGCATGAACCATATAAAATTTACTTTCAATTGTTGTCCTTAAACTCAACTGGTTCATCTACCTCTGATTCCTTACAAATAAATTTTATTGATGTTTGCATATCATCAAATCTTTTAAATAACTCTTCGCTATTCTCTAAGCGTCTCTTTAATTCTATTGAAATTACGTTATTAATATTTTGTGATTGAATTTCTTTTAAATACTCTGCTAGTTTTGTCAACCTACCCCTTATATTGTCCCTCTTCCTGACCAGTTCATCCATTTCCAAATCTTTGGACATATTTTCTAAAATTTATTTTTACCTACTGTGCCAATAACACCAACTCTGTGTAAGCAAAACAATGTGCATCAAACCCAATCTGTGTACAATAAGGTGTTTGCGCTCCACTCGTCGCCGTCTTCACGGAGCCGCCTGCTGGCTGAACCACGTGGCCGCGTCAAAAGACGCGCTGCGCGCGCACGCCACGCCGCCACCAAGGCCCGACGCTCCGGCCAACTCCGGAGTCGGGAGATGTGCCACGTTGGAATGTATTTGCCTGAAAACCGTCGGCGTATCCTATTTAAGCATCAAGCGTGCACAAGGATACGAACAGTGGGAGGGCGCAATTTGCATAAATCGAGGCCCCGAAAATTATAGGTACCCAGCGCTTTGTCGCCAAGCGGCTGAACACTGCAAGCCTGTACCCTATTAGCAGTCGTCTTTTACGATCTTAAGCTGAACAACCAGCATTCACACAAAAAGAAAGTTGAAAATAAAGCAGGGAGCAAGAGGATAATGTACCTATATAAGTAGGCAGGTAATAGGCAAACTGGAGATAATAGGTAATTGGAACGAGCACTTCCCTCGGAAAAACCTCCTGACTGGACGCCTTCCTTCCGGATTGCGGTTTCGTTCCCCAACCACGTGTAAATTCACCACGATGCACACTGTAAGAAAATCGCAATCTGACGGGATTTTATTCTTATGATACGGAACTAATTAATTTGATTGATATAAGTTATAATTAAATGTTTTTTTAGTTTTATAAAATAATTTTGTATTGTTTCCTGTATTTTTGCAATTTAAAAAACTGAAAAATACAGCAAATAAACATATTACTCATTCGTTGTGGGCAGGGAAAGCAATGACAAAACTTCTGGCTCCAATATACTTCTATTTTTTCGTGGTATGCTCCTTAATCCTGCTAAATAGGGGTCAGATGAGATTAAAAGTCTATTTAGGAGATCTGTATTTGTATCTACACGCGAAGTTTTTCGTGTAAAGAATTCTCTATAGTAACGATTGTCTTTGTTTCGTGCCTCTTGGGCTTCTTCCGATAACTGGCCAATTGGTAGTATACATGATGATATCACGTCTTTACCATGAAAAAGAACTTTGTGAACACTGACAGGCATATTGTACCAAAAATATTCCATAAGATACAGTTCCCTGGTATCTTTAACAAACAAATCAAAGGCATTTACGTCAATCGAAAACCCGCATCCGAGAGATTCTAAAATTATATGAAATCGATGAACCAGTTCTGAATTCACGCCAGTTATCTGAGCTGTTCTTGAGTAATCTCGAAAAAAGCGTCTGGCAGTGTTGCCGTCATTGGTATTTCCCGACTGTTGATTAGGCATGTCCACCAATAAACCCATTTCATTTCTGAATCTTCTTTGAATCTGCTCCTTCTTGTTTTTGACTAGATTTTTATTTTGATCACCTCTAACTTGCCAGACTTTTATATCGAGTCTATATGCAATGTGCAGTATACATTCCATGAATCTTATCCACGAATGTAATGGAGAAAGTCCAAAAGTCATTGCAGCTGTATCGAGTGGTTTCTTTGAAATAACATCAGGTTTATTCATTTCGGATGGCTTTGCTCCACATATATAGCAAGTTTGAGAGGAACCGGACACTGTCGACAAGGCAGTGCAAATTTTGCCATCAATCATAGTAAGCATGAATACCGGTTTTACAAAAATAAGAACGTCATCCATATGAACTTCTACAGGTGATAATGTATCTATTTGATGTTGCATCGCGCTGACCTCTTGTTTTGTCAATTCTGTAGTTTCCCTAGCGAAATGAAGTTTAATAGGTCTACAGAAACGTGTAGACGAGGGAGCAGGGTTTTGCCATACGACCATATTCTCCTTTTCAGTATTCAAAGCCATTTGAATGGGCACCATCGAAATGCTGAAGAGATTTTCGTCAAACTGACTTTCTGATGTGAACTTCTGTTTATACCTTTGTTGTTGAGCTCCATCACAACCCCACTTAATCAGGCAGGTTAGTTCCTTTGATCCAACTTTTAAGATTTCAATAGAATCTAACACATTTCTTTGGGTTAAACATATACGATTGATAGTATGATTCACCAAAGATTGAAGATTGCATTCTGCAGTTGTTTCCGTGACAGTCTTCTCTAACGGATAACACTGTTTTTTTACTTCCAGTATTTGGTCATAAGAAGGTAACAAGTTTTTAGCCAGGTTATTAACCTTTTCTCGAATTATATTGTACTGGTGAGTAGATAATTTAGCATCTATCATCATGCCAAGAGCTTCATCTGCAGATAGAGATACAGGATCATTAATTAGACGTTTACGGGCCTGTTTGATTACTGTCCCACTATTACCGGACTCAGACGATAATTCTCTTACTATGGCTGCAGAATCTCGTTTGCCAGCATTGCGTAAATTGCATTCATTAGCCACAGCAATTTCTTCTGGACTGGTCGTCTCTATAAGTGTTTGGATTTTTCGTTTTTGTGTTCTATCACAACAGTCTTGAAAACGTTTTGCTGGTCTTCCTGGAGTAATTGAGGAGGAGGATGATGGAATTTCTTGTAAAACACTTTCAGGCAAAGTAATAGTTGTTTTTAACCAATTCATATTATTTTCTAAAAAACGATCCCGATGACGATGGCATTTAGTCCATTTTATTTCAATTTGTTGGCATAATGCTCTCAGCAAACCCTTGATTTTATTTTTAGAATATTCAGAATAAGTTACACGAGGATATCTATTCATAAAAAATGAAAAAACTTCGTCAAAACGATCACTCCCTCTGTTAGAAGTCCAAATTTCGAAAATTTGCAATTTCGTTATTTCGGTAGCCATGCTGAAAAAAAAAAAAAATGTATGGGTGCCGCAAAAAAGCGCAAAATTTATGAGTTGCATCTGTTAGTTAAAACTATTCTGTTAGAAGTCCAAATTTCGAAAATTTGCAATTTCGTTATTTCGGTAGCCATGCTGAAAAAAAAAAAATGTATGGGTGCCTCAAAAAAGCGCAAAATTTATGAGTTGCATCTGTTAGTTAAAACTATCAGCTGTACTGTGATGGTATATACTTTACTATATAATGCTATATAATATGTTTTCGGGACTAATGAATTTAAAATGTAAAAAAATCGAAGTATATTTTGTGTCCTAACAGAAATGGTTGATTTTAGTATATAATTACTATTATAAATCGAACAAAATATGTATGTACTTACATATGAAATACCAACACTACGACAAATAAAGTAAATAACACTATTGACCCAATAATCACTTCGTAATCGTAAGCGTAATTGGCACAAATTAACACTGCAAAACACGTAGTGGATGTGACTCAGTTTTGTTTCTGATATGAACATTTCTAATATTTATGTTGACATACCCACATTAAAAAAAATATGGTGTCGTTTTTATTAGAGGGTAAGGAATAAAAAGACACCAATAATTGGTAGATAAAACATTGTTCGGATTTTGAATTAAATACCGCTAGATTGCGATTTTCTTACAGTGTGCGATGCACGTTGGGGCTCGTCGTCCAACTCCATACGCTCCCGGCTGATTCGAAATTTTCCACGGTCGCCAAATGTTGGGTATGAGAGCCACCAATAATATGCCAAACTTCCAGTTACAACGATATTTATTATAAAAAAAAAAAAATGTAAGTGGACAAGTTAAATATGGCGAACTAGCCGCGCGAGGTCGGGGCTTTCTCGCACCAAGAAGCGTGCGCGCAGTCCCACGGCAATGATGGCTCTGAAGTAGGCGCACGATGTGGTCGGCGGGCCGCGCGCGTCGACACCGCGCGTTGTTCATGGCGTTCCGCTACCCTCTTCGTCCCGCGGGTTGGCCCTAGCGCGCGGGGTTCACATAGCGTGAACACGATACATACATGAACTTGATGTTCACCGCAGATAGATTATTGACACTTGGCGCACGTCATTTTGGACATCCTCTTCTTTTTGGATGTACAATAAGAGCAATATCTTCTTTTTTTTGGCGGTGGTGGACCATCATTTTCTACAGAAGAGTCATCGGAAGGTTTTTTCAGGATGACTTCGATAATATCCCGGAAATTGCGTTTCAACGTAGGTGCTTCTAGTCTTTTTTGCATCCATTCAGTAGTCAACTGCGTGCTAAGTTTTTTCATAAATTGTCTTCGACTCAGGGGTTTTTCATTTTTTGCTGATACATATGAATTCTCGAAAGATATTTAGCATGTCATACAAAATAGCCATTGGCCATCGGTTCGTCTTTCTAGAACATGACATAGAGGAAGTCATTTGGTCTAATGCACAGAGTACTTTTTTTATATAGACATAGAGATCTGTCTTCAAGGGTTTTTCAAGCAATAGACATCAGCGCCATCTAGTTTCGTCCGACGAAAACTTTATCTACTATATATAAATATAACCTCATACCTATAGTGCCTACTCAGTACTGAGGTTATTAAATTTATAGCTTGCTCATTATTTTTTATTGTTATAAATTAATGTATGGATTATATAAAATGTTTATGTTAAACCATTACTATTGTAATCCATACATTCATTAAAAAAAAAACAACTCATTAAGTAATAATTCTATTTATTATATCCACTATGAGGCCTTTTACAATGCTTTTTATAATAATTTCTTGCCATTACTTGGTATTTATCGGTGTCATCACTGGTGTCCTGTTTTCCAATAAGAATTTATTAATTGATTTACTATAATTAAACACAAAAAATCTTATTGCCAAATTTGATAAGTACTCTTGCAAATTTTTTTTATGCATTTTAAACATTTATAATTAGCTAAAACATATAATAATGTTTTTATATATTCTGCAATATTTTTAATTTCTAAGTTTTCTTTTAACTCATCTGTAATGATGTCCTGGAAAGCAGAAACCAGAGTAATCACCGACTTAGTAGGACTGCAAAGCCAACGTTTCTTTGAGTATTCTCTATATCTTATATATTCTAATTCGTTTTCATCAATTAAATCTTTATTGCATTTGGAGCAATTTTTGTAGTTTTTTTTTTGATTTTTTAATTAAATATCCACTCACATATTGTAATGGAGCCATAATTTTGGGATCAGCTTTTTCCTTCAAAGGCAACACGTTTATTTTTTAAATTGTGTCCAAATTTATATTTTGTGTAACCTTGTTGGCTTCGCAGTCCTTATTTGTGACCAGAGTAACAAAGGCCTCACAATAGTCTTTTTGGCAATTAGCACCCGGGGCATGAACGCTGGAGAGGTTATTTACTAATAACGCCGCATAGGCAGATTGGAATGCATCCGGAGTTGGATTGACGTTGCGGCACCCGTGGCTTCTGATTGCGCCAAAAAAGTTTTCTAGTGGATCTTGATTCAGGTGCCGCATCCAAACTGACGTAACATTGTAATTCCGCTCTATTTTTTTTACAAGTATTTGTATACCTTCCAGCGTCCACACCCAACTATTTAAGGTCGGTACATTTTCTGGAGAATTGCCCTTATAAAATTTCATACTTTTCAAAAAAAAATTGAACTCCATCCATTTTTTGTGGTGTGCAGAATTCGGTTTCACGGGTTGAAGCAGTGGTTTTTTATTTGCACTGCCGTTGACCGAGTCAAACAACTCGTCGAAAAATAGCAGCAAATCTGCAGTATCTATGCATTGTTCAGGCAAAATACCTTTGTATGAAAAGAAAAATAATAAATTATGAAAAACACACACACAGTTCACAATTGAAAGTTCAGTGGCAAAATTATCCATAAATCCTTTTTTTCTACCTTTACGGGAGTATTTAATTTTTCAAATTTGAATGGGATCAACTTTGAAGTATACTTTTTCAATCAAAAAAAAATATTTGAATGGCTCTTTAAAATGTGATGCGATACATACCTGCCAAGTATTCCATGTTCGACGCCACTGTTTGACTAAATACCTGAGCTGCATATTTTACTTTCATTTTGCCAATTTTTTTTCCATCAATATGGTTTTCCGTTAGTTTTGGAACCAGTTGGATACCTTTATAGGCTGGATTTTCTTTCATAAGAAGTTCTAAGTGATGCCACTCTGCAGTTTTATTCTAGTCATTCATTAAAATTTTTAAACTTTTCGTTAATAAATTATTACGAATGCCCTTCAACAAATGTGGCGGATCGTACAATGGGATTATTTCGCGTTCATTAATTTTAATAATATTACAATTATCATTAGGGATTGCTCCTCTTTGTACGCATTTTCTTTTCGCTTCGTCGGTTAAAATTTTGATGGCACTTCTGTTGTTGGCCCCCTGATCACAAACAGTAGCCAAAACTATAAAGCCAGTAGTTCTTGCAGTTCCTTTATAATAGTTTTGATTTGTTTTGCCAGTTCTGGACCCTTTGTTGCTCCTGAAGAAAATGTATAAGAAACTGGCTGCTTATAATTTCTTATAAGGCCACGTACCATAAAGACCTGAGCATGATCCGCAAAAATTGGTTGCGTTTCTTCTCCATTTTTTTTTATCTTATATAGGCTCGCGCTTGACCACCATCTCACTTAATGGTAAGCGATGATGTGGCCGATGATGGAGCACGCTTGCCTAGAAGTAACCTATTCACTCTTGACTTAAAGACCCCTAGGTTGTAGCTATCGGGAAACACAGACTCCGGCAGGGAATTCCACTCCTTAGCTGTACGCATAATAAAAGTATTATCAAAACGTTTAGTGCGTATGGGTGGGGTCTCCATCTGTTACAAAGCCCGTTACTATATCCTTCCTAGTGTTGAAA
Source organism: Orthosia incerta (assembly GCA_948252205.1). Lineage (NCBI taxonomy): Eukaryota > Metazoa > Arthropoda > Insecta > Lepidoptera > Noctuidae > Orthosia > Orthosia incerta. The sequence goes on from OX411742.1 coordinate 33,098,454, forward strand.
TTGAGCCTAGGCTTTAGAGACATTTAATCAAATAGAAATACACATAGTCTGTCTTCAGTTTTCATCTTATCTGTTCTTGCCTTTAATTGGGCAAAAACATTCTTATTTATACCGGGACCAATATTGGCTTGATTTAAAAGGGTTCCCAAAGTTTGTGGAGAAGGCAGTATAAATATTTTCCTCAGAAACCTGTATGCCTTTGGGCTTTGTTTAAATATGGACAGTGACACAATTTTTCTTTTTCTGAAAATCTTCGCCCTTTATCTTTCTTCTTGTTCTCCCTGAACTGCATTAAAGTTATTAACCTGCCTGTACTTGGCATATTTTCTAATGCTTTAATAAATTTATTGTTAGTGAAAAGTTTCTTAGCACTCTTTAATTCTGTGGCTTGTTTCTTGGATTTGTTTCTGCATTTTGACAGTTTCATCTTTACATCAACTAATTTCTTATAAAGTTCATGTTCAGTTTTCGTCATCTTTGACCGTAAAAAGTTCTTCTTTTTCAAAGCATGGCCTACTGAAAATTAAATAAAAATAGTTTTATATTCGATGTGTAAAACAAAGTGTAAAGGTCAATGAAATGAAGCTTGCTGGTCCTATTTTTACTGACTTTGGACACACCATAATGGGTATTTTCGATACTAACATATTTAAACTCATTATTGAATTTCAATGTCTCCACCAATATTAAAGACCCATGACACGAAGCGATCAATATCCTTTGCAGGGTTCGGAAAAAGATGCAGGACAGTATGGGAATCTGAAAATTTCAAGATATAAAGTTCAAAACTTTTCTTAGGAAAATAATGTTTCCTATACAAATGTTTAATAAAACAAGCAAGCATTAAAAGTAACAACTTTGACTGTAATCAACTTTGATGTAGAGCTCTCCTAACTAACTATAGGCAACTGTAAGCATTATAATCTCACTTCAGTGTAAAACATACAGTCACCAAGTGGGCGATCTTTGTACATACCAGAATCCCCAAAACACCCAGGGACACAGCACTTTTTCTCGGAAGACATGATAATGCACTTGTGGAACTACCGTCAACAAAATACACAATGCACTGGAGTCACTATCTCAATTTCAGTCACTAAACAAGCTATCACGGCGTAGTCGATACTAGTTTGGAGGAGCAGGGGCTCCTCCAAACAAGTAAAAATATTACATTTAAGATAAGCAGACATCAACAAAAGGGCTAAAAAGCTATTCTCGGTGCTGGGTATAAGGTCGAAATTCTAATAACAATATATTCAAGACGATTCCAGATCTTGCGGCCGGCGGCTTCTTTGATCTACCAATAACATTGTATGCACACGTGCGTCACGGCACAGTAGTACGTGTGCACGAGCAGTACGTAAACAACCAACAACGCTCGAAACGGCACACACACACACATGCGTATCGACGAGACCCCTAAGCAGTTGTCGCGATACTGTCAGTAGTGCGAGCCGCTTAGAGGTCTCGTCGATATTCGGCACACTTTGGACATTAATTAAGTACTAAGTGAAGTTTAGTCTTAAATCTGGACTAGAGAGAGAGAGATCAAAATTACGTAAGTATAGGTTCATCATCATAATTATAATCAATATTTATCTTTACAAAAGTCGCATCGAAATATTCCGTTTTCACAAGCAGTACAGTAAAAATATTCTTCATATCGCATTCTTTTTAACATCTGTGTTGATTTCTATTTAGGTTTATTATTTATCCCAGATGGTCCAGCTTGAGGTTGTAAAGCCACCCTCTTACTAACTTTCTTACACTTTTTCAATAGCTTATTTTCTTCTAATTTCTGCTTTTCTTCCAACTGTGCCCTAATATCAACTTTCTAGTGCAGCAAGTCGTTTTCCCTTCTTGGATTAGTTTTTTAGCTATATTTATTTGTACATCTGAGATCAAGGCTCGTTGTGGTACTTTCCTTAAGTAGTTCCTCGGCATTTTGATGTGTTCTGAAAGAATAAGCCACTTTTAAATAACTTAGGATATTTTTATTTCAATTTGGGTATAAGTACACAATATGGGTAAAAATACGCGTGCGTATAAGTTTTTAAGCTGACATGGTCACAATCACAGAATTAATATTTGTTTCGGGATATTTACCATGTATATTTTGTGTTGAGACCCGATATTTCGGCACCGTTACAAGCGCCATGATCACGAGAACTAAAGTCTTTGCGGGTGGGTGATATTTACGAGCTGACATATCTGTCTACCCTCTTCCTCTCTCGTTTTTCACGCACGTTGCCGCTACTATCAGAACCTTTCTCACTAGTTACTCGACACTGTTCACGACAGACGATGCTCACTGTATCCACTTTTGACACTCGTTCAGTAGGTTTACGACCTTTACATAGTTGAACCACTGGATTCTAGGCTCTCGACAATTGAAACCCGTCGTCCCTATTTTTTTTTTTGCACTTGGTTATTTTAATTGCTTCCCGAACCATTCTAGGTATGTAATGGCGTTTTTCGAGATAAACTGTGGGTCATGTAAATCGATCCAGTGGTTTGGCCCTGATTCGAGAAGATGTTCTGCTATGGCCGATTTTTGGGGATGGTTGTTTTTCACTGCCCTAATGTGTTCCTTGATTCGGCAAGCAACAGTTCGCTTCGTCTGTCCAATATATGCTTGCCCACAGATTCGTTGAAACATCTGTAAAGTATTTAATAACAATTTCTTTGTGTTTATTACAATCGTGATAAGAAAAGTCAGATGTTATTTCTACAAGAGATTTAATTCTTTCTTTTAAACCTGGTAAGTGCACATCGTGTGTTAAAAAATTGGATACCACAGATTGGATATGGCTTAAAGATAGTGATAAATTTTGTGATGGATATACTAGCCAAGTTTTGTTTTTATTATACTCCTTTAATTTTATAAAATTGTTTCCTGGTTCATTTTGACTGCCACAGAGAGAAAGCTTAAATTTTTTGCACCCTGTTACAGCTTTTAACACCTTTGTTAATACTCATCCACAAACATAATTTCTTTGGAAGATGCCAGGAGTTCCGGTGTCGTCTATCCTAAACAGTTTAAGTGGCTCACCAATGTGCACATTGCCATATTTACCCATTTCTTCCTGGATTCTTTCTTTTTCATTAATAAATTACTGCAGTGACTAGGCAAGAATTGTGTCCTCTTCACAATTTGCACGAGATGAATGGTGAGCACTCAAATTGTTTAGAAGCAATGTTTTATATGCTCCCTCAAACCCTACACAATTTGGCGACACATTGCGTGCACCCATCCTCCTAAACTCCTATCATTTCCGAAGAAATTTTCCAGAGGATCCTGATTGCAAATTGAGTCAGGAAACAATCTTGGGAGTATTTTTCATTTAGGATTTTCCATAAAAGTTGGCATCCCTCTATGGTTTTTATCCAATTATTGTTGTTGTTGTTGTTATTATTGTTGGAACTCGTTTTTCTATTTTGCTTATTCTCTACATAAATCTACATAGGACACAGAATTAAAAAACTTTTTGCGTTATTCCACAGTTTGCGATGTGGAGAGTTCTTTTTTACAGCTCCAGTATAAATTTTGCCATATTTTTTCATTAAAAGTGCCACCATTTAGGCTTTCAAAAAACTTATCAAATATTTGTATAAATGGTATTATTTTTTCATATCTTTTGGAACTTCATTCCTAATTGATAAATGTTTTATACCAATAGCTACGCTGTGACTAAATAGTTGTGCAGCTGGCTTTACCCGCATTTTATTAATTTTTTCGGGCAGTACGTGCTCCTCTGTAAGCTTGTAAGGTAGAATTTTCTTCCTTATTCACCGGCTTGCGCAGAGGTAGGTGTTCTGCATCAGACTATAGCAGGGATTATATAACATGAAGTTGATTGAAGTAAAAGGCACACAGTTTGGTCAACTAATTTTATTCATCGAGCATACAGTCCGTTATCACCACTTGTAGATGTTCTAAATATAGGAATAAACAACTCACTTTCAGAAGGAACACATTTTACCATTAATTCACAGTACTGGAGATATGATTTCTCAAACAGTACCGTTATCCTGTGTAGCCGTCCTCAAACTTTGATAAATTATATCATCAGGAGTGTTCGAAACCTTGCTGTAGCTGTGGCTAGTTCTGCTAGCTGACCATCATCTATCTATATTAATTACTTATAGTTAAAATACTCCTAAGGAGACATTTGGAGCCCTGCCAAGGAAAAGAAAATTGCATGATAAAATCAAACGCACGTGTCACGAATATGAAAATTCAGACAAATTCAAGCTAATACTCACAGTGCCTACTGAACGATTGTTCCTTTCATTTTATTATTTATCCCAGATGGTCCAGCTTGAGGTTGTAAAGCCACCCTCTTACTAACTTTCTTACACTTTTTCAATAGCTTATTTTCTTCTAATTTCTGCTTTTCTTCCAACTGTGCCCTAATATCAACTTTCTAGTGCAGCAAGTCGTTTTCCCTTCTTGGATTAGTTTTTTTAAATTATATCATCAGGAGTGTTCGAAACCTTGCTGTAGCTGTGGCTAGTTCTGCTAGCTGACCATCATCTATCTATATTAATTACTTATAGTTAAAATACTCCTAAGGAGACATTTGGAGCCCTGCCAAGGAAAAGAAAATTGCATGATAAAATCAAACGCACGTGTCACGAATATGAAAATTCAGACAAATTCAAGCTAATACTCACAGTGCCTACTGAACGATTGTTCCTTTCATTTTGACGCTAGCCAGCCTTGTCCTTCCCGACATCAAAGATGTTTATTCGGTTTTATTTCTGGATATTAAGTTCACAGGTGCTAGTTACCTCAAGTGCACCCTTGTAAAGGAATTGACAGTCACGTCAATCATAGATCCTGAACGTTTTATTTTAAACCATAGACGCATTTACTAAAGTATCCTTTAGGTAACTAATTTGAAAAGAATTTAATAATTTATTATTTTGTATGTTGAATTTGTGTGTTTATTGAATTAAATGATTTCACACAAATAGAATATATTTTATTTAAACTTTTATCAATGTCATACATATGTCAGCGCCATCTAGTACCTAACATACCAAACAATCAAGTAGTGATACTGATAATCGAACTCGTTTGGCAAAAGGACACCAGATGCCGCTAACATACCTAGTGGTATGTTTTATATTTGCTACAAGCTTGCGCATCAACCGGAGCTCACCATAACATTTGTCAGCCTCATAGAGCATGTTAAAATATTCCCATTTCACAGTTACCTTCTCTTTTGAAGTTGGATCAACAAATAGTAAATCTGTGTTTAATAAATTATTCCTCAAACCCTTTAAGAGGTGTGGCACATCATATACGGGAACCTTTTGCGTTGCACCAACAATGAAAATATTGTTTTAAAAATTTGCTCCTTTCTTAAATACTTACTGTCGTTTAGCATCCGATATTAGGCTGTTGATAGTGGCAGTATTTATCCCACTTTGGTCACAGTCACAGACAGTCACTAACACCTCGTTTCTCGTGGATCACGCTCGTGAGTGGACGTGTGAGCGAGACGCTGTGCCTACTTAATTATTGTCATCATTTTTTGTACGCCGTCGCGATTTTAAATATGCAGAAAACACCAACCAAATATGGATCGGATCCGAACTTAGTGTCAACGAAAGATAAGGAATGGGTTACTGCAAGACACGGCAATAAAAAAAGGGAATATGAACCTGATATCGACTCCACACCGGTGTCGCAGGACAGTAGGAGATTCAAGCCCTGCTGTTCAACGGGTGCACTGAATGAAACACTTAATGCATTCCGCGAAGAAATGAAGCTCATGCATACCTTGTTGACCACCATGAAGCAACAGGATGAGAAATACGCTGCTATTCAGTCCGACATTACGGAGATGAAAAAGGAGGTAGCGGAAATAAAAACCAAGAACTGTGACACCGATAACGTTATCAAGAACTTGGAGGGTAAACACCGGGAATTAGATCAGGTGCAAATAAAATTAAATGAATCAAACCACAAAAATGAAAATAGGATGAAGGACCTGATACAACGAAGTATGTTTCTAGAAAAATATAATAAGTCACTTGAGGATCGTATAGGATGGCTGGAGCAGAAGGAATTGAAATTAAATGTTGAGTTAATTAATGTACGTAAACAAGAGGGAGAAAACATCAAAGAGGTAGTAGAAAAGATTGCGAAAGAATTGAATTTGAGGGTAGACGGCATAGAAAAGGTATGGAGAGTCAGAGGCGAGGGAAGTGGAATGCCAGTTATTGTAAGAATGTGTAACGCGGCAACACGCAATCAATGGCTAAAAAGCAAGAAACAACAACTGACGAACCACTCTATCTACAACAATAACGATGACACCCGCATCTACATTAATGAAAATCTTACACGCCAAATGCGCCAATTACTCTGGACAACGAAACAAAAACTAAAGGATGAGTTCAAGTTTATTTGGATACATGATGGAAAAATTTTAATTAAAAAAAGTGAGGTCGAGAAGAAAGTATATAATATCTGCTGTGACAGCGACATAAATAAATACATATATATTAATAACAAGAACGGAGAGTAAATATATATACAAAACTTACTGTAGTATAAAATTACCTGATTTGAAGGTTCTAAATACAAATATGAACTCTGAAGACCTACAGGATATTATATACTCAAAATATGAATCTACAAAACATTGGATAAATTATATAACACATACTGAAAATAAATTAAATATCATACACATGAATATTTGTTCGTTAAGGAAGCATTTTAATGAGTTTATAGTATTAATAAAAGACTGTATACCTAAATTGGAACTAATATGTCTAACGGAAATAAATATAAAGGAGGAGGAAGTATATAACTATGAAATAAATGGTTTCTGTTCGTATTACTTAACTAGATCGGAAAAAAGGGGAGGTGGTATAATTATTTATGTACATGAAAGTATGGAGTTTGAAATTATAAAGAAATATAACATATTCTGTGAACTAATACATGGTCAAATTCTCACGGAACACAAAAAAATCGACATAATAGTTACTTACAGGCCTCCGCAAATGAATAAATCACACTTTATAAACGAACTCAAGAAATTAATACAAGATATACCTATTGGAAATGATTTAGTGTTATTGGGGGACTGCAACATTAACATATTGCGAGGGGAAACCGACTCACGCGCCAACGAGTACCTAAACACCCTGAGTGATCTAGGCATGGAATGCTGCATTCAGGATGTCACGCGGGAGGTAGTCCTGTCAGAGCGACGAGTGGCATCATGCATCGATCATATTTTTGTGCGAAGTGCGCGACCGGTCGGCGAGCTTCACGCCTACGTACTAACAACCACGGTCTCCGATCACTACTTAACGGGACTCTCGCTCGAAGTAAACAAACAGCTGTTGTCGCCTTGTTATCGCACGACGCTTAATAATGAAATGGTTAAAACTAAGTTATGTGAGGTGGAATGGACAAATCTCATGAGTATTGAAGACCCATTAGAGCTGTACAAGCAAATGTGTGATGTTTTTGGCAACATTTACAGCATGTCGGAAACAAATAAACTAGTTAAAAAGAGGGAATCTAACATCTGGGTTGATAAAAATTTGCAAAAATTATTAGAAACTAAAGACGCATTGTTCCGAAAATGGAAAGAAGATCCTAAAAATATGACACTACGATTAGAGTAAACGAAATATCGAAATAAAGCTAATAAAGCTGTAAATGTTGCTAAAAATGCGCACAGGCGTCAAGAGTTGAAAAACTGTAACGGAGATATGAGAAAAGTGTGGGAGTGTGCGAACAAGTGGCTTGGTAGGAATAAGTTAAATGTTGATGACGTGATCCAAAAGTATTTTATAAACAGTAACGAGAACCTGGAAAGCGTATGTAATAATTTCTGTTATACTTTTACTAATGAAATTGGTTTACTAAAACGGAAGCATTTATGTAACCGTTTGTTTTATGAAAGATGTGAATATGTAAAAGAAAGTGATGTAAGTTTTCGATTTAAAAAGGCCAGCCCTAGAGATATATGTTTAATAATAGATAAGCTAAGCTGCAGCAAGTCCCCAGGCTCTGATGGCATTCGAGTACAGGATTTAAAAACTATTAAGTATCCTATAAGCCAAGTTCTTGCACACTTCATTAATAAGTGTATAGATCGACAGGTGTACCCTAATGATCTAAAGACCTCAATTATTAGACCAATTTTCAAGGGGGGGAAACATAAAGAGTACACAAATTATAGGCCCATTGCAATATTGAGTGTAATTAATAAAAATTTTGAAAAAGTAATTATAGGCCAAATCACAAAGTTATAAGAAACTAATAATATATTAACAGATATTCAGCACGGATTTAGGCCAAATAGAAGCACAGCAACGGCATTAAGTAAGTTTACTGATGACATAAACATCTCATTAAACTCAAAAGAGGTGGTTTTATTAATCTTTATTGATTTCAAAAAAGCTTTCGATACTCTGGAGCATGAGGGCTTGCTGCAGGCCATGGATGAGTGTGGAATACGGGGGCCTATAAAAGGGTGGTTCGGGAAGTATCTAGATAATAGGCATCTAAAAGTTAGGGTTAAGGGAGTAGACAGTGACCTCGGTAGAGTCGATTACGGTGTGCCGACCGGGTCGGTTTCTGGACCGATTGGGTATATCATGCACGTCAACAGTATGGTTAATGTTGTGAAAAATTGTAAAGCATACATGTATGCAGACGATACGTGCTTGACATATAGCGGTCGAGACTGTGAGCTGATCCGGTCGGCAATGCAAGAAGACCTAGATAATGTGATCAAATGGGCGCACGATAATGGTATCCTTATAAATATAAATAAAACTAAGTGTATGTTGATATCGTCTCCGTATAACCACATTGCTAAAAGTGCCAGTATCTCGATAAAAGGCCACTCGTACGAATGTCTTCACGACAGCAATGCAAACTGCCAATGTGAGTGTATTGAGCGTGTAACGCAATACAGATACCTAGGATTATTAATTGACGAACGATTTACTTGGGACGCACACGTAGACGCAGTATGTAATCGACTACGCTCCGTACTGGGGAAACTTAACAATTTAAAATATATTGTTAGTAGGCGGGTACTGTATATTCTTTATCATGCACTTGCGGAGGCAACAATAAACTACGGTTTGGGTGGTTATGGGCTGACATTTCCGGTACATTTAAATAAAATTAAACTGTTGCAAATTCGATTGTTAAAATTACTAGTAAACAAGTCAACTAAAGATAGAATTAATAAGGAGTACGAAAAATTATTTAAAATTTGTAGAATATTACCCATACAGGCACAAGTAAAATCAACTATAATTTTAGAACAACACAACAAAAATGAATTTAAGGTAAAGGAAGTCTATACCCGACCAACCCGTAAAGTGACACAGAAAAACAAATATTCGGTCCCTAAGGTGAGGAATTATTTCGGTCAAAGGACGCGGCAATGGCTAGTTCCAACATTGTTAAACGAATTACCTAAGGAAATGTCTACCGAAACAATGTCTAAAAATGCCTTGAAAACTATTCTGCGCAAGCACTATTTGGGTTTGTGTCCCTAGCGTTGGAACCTAAATTGTTATGGTGTTGCTTCGCTTGGCGTATTCGTCCGGAGATTCGCGAGTTTGGTGGAAAGTATATCTTACTTTGTAGGAATTAAGATATTTTTTTTAGCGGCTGGTCTGGGCGAGTGATTGTGCGGGTACGCCGGGTGAAGTGTGCATAATGATGTTATGACGTAAGAATGGATCGGCCATGTTAGCGGGCGCGGGCGACGTAATACTGTCGGTCGGGCGGCCGCCGTTGTGTCTCACTCGCACTGGTTTGCTCGTTGCATCGGGGGGTGCAGCGGCGGTGGTCGGGACGGTAGGCATGTGCGTTCACCGCGCGTGCTGGCATGGCGGGCCAGTGTAGTGTACATGTACGGATACTCGAGCTGAAGATCAGTTTAATTACGTATAAGTCTCTTTTCAAATACAAAATGGGCAGCTCGAGTATGTGTGCATTTGGGCTTGGCATACGTCCGTCTGTGTGAGCATACTGCACACTAGAAAATTGTTGTAACAAAAAGAGCTGTATTCACGAGAACACTGCCGACAAACTGTCCTGCAGTTTGGCAGAAGATATGTATAGTATTGTTTGATGTAAATATTGTTGAAATAAATAAATAAAAAAAAAACCTTAAGACCAGTGGATTGAATATTTTTTATCACATTTATCAGAATATTTTTTAAGGCTGCAGTCTTCAAATTTTGGCTAAAGTAATAGGCAACTGGCTGCTTAAATTTTTTTCTTAGACAGTTTATCATAAAAACTGTAACATGGTCAGCAAACTTATGGGTCTTGTGAGTGCCAAGATTCTCGAAACGAAACCAATAATTTCGTCCCTTGATTTGTCATAGTAGACGTGCGGCGTTATAGACATTTCGTTAAAAATCAGGCTACACACACGGTCATCGGCATTCATTTTTGAAACAGTATCTTTTAACTTATCAAAAATTAATTTGTTTTTTGAGTCTTCTTATACTCCATTTATTATAACATTAGACAAAAGAGGTTCGCAGAAGCAGGAGTACGAAACCTTTTATTTTCAAGTCAAGTTCAAACAATTTTAATAAATAATTTATATGATTTTTTGTAAGTCACAATGTATGGCATACAATAAAGCGTACCTATTCTATCTATCTACTCGTCACGATTCTTAGGATAGGTACATGAAATGAAAAAATAATAGTTTCAATCTGTTTATTAAAAACAACTTTATCACAATATGTCCATGTTTTCAATCAACCAAATAAATACAACACAAAACACCGCTTAACAATTTAGTCACTGCTACCGTCAGTCATCACAAATGATAATAATTATTTGACATGGGTGGTAACAAAAGTCATAATTTTAACTATAATAATTTAGAATGACAGAGAATTAACAAAAATACACTTTCTCAAGCTAAATACCAACTAAGAAAACATTTTCCAGAGACAGAAGTGTGAGATGAGATTTATGATGATGAGGTATTTTTCCTCAAAAGGAATATTTTTGTTTTTTAGCCACTCCTGAATATCTGCCTTTCGTGTGGCTGTAGTTGGCAGCTTCTCCAATTTCCTCGAATGACATGGTGCATTATCCATAACAATAACTGCACCACTCTCGATTTTTGACAATATTAATTTGAACCACTTTTCAAAATTGTGTGCATCCATTTCAGAATGGTAGTCTCCATCACCTTTTTTGGCTTCAAATATTAATTCACCATCCATTAAAAACCCATCCGTTGATCCTGTGAAATGAAATAAAAGTAAATCAATAATTGTGTACCGGTGGCGTAGGTTACTTGATCGCTGGAAATAGATTTTAACCTTTAAGTAGCAACCGAAATTAACTGCATCATTACTGTCCTTGAACAGGTTAATCTACAACCATAAATATCTTTCTCCGAGGGGAGGCATTAAGACTTAACCAGATTTCAGTGACAGAGAACGGAGTGATCATTTTATTAATGATTTGGTAATGTCACATTAACAAATCATTAATAAAATGATTACTTGTTGATCAATTCAATTACACACATAAATTAAATACATTTAAATCAAGTTTTACCAATATGGCCAATGATGAGCCGTCTTCCTTTTCCAGTTGGGTTCTTTAAACCAGATGATAAATCTGCCCGGTGTGCTTCTTATGACTTAATAGTATTGTCTTGCCATACCTTGCTTTTCGTGTGTCCTGTATGTATAATTAAAATTATAGATGTAAATACAATATTATATCGACTTATGTTGAACTATTAATACTTCACTGTATTGTTTTGCATAAAGGAGCCTTTACATAGCTCACCAAGTTATGTAAAACCTCCTTCTTTCAGAATATAAATATTAGCAGCACTGTACCTTCATTTAGCCAAGTCTCACCTAAATAATATATTTTTTCCTTCGTTCCTTAATGCCTTAATTTCATGGAGATATTTCACCCTCCATAATACAATCTCTTGTTTATCAATTAGGGCACTTTTTCTGCTTCTTTTAATGTAAGTAAATTTTATTTTTTTCTTGATTATGTTGTATAAAGTGCTTCTTTTAAAATCGGGTAGAGACTCATCACTATTTACAGCTGCCAGAATCTTGTCCAACGTTGGTAACTCATTATCAAAGAAAAATTAATGAATTTTTCTCCGTATGCCACTTAACGTTATATCATCATAATCGTCAGATTTTGAGTATTTCCGTTGGCGAGGAGGGGGTGATTGCAGACGACCTTCTGTATTGTACTTTTTCAGTATTTTATAGACTGTTGCACGAGATATGCCTATAAAATAAGATTAATAATGTATGTTATTACCTCAGTAATCATTTTATGATCCTTACCTGCAATTTCTACAGTTTTGTTAATTAACTGCGTCCTATAAGCAGGAGAACCTTCGGGCCTGGACCCCTTAACATCTTTATCAATATTTATGACTGTTCTTTTTTCTACAGCACGAAGCGGTGTTTGCTTTGTTCTCTTTTTCTTGGGAGACAATATTTTAACGTCGTGATCAACGTTGGGGCCACGTTTTCTTCGCTGTTGACACTGATCAGCGTTACCAGCAGTTTCAGAGCGTACATGTTGCGCTTGCAAGCCACTCGGGCCTGCACCGGGATCGTCCCTATCCATAGTTCAACAAAACGTACCGCTTTGTACGAACAACACAATACAAACACTTATAACGATAACAAAACAATAACAACAGAAAAACAGTAACAAATAACAACTAAACCACGAAAATTCAGCAATAACAACGAGAAAAGGCGTAGCATTCACAAGAGTATCCACAAGCAAATGACACTTGACAACTGCAGATTATTTATGCAATTTGACGGAAAGATGACATCATAATCCGACAAAATTAAAAAACACGTGCTGCCAGAACTTAAGAATAAGAATAAGAAGTTTTTATTTGTATAGAATGTAGGTATTACAATAAGATGTTAACAAAAGTTCAAGAGTCCTTGTACATTCTGCCTTTCGGCATACAAACATTTATGGGTAGACACCGTGCACCGGTTCATACATAAGACATTGCAGGTTATCAGCTCAGAAAAAAATACGAAAATATGTTCCTATATACTATCACAAATCATCATTCAAAAAATCGGATATAGAATAGTAACATTTTTGTCACAATAAGTCAGTTAGTCGTTTTTTGAATATTCTAAATGGTTGTTCTTTTATGACTTCAGGTAACTTATTATATATTTACTTATTAAGGGAATAGGTAACATTTTAGATTTGGTTGAGTTATAGTGACATGAAAAACGTTTCCGGTACTATCCGCCCCTGCTTCTTTTAGATTTTAAACATTGACACGACATTATTTTATGTAAAAACTAAATAATATTAAATGAAGGCCTTGTTATTTCAGAAGGTAGATAGGTTAAATAAGTGCAATTAAGTGTGACAACTGTTATTTAAATTGATTATATTTAACTCCACATCAATCTTTTTAACTTCTGTCTAATGCTATAGTAAATGGAGTATAGATGGCAACCAAAAATACTTGCTGAGAAGGCTATAACTTTTCGGACTCCTTTTCAGTAAGGAAAGCGAAAATACTTTTTCTTCCTCAGTAAATCTTCGACCTCGTGAGTTTTTTCTTGACTCCCTGCATTGTAAACCAGTAAAAATTCTGGCGGCCTTGGACATACTACTTGGTACTTTAACAGACGATCGTGCAATTCTTTCTGCCAATGCCAGTCGGGTTTTGAACGACTCTTCTTTATTTTTCATACGATTAACCATTTTCTTCATGTTTGTGATTTGCCTCTGGTAGTCTTTGATCTGCTTTGTTCTAGTTCGGGGAATACTTATTTTACCTAAAAAATTAAGAATGACTGTTATGCAGCAGCTGGTTATCAAATAATTAAAATAAAAGAATCATTCAAATGTATGTCTAATAAGTATAAAAGGTGGTGGAAAATATAACTAATAATCAAAGTACATTTTACCTTCTAAATACAGACAGGGTACAGCTGTTTTAGTAATGCCATGGCCTCGTGTCCTGTGTTCTGGTTTAAAATGGTAGTCACACACTTTTATTGATTTTGCAATCTGCTCAGGATCTATATGACCTACATTTTCGGGTATGACTGATGACCCATGCTTCAAAGAGGGCAGGGTATTTAGTTTTATTCGGAAAACCATGCATTGACACACCTGGAAATAAGTAATAGGTAGTATTTAATTATGAGTTACAAAAAGTTATACTTTCTACAGAGGGCCAATTCTACTATTTTTTAAGCAACATTCGCATTCGCATCTCAGTCGCAATCTGTCAATTGTTCAAATCAATCGACCGTTGCTTAAAAAATTGAAAACTTGGCGTTCAGGTATATATTTTCAGAGTTGTAATGATCAACATTACAACTGAAAACATAATGCTAATTGTATAAGTACTATTTTATAGTAGATATCAGCTTAAATCTTTTTAATTTCGACCTTAGACGTCACGGAATCTAAACTTAACTTGCGTTGATTGTGAAATTACTATGATAATGAAGAAGACAAACAATGTGTTCACAGAGTACTAGCTATAATACAATGTGTTTTAACATTACAGAATAGCCTTATGAACTACATTAATGAGTGCAAATCTTTCAAAAAGTGTCGCAACCAAAATGCAACGAAAACTCATTGCGAGAATTGCACCAATGAACAAGTCGTAAACGAACACTTTTACCTATTAATAACAAAAAATTAACAGCAAACAAACATACAGTAATAATAACAAAACAATAAACGGCAAAAATAGCAAATAACACTTCGATGACGCGGAAAAATTAAAGTTTTAACACGAAAACAAAAATTTTCAAGTTTGAATTCAATCAAAGTTTCAAACATCGCCGGCACTGACAGTGGTAATTAAACAGTTGCTCAAGCAAATAAGGCGCCATCTATCGAGACTGAAATCACTTAGAAACGGTTTTATCGACATTTAGTTCTAAAAACTTTCAAAGACAGCAGCACTAGTCTGTCATTAAGGTCGAAAATCGCAAAAGTTCTAAGTTTCACGCCCCTGGTCACTATGTGCCGCGAACACAGACCTAAGCCCCCCACCTCTGTTAGAGATCAAGCTACTGCGAACTTTTGCCCGCCGCGCGTTTTTACCCCGAATGACTCTATTTATTTTTTTATTGACTTTTATAAGTATTAAAAAAAGTGCTATGACACCTTTTCGAACAAATTTACCACTATCTCATAGATAAGAAAACAATAAAATAAATATAATATAATATTTTTTTATTTCTCTTTTTATAATAATGGCGAGCCATTTCCTGCACATTGTCATACACTTCATGGTGTGTTCTTATTCCTTTTATAATTTTATCAGTGTCCTTACACCGACTTAATAAGAGAAATCTGTATAACAAATCTTGCATTTCGGCTATTGTTAGACTTTTGTGCTCGAGACATTTAGTAAAATTATAATTACAAACTGTGCTTATAACAGTCTTTGTCATTCTTTATTTGACCAGTATTCACATGATTTCATATGTAAATGTATTAACATCAACGCTTACCATCAGGTAAGATAGTGGTCAAGCGCAAGACTATCAATAATAAAAAAATAAATTGTAGTTGTAGTTCTAAAAACTAAAAAACACGCTTTAATGGTAAATTGAACTAAAAAGTCGCTAATCCTGAAGATCTTGGTAAGGCTAATGGGACAAACAATTTAAACGCGCACGGTAGAATTAACTTGTAAATTTTAATTTTTGTTTGACTTTCAAAAGTACTTTGACTTTGACTAAATTATTGCATTGTCATTGGTCCTTGATAGGTGTGCATAGTTTCAAATCAATCCGACGTTTTGAAGTGAGTGAAAATTAATAAAACACAGCGAGTAGCTTTTCATAGACTAACTTTTATTCTCATTTTTGTCTCCATAGACAATACATAAATAATGCTAGGTTCTTACATAATAAGCATAGACCGACGATGTATGAAGTATTTTGATACTATTACTAATATCACCACTTAACAAAATAATCCAAAAATTCTACACTTACAATTTTATAATGCCCAATTTTCTCATCAACTCATTATGTTTAACTTTACACAAACTTTTAGTAAGTATATCAGCTGGCATTTCTTTAGTATTCAAATAAGCAATCTCTATTATTTTATTTTGAACAGCTTCTCTAATAAAATGAAACCTTAAATCTATATGTTTACTTCGTCTATGGTATATATAGTTTTCACTAAGTTTCTTGGCACTCTGGTTATCATTATACAACAAAATTGGTAAATTGTCTCTACTAATTAGTTCAGACAAAAGATTTTTAAGAAAGATAGCTTCTTTACTGGCCTCACAGACAGCCATGTACTCGGCTTCTGTGCTTGATAATGCAACTGTCTGCTGCTTTCTACATTCATGAGAAACCACACATCCAGAGTAGATAAAACAAAAGCCTGTATAGGATTTTCTGTCCACCACATCTGAAGCCCAATCAGCATCTACATATCCAATTATATCTGAATGACCTTTGACATACATCAATCCAAAAGATTTTGTAGAGCTTAAATATTTTAAAACTCGCTTGGCATGTTTCCAATGTGTTTCACTGTTACAATTGTTGAATTGGCTCAAGTAACTAACACAAAATGATATATCAGGCCTCGTTAGAACTGAGAGGCACATGAGACTGCCTATCAGCTGTTGATAAGGGTAATCACTACTTTCATTCTTGCCCTTTTCAAGCTTTAAATTAACTTCCATAGGGGTCTTAATATGATAACTTGTAACACCGTTTCAAGTTATCATATTAAAATTACATAGCAAATGTTCTATAAATTGTTTCTGATCCACACAAATCCTACCTTTTTCAATCTGTACATTCATACCTAAACATTTTTTTAGTTGACCTAAGTCTTTCAACTTAAAACAGGTACTTAATTGCCCTTTTAGGTAATCTACTTCTTTGTTACGGTTAAAACTAAGGTCATGGTGAATGCCCATGTTACACCCACTCCTATCAAGGTTTGTGGGCGACTATGTCTACCTGGGACAAACGATCCAATTGGGTAGGGCCAACTTCGAGAAAGAGGTCAACCGTAGAATCCGACTCGGCTGGGCAGCGTTCGGGAAGTTGCGCGGTATCTTCTCGTCCAACTTACCACAGTGTCTCAAGACGAAAGTCTATGACCAGTGTGTGTTGCCAGTGATGACATATGGCTCTGAGACGTGGTCGCTTATAATGGGCCTTATCAGGAAGCTTACAGTCACTCAAAGGGCAATGGAGAGGGCTATGCTCGGAGTTTGCTTGTGTGATCGAATCAGAAATGTAGAGATCCGCAAGAGAACCAGGGTTACCGACATAGCCCGAAGAATTGCAAACTTAAGTGGCAGTGGGCAGGGCACATTGCTCGCAGAACGGATGGCCGATGGGGCCGAAAAGTTCTGGAATGGCGACCGCGAACTGAAAAACGATACGTTGGAAGGCCTCCCACTTGGTGGACCGATGACTTGGTTAAGGTTGCGGGAAGGCGCTGGATGCGAGACGCACGGGATCGGTCAATGTGGCGACGCCTGGGGGAGGCCTATGTCCAGCAGTGGACGTCTTTCGGCTGAAATGATGATGATGATGATGAAGGTTGTTATATTTTCGCCGTTTGAGGTTTTCTGCACCGGCAGCAGCTGTCCCAGCACAGCCCGCCGTGCTAAGAAGATGGGATGGCGCAAAGGTGTCGACACATGTTGCATTCCACACCAAAGGCCTAAAAGGTAGGTTTCAAGGTATTATGGTCATCCCGTCTGGTCTCTTCCCATCGTCGCGTGCCAAGCCATTGGGTTCTAAAACATCTGGCACCCCGGCGGTGACAAGAGTCCAACGTATGATGTCATTAATGCTGGCTTGCCGTACTATCCGACAAGCGCTCTTACTGTAGGATACGCCATGGTGTCCGAGGCGATCGATTGCTTCACTACATTGACAACGTTGTGGAGCTACGCTAGGAGCACCCAAACGCAGACATGTAACTAGTTGGGTAACGGCACTCAACATAGTAACTAGTTGGGTAATGGTAGTCCCTGTAGCCAGAGGCCCGACTTCCACTCATCCACCAGCCAGCAGGCGGGCGCGCTCTGCAGTATTATGGTCTGCTGGTGGATGTATCTATAAGTTTATTCCGTACCAACCTGCAGAGCGGCTCATCCCACTGTCTCCGGGAAAAAGGGGTTTTGGGCAACGCTGCGTTCGGGCAAGCCACCTTCCAGGTATTCACTGCATCGGTCGAGTACAACACTTCACAGTTAACCAGTGATGGCATCAAGATTTTTCTGGTTAACTTTTCAGTGCAGAGGACCGAAGACAGGAACGCCGGTAGGTTTATACTAGAAATTTCATCAGCTCTACGCCCACATACGTATTGAAGAAGGTTGTTAGAGATGACTCTGAACTGAGATTCTGTTGAAAAAGCAAACTAGTTCCTGCTTCAGCAAGGGATGTTTATCAGAAAGATCCTTTATTGTGCTAGCCAATGCATCCCTTTCCAAAAGCAGACCATGCAAAATTGTGCCTAAACTGTAGTCAGCTCGCGTCAATTGTTCCTGCATTGGTGACGGGGATAGTTGCTTTGCGAGGACAGGGTTGGCTTTCAAAGCGCTAAAGACCGGCGAAGCATGTAACACTTTTTGCGCATCTATGTACCTTATTTGCTTGTAAGATATATCCCCTAGTCTTTAGCACTCAGTGCCCTGAATTGCGATGTGGGGTTTTGGGGCAGGGATGGCGGGCTCCTGTTCTGTGGTTTTATGCGCAAAATCAAAATCTTCCTCCGCATCCGTATCGATGGGTAGACCTGGCATATTGACATATTGTCTCTTCCATCCGTGGCAAGTCGGATATAGGAGATGGTTCTGGAGCACAGTTCTCGTCAGTGTCTGACCCAAACTCCTCAGACTCGTCTCCGGACTGAGGAGTGAATTTTCTCATAAACGAGAACAGCATATCTTTTATTTTGTAAGGTAGAATTTTCTCCCTTACCCACCAGCGCGCACAGAGGTAGTTTCTGCATGAGACTATAGCAGGGTTTATTTAACATGAAGTTGATTGAAGTAAAAGGCACACAGTTTGGTCAACTAATTTTATTCATCGAGCATACAGTCCGTTATCACCACTTGTAGATGTTCTAAATATAGGAATAAACCACTAACTTTCAGAAGGAACACATTTTACCATCAATTCACAGTACTGGAGATATGATTTCTCAAACAGTACCGTTATCCTGTGTAGCTGTCTTCAAATTTTGATAAATTATATCATCAGGAGTGTTCGTAACCTTGCTGTAGCTATATCCGCTAGTTGACCATAATATATCTAATCTTATTATTACTTATGGGTAAAATACTCCTAAGGAGACATTTGGAGCCCTGCCAAGGAAAAGAAAATTGCATGATAAAATCAAACGCACGTGTCACGAATATGAAAATTTAGACAAATTCAAGCTAATACTCACAGCGCCTACTTAACGAATGTTCCTTTCATTTTGACGCTAGCCAACCTTGTCCTTCCCGACATCAAAGATTATTCGGTTTTATTTCTGGATATTAAGTTCACAGGAGTTAGTGACCTCAAGTGCACTCTTGTAAAAGAATTGTCAGTCACGTCAACCATAGACCCTGAACGTTCTATTTTAAACCATAGACGCATTTACTAAAGTATCCTTTATGTAACTAATTTGAAAAGAATTTAATAACTTATTATTTTGTATGTTGAATTTGTGTGTTTATTGAATTAAATGATTTCACACAAATAGAATATATTTTATTTAAACGTTCATCTATGTCATACATATGTCAGCGCCATCTAGTACCCAAATGATCAAACAATCGAGTAGTGACACACCTAATCGAACTTGTTTGGCAAAAAAGAGGCAGATGTCGCTAACATACATAGTGTGAACAAAATGTATGTTACAATTTTAGCCTGAGATTGTTCTAATTTATCTAATCTCGAACCCTTTTTGGGTTTGGTCTGACTTGAAAAGACAGAGCGCGTTGTTGATGCGTCATCAATTTCGTCTTCTTCCTCCTTAGAAAGCTCTTTTGAAGCTTCTTTTCTGATCAACAACAAAGGCTTTAGGTTGACTAGAGCAGCGACAACCAACTCATTTTGAACGGCAGAGCCCCTTATTCTGGAGGCCACAGAAGGGGTCCAATTATTAACCCGACACAAAGAGGTCATTCGAGAATTTTGATCTTCATGTCTCTATACACTTTTTCCGGAAGGCTAGTACAGTCAGGCGAAAAAGCTCTTGCAAG
Source organism: Orthosia incerta (assembly GCA_948252205.1). NCBI lineage: Eukaryota > Metazoa > Arthropoda > Insecta > Lepidoptera > Noctuidae > Orthosia > Orthosia incerta. Next base: position 33,118,748 of record OX411742.1, read on the forward strand.
ACTTACAGTCACGCTCAGGGCCTAACAGTTCTTCTTTCTTGAGGGGGATAACTTTCCACTCCAACCATCCTTCAGGTAAATGAGCACCCGCCAGCTTTATCATCTCGAGGATTTGGTTGTCACCAGGGTCTTCAACCTCCCACTCCAGAAGTGATTCAAATGTAGAAATTTCTTCAGGAGTCGCCATCTGAAAATGAGCAAGCTGGTGAGTGCACGCAGTACATAGCGTAAAAGCTCAGATTTTACTCGAATTGAGCCGCACGACTGCTGAAAAACGAGACTTACGGCTGCTAATAATGAGCCGTACGGCTGCTGTAATCGAGCCGTACGGCTGCTCAAGTTGAGGCGTACGGCTGCTCAAGTCGAGCCGTACGGCAGCTTAAATCGAGACGTACGGGTCCTCAAATAAGGCCGTAAGGCTGCTCGGATCGAGCCGTACGCCTCGTATTGAGTCATTTGGCGACTCAAATCGAGACGTATATCTGATTAGCTCAGGTCATACGATTCCTGAGATCGTAGAATGCGAGTCTCAGTAAGTACAGAATAATCTAGTAAGCGACAAACAATAAAACACATTCCAGAAAGAGTTATTTAGTCTTATTTATAATTAAAATGAGACTAGCTAAATGCAGAAGAAACGTCTGAACAATAAACATATTATTATTACGTTATATTTTATTCAAAGCACTTAGTATGATAAAAATTCACTTACCAATATTTTAGAACAATCTACAAAATATCAAAGAATTTACATTATGATCGTTAGTATAACATATAATAAAAATCTCGAACGAAACTACGTCGTTGATATTTTTCGCACAGTGACACGCGTGCACTCAGAAGCGTTACCGAAAGCGAACTGTAGATCGCGCAGCTCACAGCAGACAAGCCGCGCGTTGGGGTGCAGGGCGAGGTGATGTCTAGTAGCCTGGACGGCGCGGGGATCATATAAGTCACGATGTCCTTGGAAGATTATTGTAAGATGTTATCTCACAGGTCAAGCAGAGGGCACAGCCCATGAAATTCATAATTTATGGACTGCTCTCTTGATTGTTCCTCTAGAAGTGTAGACATCAGCGACTCTGCTGACACCATCTCATCAGTTTTTTTGCGGCCTAGGCGCCAACATAATGAGGTAGTTGATCTTCCTTTAGTATAATTAAATCGCCTACTTTGGGTCCATGTTGTGGTTTCTGCCACTTGGTTTTTTGTTGTAGTTCGGCCAGATCCTCTCGACGCCATATCTCCCAAAATTGCTGGCGCAGTTGTTCAACTTCACTCATATCTTGTTTATTTAACTCACTATCCGTCTTATTATATTTATTTGAGATAGATACCTATGTAGTTAAATCTATAATCTTACCTCTAAATAAGTAGGTTTTAGAACAATGAATTGGGTAAATAAATAAGTCAATAAGTTGTACCTCTCAAAACCGCTAACTCACGGTAAGTACATAGAAGCTGTGACAGCACGAAGTATGTAACCCTCATCAGGCGGCTGTACTGCAACACGTAGACAGGCAGGTACCTGGGCGCGGAGCTCAGTTCATGCCATGCACATTCACCGCACCTGGAATAGTCGACAAGCTTTGGTGAATTATTGTCACTTTGGGTTGTACCTACTATTAAGAAAATTTGAATTTAGTTAGGAAGGCGCCTAAATAGAGGCAATGCCGCGTATAAACTCCCAGTCCCAGAAATATTAGGTAGGTACAGAACACACTTCAGCGGTCCAGTAAGTAAAGTTTATCCGAAATAAGGCATAACCTAATAAAACACTTACAGTAGTTTTTCACAGACTTATTTATTAAAACAATGTAGGTACTCTATATACATATTAGTACTCATACGTTAAAATAGATGGCGCTAGGCGTATGCAGGATTATTATGTTAAATACCTTACAACAACAATAATTGCAATTTCAGATGATTCATTGTATTTCTACTTATGATATTTACCTGAGAACCTGGAACAATTTTAAATTTTATATATTTGCAGTTTACTTGTATATTTTCATACCATTCTGAATTTAGTGAGTTTATTTTATAAATCGTATCTATTTTAAACTGTTCTACATTTTCACTGTTGACCACTGAACATTTATAAGTACAACATGAAGTAAAATGATTAAATTTTGCACATTTTTTACCGTATGCTGGGGATTTAGCATAACCATGCAACTTATTGCATTTTCTACAAGATCTTGATGTATTATCATCTTTTTAAAAGCGCTCACTTTTCTTGATATTTTGCTTATCTGCAACTGGATGTTCCCCTCGCACGAAATCTTGACCGACCTGGAGTTCTACTACGACCCCTGGCTTTTGGCTCTCTGTTAACTGCACCTACTTCATTTGATATGCCATTATTTAAAGTTTTGATTTGACTCTGAGTCACTTGTGCCGCATTACATATGCTCATGCACTTTTCAAGTCCGGTATTCTCAGAAGTTTCTTTCTGATATTACTGTCAGTAGGTTAGGTTAGGTTAGGTTAAAACGGGGGGGGGGGGGGGGGGGAGATGTTGGAGACTCTAGACAGGGATCCGTGAGGGCGCCCTTATCGAGCGGTTCGAGGGAAACTTCGAGCCGCCGCGCCTCCGCTTACAGAGAGTCTCCAACCCGAGCTGCTGGAGGAGGTATTCGCAGCCCTCTTCCCGGCGAGAGCGGAGCATATCCCGCCGCCGACGGCTTTGCCCACGGCCGCAGAGTCTACAGAGGAGGACGCCATCAGCGTCCCAGAGGTGACACAGGCAGAGATGGGGGCGGCCGTGATGCGGCTCCGGGCCAAGAACGTGGCTCCGGGGCCCGACGGGATCCACGGTTACGTATTAGCCCTCGCTCTGAAGGAGCTTGAGCCCTGGCTGAGAGGACTCTTCACAGCGTGCCTTGAGCGGGGCCAGTTTCCGACTTTATGGAAATCTGGTCGTCTGGTCCTGCTCAGGAAGGCGGGGCGCCCTGCGGACTCACCGTCCGCGTACCGGCCCATAGTGTTGCTAGACGAGGTGGGTAAGCTGTTCGAGCGGATTATCGCTGCCCGCCTCGTCGGCCATTTGTACAGGGAGGGGCCGGACCTGGACGAAAGCCAGTTCGGCTTTCGGCATGGGCGCTCCACCATCCACGCAATATCGCAGGTGAGATTCCTGGCGGAGGAAGCGGTGTCCCGGGGTGGGGTGATGTTGGCGGTGTCCTTGGACATTTCCAACGCCTTCAACACCCTGCCCTGGAGTTGTGTTCGGGAGGCACTGCGGTATCATCGAGTGCCTCCCTACCTCCGCCGCATCGTCGGGGCTTATTTGGCGGAGAGATGTGTCACCTACGTGGGACGTGATGGCGTCGAAAACCAGCACTGCATGTCGTGCGGTGTTCCGCAGGGCTCGGTCTTGGGCCCGCCCCTGTGGAACATCGGGTACGACTGGGTGCTGAGGGGCGAACTCCAACCGGGCGTAGACCTGACGTGTTACGCGGACGATACGCTGGTCACCGCCCGGGGGAGTTCGTACAGGGAGGCAGCGTTGCTGGCAACGGCTGCGGTCTCACAGGTGGTGAGCCGCATACGGCGCCTTGGCCTGAAGGTGGCCCTCAACAAGTCGGAGGCCATGGTCTTTCATGGCCCCCGGCGGGCGCCACCGCCCGATGCCCACATCGTCGTTGGGGGGGCTCGAATCGCTGTCGAGTCAACCATGAAATACCTGGGATTGGTGCTCGACAGCCGGTGGGATTTCGGCCCCCACTTCCGGCGGCTGGCGCCCAAGTTGTTGGGCGCGGCTGGGGCGCTGTCAACGTTGCTTCCCAATCTGGGGGGCCCGAGCGCTGCCTGTAGGCGGCTCTACGTGGGGATCGTGCGATCGATGGCCCTGTATGGGGCCCCGATCTGGGCGGCTGACCTGACGGCCGGCAGCATCGCTGTTCTGCGAAAGCCGCAGAGAGCGATGGCCGTCAGAGTCATCAGGGGGTATCGCACGATCTCCTACGAGGCGGCTTGTGCACTGGCCGGATCCCCGCCCTGGGACCTTGAGGCGAAGGTACTCGCGTCACTGTATCGGTGGCGCGAGGAAGCGCGGGCGCGGGGCGAAGGGCTGATGCAGCGACATATGGAGTTGCGTCAGTCTCAGCTTCGCGAGGTCCTGGTGGCGGAATGGCGGGACAGGCTTTCACGCCCTACCGCCGGCCTCGTTATCATCGAGGCGGTCCGGCCAGTGCTCGAGCGCTGGCTCGGGAGGAGGCACGGCTCTCTGTCGTTTCGGGTGACGCAGGTGCTCTCGGGGCATGGTTGCTTCGGGAAGTACCTGTGTCGCATAAACAGGGAGCCGGACGCCCGGTGTCACCACTGCGTCGACTGCCGGGAGGACACGGCGCGGCATACGCTGGCAGAGTGTGCCGCTTGGGAGGAGCCACGCCGTGCCCTCATCTCTGAAGTGGGCAGTGACCTGTCGCTGCCGGCCGTAGTCGAGTCTATGGTCGGCAGCGAGGAGTCCTGGGACGCGGTGGTATCCTTCTGTAAACAGTCGTCTCGCAGAAGGAGGCTGCGGAGAGAGAGAGGGAGATTTCATCCGCTAACCCGATCCGCAGCAGACGCGCCGGGCGTCGGCGGAGGGCAGACAACGCCCTCTTCCGGCCCCCCTAAATGGGTCCTAGGGCGACGGACTCGGGGACGTCCGTCGCCCCCCACACATCTGGACCCGAGGTGGTGGCGCGTAGTGTTCCACGCGCGCCCCTCTTAGACGTTGCGGGGGGTGCAAACACCTCACTCCCCCCCAACCCGAGATCGAGGCCCGCAGTGGCGGGCCGGCACTAGCTGGGGGTTGCGGAAGTATCGTTGTTCCCGTGACCCCCAGCGTAGGTGTGAGATGGAACACCGGGGTGGTTTTTAGTCAGTACGAGTCTGACAGACCCCTCCGCCCTCCCTAGGGCGGAGGACATCCAATGAGGATTTTCCACCCCGAAAAAAAAAAAAAAAAAGAATGTTAAAACGGGCTGTTTTCCGCAACTCCACGACCAAGCGCGTATTTTGCGTACGGGTGGGAATTAACCTTCTACCAACTTTCTCACTCGATCCATCCCAACTCCTCGAGGAAGGCCAACAGCGCCTTCGTGTTGCTGACTACCTCCTGTACGGTACCTGGTTCACCGAGGTATTTGGCCCTGTAACCGGCGATTACTGGGCAGCTTAGAAGCAGGTGCGCTGCTGTCTCGTCTTCCTCCATGCATGCTCTGCACAGCGGGCTGTCCGTAATTCCTAAGATAAAAGTCATAAGTAATTTATTTCATAACAATATGTACATTGTGTCGAAATTTGTAATAAGTAAGTAAACATTTAAAAACACCACTAATACGAAATAATTAAATAACAATAACTTTCAATAACAATAATTTAACAGTAAAATTAAAATGTCAGAGATAAAAATTTAATAATAAAATAGATTCAGTCAATCAATAAAAAAAAAAAACATTAGGTAGTGATTATAAAAGATTAACAAATAAATAATGATAATCCTAAACAAAAAATACAAGTCAAATAAAAAGATAAAATTATAAAAAGTTCAATAATATGTCATAAATTCTAAATAATTATCCATGCCATATCAAATCGAGTCAATTAAACAATTCAATGTCCAAGCAAAAATTATAAAGTGTCACAATATGTCGCAAATACAATTAATTATTACAATTTAAAAATAATGATCCATAAGTAAAAAATAATTCAAGTCAAATAAAATGAAAAAAAAATGTTAAAGATACAAATTATAAAAAGTTCAGTAAAAGGTATGTCACAAATACCATAACAAATTTAAATCGATAATCCGTATTACATCAATTATAGACAAATAAAAATAAACAATAATATGTCACGACATACAATAGCAATTCAAATTAATGATAGTAATTATTATAATACGCATTAAATTTTGAATCAATTCTAGTCTAATGTTTGTCATTTGTCATCCAGGTACTCATCAACACTGTAGTAGCCCTTCCCCAACAAAAATGTTTTGAGTTTGTTTTTAAATAAGTTAGAATTAGTTTAAAAGATGCTTATTAAAAGTCCCGGGGCCAGTTGTTACAGCTGTGACTGCTCGCAACTGCTGTTTCGTCAGACGTAGGGCCTTCTGCGTAAAACGACCATCCAAAGAGGAAAGTGCTTCCTTGGACTGCCTGCACTCACTGTGATCAATCCACACTTTGTGGTGTTGCCCCTTGGTGCGTTTCCTTACCAGACTGCGGAGGTAGACAAATTTTATTGGCACGATTGGCTCCGGACCAACCGCCGCCATACTGGATCCCCTACGCGCGAGCTCATCCGCCGCATCGTTGCCTCGGGAATCACTGCCCCTTGATCCATTGATTGGTTACTTTATTGCTTGACCCTACCTGGTTTAGGCGTTGGTGACACTCGTATATCAGTCCGGAGCATACGTATTGGGAAGTCCTTTACCTTCCTGTCTAGAATGGCCGATGCGGCCAGGGTGATGCCCACACACTCTGCCTGGAACACCGTGTTGTGTGCCCCAACTGGCACGGCTATATGATGTTGAGGTCCTCTGAAAACACCCCCGCACCTGAGCCATTACCTGTCTTGGAACCATCGGTGAAGATTCTCAACTCGTCTGGGCGTAACCCCTCACAGCGGTGGTCCTCATGGAGTTGGATCTTGTATTTTTTGTCAAAAACAAACTGTTTAGGTATCCGGTCACTAATTGCTGTCGTAAGAGGAAACTCTTTATTTAGGTCCTCTAGCAGAGCCGTTTGTAGTGTCGTTCTCCTACCCCAGAGATCCAATGCCTTAAGCCGCACTGCCGCCGTCGTGGCCTCCTGCTGAATGAAAAGGTGGAGCGGAGGCAGATCCAGCATAGCCTCGAGCGCAGCAGTCGGGGTAGTTCTCATGCAGCCTGTCGTCGCCATGCAGGCCAGTCTTTGCATGCGTTGCAGTTTGTTCACGGCTGTACTTAACTTTGTGCGGGGCCACCAAACCACGGCCCCATAGGAGATCATGGGCCGAATCACCGCGCAGTACAACCACTGAGATGGGCTTAAACGTTAAAAAAAATTAACACTGCTAAATGCTAATGCTAAAAATAATTAGCAGTTAAAATTAGCAGTTATTTTTAGCAACTGCTAAATTTAAGCATAGACAGATTGTTAACATAGTTAATTCCAGTTTCCTTCATACTTTTAACAGGCTTAGGACTGTCAACTTTTGTTGGCGTATTTAAAATGAGAATCAATTTATTAACAACGATTTCTTTTTTTTATAGCTGTTTTTTAGTAATCACATTTTTTTAATAATCATCTTATTTTATATCTTATACAAACTACTTATGATAAATTGATTATATTTTTTTTATTTATCTTTACACAAAACACAAGAAGGATGAATCATCTTTGTGCTAACATTATAATTAGATGAAAATTACTTTTCTTAAAATTTTATATAAAATATAAAAATGTTAATTGTTTGACTTTTCGTACCCCAAGTCGAGTTCTTCGTTGCGAAATGATGTAACTAGTTCGCGAAAAAAGTATTTCACAAGAAACAGAAGTACAAAGTACATTGCATTTATTCCGAACCAACTTAGCCAAATGTGGAAAAATGGTTTGGTTCTGCTTCCACCAGCCCAACAGTAAATTATTACGACTTATAACTTTTTCGTTCAAATATTTATCAATTTCTATTATTGCCCGTGCAGTTGGTGACTCAATTGATTGTGGTACAGTCTCCCTAACATCCCAGTCATAAAATATTGAGGTGGGATCGAGAGAACTTTTTGTGCTAACTTCAATGTTTTCACATGGTCCTTCTCGATTTATTTCTTGGGCAACAAGTTTGATCATGCTCTCCCTCAACTTTGCTTGCTTTGCAGGTGTAAAAGGCTGTAATTTAAAGCGGGGATCCAAAAAAGTAGCTATCCCAATTGTATTACTATTTTCTGTATTTTCGAAACGACTATGGGTCAAATCTAATAAAGCTGGAATAAAATCATACGTTATTGGTAGGTAGCGATAACCTGAAGAATCCGAGGTCAAAATGTCACTGAGAACTCTCTTTATGCCTTTTATGATATTTAATAGTTGACTGGCCGTCAAATACTTTTCATCACTCATATACTTTGATGCTTCTTCATAACATTTGAGGGCTTTAAAAGTTTCGTTGCAAAGTAACCAGTCTTCCGGCGTTAAATTTGGTAAGCTTGTAGCACCCAAAACGGCAATGGATGACTTGACGGCATCTTGAATTTCTACGATTCTTTCGAGCATATAGAATTTCGAATTCCACCTCGTCGGGACTTCTTGAAGCAGTCGTTTCGGCTGTGTTGCTCCATTCTGCTTTTGAAACTCATCAAGTTTTTGGGTGGCTTTAGTGCTACGCTTGAAATAAGCGACGATGACCTTCACACGGTCTATCACAGACTTAATGGGTAAAGATTTTTCCGACGCTTCTTGCACTATCAAATTTATTGTGTGTGCGGCACATCCGAAATGTTTCCACCCTAGCTCCTGTGATATGGCTTTCTTGATGTAAGCCGCGTTATCAGAAACAGCTAAATTGATTTTAGCTGTAATACCCCAAGAGTCTGTAATACTTTTCAACTAAAAAGCTGTATTTTCACTTGTGGAAGGTCCCGAAATTACTTCGCAGTCCAAAACAATCGATTCAAAATCAAAATTTATATTTATAAAATGCCCAGTAACGGCCATGAAACTGTCATTTCTCGCCGAAGTCCAATTGTCAGTCGTAATGCAGATTGTTTCAAGTTCTTTATTTATGACTTCTTGCACCTCTGTTCTACACTGTTCGTACATTGTTGGTAAAAGTGTATTGGCAAGATATTTTCGAGATGGAAGCGTGTATGAGGGATTCAAAGCATGTGAATACTGAATAAAACCAACGTCTTCAACTATCGAAAATGGTTGAAAATCATGTATGAATAGTTGCATTAAATAATAATTGAGTCGTTGTTTCTCATTTAGAGTAATTTTTTTATAGCATAGGTTAAAACACTTGGTTGAATTTTTCTCTGCTTTGCTGGTGGTGGCAAAAACTCATCATTATTACACGAAGAACTTGAAGTACTGGGAGCAATTTCAGGAATATGAACAGGCTGTTGAGAACTAACGAAACACTCAGTTATTGTACAGGCACTTTGTTGTTGTGCCTGTTGAATATTAATTGTAGGATGCTTAAACTTCATGTGAGATTTTAAATTTGAAACTGAGCTCTTGTATGAAATAGTTTTTTTGCAAATATTACACGAACCAATTCTTTTTACAGTGTCGCTATCCGTAAAAAAGTTCCATATTTCACTTTTTTTGCCGTTGCATATCCATTTTAGAAAGTTTATTGCAATTTGAAAATGTTATTTTTAATGCGTAAACAACACTACACAAACAGTCAAACAATTCAAATTAAACTCGCAACACTTATTACCTACTAGGTACATATATAACTATCACGTAAATATACTTAGTAATGAAGATCAGTCTTTATTCAACACTCACTTGTTAAATTTAACGTTTCCGAATTTAGCAGTTGGGAATTAGCAGTTAGCAGTTAGTTAAATCGACTCGACTAAATAACATCTGTCTCACTGAACAGAACTGACTGAACACAAAATTTGCAGTTTACATTTCGATTTTTGGTTTTTAACACCATTGACCATTGTGCCCTGTTCTTGTGTGTGTTCCTTTCCTTTGTTTCGCTTGAAAAATATTGCTAAACATCTGTTCGCAAGATGTGTATAGAAAGTGTTTTCGAAGCTGTAGTTTTTTTACTATTTCTTGAACCCTGCCATACATTTTATTACACTCTATTACAAAAAGCACAGCCGCCGTGTTTGTGAGTGGTAACTGTTAAATTTAGCAGCTATATCAGAATTCATTTAGCAACTGTTGACACTAAAAAAATATAGCAGTGTTAATTTAGCAGCTTCTTAATTTTAGACCCATCTCTAAGCCAGAGAATGATTTTGGGGGACAGGCCCCATTTCTTGCCTATCATTTTCTTGCATTGCCATAGAAGGTAATGCACGCCTTGTTAAGTTTGCTGTCTAAATGACTGCTCCAGTTTAGCTTGCTGTCAAGAATGACCCCAAGATACTTGACCTCATTGGACAGCAGGAGTTCAGTGTCGAACAGCTTCGGTAGGCGGTAAGGGCCTAGTACTCTTTTTTGAGTTAACATGACCAGTACTATCTTAGAGGGGTTAACTGAAAGATCATACTCCCTGCACCATCTTTCCACTATGCGTAGCGCTTGCTGAGTAAGGTTGCAGATAGTTCCAGTCACCTTCCCAGGTACCAGAATTGCGAGGTCGTCTGCATACCCTATTGTGTAATAACGTTGTTCGTTGAGTCTGGTGATAAGATCGTTGATTACCAGATTCCACAGCAGAGGGGAGAGCACCCCTCCCTGAGGGCAGCCCCTGGCTATAAGGGCCAGTTCTTGTTCTCCCTCCAGCCGAACCGCACGTTTGCTTAACATATTTATATATTGGGCGCACGGTTGGCGCAGTGGTTGAGCGATTGACTGCTGCGCTGCGTGTCGCGGGTTCGATTCCCGCACGGAATAAATATTTGTATGACCTACAGATAGTTGTTCCGGCTCTGGGTGTGTTGTGTATGTGAGTTTATATGTTTGTAAACGCACCCACGATACAGAAAGAAATTCCTAGTGTGGGCCAACGTTTTTAAAAAAAATAAATAAATAAATAAATATTAGTTATCCAGTCAGTTAGTACCTGTTCTGCTCCGGGTCTGGAGAGTGCAGCACCTATGCTGGAGAAGTTGGTTTTGTCGAAGGCCCCCTCGATGTCTATGAAAGTGCCCAGGCATTTACCTTTCTGATGGATTGCTTCCTCTATCTGGCCTACCACCAAATGTAGAGCAGATTCCGTGGACTTACCCGAGCTGTATGCATGTTGGTTACCGTGGAGAGGTAATGCTTTACGGACGCCATGTTGTAGTTCCCTTTCGCACAGTCTCTTCATCGATTTAAGTAGAAACGTGGTCAGGCTGATGGGTCTCAAGTATTTGGCGTTAGTATAGTCACCTTTGCCTGGCTTAGGGATGAATATCGCTTTCACTTCTCTCCATCCTTTCGGAACGTACCTAAAGGCCAGGCCCGCTCTCATTAGTGGCACCAGTCTCTCTGCAACAGACGTGCCACCTGGCAGCAGCGCAGGGAATACCCCATCTGGACCGGGCGCCTTGAAGGGATGGAAGCTTTGGATGAAATGAAGCCTTACCCTGTTTGCCTCTTGGCAAGATTCAATGTTACCACAGAATTTACGCCATCCCGCGGTACGCCTGAATCTGATGCATTTTTATAGCTGGATTTGGCCTCGTAGTAAGTGTCCCAATCCTCATCCGTGCCTATGTTCATGGCCCTGTTCAGGGCCTTTCTTACCTTTCCACGTTTGCGATTTAACGCCGCTCCCCACCAGGGTTGTTTGCCCGGTGTATTGCGCGGGGCAGTCAAAGGGCAAGCGGTATGGTAGCTGCTTATCAGTGAATCAGTAAGTTGACTAACCTGCATGTCTAAACGCGTTTCGTTCCCTATAGTTACATATGGGCGGCAGTTTCGACTGTAGGGTGCGTGTGTAGATAGCTCTGTCCGTGTTGCGCGGATTGCACCAGGGACGTTGAGGTGCTACACAGAGCTGAATATCGAAGCGGATCCATCTGTGGTCCGAGCAGGAGGCCTCTTTGGAGACCTGCCACCCAGCAGTGATCGCCGCTGCGCCTTCCGTCGCCAAAGTTAGGTCAATAATTGTACGACAGCGCCTCGTTACGAACGTTGGTTCTGCGTCTGTGTTTTGTAGTGACAAGTTAGTTGTAAACAAGTAGTCCACTAATGCCTTACCTCTTTCATTGGGCGCCTCCATTCCCCATAGGGGGTGATGTGCGTTTGCGTCGGTCCCTAGGATGACCTCTTCCCCGCTGGTCTCGCAGTGGGTTACAAGGCGGGCGAGGTCATGTGGGGGCGGTGCCTCCGCCTCAGGCATGTAGGCCGAGGCGAAGACAATCGGCAGATCAGTGGCACCGCGCTGCATGTACAGCCTAGCTGCAGAGGTATCTCTGCAACAGAAATCATTTAGAAACTGTGCTTTGAGGTTACCTGTAACAAAGATACACGCTCTAGGGTGTTCATGATTAGAGGTAACAAGGAGCTTACCACTAAGGTTGGATAGTCCTCTGATTTGGCCATCCCTAATCCACGGCTCCTGGATTACGGTGATGGCAGTCTGTTGTACCTCCAGCCACTTGCGTAGTTGAGCCGTCGCAGTCTGGCTGTGGTGGAGGTTTGCCTGCACAACTTTACAGGCGGACGAAGGGGTCGCCATCATGAGTGGGTCCCTCCTCCTCCAGTTGCAAACCCGCGAAAGCATCCCCCTCGATGAGGTCATCCTCCGACGGGCCAGAAACTGGCGACAATATGATGTCGTCCTTCTCCCCGCCCGTCAGAGGGATCTTAGACGAGTCATCGTCAGGGGTCACCTTCTCTGCAGTTGCTGCAAAGTCGGCCGCAGAAGCTTCCGGGTTGCTAGGCAGGGGGTTGCTCTCCCCTGTGCTGTCGTCCTTGACGAGCTGCTTCGTGATCGGGTCCCAACCCCGAGGGACGCACGCAAACCTTCCATTTGCTCCTCGGAACTTGATGTACACCGAGCCCAGGCCGAAAGACAGCCTGCGATCGGCGCCCATCAAGACCGGTATGTGGTCCTCGGGGACGCCCAGCACCACGAACCAGCACGTCTTCTGCCTATCTGAGTGGATCACCACCCATTTTTTGATGTCCACCCATGGGTTTTGATACCACAGCGTTTTAGCTGCGATATTTAGGTCCTGGTACACCCCGCTGTCGTCCGGTATAACTATACCACAGCGTATCGTCTTTGTAAGGCAGCTTTTCCTTACCCAACCGGCTAACTCGTGGGTAGTAAGTAGCTTGAGACAATTGCAGGGATTAACTCACATGAAGCTGACTGAAGTAAAACACATTTAAGTTTGGTCAACTAATTTAATTCTTCAAGCACACATTCCATCAATACAATAACTTGAGGTTACAAAGTATGAACCACTCACTTTCTGAAGGGATATAGATTACCCACAATATTCAATGCTGGAGATATGATTCCTCAAACAGCATCGTTCCCTGTGTAGCTGTCCGTAAGCTTGCTGGATACCAGGTGATAACTATAATGCTCGGAACCTTTTGCAAGAGGAGACTGCTGTAGCTTGAACAGCTAGTTGACCATTAGCCTTATTATGTATATATATGTAAAATTATAGCTAAAGAGGCATTTGGAGCCCTGCCAAGGAGAAGAAAATTGCATGTTAAGATCAAACGCACATGTGTCATGAAAATGGGCATTCAGACAAATTCAAACTAGTACTCACAGCGCCTACTGGAACATTGATTATGATGAGCTTTTCATCTTGACGCTAGCCAGCCTTGCCCCATATAGCATTACGTAACTTTCTGGATCCTTGCCTTTGAGGTTATATTTGGACACCGTCCTCTCAACGCAAGTTCACTCGTAGTAAAGGTCAAGTCATCGCAACTACCAACCTTGAACACTTTACTTTTAAGCCATAGGCCTTTTACTAAATTATCATTTTTTATGCAACTAATTTGAAAAGAATTTAATAATTTATTAATTTGTATGTTGAATTTGTGTGCTTATTGAATTAAATGATTTCACACAAATAGAATACACATTTTATTATTAATATTTTAAATAGTGTCAAACATACATCAACGCCATCTACATCATCATCAACAAGATACTCAACTTGGGACACTTCAATATTGAACATGTGTCTGACTGATGACGCCAGATGTCGCTAATATATGCACTGGCAATTTTTACCCGCTACATCATCTGCAACTCCGATTGTCCCTTCACGACTAGCGAGGTGCCAGCCGAGAGGGGCGATTCGGGGACCGTCCTTTTCAGCCAAGCCAAGGTGAAGTCATCGCTACACCACAGCTTTAGCGCACCGATGCCGAATTGCGGTTTAGCGGTGAAGGACGGTATTTGCCGCTCAGGTGTCTCCATCGTGGGACAGAGAACCTCGTCTATAATCCGTTTCTGGATCAGCTTGACCACCAAGGCCGACACCTCCTTGCTGATGGCACCCGTGCGTTCGCATGTCACCGCGACGCACAGGTGAGCGCTGGTAGCCCGGGCGTAGCTCATCTCACGCTGGTGAGATGAGCTACGCCCGGGCTGCCTCCAAGCGGCAGCGGCTTGATCGGTCAAGCCGCTGCCGCTTATGCTCTCCACGAGGTGACATGGTCTCGTTGAGGGCCCGCTTGGCACCGACTTGACCGTCCCGAGCGGTCTGCCGCGATGAAGTCGCCGTCTGAGCTGGTCTGTCAGCCACTGATCGGCTTGTGTCCGGCGCAAGTTGGTATCTATTCCCTTTCGAGAAGCTGATTGGAGCCTTTGCTTTGCCTCGTCTCTGTTCCTGACGTCGCTGTTTCCTGTTCATGGGCTTGTCGCCCTGAGCAGGTCCAGACGTACTCGCTGGGTCCTTGGCTTGGGCAGGGGTTTGAGTATTTCTACGCTTGCCCTTGCCCTTACCCTTGCGGGTTTGCACTCGCCAGGTTAGGGCAGCCTCTCCAAAAAGTTCGCCAGCAGCCACCGTTTTACAGGAGGCAGCGACGCCGGAGGATGTGGTCAGAGGAGCCGCAAGGCTCCTGGATACTACGCTGGAGTCCGCGACCTTAGCCGCGGGTCCAGGGACACGCGGGGTGCCAGGAGCATCCCGCTTATTTTTCCTACCCGTACTCGGACCTGCAGCTATCGCTGCAGGCTGCCCAAGGGACTTATTTGCACTCCTGACTGCGGTTTTCACCGCAGCCGAAGGATTGGCAGCAGTTTTCACTACCACCTTTTGGGGACACCCGCGCTGGATTCCGCGGAGTTAACCGCAGATCCAGGGGCAGGGGCGGTGAGTGCTAACGCGTGCCCGTGTTCCCGCCATAAGCGGCACTGGAGGACACCGTGGAGTTTTAGTGGGTTAGAGTCCCACATAACTGCAGGGGCAGGGGTGTTATCGGCTTTCGCCGACACCGCCCCTAATGTAGTCAAGTCTTTTATAAAATCCATGATCACATTTAGTAGAAAATTCATCTCTCCGGCTCCCACCCTCCATCGAGCCCGCAACTTGGAACGACCCACCACTTAAGGTGGGCCGTTAGGACTACCAACGAGATATAGGTACGCAGGGCTGGCTTACAGTGCGACATCAGGTGCTCGTTTGGGCTGGCTTGAACAGAACAGCCCTCCCTTACACCGTCAGCATGACCTTCACCATCACTTCAGCCGTCCGAAGACGACATCAGTGGACCCCACGCACCTCGCTTATACTCTCAGAAGGAGAGATCAGCCGATTGATCGTGGGTAAGCTACTTCCACAACCTCCCGTGTCCAAGGAAATCCAGGCCAAAGTGGCGTGTTGTGTGCAACCTGCTCCACTCAACCACCAGGATCCCTTCATCCCTCTTTACGGGTCCCCGCGCACGGCATAAACACGCAGGAGGTCATTTCTGTCCAACATCGTTCTTGTTCAATGGTAGACACCCAGGAGCATGACCTCGCCACCCCTGTGATACTTCGCCCGGTGATTTCAGTTACGTCTATTTCATAGGGAATTAGACCAAAAACAGGGCGGCAACCACGAAAAGGAAATCACCGCACTTGCCTTGAGGATCTACACGACCGTGCGCTCTCCCTCAAAACCACGCCACCTTGTCGTCTCTGAAGGAGCCAGACAAGGTAGGACTGCGTCTACAAAGCCAAGCCCTACAAGGCCTGTCGCTGAATATTCAAAGCGTAAGTTAGCGAACCCAGACCAGCCCCATTACTGTCAGTAATGCCTAGTACTATTTGATCTTTTATAAGACTATCTTTTAGTGTTCCAAAATTACAATCTAAACTCAGAGATTGTAATGCTATATTATATTCTTCATATTGTTCCTCCGATTTTTGTTTTCTTGAGAAGAACAAATACCTGTTGTAAGTCTTATTTGTGGGTGGACTACAATGTTTTTCCAGTCGTGTGAGAACCTCATTATATGATAAACTCGCTTTGTCCTTGAAACTATTATAAATTAGCAGGCCCTCTTCATCGATGCATTGTAGTAGCAGTGCTTTTTTCTGTTCGTCATTTAAACGAGTGTCTGCTCCGCTAGCCAGGAAATACAGATCAAACCTCTGTTTCCAGTTCTCGAAACTTCTTTTTTTCGATTTTGTCCCAACAAAAGAGAATGGCGGCGGTGGTTGTAATTGTTCCATTTCTTACCTCTTTACTTTGTTCAGCGTCGATTGCCTTTTTTTTCCCAGCGCCATGTAAGTGGTATTTTATCATTAAAATACTCCTTCGCTCTTTAAATAGTTTAATTTGTATTTATTACAATTATCTTGTTACACATACATGAGGTAATGGTTTTATCCATGCTAGCCTGTGCATAGAGTGTCTAGAGTGATCCGAACGTAGATCATTCATTAGACCACTAGTATTGCTACATTATTATAAGGCTCCTCTCACATTCATTGAACTTTTTGGCTGCTTCGGATATTATTAACCCTTTTTTTTACTGTTTCGATAGCCCAGCCCATTTGTTGAATGGAATAATCTTGTTTAGGAGCCATTTCTAAAACAAAGAATCAGATAATCAGTATCATTTTATAACAATGTCCATAACTGGATTCCTTATAAAATACCCAAAATGGACACATACGTTTTACTGGAACGCATCAGCATTTTTATAATTTACAACTAGCTTATAGTACTCATCACCAGCCTATTAATGTTCCTACTGCTGGGACACTGGCCTCCTCTCTGTGAGAGGGAATGGGCCGTAATCCACCACGCGCTAAATCCGCTCAACATTATTGTACCTATCCCCTCAACTCTTAGCTTCTTCCCATCTCCCAATTATAACAAATCGTTCTTCTTTTAACTCTATATAGTCTGAAAATAGCCCTCTGTCAAAACACATGTGTTCACTTGCCCCTGTATCTGAAATCCAACTTTTATTTTTACTTACATGAGACTTAATAATAAATGTGTCGGGTTTAGTCAATAGTACGGACTTTAAAACAAATCACAAGCAAGCCCCTAGCGGCAATCAAGAGCAACTGCGCATTGGCGCGCTTTTATAAGCACTTGCGAGGTGCGGAATATGGCAGTTGAGTACAGACAGCCGTAGAGCTAAGACGTCGTAGAATCAGTGTCGATCCGTAAAATTAGTAAGCAATAATGTAACGCGTGTCTATTTGAATATACTCAGTGTATCGAATAATTTGTGTGATTTCATTTTCACGATTGACCCACCTACCTGCCCACACACGATGTCTTAACCTAAGGGAATATATCCTGACTTCCCGATGGTTTGCATCTATCGGCCAGCCTTGATGCGACATCAGAATTGGGATTCGATTGTGCTAATGAGATCACACGTCAAAACAAAGCTAGTGAAAATGTCGGTTACATTCTTGCAAAAAAAATCGCAGTGTCAGTTTCGACTACCCTCCGTCCTGAATTATCAAAAATCAGTCTGAAACGGAGCAGTAAGGAGGCTAGCTACAAAAAAGGAGCTGGACAGGTCAAGGAGGAGCGTGTGGACGTGTGGAAAGATTCATACTCACGGATCTTTATGCCAATCTGGTGAGTCGTTTTCATTTTGTTATAACTATGGCCAAGAGTAATCATTATTCAAAATTCTGATTTTGTGTAAGGTATGGCGGTCAGTGGGTCGTCGAGGAGGTCCGTGTCAGTTCATAGTTTCACTTTAGTTACAATCAATAGACAAGTTTTGGTGTTATTGAAGAGTTATTGTTCTACTATCACTGACAATAACCCTTGGCTGGCCTTGGCTGACTATCATTGTTTAGAACGAAATGGTGATAGTGATGTACCTACCTTACATTTCAGTCTGGAAATTGTTACAATTCCAAATGAAATATTTTGATTAGTTTTGTATTGTGATAGTTTCATGTAGTGAGAGTTAATTAAGTTTGAGAAGAAGCATAGTATTCTTCTTTTGTGGTCGGAAACTATCTAAAAAGGTGATAAACCCTACCAGGCCTAGTTAATTGCAACTTAAAATGTTATGGCATTCATTGGTTTCTCTAAAGCCCATATACCTACCTGGACACTTGGGACGCTGTAATGTGTTTCATGTTTTGGACAGGGACTCTGCACTTACATTTGGTGTCCACAATAACCCATTTTGCTGTGCCGGTTTAGTTTACTACACCGCTGCACTGGTTAATATCCATCAAAGCTATTTATGGTTAAGATGACCGTGTGAACATTTACTCTCGTAGTGTTTTTCATGTTTCAGATACCACATTGCGTCGCAGTGGAGCCTCTGCTACAGGCTAGCGGTTCAAATGCTGAATGCGAAGGTAGACTGTCAACATCTGAGAGATTGAGACCGACGGCAGGCTAGCAGTTTACAGGTGGTAGCCGAACTTTACGAGCGCGCGCAAGTTTGGAATGGAATACTCGGTGAGTCGCTTCTATTTTATTTCGATAGTGAGGTCGAATGTTCTCTAGTGAAGAGATGCTATTTCAAAATTTAAATGTTTGACCACAGAGTTGGTCGTGGTTATATCTAGCACTATCACTAGCTAATTAAGACACTTACTAAAAAGCAAGTAGTTAATGAGTTTCCTATTGGCGGAATAGTTTCAACATTTGGTTCAGTACGAACTTTAGGATTTAATACCCCATATGAAGATGAGCTCGTGGCTAAATAATAACAGCCGCACGGGTCGATCATCAAGGTTAAGGAACGCTTGACGAGGTCGGTCCGTGGATGGGTGACCATTTCAACATACCGAGTTTCCTCCGTGCCTCGGAAAGCACGTTAAGCTGTTGGTCCCGGCTGTCATTTGAAGATCTTTGACAGTCGTTACGGGTGGTCAGAAGCTTGAGATCTGTCAGCAGTCTTGCCAAGGAGTACCGTGTTACCCAGTTACTGGGTTGTGGAGGTCAGATAGGCAGTCGCTCCATGTAAAACACTGGCACTTAGCTGAATCCGGTAAGACTGGAAGCCGACCCCAATATAGTTGGGAAAAGGCTAGGCAGATGATGAAGAAGATGATCTATCCAAAGTGACTTAACAACTAGTCATTTTCAGTGGCAAAGCGAGTTAGTAAAGACGTTGGGCGAAGGCAATTGTATCGAGTTAGTAACGGTACTGGTCATTTGCGTGTATTCGGAACAGATCTTATGTTGCGTAACGATTTACAACCACCGTCTTTAGATCTGAATGCACTTGCTTACTTTCAAAGTAATATTATGATAGTGGTAGATATCGCGATCGTTTTCATTACATAAAGACTGAGTTAGAGAACGATAGTAAAGGGTTACTGTAAATGTTGAGATTTTAAGAATATTGATCCGAATTAATTCGTAAAGCTCCTTCACACGAGCTATTAAGACGCAAATAATATCGGGCTTAATTGTTCCCCTGATATGAACGGTCGGTATATTCCGAGATCTTTGAGTAGAAAGCGTGAATCTTGTGAGAAGGATCCCGGATCACCAAGTTCATCGGGAATTGGATGTCATAGTTAATGACATTGGTAGTGAGACCAAATATGATTGACATGTCTACTCATACTCGAAGCTCCGGACCGCACCTCATGAGTAACATGTGGCGATGGGTTTACGAAGAGGTTTGAGTTGAGTATGCATTGCAAGAATTATGGTAAAGAGTAACAGCATTGTTACAATTACTTTGTTTAGTTGTTGAACTTGTTGATCGTCGGACTTTTTTCTAATGAATAGTGTTTTGTGGGAGGTTCTAGTTCTAAAACTAAATAGGCCCTGTATTAGGTACGCGATAGGTGATTATGACAGGACGGTGATCGTTATACACCGAAAGCTTTAAATAGGTACGATTAGAACCTACAAGTATGCACAAGGTAGGTTAGGGCAGATGCCAGCGGGTTATGTACCAGTCGATGTTGATGTCAAAAGGATTTTGATGATAATGAACAAGCTTAAGGTGTCGAGTAATTCAGTCTATCGAACGTATTATGTTTGACCGTACCAGTGGATTCTGGTGGAGGTCGGGGTCTAGAGAGAGACCGAGAGACCGTTGTGAGAGCAATATAATTGCTGGTCGGCTAGAGAGCCATGGCGTTGGAGGTTTTACTCGAGGGTTTCTATAAGCTTGGCAGTTGTTGCTGCAGTAGAGTTTTAAAGATTGTTTGGAACGACAGTGGTACATGGCCCAGGGTAATGATTTAGTTAAAGAGTAGGGTTCTAAAAAAAATCCCTATTTTAACGAACCCAATAATCTAGTTCGGTCAGGAGTAGCCGAGCGCTGTGTGGCAACTGTTTGTGTGGCAACTGTTGGCCTGTGTGGCAACTGTTGGCCTGTGTGGCAGTGTTGGCCTGTGTGGCAACTGTTGGCCTGTATGGCAAGTGAAGGTCTTTATAGAAACTATAGGCCTGTATGACAACTGTAGTCCTTTATGGCAACGGTAGGCCTGTATGGCACCTGTAAGTCTGTGTGACACTATGGCTGGTGTGAAAATTCATGTTTGTGTTAGGAACCTTACAGAAAGTTCCTTTTGAGTCATGAGGTTAAAGGAACGTAAACTCGCAGTCACGCGTGTGAAGAGATCATGTTAATGTTAATGACATTCGAATCGTCAAGCCTTCGTTACGAAAATTGAAATAGTTTTGGTTTTCAAATTTTGATTACTATGCGTAGATCGTGTTGGTAAGACACACAAAGCTCAAGTACCAATTGAGATTGTAGATCAAGTAGTAAGTACTAAATCTCTGTGTGAACAAGGTGTAAGTTCAGAGAGTCGAGTTGACTCGACATCGTGGCGATGTGCGAGTAGAGCATTTGAGATAGCTAAGAGAGCTATGAGATAGCTAGTAGAGCTATGTGATGGTTAAAAATCGTGAATAAGAAACATGGTATATTGTTTCTTTTGTTTGATTTAATTTGAGATTTATGACTTATCAGTGGTACTTGAATTTTGTAATCACGAAGATTAGGTGCTTTTAGGTACCAATTCGATGATTAAATTGCTATTTTCTTTAAATTGGAAATAGATTTACTCGTTCCTTGCAATAGTGAACAGAGAGATTTGAATGATCATGTTTGATTGTTTCAAAATGTTTCCTCACTCTAGTGTATGAGTCAGGATTGGACGAGCAAATACTGTTTGAAAATTTTGTATTTTTCAGAAGAACATCCCTTGTATGATGGGAGATTGCCAGGATAGAGTGGACTAAGACGACGTGTGGTGCAACACGAGGTGACCATGAGATGGCATGGAGCGAGGATAAGAAGATGATGCCTGCGGGTGATAGATTTGGGGATCTATCACCTGAGAGAGGCCCGAGAAGGCGACGTGTGTGTTCCACGTTCGCCTCTCGAGAAGAATTACGGCCTAGAGAACACCATGTGGTTTTAGTCAGTAGGAGTCTGACAGACCCCTCAGCTTTCCCAAAGGGCTGAGGACATCCATTGAGGATTTCCACATGATTCGATACACTGTTAAAACCTGACAATGAGGAACAGACGAGGACGCCTGCCTCGCAGGATGGCCGTGTCGGGTTTAGTCAATAGTACGGACTTTAAAACAAATCACAAGCAAGCCCCTAGCGGCAATCAAGAGCAACTGCGCATTGGCGCGCTTTTATAAGCACTTGCGAGGTGCGGAATATGGCAGTTGAGTACAGACAGCCGTAGAGCTAAGACGTCGTAGAATCAGTGTCGATCCGTAAAATTAGTAAGCAATAATGTAACGCGTGTCTATTTGAATATACTCAGTGTATCGAATAATTTGTGTGATTTCATTTTCACGATTGACCCACCTACCTGCCCACACACGATGTCTTAACCTAAGGGAATATATCCTGACTTCCCGATGGTTTGCATCTATCGGCCAGCCTTGATGCGACAAATGCATTGTGGTTACCTTTGTTCTGCGTTTTCCTTACTTTGCAGTCCTTGTAAACATGGCCTAAGTTTCCACAGTTATTACATTTCCGTGACCTAGTCTCTTTTGAAGTGCCCTATTTTACCACACAAAAACACTTTAATTTGCTTTTCTCACTGTTACTGCTTTCATTATTCTTCTTCACCATAAGCGCTGATGATGGAGAACCTTCCTCCTTCCCCAGACGCTTCTCTTCTACTAGCAATCTGGCTGTCAGTTTCTTGATTGTTTGATCTTCATCTGGTACAGATTCCCAGGCCGAAATGAAATGCTTGTATTTATCAGGCAAACTCATCACTATTTTTTTACAACCATTTTTTCAGAAAGTGACCCACCCGCCTGTACTTTTTAATTGGTCGACAAGTTCTTCTGTTTTGGCTATAAATTAGGCATGTCGATTCATTTAAAAAAAAATCGATCGCCGATTTGATTCAAATCGGACATACTAGAATCGATTCTTGTTTAAATCGAGCATTAAAATATCGATTTTCGATTAATCGAGCAAATTTCAAACATGACTAATTGCCTAATAAAGATACAGGACATTATTGATGACCATTTACTGCAAATACAAGTAATTGGATAGAAGTATTATTAAATTAATAAACATAATATCACGCCTATATTCCTTCGAAAGAATAGGTAGAGGTGGGAATCGAACCCAGGATCTTTTGCTCAGCAGTAGTGCTTGCGACCACTAAACTAATGTGGCAGTTTAAATTTCTAGTCTCGCCTAAGTACTCGTAAGTCGGTTAATAAATTAATCAAATTTTAAGTTTATAAAATTTTATTAAAGTTGGATAAATTAACTCGAGTGACTTTAAAAAAATTAATTTATCTAATCGCTCAGGATCTAAACGACTCCTTTCGTCAGTAGCAATATTTCCCGCAACAGAAAAAAGCCTTTCACATGGAACAGATGTTCCAACTATGCAAAAGTATTTGTTGGCAATCGGCGTTATTGAGCTGTACAACGAATTTCTTTGGTGATACCAATATGTAATAGGAGCCGTCGTTTTAAAGTCGACGACAGGCTGTGTTAAATAATGTTTCAATTCGTCTTGTAAACCTTGTCCTTCAGTTTCTGCTTGAAATAATTGTAGCTGATTTTTTACTAATATGTTATGGAATTCCCAAATGTTAGATTCTTCTGCTTCCTTCAGCTGGCATTCCAAATTATTCTCTGAATCTTCATTACTTAATTTATTCTCCAATTGTTTTTTTGAAGCTACAATCATACTATTAATTTTATCAATAGCTCTGGAGCATGCTATTCTGTCAGAAAAATGAATTTTCTTGAATCTTGGATCCAGTAGTGTGGTGATAGCTAACGCATGTACTTGTTCCACTGTACCAAATCTCTAGAGAAGTAAAATTCTGATGATTATCAGCGTAAATGTCACGAAAGATTAAAGCTAATCGACTTCCCACACGAACTTGGTGAATGTTGTGATAGTATGTGTAACGATTCCAATCACAGAATTGTTATTGACAAGCTGTATGCAGACATTATACATGCCTTGAGTGCGGCTGCATTGGTGGGTCGGGGAAGCGGCGATAGGCGCTCAAAGCGGCGAATCGTAGGCTGGAACAAACATGTTGCCGAGGCTCACATTGTGGCTAGGCAGAAATTTTTGTTGTGGGCGTCATATGGTAAACCTACTAGTGGGTTAGTTTATAACGAAATGTATGAGGCTAGAAGAGTCTTCAAGTCAAGGTTAAAGTGGATATTCGCCTCACACCACGCTAAGAATGATTTTCGTAGTTTCTGGAAACACACAAATAAATTGAAGGCCAGGCCGGGCGTCCCTGTGAGCGTCGGTGGCATGAGTGAGCCAGAAGACATTGCAATTCTTTTTAAAGAGGCGTTCTTTGTCAAATCTCCTCTGGGCCCATCGTGGTCGGTGCCCGATATTATGCCCGGGATGGAAATATGGGTTAAATTTAAGGCCGCAGAGATTACTCGAACAATTAGATGTATGTCAAGCACCTTCGATACGCTGGTCCTCACTTACCTAGGTTACTTGCTATGCTGTATAGCTTCTGTATGGGTCATAGTTACATGCCTAGTGAGATGATGCGAACAGTGGTTGTACCAATCGCTAAAAACAAAACTGGTGACCTCGCTGACAGCAGTAACTATAGGCCCATTTCCCTAGCTACTGTGATATCGAAGGTTTTACAGCATGCTTAATGCACAATTGAATAAAAGAACAACCATACATGACAACCAGTTTGGTTTCAGGGCTGGATTGTCAACTGAGAGTGCAGTGTTGTGTCTTAAGCATCCTGTCACATACTATGTGAAGCGTGAGACGTCTGTTTATGCCTGCTTCCTCGACCTGTCTAAGGCTTTTGATCTGGTTTCCTATGATGTGTTATGGAGTAAGTTATAGCGGGTTGATTTACCCCCAGAACTAATAAACATTTTTAAGTTTTGGTATGGAAACCAGATCAACACTGTACGATGGGCTGGGGCGTTGTCTCATCCGTACGGGTTGGAGTGTGGGTTGAGCTCACCTACGCTCTTCAACCTGTATGTGAACGAACCTATTGCCGAGCTCAGCAGTACCAGAGTTGGATGTTACATAGACGGTATCTGCGTTAATAATATCAGTTACGCGGACGACATGGTGCTGCTGAGAGCGTCAATCTGTGGGTTGAGAAACTGGTTGCCCAGTGTGAGGCGTATGCTGGGTTACATGGCCTTGCATGTAACTTCAAGAAGTCAGAGATCATGGTCTTTGAGGCTGGGGGTAAGAGCCCTAATAAGGCCCCTGTTTTACTGTATGGCATATGGTTTAGCCAAAGTAGTAGTAGTCTGCTTACTGTAGGTTATGCATGGTGATGTCACTCGGGTCCTGCTCAGGCTGCTAGTAATGACTAGCAGCCTGAGCAGGACCTAATTTTATCGGTGAATCCTAGAGCTCAAATTTCTTTTGCTTGCTATCCAATTTTTTTTTTTGGAAGTTAGGGACTTGATGTAATATGTTGTATTTGCCAATCTAAAGCAATTATGAAACTCTTTTGAATTAAATGGAGGACCATTATCTGAAATTCGAGTATTGGGAATGCCATGCCTGGAGAAATTAGACTAGAAGTCTTATTACAAAAAACTAAATAAACCTTGGTTTAAACCTGTCCTATCAAGTCCAGGCTTATCTGCAAAACCATGGTCTAAATTTTCACATATTACAAAACTTAAAAAACCGTGGCCTTCTTAGTACCGTCATTTGAACCAATGTCTATAAATCAACCACAGATTAATACAAATATCATTCGTTCACCATAATATAATTCTATTGCAACGTTCCGTATGCACAGAAAAAAAAAACAAACAAACGTTTTGATAATACGATAAGGATTAAGTGATGTTTAGGAGTGTTAAAAATATTGAGACTGTTATTTTGCATGTATATAAATATTAGTTATTAATCGATTGCAGTTTTGTCTAGGTTTAAGCACATTGCTTAATGTCGTATTAATTACTAATAATACATCTACGTACGTGTAACGAAACGTAACATTCTCGCGCGTTATATGAAACCATAACATTAAACAAAACTATCGCAAGTTGAACAAAGTTTATTAAGCTTTGGAATTTTTAAGTTACCCAAGACTCTAATAGAACAATTGACTCTTTGTTAATAATATATTGTGATGGATCAACAAAAAAAAAACGTTCTGAGTATTGGAGTACCCAGGAAAAATAATATCCTCAATATCAATTAAATCCATATCCATTTTCGGGTGAAAACAACAGAACACAATGAAAAATATGCTAACCTAAAAGAGAAACTTGACAGATACGATTTAGACCATCATTAAAATAGGGGCCGGCGAGGTTTAGGGCCTCGTTCACCATCTCCAAGTAAAGCGTTGATTAGTTATTACCCAGTTAACGCTAAGTGGCACGTAAAAGTTACGAGTATCTTTTGTCAATTTCACAAACGAAAACAGAGCTGTGGGTAACAACTTACTGGATAAGTGAATGCCTTACCAAATCTTGCTTTACATTCGTTCAATAATACGTCAATGTTGCTCGTCAAATGCTATTGCCAGATGTCAATAGTCATTCGTACTTTTTTTTGGGTATGCGTCGTGCCTGGCGCATATAAACACCTTTTCGTTTTTTTTTTAATATATTTATGGTGTTTATTCGTGTAGTTTGGTATGCATTTGGTTTTATTAATGTTACTTTATTTAGCATGGATAAAGTTATAAGAGGGAGAAGTGAATAACCTATTGTTCAGAAGTTCAGTAGATTTGATAGTCGGTAAATAATATAATAATAAATTGTTTATTAGCATTAAAATTTACAAAGAAGTGTGAAACCCTGACCCCTGAGCTAGGTAACAGTACCTGTGTTTCAGGGGCCAGTGACCTCTTCCGTTATGTTACATAATTATAATTAATTAGACAGCAAATATATTAGAATCACAATTTAAATAATTATTCAACAAAGATCCTAGACCATAATCAAAATCAAAATAATTTCTCAAATCAAATTAAAATTAAAACCGAAGTCAACAATGAAATTAAAATTACAATCCGTATTATAGTCACAATGAGCATTGAAATTACAACCAAACTCTAAAGTTTTAATTAAAAATAACCGAATTAACATTAAAATTAAAATTATCACCAGACACTCACAATTCACTCGATTAAAATTAAAATTAAATCAAAATTAAAAATAAAATAACCTATATAAAATAAACTTAAATTAAATCAAAATCCATCCAGTAAATGCACTAGAATAATGAAAAAATACCAATAATCTTGCGATTTATAGATAATTTTATGTTTTATAAGGTTAGGCACTTGGTTTACTGTATAATTTTTTTTTTTTTTTAAAAAACGTTGCCCCACACTAGGAATTTCTCCTGTATCGTGGGTGCGTTTACAAACATATAAACTCACATACATAAACACCCAGAGCCGGAACAACTATTTGTAGATCATACAAATATTTGTTCCGTTTTTTATTTTTTTTTTTTTTTTATTATCTATAGGCTTGCGCTTGACCACTATCTCACCTGATGGTAAGCGATGATGTGGTCGACGATAGAGCACGCTTGCCTAGAAGAAACCTATTCACTCTTGACTTAAAGACCCCTAGATTGTAGCTATCGGGAAAAACAGATTCCGGCAGGGAATTCCACTCTTTAGTTGTACGCATAATAAAAGTGTCCCCAAAACGTTTTGTGCGTATGGGTGGGATGTCCACCATGTACCGATGACGCATCGCCGTACGTCTGGTAGTCCGATGATGGAACGGGCTGGGCGGAATTAAATCATGTAATTCCATCGCACACTCCCCGAAATGTAACCGATAAAATACCGACAAACTGGCAACTCGGCGACGATGTTCAAGGCTCTGGAGCTTTGACTTGACCAGTGCCTCATTACCGATGAGTTTCTTGGCCCGCTTTTCGATCGACTCTAGTGCATCAAGCTGGTATTTGGCAGATCCATCCCAGAGATGAGAACAGTACTCCATGCACGATCGAACTTGCGCTTGATACAAGTTGAGCAGCTGTTCCGGCGTGAAGTACCTTCTCACCTTCGCAAGGATCCCCAACTTTTTGGCAGCCAGCTGAGCCTTTGCCTCAATGTATGGCCCAAAATTGAGAGTCGATGTCAACGTAACGCCAAGAAGCTCAAGATGGTCCGTTATTGGCATCCGTGCGGGAATCGAACCCGCGACACGCAGCGCAGCAGTCAATCGCTCAACCACTGCGCCAACCGTGCGCCCAAATTCATCTAGGTCTGTAAAATAATCATCACGGCATTTAAATACACCAATCCTAGGTACTCGTTGTGTCTTAGAATGTTCTAATTCAACCAACTGATAATCAAGTTAAATAAATCCATTTTTATTAATAAATTGTAAAATAATCTACACAAAATGACAACGGACAATTTTCAACCATAAAGTAAACACGCTAATAATGGGCAGATGTCGTGGCAAGTAAGATATGGGTCAGTTAATCTTAGGGCTATATTTCACCAGGACACCATGGCGGCGCAACCAGTTGCGCCACCGTGGTGTCCGTAAGCTACCAAACTAGACACCATACAGACACCAGAGTCGCCACACCATACTGAGACAGTATCAAAATGGACCTAGAGATAGCACTACTGCTGTATGTACGTAGGAAAAGAAAGTTCAAGAGAAAAAAGAAACAGTGGTGGGTTCATCCTTATTTAGCCGATCGCTGTAAGAAAGGACAATTCGTCAACATATACGACGATCTAAGAAGATATCCGGATAAGTTTTTTAGTTATGTGAGGATGTCCGTGAGGTCCTTTGATGAATTACTGACTTTGTGTGAAAATGATTTGTTGAAGCAAGATACAATATTAAGAAAATCAATCAGTCCTGAAGAAAAGTTGTTTGTAACATTAAGGTATGTTAAAACAAACTATGAACATTTTTAAAGTAATAATAATAATAATAGAGATATTGATATTGCGGTCCCCCATGACGAGAACCTCGTGAAGGCGGAGAGAGATAAGAAAAGTAAGTATCTTGATCTGGCTCGCGAGGTTGTCGACATGTGGGATGTGAATACAGCAGTCATTGTGCCGATAGTCGTGACGGCCAATGGTATAATAGCCAAGAGCCTCGACGAACATCTGAGGAGGCTCTCGTTGGGCAGCTGGATCAAGGGCTTGATCCAGAAAGCGGTACTCCTGGACACGGCTCGTATTGTTAGGAGGTTCCTCTCTCAGGAGCCCTGACCACCGGTAGCTTGGACCCTGTTCCCGATACCGGTGGGCTACTATTTTTGTATTTTTAAATGTTTTTTTATTTTATTTTTTATAGAATGATATTTAAAAATGTAAAAATATGTAAATATAATAAATAAATGGAATAATAATAATAATAATAATAATATTCAATCATCCACTCAATCTTGTACTGTGCGGCTGCAGCGGCATGTCGTGTAGCTAACGTCAAATTTCCCAAAACTGATAGAGCTACACGACCAGCTATACCAGCTTGGCAGTGCAGGATTGAGCGTCGTATCGGTGAGGCTAGAGCACTCATCGGCAAGCTTATCTGCTTCAGGGAGGGCAACACTCGCCCTAGAGTGATGCGCTTTGTGAGGCGGGCATTCTCGGGGACTGATATCAGTTCTCGAGATTATCTGTCCCGCGTCACAGAGCGTATCGACTTCCTGAAGCAGAAGATCTATGCATGGGCAAGCCGTATTCGTCGGTACAAGCGGCGAGTGGAGCGATACACTCAGAATCGCACATTCCGGAGCAACGAAAGGTGGGTTTATAGGGCTTGGGAGCGACCCGACCAAGGTGTGACTGATATGCGCCTACCGGATAATGACGCCATGTGTTCGTTTTGGCGCGATATCTGGTCGGTGCCTGTCAGTCATACTGAGGGTGACTGGACTCGGGAGGTCGAGCAAGCGTGCGATCCGATACCACAAATGGGGGCAATTACCATCAGCCCCCAAGATGTGGCTCGTGCAGTCCGTCCGTTGCCCAACTGGAAATCTCCAGGGCCAGACGGACTGCAAAACTTTTGGATTAAATGGTTCCAAAGGTCGCACGCTCGTTTGGCAACTCAGTTCCAGTCTGCCTTAGAGTCCGGGTCGTTGCCCCAGTTCCTAACGACAGGAATAACCCACCTGCTCTATAAATCGGGTAGTACTGCGGAACCTAAAAATTATAGACCGATAACGTGTTTACCGACGGTCTATAAAGTTCTTACATCCATTCTGAGAGCGAAAATTAATCAACATATTGACAATAACGCCATCATGTCTGCTTCTCAGAATGGATGTAGGAACGGGTCCCGCGGTACTAAGGAGCTGCTCCTCATAGACATTGCCATTAGCCAACAGGTTCGCCGTTCCCGCAAGGATCTGGCGACATGTTGGATAGATTACAAGAAGGCCTATGACTCAGTGCCACATACATGGCTCATGAGGGTGCTGGAGTTGTATAAAATTGATACAACTCTGCGCGCCTTCCTGACGTCATGTATGGGGCAGTGGAGGACGGTCCTTCACTATCCAGGATGTCGACAGATTCAGGAAAACAGCGAACCTATAAGGATCGAGCGCGGAATATTTCAGGGCGACAGTTTGAGTCCTCTGTGGTTTTGTTTAGCCCTGAACCCTCTCAGTACACTGCTGGAGGGTTCAGGCCTGGGCTATCGGTTGAGGAGAGGTGGTCAGGTCATATCACACCTCCTTTACATGGATGACCTGAAGCTCTTTGCCCCCAACAACTTGCAACTGATGAAGCTACTGAAGGTAACAGAAACCTTCAGTGACGCCATCAGGATGGAATTTGGTGTGGACAAATGTGCAGTCATGCATGTAAAGCGAGGGGAGATTATGGAATCCGTGGGAATACAACTCTCGGACTCCATACACCTTAGATCCCTTTCCTCAACTGAGACTTATAAGTATTTGGGTATGTCGGAAGCACTAGGCATCAATGTTACTGACGTGAAACAGTCGTTGAAGGAACGCTTCTTTGGCCGCCTGAAAAAAGTACTAAATAGTCTTTTATCAGGCGGGAACAAGGTGCGCGCCTTCAACGGCTGGGTCATGCCGGTCTTGATGTACTCTTTCGGCATACTCAAATGGACTCAGACAGAACTTGACGCCCTGGATAGGAGAGTCCGCACATTGCTTACCGCAAATCGTATGCATCACCCACGGTCATCGGTTATGAGACTGTATATCCCTCGGAAGAGCGGGGGTCGTGGCTTTTTAAATGCTAAGACCCTGCACAACCGCGAGGTATGCAGTCTTAGGGAATACTTCCAGGCCGCTGACGTGGGTATGCATCGAGATGTGGTAGCAGTGGACAAGGGCCTTACCCCGCTCTCCTTGGCTAACGAGAACTGGCGCAAACCTATAGTATTAGATACTAATGACCGCATGGAGGTATGGCAGAGCAAGGAGCTTCACGGACGCTTCTACCGGGTCCTACATGGGCCCGATGTAGATTTTTTGGCGTCCGTGGCCTGGTTGCGATTTGGTGACCTTTTTGGGGAAACCGAAGGTTTTGTCTTTGCGATTATGGACGAAGTTATGATGACGAACAACTACCGGAAATACATTGTGAAAGATGGCACGGTTGACATCTGTCGGGCATGTCACCGGCCTGGGGAATCCATCCGTCACATTATCTCCGGTTGTTCTAGTCTAGCTAACGGAGACTATTTGCATAGACACAACCTTGTAGCCAGGATTATCCATCAGCAACTTGCTCTTAAATACAATCTTGTGGAATCGGAAGTGCCTTACTATAGGTATGAGCCCGACCCAGTTCTCGAGAATGGCAATGTCACGTTGTATTGGGATCGGTCTATCATCACTGACAGGACTATTGTTGCCAATAAGCCTGACATAGTGGTGATAGACCGACTAGAGCATCGCGCAATGATTGTTGATATAGCGGTCCCCCATGACGAGAACCTCGTGAAGGCTGAGAGAGATAAGAAAAGCAAGTATCTTGATCTGGCTCGCGAGGTTGTCGACATGTGGGATGTGAATACAGCAATCATTGTGCCGATAGTCGTTACGGCCAATGGCATAATAGCCAAGAGCCTCGACGAACATCTGAGGAGGCTCTCGTTGGGCAGCTGGATCAAGGGCTTGATCCAGAAAGCGGTACTCCTGGACACGGCGCGTATCGTTAGGAGGTTCCTCTCTCAGGAGCCCTGACCACCGGTAGCTTGGACCCTGTTCCCGATACCGGTGGGCTACTATTTTTTATATTTTTAAATGTTTTTTAAGTTTTCTTTTTTTAAATATTTAAAAATGTAATAAAATAAGAAAAAAGATAAATAAACGACATAATAATAATATAAGATCTGTGGCTCGAATTGACAGACGGTTGCCAAAAATTTTTCTCAACCAAATTTCTTACAATATATTTAATTTAAACTATCTAAATTATACAACACAAAATGAAACCAAGAAAAAAAAAACATGAAACAATAATATAATCAAAGCTATGACCGAATTACGACATAAACATCAAGAAACGAGAAAAATGAAGACGACGTCATGTTGACAAGAGCTGCGGCCGCAAGAAAAGCACGCCTACCACCTCCGGCCTCGTCGCCCAGCTCCGCCTCGCCTCCGCCGGAAACCAGCCCCACCGTGAGTGCTGTGACACCGGCCGTGGCAGTTGCGTCGAGCTCTAGCGACGAGTACTTCTCTCCGCCGACGACACCAACACCTGCGCGTCGACGGGGAGGACGCCGGCCGCCGGACCGCTTAGGACCTCGAGGCTTACCGGTCTCTGATAGGGTCCCAGCACCCGGCGGAAGTGTGCAGCGCATGAGATGGACACAATCCATAAACGAAAATGTCATGCGCGCATACTTTGGGGCTACAGAGGGAGGAAACAACCTGACCGCGTACCGTGTCCGGATGCTCTCTTTGTTTCAGGTGCTTGAGCCAGCCGTCAACGTTTCGGCGCAACGACTTTCGGATCAGGTACGGGTCATCCAGCGTAATCGTATGTTGGATGATACTGTGCTTGATCGCCTCCGAACGGAAATGTGTAACCGTGTCACTGCCCCATCGTCGCAGGCCGTGGTGCAACCACAGTCCAACCACGCTGACAAGGATAGTAGTGACAGGGTTACAAACGTAAGTAACCAGTGCAATGAGGAATTGAGGAGTGCTTTGGAGTGTGCTATTCGGGATTATCGCTACATGCCGCTCGAACTTAGGCCACGATTACCTCGTTTGCCCATGCATAACAAAAATAGGGCACTGGTGGCTGTTCTGGATTCGCAGTTGTCAAACTATTTTGATAACTGCGAAGACCTCACTGATACACATTCGATCATGTACTGCGCGGCTGTAGCGGCATGTCGTGTAGCCCACGTCAAATTTGTAGATGACAGAGCTACACGACCGAAACCAGCCGTACCAGCTTGGCAGTGCAGGATCGAACGTCGTATTGGTGGGGCCAGAGCACTCATCGGCAAACTAATTTGTTTCAGGGAGGGCAATAATCGGCCAAGAGTGATGCGCTTTGTGAGACGGGCGTTTTCGGGGACTGATGTCAGCCCCCAAGACTATATATCCCGTGTCACAGAGCGCATCGACTTCCTGAAGCAAAAAGTGTTTGCATGGGCAAACCGTATTCGTAGGTATAGGCGGAGAGTGGAGCGATACACCCAGAATCGTACATTCCAAAGTAATGAAAGGTGGGTTTATCGGGCTTGGGAGCGACCCGACCAAGGTGTGACTGATACGCGCCTGCCGGATGATGACGCTATGTGTTCATTCTGGCGTAGCATCTGGTCGGTGCCTGTCAGTCACACCGAAGGTGAATGGACTCGGGAGGTCGAACGAGCGTGCGATCCAATACAAGAAATGGGGGCTATCACGATCAGCCCCCAAGATATAGCCCGTGCAGTCCGCCCGTTGCCGAACTGGAAATCTCCAGGGCCGGACGGGCTGCACAACTTCTGGATAAAGTGGCTACAAAGGTCGCACGCTCGTTTGGCATCTCAGTACCAGGCAGCCTTGGAGTCTGGTTCGCTACCCAGGTTCCTTACAACAGGAATAACCCACCTGCTCCACAAATCTGGTAGCACCGCGGAACCCAAAAATTATAGACCTATTACATGTTTACCAACGGTCTATAAGGTTCTTACATCCATTTTATAAAAGAACTGTCAAAATACCTTGTCACGTGAATTTAGGCTCCGTGTATTTAAATCGAAAAATCGTTTAAAATGTCCAAATTTAATGTCGAAACGGCGTTTAACGACCTAATGAAGAAAGTTGCGGCGTTGTCAGCAAAAATTGTGGCTCAAACAGCGATGATTGAGTCGCAAAATAAGAAAATTGAAGATCAGCAGCAGACGATCGAAAACTATTTTGTTACAATCAAGGAACAGATGAGGGTACTTGCAAATGTATCCACTACAATGGAGAAGATCGAAGCGGTGGTAGCTTCAATGGATACTTCGAAGAGCGAGATGGAGAAACCAGTCGGGATACCTTCTACGCAGCGGGCGAGTGAGACAAGCATAAGAAGTGTCACTTATGATTCGCACGAAAAAGTGACGGAACGTGCGCGCCGAGCAAACCAGCGTGCTAGGAATAAAGCTACGTCCATACCGCAGAAAACAAGTGACGAGAGTTTGTCGGAAAACGCTGAGATAGTTTTGGAAGATAACTTTGGTTCTGAAGGATGGAAACTAGTCGGTAATAAGAAAACGTCAAAAAAGATAGCTAATGCTATACAAAAAGGCGGCAATATGGAAATAGTTACCCTTCAAGTAATTGAGAGGAAGAAGTTTTTGCATGTGTGGTCACTACATCCAGACACAACGGAAAAGGCGATTAGTGAACATGTGGAGGGAATTTGTAAATCAAAAGATATTAAAGTAGAAAAAATTATCCCGAAAAGTGCCAGAGACTACGCGTCATTTATGGTTGGAGTGCCAGAGTCCCTTTTTGATGAAGTAAACAACGTGAATAGTTGGCCATTGAATGTGCAGTTTAACCAATGGGTGTGGTTTCGAAACTCCCGTAAACCAGCAAAAAGCAATCAAAGCTAGCAATAAATGTTGTCAAGTATATTACCAAAATGTTCGAGGATTACGCACGAAAACAAAGATATTCCATAATAATTTATTGGCATCAACGTATGATCTCTTTGCTATTACGGAGTCTGGTCTCAATAAAGGGATTCATGACGGAGAACTAATTCCAGCGCAATTTAAGTTGTTACGATGTGATCGTGCAGACGGGCGAAAACAAGGAGGAGTATTTTTGGCGGCTTCCCCGCGTTTTGAATTAAACCGCGTTTTGGTTGACAATGTGGATAGTGCCTTATTCGAGATTGTGTGCGCGACGGTACACAAACAAAATCATTTTTTGTTTTTTTGTTGTGTTGTTTACATTCCGCCGAAATGTGATGTTAAGGAATATATGCATTTATTTCAAATATTAGAAAATGAGTGTATTAAGCATGACAAAGTTTTAGTGATGGGTGATTTCAATATGCCTTCTACGACAGTAGAAATTCAAAATTATTTGGAATATCTCATTGCCTACTGTGGATTTAAACAGGTAAATGATATTGTTAATATTAATAATCGAACCCTAGATTTGGTATTGTCTACATTTGAGTTGAGTGACTTAGGGGTACAACTCTCTGAGGAGCCGGTGATTAGTGTTGATACACAGCATCCGCCGTTGGTGATTAGCGCGAGGCTTTGCCATCGGGAGGTAGGGGGTAGACGGGATATTTCTCAGAATAAAAATGTTTCGTCACCCAAGAGAAATGGATGGAATTTTGATAAGGCTGATTTTCATTTTTTATATAATTCTCTTGGGTCAATCAATTGGGAGTGTTTACTTAGTATTCATGACTCAGAGACTGCTTTAAACTACTTTTATAGAACAGTAAATGAGGTCCTTGACAGTTGTGTTCCTAAGAAAACTGTTAAAGTAAATAAGCAGGAGGCTAGGTTTAGTTATCCAGAATGGTACACTTCTGAGTTGATTAGAGACATTAAAGATAAATGGCGTTATCATAAGTTGTATAAAACTACTGGCTCCCAGAGTGACTATGAAATGTTTTCTAGTTTACGAACTCGTATTAAATTAAAGATAGCTTCAACCTATGAAGTCTACCAAAACAGGCTTCAGAAAAACCTCCAAGTAGATCCGAAATCGTTCTGGAACTTTATTAGGACCAAACAATCTCGACGCAATAAACCTAAGGTCACAAATAACGGCGTATTGCTAAAAGAGGAGGAGTGCGCAGATTGTTTTGCCTCGTATTTCCACTCGGTGTACAGCGAGAAGCGGCCGGCGCTAGACCCGGTAGCCGCGGAGCGCGTGGGTGGCGGGGCTGCGGGAGCGGCACGCGTACATGTTGACCGCCTCAGCGCGCGAGACTTGCGCGCGGCGCTCCTGCATCTCAAGCCCAAACGCTCCGTGGGTCCGGACGGCATACCACCTTACATTGTCCGGGATTGTCGTACGGTTTTTGAAGAGCCCTTGTTGCACATTTTTGGCTTGTGTTTGCGGGATGGTCGTTACCCGGACGAATGGAAGATCACCCGAGTTATTCCAGTCCCTAAAGGGGGTGCAGGCACCGACGTGAGTGGATACCGACCGGTGGCGGTACTGTCGGCGTTTGCTAAGGTATTTGAATCTGTGTTACATTCAAGTATTTATACACAAGTGAGCTCACAACTGTCTGACTCTCAACACGGCTTTCGGCCGGGTCGCAGTACGGGTGGCAACCTACTGTCATTTGTGAACTACATATCGCCCATCATTGACGCTGGGGGTCAGGTAGATGTCGCGTATTTTGACTTCCGGAAAGCTTTCGATACCGTGGATAATGACGAACTTTTGTACAAACTCTCAGCTTTAGGATTTACACCGCACTTACTTAAACTCTTTGCCAGTTATCTTGGCGAGCGCCGACAGTACGTTGAGTATGCGGGACGTGAATCGCGTCCTTATTACACGTTTTCCGGGGTAAGTCAAGGCAGTAATATTGGACCTCTGGAATTTATTTTAATGATCAATGATCTGCCTACAGTCGTAAAAGAGGCGAAGTGTCTGCTGTTTGCAGATGACTTGAAATTATTTATGAATATTAAAGATACTGCTGACTGTAATAGACTCCAGTCTGATATTGATAATGTAGTCGAATGGAGTAAGTCCAACAACCTGCATTTCAATATTTCTAAATGCTGTGTTATGAGCTACAGTCGCGCGCGTGCTCCATTGCAGCATCAGTACAACATGGACGGGGTAATTATTCCGCGTGTCTCACATGTACGAGACCTGGGCGTTCAGATGGTGCCGGAGCTGACGTTCCGGAAACATATAGTTGAGGTGTGCGGCAGGGCTTTCAGAAATCTCGGTTTTATCTTGAGACAGTGTAAGGATTTTACCGACATTGCAGTTGTTAAAGTTCTATATAATGCCCTTGTAAGGAGTCATCTAGAGACAAGTGCATTCATTTGGAATCCACATGAAGAGAAATACAGTCTCATGTTGGAAAAAATTCAAAATAAGTTTTCTAGATTTCTCTATAACAAACAGTACGGAGTGTATCCCTTTTATCCCCTGATGTACCCGAGTCTGTTCGTCCTGGGCATGGTCGGGTACACCAGACTAGCAGTAAGAAGGGATGTCGCGCTGGTCAAATATGTGGCGAGCATACTACTAGGGTTCCTGCACCACCCGGAGGTGCTGGAAGCGCTGCGGCTGCGCGCACCGGACGGGTGCGTGGGCGCGCGACGCCGCCCCGCTCTCTTAGACGTGCCATCGGCTAGGACCAACCTCCTCAAGTTTGCCCCTATCTCACGAGCCGCGCGTATTATTAACGTGATTACAGTGTCGGAAGACATATTTGGGCAAAGCCTGCGGAGATTTCTCCAAAAGGCTCAAATAATCATTGAAAGTGGCCTGGAGCTATAAACTTTGGCATGGTTAATTTAATTTATTGATGTAAATCATGATTACTTATTATTATTTTATTGTGAGCTATTCTGCAGCTAGGTTATTTAAATTTATGTAACTTGGTGTGTTTGAGACTTGTAGCATCATATTGGAGAAATCTGTAAAGATGTTATAATTGGTGATTATAAATAAATAAATAAATAAATAAATAAATAAAATTTTGAGAGTTAAAATTAATAAACACGTCGACGATAATTCGATCATGTCGGTCTCTCAAAATGGATGTAGGAACGGGTCCCGCGGTACTAAGGAGTTACTCCTTATTGATATGGCCATTAGCCAACAGGTTCGGCGTTCCCGAAAGGATCTGTCGACATGTTGGATAGATTATAAGAAGGCCTATGACTCGGTGCCTCATACATGGCTCATGAGGGTGCTAGAATTGTATAAAATAGATACAACTCTACGCACCTTCCTGATGTCGTGTATGGGGCAATGGAGCACAGTCCTTCGCTATCCAGGATGTCGAAATATCCAGAGGAATAGCGAACCTGTAAGGATCGAGCGAGGTATATTCCAGGGCGATAGTTTGAGTCCACTTTGGTTTTGCCTAGCCCTGAATCCTCTAAGCATGCTGCTGGAGAATTCAGGGCTAGGCTATCGGTTGAAGAGAGGTGGTCAGGTTATATCTCACCTCCTTTACATGGATGATCTGAAGCTCTTTGCCCCCAGCAATCTTCAGCTGATGGAGCTACTGAAAGTAACTGAAACTTTTAGTAACGCCATCAGGATGGAGTTTGGTGTGGACAAATGTGCGGTCATGCATGTAAAGCGAGGGGAGATTGTGGAATCCGTAGGAATTCAACTCGCGGATTCCATAAACCTGAGATCCCTCTCTCCAAACGAAACCTATAAGTATTTGGGTATGTCGGAAGCGTTAGGTATCAGCACTACTGACATGAAGCAATCGTTGAGGGAACGCTTCTTTGGCCGCCTGAAAAAGGTATTCAATAGCCTTCTTTCAGGCGGAAACAAGGTGCGCGCCTTCAACGGTTGGGTCATGCCGGTATTGATGTACTCTTTCGGCATACTCAAATGGACTCAAACGGAACTCGACGCCCTGGATAGGCGGGTCCGTACACTGCTGACTGCAAATCGAATGCATCACCCACGATCGTCAGTCATGAGATTGTATATCCCGCGGAAGTGTGGAGGCCGAGGCTTTTTAAATGCCAAAAACCTCCACAACCGCGAGATATGCAATCTCAGGGAATATTTTCTACACACCGACGTAGGTATGCATCGAGATGTAGTAGCAGTGGACAAGGGACTCACCCCGCTCTCCATGGCGAATGAGAACTGGCGCAAGCCTGTAGTGCTTGAAACTAACGACCGTAGGGAAGTATGGCAGAGTAAGGAGCTTCACGGACGCTTTTTCCGGGCCCTACATGGGTCTGATGTAGACCAAGCAGCGTCCGTAGCCTGGCTGCGTTTCGGTGACCTCTTTGGGGAAACCGAAGGTTTTGTCTGTGCAATTATGGACGAAGTTATCATGACGAATAACTACCGGAGATTTATTGTGAAGGATGGCACGGTTGACATCTGTCGGGCATGTCACCGCCCGGGTGAATCGATCCGCCACATTATCTCTGGATGTTCTCGTCTAGCTAACGAAGAGTATTTGCATAGGCACAACCTTGTAGCCAGGATCATCCACCAGCAACTTGCTCTGAAATACACTCTTGTGGCATCGGAGGTACCGTACTACAGGTATGTGCCCGACCCAGTTCTCGAAAATGGCAATATCACATTGTACTGGGATCGGTCCATCATCACTGACAGGACTATTATCGCTAACAAACCTGATATAGTGGTGGTGGACCGAATCGAGAGGCGTGCAATGATTGTTGACATAACTGTCCCGCATGACGGGAACCTCGTGAAAGCCGAGAAAGATAAACAAATCAAGTATCTTGACTTGGCTCGCGAGGTTGTCGACATGTGGGATGTGGACACAGCGATCATTGTACCGATAGTCGTGTCAGCCAATGGCTTAATAGCCACGAGCCTCGACCAACATCTTAGAAGGCTCTCGTTAGGCGGCTGGGTCAAGGGCCTGATCCAGAAAGCAGTACTGCTGGACACGGCTCGTATAGTTAGGAGGTTCCTCTCTCTGGAGCCCTGACCGCCGGTAGCTTGGACCCTGTTCCCGATACCGGTGGGCCTCTATTTTTTATATTTTTAAATGTTTTTGTTTTTTAATTTATTTTATAAAAATATTTAAAAATGTAAATAATAAGAAAACTGATTAATAAAGGAATTATAATAATAATAATATTTTATTAGCAAAAATACAATTTTGACACATATAAAAGTACACATAAATTTAACTAGGTACAGATAAATTAACAGCCGAAGTAGTGTGCGAAGTACAGTCAATGCAAAAATTTTGAGCCCTGACTCCTAAACTAGGAAGATCCTGTATCTTAGGAGGCAGTGTCTTCGCTTAAATAGTGGACAAGCAAATTATGAGCGTACTAGCAGATTCGGATAGTCATAGAAAATATATAGATATAGACTAAATGGTAAACATAACTTAGACACAATTAAATAGTATTTTTAATTAAATACTAATGTTTGTATTAAGTGTATGTGTGTAGTGTATTTGTGGGGTGTCTGTCATGAAAAAGTGTTGTGTGTGTGTAAGTAAGGGAGAGGGGTGTGTGATGTGGTGTGGTGTGGATTGTTGTGGGGTGGTGTGATGAGGTGTGGTGTGTTGTGGTCTGTGAAGCGTGAGTGTGCGTCTGTGAATGTGGATGGAATTTAGAAAAAATATATTTATTAATGCTGGCGTCGTTATTATGTGTTGATCTAAATGGTTTAGCA
Organism: Orthosia incerta; assembly: GCA_948252205.1. Lineage (NCBI taxonomy): Eukaryota > Metazoa > Arthropoda > Insecta > Lepidoptera > Noctuidae > Orthosia > Orthosia incerta. The sequence continues at coordinate 33,159,070 of OX411742.1, forward strand.
GTTCCAGTTAAGTAGACTTTCGGTTGCCTCGTAATCTTGGTCTTTTATCCACTCCTCAACTTTAACTTTAACCCTATAGGTATCCAATTCGATTATTTTTATTTTTTTATTTATTATTGTGTATAGGTGTGAGCTTAAAACATAATGCTGGCGTCTAGCGAAAGCTGTCTTATGGGTTACTGTGAACACAAGAGGTTTTTTCTTACGGCGTGTTGGGTCTGGCGGGGGGACCTTTCTGTGTTTCCTCAGTACGGATCGTAGCACAAACAGTTGCCTGACAGTAAGTACATTTGCATCTTTGTATAATTGTGTAGTCGGATACATAAAGTGCTTCTTTGACATCACTTTCAGAACAGCTCTTTGTGCTCGTTCCAACTTGAGAAACTTTGTCCTAGCAGCGCCTCCCCATACTGTGATGCAATAGGTGATAACAGACTGACATATAGCAATATACACCATTCTAATCGTGTTGAATTCGGCAGAAGATCTTAGCAGCTTGAATAGATAAATCATTCTTCTAACCCTCGTGCTAATAGTATCCAAGTGCGAGTACCAGTTGAGTCTGCTATCAATAACCACTCCCAAATACTTAAGGTGGTTTACCTCACGAAGAGAAATGCATGTGCAGGGTATGTGGCCATTACATGTGTGGGCATTAATGAGGAAGTCTGTAGGGGGTTTAGTACAGGCGTGTAGGCTGAAAGGGATGAAGTTGGTCTTGTCCAGGTTCAGGGTAAGGAGATTTAGCTGTAACCAACTGATAACAGATTTAAGTGACGTTTCGGCAGTAGTTCTCAGATGCTCCCAATCAGTTCCATGAACAATGATTGCAGTGTCATCAGCATAGGTGAAAATTTTGGAATTTGTGAGAGGTATGCAGCAAAGCCCATTGATGTAAACCTGGAAAAGGGTCGGGCCAATCACACTTCCCTGCGGAACTCCGAAGGTAGTGGTTTCCTCTTTACTAATGTGTTCATCAATTCTAACACACAGTCTACGGTTAGTGAGATAGCTTGCAAAAAAATCATGAGCCAAGCCACGTATGCCGATGTCCTCCAACTTCGAGAGGAGGGTGGGAACAGAAACTGTGTCAAATGCCTTTTTTAAGTCTAGGAATAAACCTAGGCAACTTTGCTTCTCATCTAGCTTTCTTGCAACAAATTCAGTTAAGTCGAGAACTGCATCTTCTGCCGATACTCCTTTTTTAAAACCATACTGATTTTGTGCAATTAAGCCATTTTTATCGAGAAACTGAGTAAGCCTTTGATTTACTAATTTTTCAAAAATTTTAGAGATGGATGAGAGGACTGAAATAGGCCTATAATTATTCATACAGTCTCTGTTCCCACCCTTATAGATCGGATGCACGACAGCCTTTTTAAATGCCTCGGGAAAAATTCCAGTGGCAATTGAGCGATTGAAGATATGTGTAATTGGAGGTACAAGGATATGACGACATTGTTTTAGTAGGTTTGATGAGATGCCATCATAACCGGTAGCAGAATCTCGACGAAGCTGAATAATGGCGTTATTTATATCCCATTCATCAAATTCAGACAGAACCAGTGAGTTAAGGGGAACATTTTTACGAGGCTGTGTGCACGGGTTGGGGGGCATCGGAGGACGCGAAGTGATATTAGACGCGAGGTCTTTGCCAACATCTGCGAAGTACCTACACACACGATCAACAGCTGCTTGAGGAGTAGGTTCAATTTTTAATAGGTTTATAGAGGATGTGGGTGTTTTTTTATAGTTTGTAATGCCCTTAATTGTATTCCAAAGTGTCTTAATATTTGTTTTAGCTTTTTCTAACTCATGCTTTTCAAACTGAGATTTTAGGTTACGTAATATAATGTTACAGTGGTTTCGGTAGCGACTGTAGGTGATTCTTAGGATGTCATTATCGGGTGACATTTTGGTGCGCATGTGAAGTAAATCACGATGACGAATGCATCGCATGAGACCAGGCGTTATCCATGGCTTAATATTTCTATCTTTTTTGGGAATTTTAACCTCGTATGTATGTTTTTTTAATAAGCCCTGGATAACACCGATCAATTCGTATGCGGCTACATTCGCATCGCCAACACTCATGATATGTGAGAGGTCCGTGCCTTCAATTTCCTTAACCAGCTTAGCATAGTCCACTCGGGAAATAGCTTTTTGAGGTTTTTTGGGTGATTTTGTATCTTCAATATGTAACAAGATAGGCATGTGATCCGTAATAAATGATTCCAAAATAAACGTCGTTGCCGGTGTTTTACATCTGAGAATAATATGATCGAGACAATTTGTTCCTCTCGTGGGTATTTGATGAGCCGGTAATAGGCCATGCGACGCGCTTAATGTTAAGTAGTCATTTGTACGGTCGTCATTATTAGAAGGTTTAATGTCCACGTTGACATCCCCCACGATAGCAACAGTTTCAAACGTTTTAAGTTGAGTAAGGACAGTATTCAAACTATTTAGAAAACACTGAAACTGCTCTTTTTTGTTAAATGATGGGGAGCGGTATATCGCAACTATTGCTATTTTATTATTAATTTTGCACAAGAGACAGTTAGCATTCATGACGTCTGGTTCCTCAATAGAAAAGGCCAGGTTTTGTTTTGTATAAATCACAATTCCGTCATTTTGATTTTGTGTATTCGATGTATAATGTGAATTATATCCGTCCAATATAGGAACATCCCTCACCTTACTCAACCAACATTATGTCAGGACTATGATGTCACACTTAAATTTAATAAGAGACAGCAACACTAAAAGTTCACTAAAATTCTTATTAATGCTACGAATATTTAAATGAAGAATTTTTAAGCCAGAAATGGTTAAGTTAATCAAGTCTGTACACTTATCCGGTGGACACTTATATATTTTTGCAATTTCAAGGTTATCCAAGTCACCGATAACATTCTTAATAATATTAGACATTAATTACAAGTATGAATAGCAAAACAATAGGCAAAATAGTCGAGATCAAGAATGTATTCACAGTACACAAGCGCTGTACATAACTACAGTCGCAACCGAAAACAAAAAAACCTACAGGTTATCTAAATAGATAACCTGGTAAGATCAGAAGAATAAATGTAGTGATCAAACGCATTGAAACTAAACAAAACATTGAAACATAACTAACTATGTGGGCAGGGTTTTTTAACGAGCAGCTGTTGAGATAACATGTAAGTATGTATGTAAATGTAAATTGTGATGTGTTATATTTATAGTTTTGTGTATAGTGTATTGTTGAACTTGCGGTGAAAGGGCAGAACAAAGTCAGTCTGTAATGGGTGGAGTGTATAATGTATGATTTAGTAGGATATAGAATTAACTTACGTAGGGGTTTATTACTGGGTACAATTCGTATAACTATATAGTGCAATGGTTTAGGTATTAATGAATACAGAAAAGATAACAACATCCGTATAACTGACACAATCATTATGAGTCACTGAGTTGGTTGGTTCATCAGCAAGTTTGTCAGACAAATCTCCGACTTAATGATGATATGTTGGGATCCTTCTTCTTTACGAATAAAAATGTTGCCATCCTTTGTCCAGCAAAACATATACCTTTGATTCTTTGCAAATTCTCTGGCCTTGAAAAATAGTTTTCTTGCGCTTGAGGGTAGATGTTCCGCAACATAGACGGGCTGCTGGTCTCCAGTACAACCGATGCTGTGTGTATTCAGTGTTTCACCCCTAGGCCGTTTTTTATTGTAGTTGCGGACATTGGTAATCAGCTGGTTTTTTGTATGCACAGTCATGAATTCGGTAACGATAGGTCTGGTTGTACCCTTTTTGCCGGGAAGGCGATAGACATCCCGAATCTCCAGTTTAGAAAGGGGCATATTTATAGCAGTACCTATTTTTTCAATAATGGTGGTCAGATCAGAAACAGTTTCACTCTCTTTGGAAGGTATATTCCTGAATACTACACATGAAGAGCGTGTGGACTGTTGTAGATCCTGGATTTTGTTTTCAAGAGCGTTTATGCAGTTTTTATAGGCATAGTTTTCCTTTTTTAAGGTATCAATCTGTTGGCGCATCTCTTCAAAATTGGTATTTATTAGTTCCATTGATTCTTTAATCTCCAGATTGACTATCTGTATCGAGGAGTTCTGTAGTTTAAGGTCGGCAATCTCCGCAACAAGTTTAATTAACATCGACGATTGTTGTTCGAATAATTTATTAACGTTTTCATCCTGTTCCTTTTTCCAAGATTTTAGCAGGGTTTTCAGATCTGTATTATAATCGTCAAGCTGGCTGTTCGGCGAGGACTCTAAACGAAGTCGCTTGTGACGCGTTATGGTGTTTACATTGACATTAATGCCCTCGCTGCATAATGTTTGTGGAATATCCATATCTGATAACGATTTCGGCACCGTATTGTTTATGTTTGAAGCTTCTGCGGGTGGAGGTGTACGTTGTGGGCGAGACATTACGATAACGTATCGACGAAGTAAGGTGAAACAGATCTTATTACTTGCTGGTTGGGATGAAGTTGGCTCTGGCAGATCCAAAGGACCCGCACACATGCGCGCACGCAACGATATTGGCGACGACGGCGACTAGGTGAATCCAGTGCCAGGCGGTGAGGCACAGGTTGGAGCGGGAGAGCAATTATGGCGAGCGTGCTGCTCACGCGGAGGTGAAGGAGGGCGCGCGACGCTCGCTCGCTGCTTGACGGCACACGGGGATTAGGCCAAAAGCGCAACGCGAATTATTTGAACACTATGAACTTTGACTTGCCGTAGGGCTTAAAGTTGTATGAGTAGTAACTTTATTTTAAATGAAGATATTTAATAAACTTTAGCACACGTCCGCTCTCGAACAAGGCGCGTAGCGAAGCCCGAAGTAAGTTTTATTAAAAAATGTAGACAAACAAACAAGCCATTAATGTTTAAGTGCTATATAGATCCATAAGTGGTTCCGAGTCCTGTGAATCATGTGTGTCGCTTGGAGAACTTGCATATGTCATTGTATTCATAGAATTATATGGAGAATTAGGACCACTTGTAATAGGTTCATTCTGATAATTCGTGTTTGTCTTATAACTCGGTCCAGGATATTCAGTAGCAATCACTTGCCGTTGCGTCGAATAACCAGGATGATAGGTCTCATGACTCACGATCCTGCCACCTGGATTAATTTCTGAAGAATTCCGAAATGACCGATCAGCATAATCAAACGTCCTGTTACCAGAAAAACCTGACGCGTCGTTCAACGAAGTTAGCATCTTTATTTTGGTAGCCATTTTAACTTGAGGAGGTAGATTTTTTAATGTGCTCAACAATGAAAGCAGAAATAGCCGATCTTCGTCAACCTCAGCTGTCTCGCGTAGTCTCTGCTCTGTTATCTCACGGCGTCTTTGCTCAATTGAATTATTTAATGCTTGAACAAAGGGATCATCGTCTACTGTTAGTTTACGTTTGTTTGTAACTTTTTGTTTAGGTCGCTCGCCTACTTCAGTGCTCTCCGAATTTTCTTCTTCTACACCTTCTTCTCTGATAGCTACTACTTTTTGTAGAAACTGTAACTGCTTAAAATATATGTATTCGCTTTTGCGGTTAGTGGCTCCAGAACCAGACTTTATATTTTTTTGGCGTTTGGCTTCCCGCGCATAGCATGATCTGATGCTTTTCCATCTTTTTTGCAACACTAACCCTGGAAATTAAATTATATTACTTATTAATTTTTGTTAATTACAGGTACCTCGCAAGTGGATGTACGATGAGGGAATTGCATTATAACTTTCGTCTAGGACAAACGACATTAAGCACAATAATAAAAGAAGTGTGTGCCGTGATTTGGGATAAGTTGCAAACATGTTTATCATTTCCGGCTACTGCAAATGACTGGATGAAAATAGCAGATGGTTTCGAAAAACATGCCAACTTTTCACACTACATCGGTAATATCGATGGAAAGCACATAAGACTGATTCAACCTGCTGATTCTGGTTCGATGTATTATAACTATAAACACTTTTTTTCATTGGTGTTGATGGCTGCATGTGACGCTAATTATAATTTCATTTATATAGACGTCGGTGCCTATGGGAAAAGTAGCGATTCAGCAGTTTTCCAAGAAACTGAATTGTATAAGAAACTCATAAGTAATACTTTAGGTATTCCAGAGCCCCTACAAATTTCAGAAAATAACCCAACGCTTTTCCCTTATGTATTTATAGGCGATGAAGCATTCGGGTTGAGCCCAAACATTATGCGTCCATACGGAGGAAACAACCTCAGTGCCGAAAAGAAAATTTTTAACTACAGACTATCGAGAGCTCGCCGTTACATCGAGTGCACATTCGGCATCTTAACAAATAAATGGCGAATTTTCCACAGACCATTAAATGTCCACACAGAATTAGCAAAATCCATTGTGAGAACATGTTGTGTGTTACACAACTTTGTACGTTCTAGAGATGGATATTCATATGATGATACTCTGACAATAACGGGCTTTCAAACTACAACACAGCAAAATTTCACTAGAGGAGGGCGTGCTGCTACTACCACTCGAGATAATTTTACACATTATTTTGTAAACGAAAACCCACTTCCATGGCAAAATAATTATATGCATTAATAAATACATACACAACTTCACTCGTAAAAACAGCCCATTAAATTTCACCTTGTATTAATAATTCATTAATAAAAATATATGTTCTTTACTTACCTAAGCTCTTCTTTTCTTCAACGGTTTGCTCCTGTTTTCCAAACAAATCTACAACTTCCTCCCAACATTTCTTTTTCAAATCTCTATCGGAATAATCTGATGAGGAATTATCCCAAATTGATGGTCTACTTTGAATTTCGATAATAAACCTTTCTGTATCGAAGTTATCCATCGTATGCAATTAACAAACAATTAAAATAAGCAGTTAAAAAACAAAACAACAGTACACACGTGTTGCATGCAATGACGTGGGGGCGTCACTGGCCGCCGACCTGGCGGCCGAGTGAGTGAGACACCATACAGCGCTATAGTAACTAGTGGTGGCGCGACCAGCGTGGCGGCGCAGCCAGTAACATTCTGTGCACGCGTCCGAGTTGGTCGCGCCGCCAAATTGGTTGCGCAACCAAACGGACACCAAGTGAGTAACTCTCTATAGAGTTGTATACATTTTGTTGGTAGCGGCGACTGGTTGCGCCGCCATGGTGTCCTGGTGAAATATAGCCCTTATAGTTAGTGCTACTCGAACGTCGTGAAATTCGCACATGAGGTTACGGGTGACTTTGACTGGCGGTTAGCCTACTCGACACTTTAGATGCAGATGGTGAACGAGGCCCTTAGCGTTAGACCATGATTTGGTCTATGGTTTGTCGATAAACCACTATTTGTAATATCATTTTTGTCTAAACCGCAGTTTATCGAAATTTAAACCTGGGTTTTTAGTTAAACCGCTTTTTGTAATAAGAGTGTAGGTGACTAATGACAATGACTGTAGGTGAATATTGAGAAAAATAATCAACGACTATGACATACTTGTCTAAATTGAGATCAAATAGATCAACACCGACTTTATTCCAAGGGATTGGTTTTACTTCATAAGGCTGTAGTGGCTCTTTGGAATTGCTGCGTCTGTTGGTAAGACATATATGACAATTATTAACAAACTTTTCTATATCAGGGTACATGTTGGGCCTGTATACGAGTACTAGATTCCTAGCCAATCTTTGGTAACTATGAATACCCTTCATGGATCTTTTTCAATATGTCATTCCTCATAGCTACTCATCGACCATACAGCCTCTAGACGCCTAATGCTTGATCCAATACATCAAAATAATTCTGTCAACTAGCTGAGGTATGAGGCACGGGACGACTGCGCTCTGATTGGTCCTTACAACGTCATTTCGCCGAACTAGGGATGGGACAGGTTTAAATAAAACCACGAACGTATCAATATTTTTTTAAATTGTTAGTGTACTTAATATTTTTATTTATTAATGTCAGCTACTTTTATTATTAATTATACAGTAATAACATAAAATGAAAAAACTAAATTCTAAAGATAACATTTTTTCGGCGGTTGTTTCATAATATTAAACATTAGTAAAAAAAACAATCAATAGAAAAATACCTAAATTCTAAAATCAAAATAATTATCTATACAATACAAAACTCAGTCTATAATATTTCCACTGCTGGAACAGAGGCCTTTACTCCGTAAGAGAAAAAAAACTAAGAGAATTCACCTATTTTTTGTGCAATAAAAATAGGTGTATAATATAATACCAGCATACAGATGCCTCATCCCATACAAAGAAACCGTGCCGACGTAACTAGCGTTTTTCATCTGATTATACCGATTATTTTTTGTAAATCGATCGCGTTCGGTTTCGTTCCACGGCGATAGACAGATCACCATCTATATCCGTGGAAAGGAACCGAATGCGATCGATGTATAAAAAATAATCAGAATAATCAGTATAGAACGTCGACACGGTTTTTTTGCATGGGATGAGACACCAATGACTATACTAATAATTTTTGAAATGTATTAACTTTGTGTATATCCTCCGAACAGTTTGTTTCTGCTGAGCAGACTTTGTAAGAAAAGCTAGCCTTGTGGGAATATATTATTTGTGCATAACACTCATTGACAAATCCACTACATGATTGGTAACTTCAGAGTGGAATTGATGGTTACTTATATTGGGAAATAGTTCCTCGCCAATGAAACTGCTTAAAGTTTTATTGACTAGTACGTCAGTTTTGCGTTTTTGGTTTTTCGGAAGTCTTTCAAGGTATGCCTTAACATATTAGACTATATTTTGTGGAGAACCAGTTATTTCGCTTGTTTGCAATATAATCCACTTGCTTTTTAATTAGGCATCTTGTGGATACCTTAAATCAATACTCGTTTCACAATTAATTTAACAAATAATAAACTATTTAATTTAATGTCTCTTTTTGTAAAAATTGTATGTAGGTTTCTAGTTTTATCCATAACAGATTTAGTCATAGAATATGGTGCATCACTAGTTTTGCGTACCAAATATTAGAGGAAAAGAGATAGATAAAAAAATACATTAAAAAGAAAGAGACGAATACACAAAAGACATCAACGAGCGCGACAAAATTTGTGCTGTTGCAGTTTACACCTACAATAATGACCAGTACAAAATGAACTCCGATAAATAATATCGGAAAATAAATCTGATTATGATTATGTAACTATGAACTTACCAATGAAATGATATGCCATTTTTCGGGATACTCGAGTTATGGCTGTTGTTACCACACCAACATACGGTACAAGGGGCCATTATAATATTTATTTTACCAATTTGTAATTGCCTGACGCGGAAGTGTTTACGGTTCACAGAAGTGGTCGCTACTAATTCGAAATTGTCGAGTGGCGACCTATATTACCAGTATATGATATTTTAGTCATATGTGTTGACAGACATCGCTCGCCTGTTGTTAGGCGTCTAGAAGCTGTATGGTCGATGTAGCTACTGGTATAATAACATTGTTGTTTTTAAAGATAATGCCATTCATAATGTGTATATCTGTTTTTAAAGGAAAATATGGCCTAAGGATGTCTGTTAATATTTTTTTATGTTCAGGCCATCCTGATATGCAATATTTACCTTAAAAGCGTTGAAATTCTGTGACATTTGTAGGGGGTGGTATACTGCAAATGGCTTTGACTTTGTTTTCATCAACTCTCACACCATCTTTAGAAAAGATGTGTCCTAGGTACTTGACTTCACTTTTACATATGTTAGACTTTTCTTTATTAAATTTTATTCCTTCTTAGAAAAAGCTAGGGAGAGCTTTTTCTAAGACTTGTTTTAACCTATAATCATATTCTTCTTTTGTTTGACCATAAATTAAAAAAATCATCCATCATGATTTTGATTCCTGGAATATCAGAGAATTTCTTTGTCATAATGGAATGAAACAGTTCTGGGGCTGCATTTATCCCAAAAGGAAGTCTTAGGAATCTATATCTACCTTGAGGTGTCATGAATGTACATAGCTTTAAAGAAGTTTCATCTAACTTGAGCATATAAAATCCTTTATTTGCATCAAGAGTCGTGAAATACTGTGAACCAGAGAAGCTGGATTTAATTTCATCTATCGTTGGAAATTGATAATGAGGACGCATAATAGCTTTATTAAGTTTTCTTGGATCAATGCACAGGCGTAGTTTACCATTTTTCTTTGATGCAATCACAATAAAACTTACCCATTCAGTAGGTTATTATTCAGATGTAATGTAGCTTATCTATCTTATTTTATTTATTTATTTATATATATGTCGGGTTTAGTCAATAGCACGGACGTAAAGTCAAATCACAAGCACGCCCCTAGCGACAATCAAGAGCAATTAAGCATTGGCGCGCTTTTATAACCACTAGCGTGGTGCGGAATAGGGCAGTTGAGTACTGACAGCCGTAGAGCTAAGACGTCGTAGAATCAGTGTCGATCCGTAATATTAGTAAGCAATAATGTAACTTGTGTCTATTTGAATAAACCCAGTGTATCGAATAACGTGATTTCATTTGCACGATTATACCCACCGACCTGCCCACACACAATGTCTTAACCTAAGGGAATACATCCTGACTTCCCGATGGTTTACATCTATCGGCCAGCCTTGATGCGACATCAGGAGTGGGATTCGATCGTGCTAATGAGATCACACGTAAAAACAATGCTAGTGATAACGGTTACATTCTTGCAAAAAAAATATTGCGCTGTCAGTTGCGACTACCCTCGAAAACAAAATAATGAAAAAACCAGTCCGTAACGGAGCAGCAAGGAGGCTAGCAACAACCAAGGAGCTGGACAGGTCAAGGAGGAGCGTGTAGACGTGTGGAAAGATCCATACACACGGATCTTTATGCCAATCTGGTGAGTCGTTTTCATATTGTTATGACTATGGCCAAGAGTGTTCATTATTCAAAATTCTGGTTTTGTGTACGGTATGGCGGTCAGTGGATCGTCGGGGTGGCCCCTGTCGGGTCATAGTTTCACTTTAGGTACAATCGATGGTCAAGTTTTGTTGAAGAGTTATTAATCTACTAACACTGGCAATAGCCCTTGACTGGCCTTGGCTGACTGTTATTGGAAGTTAGAACGATGACAGTGACGTACCTACCTTATACTTCAGTCTGGAAAATATCATAATTCCAAATGAATTATTTTGATTAGTTTTGTATTGTGATAGTTTTATGTAGTGAGAGTTAACTATGTTTGAGGAGAAGCATAGTATTCTTTTTTTGTGGTCGGGGGGTCAAACTATTTAAAAGGTGGTAAACCCTACCAGGCCTCGTTAATTGCGACTTAAAATGTTAAGGCATTCATTGGATTTTATAAAGCCCATATACCTACCTGGACACTTGGGACACTGTAATGTGTTTCACGTTTTAGACAGGGACTCTGCACTCACATTTGGTGTCCACAATAACACATTTTGCTGTGCCGGTTTAGTTTACTACACCGCTGCATCGGTTAATTTCCATCAAATCGGAGTATAGTTAAGATAACTGAACATATACTCTCGTAATGTTTTTCACGTTTCAGATACCATTTTGCGTCGAAATGGAGCCTCTGCTGCAGGCTAGCGGTTCAAATGCTGAATGCGAAGGTTGACGTGACATCTGAGAGGTTGAAACCGACGGCAGGCTAGCAGTTCGCAGTTGGTAGCCGAACGTTACGAACGCGCGCAAGTTTGGAATGGAATACTCGGTGAGTCGCTTCCATGTTATTTCGATAGTATTGTCGAAGGTTCTCTAGTGAAGAGATGCTAGTTTGAGCTTTAAGAGTGTTCATGGTTGACCACTGAGTTGGTCGTGGTTATATCTGGCTCTATCACTAGGTAATTAAGACACACTTACTAAAAAGCAAGTAGTTAATGAGTTTCCTATAGGCGGAATAGTTTCAACATTTGATTCGGTACGTACTTAAGGATTTAATATCCCATAAGAAGATGAGCTATCTAAAGTGACTTAACAACTAGTCATTTTTAGTGGCAAAGCGAGTTAGTAAAATCGTTGGGCGAAGGCAATTGTATCGAGTTAGTAACGGTACTGGTCATTTGCGTGTATTCGGAACAGATCTTATGTTGCGTAACGATTTACAACCACCGTCTTTAGATCTGAATGCACTTGCTTACTTTCAAAGTAATATTATGATAGCAGTTATCTTGCGATCGTTTTCCTTACATGAAATTGAGTTAGCGAGCGATAGTAAAGGGTTACTGTTGATAATTTGATTTTAAAGTTAATTCGTGAAGCTCCTTCACACGAGTTATTGTCACGCAAATATTATCAGGCTTAATTGTTCCCCTCATATAAACAGTCGGTATATTCCGAGATCTTTGAGTAGAAAGCGTGAATCTTGTGAGAAGGATCCAGGATCACCAAGTTCCTCGGGAATTGAATGTCATAGTTGATGACATTGGTAGTGAGACCAAATATGATTGACATGTCTACTCATACTCGATGCTCCGGACCGCACCTCATGAGTAACATGTGGCGATGGGTTTACGAAGAGGTTTGAGTTGAGTATGCATTGCAAGAATTATGGTAAAGAGTAACAGAATTTTTACAATAACATTGTTTAGTTGTTGAACTTTTTGATCATCGGACCTTTTTCTAATGAATAGTGTTTTGTGGGAGGCTCTAGTTCTAAAACTAAATAGGCCCCGTATTAGGTACACTATAGATGATTATGACGGGATGGTGATCCTTATACACCGAAAGCTTTAAATAGGTACGCTTAGAACTTACCAGTACACTGTAGGTTAAGGAAGATGCCAGTGGGTCATGTACCAGTCCATGTTGATGTCAAAAGGATTTTGATAATAATGAACAAGCCAAGCTAGTAATTGAGTCTATCGGCCGTATTATGTTTGACCGTACCAGTGGATTCTGGCGGAGGTCGGGGTCTAGAGAGAGACCGTGAGACCGTTGTGTGAGAGCAATAAAATTGCTGGTCGGCTAGAGAGCCGTGGCGTTGGAGGTTTTACTCGAGGGTTTCTATAACCTTGGCAGTTGTTGCTGCAGTAGAGTTTTAAAGTTTGTTTCGAGCGACTAGTGGTACATAGCCCAGGGTAAACTTTTAGTTAAAGAGTAGAGTTCTCAAATTTCCCTATTTTCATGAACCCAATAATCTAGTTTGGTCAGGAGTAGCCGAGCGTTGTGTGGCAACTGAGAGCCTGAGTGGAAACTAAGAGCCTGATTGGCATCTGTTGGCCTGAGTGGCAACTGTTGGCCTGAGTGGCAAGTGTTGGCCTGAGTGGCAAGTGTTGGCCTGAGTGGCAAGTGTTGGCCTGAGTGGCAAGTGTTGGCCTGAGTGGCAAGTGTTGGCCTGAGTGGCAACTGTTGGCCTGAGTGGCAACTGTTGGCCTGAGTGGAAACTGTTGGCCTGAGTGGCAACTGTTGGCCTGAGTGGCAACTGTTGGCCTGAGTCGCAACGGTAGGCCTGTATGGCACCTGTAAGTCTGTGTAGCACCTGTAAGTCTGTGTGAAACTATGGCTGGTGTGAAAATTCATGTTTGTGTTAGAAACCTTACAGAAAGTTCCTATTGAGTCATGAGGTTAAAAGAAAGTAAACTCGCAGTCACGCGTGTGGATAGATCATGTTAAGGTTGATGACGTTCGAATCGTCAAGCCCTCATTACGAAAATTAAAATTATTTTGGTTTTCTAATTTTGATTACTATGCGTAGATCGTGTTGGTAAGGCACAAAGCTCAAGTACCAATTGAGATTGTAGATGAAGTAGATAATGAATTGACGTAACATAGGACAGATTAAATCTCTGTGTGAACAGGTTCTGAGTTCAGAGAGTTGAGTTGACTCGACATCGAGGGGATGTGCGAGTAGAGCAATTGTGATTGCTAAGAGAGCCATGTTAAGATAGCTAGGAGAGTTATGAGATAGCTACGAGAGCTATGAGATTGCTAAATATCGTGAATAAGATACCTATTGGTTTCTTTTGCTTGATTTAATTTGAGATTAATGACTATCAGTGGTACTTTGACTTTGTAATCACGAAGATTGGGTGCTTTTAGGTACCAAATCGATGATTAGGTTGCTATTTTCTTTAAATTGGAAATAGAATTACTCTTTCCTTGCAATAGGGAACAGAGAGATTTGAATGATCATGTTTGATTGTTTCAAAATGTTTCCTCACTAGTGTATGAGTCAGGATTGGACGAGCAAATACTGTTTGAAAATTTTGTATTTTTCAGAAAAACATCCCTTGTATGATGGGAGATTGCCAGGATGGAGTGGACTAAGACGACGTGTGGTGCAACACGAGGTGACCATGAGATGGCATGGAGTGAGGTCAAGATGATGAAGCCTGCGGGTGATGGATTTGGGGATCTGTCACCTGAGAGAGGCCCGAGAAGGAGACGTGTGTGTTCCACGTTCGCCTCTCAAAAAGAATTACGGCCTAGAGAACACCATGTGGTTTTAGTCAGTAGGAGTCTGACAGACCCCTCAGCTTTCCCCAAGGGCTGAGGACATCCATTGAGGATTTCCACATGATTCGATACACTGTTAGAACCTGACAATGAGAAACAGACGAGGACGCCTGTCTCGCAGGATGACCGTGTCGGGTTTAGTCAATAGCACGGACATAAAGTCAAATCACAAGCACGCCCCTAGCGACAATCAAGAGCAATTAAGCATTGGCGCGCTTTTATAACGACTAGCGTGGTGCGGAATAGGGCAGTTGAGTACTGACAGCCGTAGAGCTAAGACGTCGTAGAATCAGTGTCGATCCGTAATATTAGTAAGCAATAATGTAACTTGTGTCTATGAATAAACCCAGTGTATCGAATAACGTGATTTCATTGGCACGATTATACCCACCGACCTGCCCACACACAATGTCTTAACCTAAGGGAATACATCCTGACTTCCCGATGGTTTACATCTATCGGCCAGCCTTGATGCGACATATACTTTATTGTACACCAAGATAAAAATAATTCAAAAAGACATCTTATAACAAAAATAAACATACAACATGCGGCCTTATCGCGATCCGCTATCTCTTTTAGGCAACCTAGAATGGAAAGAGACAGCCTGGACACAATATGGGGTTGTACTTGGTGCAAATTTTTCAACAAATAATTGATTTATTAAGTAGTGTAGCGTTATTAAATAAAAATAAATAAAACTTTTTTAACGCAACGATAACGTATAATTTTGAATTAAACACACAAACACCGAAAACATGAAAATAGTAAAAAAGTAAACATGTTATTTTAAAAAAGGAATGACGCAATAGTCAATATCGTTTAAATTATTTTGAGTATTTAGTAAAATAAACATATGAGTGAAATTATGGCAAGGCATAAAAGAATAAAGCGGAAATCACGTGCCTAATCTTCAGACATAGTTGCAACCAGTCCAATGATGGCTTAAGCATTCAATTAAAGTACGATACCGTAACATGACACAAGTAAGGTAATAAAAGTTTTTAAGTACGCTAACTTAAAATGTAAGCTACATAAATATAAACAAAAATTTCAAAGAAATATGAAAGCAGACAATTGTTATTGGATGAACCAAACCGTCTTCCGTAGAACCTCTTCAACCATTCACGATTTCTTTAATAGAATATGTACGGAACCCGTTGAAAGATGTTCGGAACCCCGAAGACTGCAGGTACTCCTGAGGTAGTTCGTTCTGTCCCGGGGTAAAGAGCCGAAAGTCGGCTCAACTGATATCTACAGACAAGGAAATTGACCATCAAAATTATGGAACCAAAAAGGTCTGAAATACCAGAAGAAATCGACATTCAAAAGAACAATTAGTAAAAATAGTCATTACATACCAGTTTTGATTCATGATGCATAAACTCTTGTCAGCGACATGGTTATATTTATGATAAGCTTGTCATCATTGTTTTGGCTGGACTGCCCTATTCTTCAATCTGTCGAACGGCAACTATGAGGCATGTCCTGGTAGCGAAACGATAGTTGGTGTCTCTGACAGAGCTCAATTACAGAAACATGCGGTCCGCAAGCTCCGGCGCCCGTGGACCCGAATATCACGTACCCTTGGCCTAACGACGAGGAATGGTTTCCTGCCATTTCCGTACAAGAATGGACATAGCTATGGTCATATTGTCGCTGGCAATTTAAAACAAACTATTAAACAGTTACTTTAAAAAAAATACCAATAATAAATTTAGTAGTGGATAACAGAGCCAAAACATTTTTATCAAAATTCTTTGTGACAGTCTTAGAAAAAAATCGTCTTCTGTTTTCTTGACAAACGAAATATGAAAATTTGAAAAATTATAACTAGCCTGCTTTGACAAATTAAAAAAAAGGCTAAAGCAAAGCGTCTTGTAGCGATCACGCTACAATACCCTCTTTCCAGCAAAAAAAAAATAATTGATTGCCAACCCTAGAAAGGTTTGACAACCCTAACTGTGATAATCAAGGGGATAAAATTAGATGAAATTACCTAGCCTAACTCAAAACCAAGAAAATATCCTAGACCCTAGCAGACAAACTAAATAAATTTTAACTGTTGCTTCCAGTTAAAAAGCGTCTTCGGTCAGAAATAACAGCTTCGGACAAAGAAAAACCTTGGCCTGAAATTCGACACCGGTCAGAAAAAAAATATCCTCAGTCAAAAAAAAAACAACGTAGGATCAGAGTAAAAACTTACAACCTATATATAAAACATGGGACTCCAGTTCAAACTATGGAACAGGAGTCAAAGGAAAGACCAAAACAAAACTCAAGTTCAAAGATACAACTTGAGCCAAAGGTACAACAAGGAGGTGGAACTCGAGTTCAAAGATAAGTCCCCAAATCAACAACACGTCCACGACGAAAATATAAGACTCCAGCACAAATATGTGACTTGAGTCAAAGATCAAACAAGATAGATAGCCAAAACTAACGCCCCTTATTGATGCGAGCTTAGGAAACGTCCACTAAACCTAAACTAAATTAATCGCTATAGCCTAACAGATACCTTAAAATTACCTAATAAGATACAAAGGCAAAAGAGCAAGGTTGAGACAAAATAAAGAGACTTAAGCTAAAGTAAAAAAAATAAGTCATATGTAAGGGCTAAATACTAGATTATCGATAATAGGCTAGGTAAGAAAATCTTATTGATTAAAATCATGCAGGCTAAAAAGAACATCACTACAGGCAGTTTATCAGATATTTCGAAAAAAATAAATAATTTGAAAAAATATCGATAAAAGATATTATCGACACGTGTACATCTCATTAATTTATATCGATAAGATTTTATCGACACCGGTACATCACTAGAGGGAACAAAGATTTCAAAATAAACGTCACCAAGTGTCAACTGCGGTGAAAATATCAGTCGGTTGCATAGAAACGAGTTGATTGTTTGAAATGGAGAAGGTTGACAATTTACGTAATTTGAAAAAATAACATTAAGTTATGTAAATAATCTGGCAAAAAAAATGGTAACAATGCATAGCATTAAGAGTAAAACTAATATTTCAAAAGGATTCTGGTGAATCTAAATAACCATTTTGAAATTATAAGGCAATTTGTAAAGGAGAGATATGTGGGAGAGAGATTTGAGTTTAAGATTCAACAAACTTTATATTGACCACTGTAATATCAAACATTAACGACTAAAATGACTATGGGATAAGCAGGGAAAGACATGTAATAACAATGTATAGATTAAAGGCAAAAAAATGTTATAGGTTTCTGAGAAAAGCCATAGATAGATCGACTGCAACTTTCAACCAAGCCTCGGCAGGGAAGAACAAGTTCAACGCGTGATGAACCCAACTTTCAGCTAAAAATAAATGCTTAGAGTCTGGCCAATAACACGTGATGAAACACGCCTTCCACATCACACGAGTATGTTACCCAAAGTTGGAAAGTGTTAAACATCGAATGTTATGAACAAGGAACGAGTATGGAGAGTAAGACGAGGAAAACGCTATAGCTGGGCTAAGAATCAAAAAAAAATTAATAAATAGAAAACTAGCAAACAACCTTGTAATCCAAGCTTACCTTTATACTCGAAGCCTAAACGTTCATATTTCCAAGCATTCACTACGGGTTCTATCTACTGCTAGCTAAGGGAATTAAATAAAACTCAGGGTTATGTAAAAATATGTATTTGAGGACAGAAATAAAAGTTATTTCATATTAATAAGGTTCTTTATTGACTTACAAAGTTATAATTCAGAATATAAGATAAATACATAACAAGCAAAAGAAAACGTATTTTGCCTGACGCCTCATCCGATCAAGGGGTATAAGTAGAAAGAGTGGTATACTCCACAGAATCCAATTCAATATTAAGAAAATTTCCAGGTTCTGAAACTAGATAAATTTAAAAATTGCTCGAAGAGCACCACACACACAACAATGAAAAAAGAATATATACTTCAGTAGTAACATGAATATTAAAACTTACTTTAGCTCGGGCGCCATTTGTAGCGTTATTAAATAAAAATAAATAAAACTTTTTTAACGCAACGATAACGTATAATTTTGAATTAAACACACAAACACCGAAAACATGAAAATAGTAAAAAAGTAAACATGTTATTTTAAAAAAGGAATGACGCAATAGTCAATATCGTTTAAATTATTTTGAGTATTTAGTAAAATAAACATATGAGTGAAATTATGGCAAGGCATAAAAGAATAAAGCGGCAATCACGTGCCTAATCTTCAGACATAGTTGCAACCAGTCCAATGATGGCTTAAGCATTCAATTAAAGTACGATACCGTAACATGACACAAGTAAGGTAATAAAAGTTTTTAAGTACGCTAACTTAAAATGTAAGCTACATAAATATAAACAAAAATTTCAAAGAAATATGAAAGCAGACAATTGTTATTGGATGAACCAAACCGTCTTCCGTAGAACCTCTTCAACCATTCACGATTTCTTTAATAGAATATGTACGGAACCCGTTGAAAGATGTTCGGAACCCCGAAGACTGCAGGTACTCCTGAGGTAGTTCGTTCTGTCCCGGGGTAAAGAGCCGAAAGTCGCCTCAACTGATATCTACGGACAAGGAAATTGACCATCAAAATTATGGAACCAAAAAGGTCTGAAATACCAGAAGAAATCGACATTCAAAAGAACAATTAGTAAAAATAGTCATTACATACCAGTTTTGATTCATGATGCATAAACTCTTGTCAGCGACATGGTTATATTTATGATAAGCTTGTCATCATTGTTTTGGCTGGACTGCCCTATTCTTCAATCTGTCGAACGGCAACTATGAGGCATGTCCTGGTAGCGAAACGATAGTTGGTGTCTCTGACAGAGCTCAATTACAGAAACATGCGGTCCGCAAGCTCCGGCGCCCGTGGACCCGAATATCACGTACCCTTGGCCTAACGACGAGGAATGGTTTCCTGCCATTTCCGTACAAGAATGGACATAGCTATGGTCATATTGTCGCTGGCAATTTAAAACAAACTATTAAACAGTTACTTTAAAAAAAATACCAATAATAAATTTAGTAGTGGATAACAGAGCCAAAACATTTTTATCAAAATTCTTTGTGACAGTCTTAGAATAAAATCGTCTTCTGTTTTCTTGACAAACGAAATATGAAAATTTGAAAAATTATAACTAGCCTGCTTTGACAAATTAAAAAAAAGGCTAAAGCAAAGCGTCTTGTAGCGATCACGCTACAGTAGGTACTAAATACAAAATAATAAAAAAATAATAGGTACTTAAATACATACATACAACTAATATACAGACAAGAAAACAATTCAGCTTAGTGCTCCTCACAAGTCTCTTAAAAACAGGCAGTGATTGCGCGCGGCTTATAGTTACAGTCAATGCATTTCATAGACGAGTGGCCTGGACAGTAAAAGATTTGTCTAGGAAGGTGTGGAATGCATTGGCTTTTTAAGTTTCATATTATCCGATGACCTAAGAACATTCACGTGCGAGTCACAAAGAAACTAAAACTGTTTCTTGAGATAAAGAGGGGTAGAAGGAAGAAAGAGAATATTATACAAGAGACAATGAATATGAGCATTCCGGCGATGGTGAATTGGCAACCACTTGAGTTTCACACGAAATTCAGAAACATGATCATATTTATAGCTTTCTATTGGTGAAAGAATTTTTCAAATCGGTCCAGTAGTTTCAGAGCCTATTCGGTACAAACAAACAAAAAAATCTTTCATCTTTATAATATTAGTATAGACAAGCTGTGATACATTGACTGACTCATGAAATTGGACATTATGGACTCCTTTAACTAATTTTAAAATCTCACAACTGTTCCGACCAATAATATTTCTACAAGGTATATCTATAACATGATCTACAATATGAAGATGGTTTCTTGATCAGGATACGTTCTCTGATTTACGAGCAAGATGAATTTAGGTTCCATGAGAACATGCCCTTTACTATATCATCAGCAAGACCTTCGAAATTGCATTGGATACTTAAATTCTTGAGATCAGTGGCATAATTACGTCTCAATTTCTTCATCTGGACCTTGTTTTCTATTGAACAACTTATGCCTTTCGACGGAGATATTTACGCGCGGCGTAAAATGTTCTTCAAATTTGGCGAGTAGATTCTTATACGTGATCTTCTCCATTTCTATATTTATTTATTTATTCATTTACACATACAATTATTTTTACAGGTAGAACCCAAGGTAACAAAAGTAGTCATACCATGCGACACTCAGAGATGCCCCGTAAAACTGATCACACACCTTTTCGCGTCCATGATTGTCCATATTGAACGAGTAAAATATCTGCAGAGCGTCGGGACCCATTGTTTGTAACAAAATGGCTACTTTTTTGTTGTCGAATTCGTTCTCCAAACTATTGGCGGTCATATAAATGCCAAGACTGGTTTTAAAGTTTCGCCAAGCCAGTGGCATGTTTGAGTCATTGATGTTGAGACAAAAAATTCTCGGCGATTGGGGACGATTTGTACTTGCATTTTCGGCCATTTTAGGACGAGACCACGCGGCGGACAAAATTGTGGCTTACTTTTAACGACTGCTGCGAACGCTTATTTCTGTGACTTTTGACATTCTTGGACTGGCAACACTGGCAGCCGGTTGTCAAAAAGTTTTGTGTTAGAATTTAATTGTGAAAGTATTATTTTTAAGTATTTAATAAGTCTTAATTGTACTCAAAACTATTAATCTATCCATAAATAATAAGGATCTGTGTTTGCAAATTGTTTCGATGCAAAATCAATGAGAAATTCATTAAACCAGTAACAGCTGTCATTCAACGGACACATTTGAAGTCACCACCTTACCGGGGGAGTATTTTGTTTATTTAACTTTTAGTTAGAATAAAAATATTAATTATAATAGGTCCTATTGCCCACTGAACAATTATTCCCTATTCCCTGCGAGCTATGGCCTATTTAACACTTTCATTATAATATAAATGATGTCCATGCAGATGAAACTTTAAAATCATTTTTAATATGTTTAGGCCTTATAAAATTCATGAACTTGATTACTAGAGATAGTTCTTTCACTATTATTTCCTAGATAAAACCAGTCTAGGAAATTACTGTGTTTAAAAAAAAACCAAAAAAAAAAACCAGTAGTACTAGTACCCTCAATTAGATTTTGTCACTTTAATTTTGTTATTTATCCTGTTTATTTAGTAAAGTAGTAACTAAGATAAAACTACTAATATATCTTTCATAACTTTTATTCCTTTTTTTCTCTGTAAATAATTACCTTAAATCTAATTAGTTTTCACTCTTTCTAAACTTATTCATTCTGTCCCTCACTCCTATTCTTTTCACATACTTAGCTGTTTCTTCTCTAATTCCAGGGTGCCTCTGAGGTTGTCTTCATCATGTTGACTCGCAGAGCTGCATCCTTAGAGGAAAAACTTAGGGCTACTTTGAAGGAGCTAGAATCTAGTCAAACCACGGTCCGTCAGCTGTTAAAGGAAAGGGAAGAAAGTGAGGTGGAAATAGGTTTAGTTATTAAGAAGAACACTGAGCTCAAAAACCAGTTGGCTGAACTGCATATGCAGCATGTGGACATACTGGACCGGCATCAACACCTCCGTCAACTTGTTGGTAACTTTGAACAGTGCAGTGACACCTACGATCAGGCCTTAAAACGTATTTCAGAACTGGAGCTGGAATTAAGCAAGGCACACAACACCGTAACACGCCTGGAAAAGCTTAAGGCCAGTGAAGAGTCTGCGAACACCTGCAGTCTTTATCATGAGTTGGTTGATAGCCGGTCCGGACCCACATGTGTTGAACCAATAGTGACCATAGACTTAACTAATGACACTCTTAATAAATGCAGTTTATTTACAAGTCATAAAAAAATTAAGAAATATATTAAGATTAACAAGTTAATTAGAAAAATTAAAAAGTCACTGAAGGGACAAAAACTGAACAAATTAAATTTAAAACTAAGACAAAAAAATGTAAATATAATGCAAGAATTAAAAAAATGTAACACTGATTTAGAATTATGTAGGATCAGGTATGATGCTGACTGTCAGAACCTTCAGGATGAGTTGTTTGTGAGGGAATGTGCTCTAAAAGATATCTTTAGCAAATATGAGGCTTCTCAACAAGATCTGAGTAAGCGCATGCTGGAGGCCAACGAGCTGGTAGACTTGGTCAGGTGCAATGCAGAGAGGTATGAGTCCCTGACCAATAACTTCTCTTGTAGCTGTGCCTGCTCTCAGACACCAGATCCTCAGCATGTCACACCCACACCCTTAATGGCTCAACCAGTAGTTAATAATAATAATATTTGAAATAATTCAGCTTATGTTTTTTCAGATAAATTTGGTCAAGGTTTTGGTAGTATTTTTAGTCAGTGTTCTCAACAGTATATTGTAAATCATTGTTTACCCGGTGCCAGTTTTAGCCAGTTAATTAATAGTCCTAAATTGACTAAAATAAATCCCAATTCAACTGTAATATTGTTATTTGGGGATAGCTTAGCTGTAAGAAAAAAGGATTTAGTTGCATGTTTTAATTTAATGCTAAAGCTCCATGAGTCTTATAATTGTAAATTTATTTTTTCTGCTTTGCCTTACTCTGATTGTTTGTCGGATGAGCAAAATAGGCATATTTATAATCTGAATCTGCTGATGTATAACAGGACTTGTCGTCACAGGGACGCGATTATATATTTTGATTGTAATAGTTTTATTACAGATTACAGACTCACTGATTGTTCCATGTTTTTGCCAGCTAGTTGTAGGAGACGGATTGCTAATCTTTTAGCATATACTTTACACGTTTACACCGGTACTTATACTGTACCTACGTTTACTGTTAGTGGTGACACTAATATCTCTATTGATACTATTATCACTTTTGATTCTGTTGGTAGTGATACTAACATTGCTATACACACACCTAGTAGTTTAAACTGTTAGGTTCGACAACGGGTGAGTCGCATATGTTGAATGTTGTACATCAAAATATGCAGGGTTTGTCCGGCAAGGAATTAGAGTTAAGCTTGTTTATGGAGAATTATGATGTGCATGTGTTATGTTTAACTGAACATTGGTTGAAAGAGCATGAAGTAGTGTTTATCAATGATAATTTATTTTCTGTACAGGGTGTATTTGTGAGAAAAACTGCTATTCGCGGTGGATCTTTAATTCTTGTTTCAAACAAGTTAAAATGTAAACAACGGTTAGACCTAGTTAATCTTTCCATTGAGCGCACTATCGAGTTGTCTTGTGTTGAACTTGAGCGGTACATAATAATTTGTGTCTACAGACCCCCTTCAGGGGACTTTACTAGTTTCGAATCTGCAATGGAGGATGCACTTAATAAGATTAAATGCAGTAGTAAAAATATAATTTTATGTGGAGATTTTAATGTTAATATTTTAGATGTTACTCCAATAAGTAAAAAAAAAAAAAAAAATACAAACAGAAACACACTCTCATACACACACACATTCTATACACACGCACACACACACATTTTTATTTATTTTTTATTCTTAACTTTGCTTATCCACTGCACGTACCAATATTTTGTGACCGCAATAAGACTCATTTTGTTTGGATACTCTTTCCTAAGATACAGACAGGTTTCCTGCCTAGTTTAGGAAGGGGTGTCCTAAGACCTATTTTATATTTGTTGTACTGATTTTTGTTTATGACATTTAAGTATTTGAGACAACTCTGTATGCCATGTACAAACTACTTGTTGAATAATTATAATTATAAGTACTAGGCTTCTGAACTTATTTAAATCTTTTAATTTATTTAATTTGTTTTTCGAACCAACTAGGATCACGGCGTCTTCGTCGACTTGCCTTGATAATATATTTTGTGATTTTGATGCCGACAATAAATTGGTGTTAAGTGATTTATCATCAGATCACTGTGGATTAATGGCTAGCTTCCCTATGCCATTAAGTAAAAAACCGCGCAAAGTAGAATGCAGGCCTTATACTGTTAGTCGTTGCAGTAAGTTTAAAAATAATATAGCTCTTAAAGTTATACCGTCAATAATAGAGTACGAGAACCCAAATGAAATGTACGAGGCCCTTTTTGATGTTGTGCAAAATGAGTACAAATCGCTTGACTCTAAGCGAACTTACAAATACCCCCATGATCGTGTGAGGAAGATCCCCGATCAACAAGTGCCTCAAGAATTGGACGTCATTGATTGATGGCAGTGGTAGTGAAACCAAATCCGATTAAAAATGGCTTGTATACTCATACTCGAAACTTTAGACCGCACCTCATGAGTAACATGTGGCGATGGGTCTACAAGGAATCGTTGGTGCGATTTCTGTCTGTGTTGGTGCACAGAGCGCTTCATGTGTTTTAGCACATATTGCGCTAGATTTTTGAGAATCGTTGGTGCGATTTCTGTCTGTGTTGGTGCACAGAGCGCTTCATGTGTTGTAGCACATATTGCGCTAGATTTTTGAGAATCGTTGGTACGATTTCTGTCTGTGTTGGTGCACAGAGCGCTTCATGTGTTGTAGCACATATTGCGCTAGATTTTTGAGAATCGTTGGTGCGATTCTTGTCTGTGTTGGTGCACAGAGCCCCTCATATGTTGTAGCATATGTGGCGGCAGATATGTAAAGAATCGTTGGTAGATGCGATTCTGGCTTGTGTTTGTGCACAAGTCACAATGAAAGTTTCATGAGTTGAGTATACATTGCTTATGGATAATGTTTGGTGGTAACTTGTTGATCGGACCTTCTCCAATGGTTATATTGTGCAGGGAGCACTTAGTACGAAACCTTAATGACAGGGCATTGTCAATCATGATAGTTGATTATTGTACTTAGATTTAGAAGAAATAAAGTACCATTTAGAATCAACCTTTGTTTCGATGGGCAGGATAGCCGAGCTAGATTACTCTCTGAGTTCTATTTGCCCACAGGTACTACACCCGAGGACGGGTGCTAGTCAGGGATGGCCGTGTCGTGGATTGGTGGCGCCATAGTGCAACAAGCAGCGCCATCTAACAATTAGTCTTGTAAATTAATAATATCGTGTTATCGGAAACGCAAGCGCGCCCTACCGCTTGAACACGATCGTCGGTAGAGGGGATGCAGTGAGGACTGGAGAGGGGACTGAGTGTTGCGACAGTCGAACTCGGTCAGTCTTGGCAAGCACTGAGTACCAACGCACGTGTTTGTTTCATGTAAATTCGTTATTTCCAATAAAGTGATTTTGATTTAAAATTATCTTTCGTTCGAGTGCCCACATTCACTTAAACACTATGTCGGATCGTGAAGAAGACCCGATGCTTGGCATCTCGGCCACCCATGATGCGACAAGTATATAAAATGTAATTGCGAATAGGTTGTTGGCATGCCTTATTTAAATAAATAAAATAAAACGCTATGAGGAATTGTTTTTATAGATTAAACTGCTATATTCCATTAGAGACTACCTGAGTGTAGAGCTACGTAAACAGTTAGTGGATAGTCTAATTTTATCAAGACTTAGTTACTGTGATACCGTGTATGGCCCGTGCCTATAATGCCATACAAAACGCAAGTACACGGTTCTGTGTAAAGATACCTAGTAGAAGTCATGTCACTCCTAGCAGCCATTTTTAAACTATGATTTTCGTTTATATAATAAACGAAAATTTGAAAAAAAAAATGTAGTTGAAAAATTTTAAAATGAGCTAGCTCATTTCCGTCTTTCAGGTCTGCACTTTGTACTTTTTTTAAAGTCAGCTGCCTTGAGCCACTGATCATTAAATTTATTTTTCAATACAGTTGTTAAACATGGCGTACTTTCAGAGGCTATAATTATGATTCGAAAGTTAAATCTTACGCATAGGCATCTTTCTGTTACGCGGTCGTGACTTTTGTTTACGAGCTCGATCATTATGTTTGCAGTTTAGTTTTAAATTTATAAGTCAATTTAAAAAAGTTTAGTAGCAAGGAGTTTTCAAACATAGAATAAAATGGGATAGATTTTCTACGAGGAAAACTGAATGATTCCGTACGTTTTAGCATTGAGTTCTCAAAAGTCTTTTAAATGGTTGTTTAATATATTTAATTACCAGTTTTAATTTAATTATTTTCACATCAACATTTGTCAAAAATCGAATAGGCTGTTTTAGTTGAAAAAAAAAATGTCCAGTTGCAAAAACGCGCCATAAGTCAATTTAAAAAAGTTTAGTAGCAATGAGTTTTCATACATAGAATAAAATGGTATACGATTTTATACGATGAAAAATTAATAATTCCGTACGTTTTAGCATTGAATTCTCATTTTTTTTTTAATACTTGTACTTTTAGTATATTTAATTACCAGTTTTAAGTTAATTATTTTCACATCAACGTTTGTCAAAAATCGAATAGGCTGTATAGGCTGTTTTCTTTGTAAAAAAATATGTCCAGTTGCCAAAAACGCGCCATATTGAAAATTGAAAAAATAATTTTGTGAATAAACAAATCTAATTCTTTGATTTGTTTTTACTGTTTCTCACAACTGTATTGAAAAACGTCGTCTGATACACGGGTGTGTAGGTTATTGCAAACTCGTGTCATTAAAAACCCTCGCCTTCGGCTCGGGCTTGTTAATGGCAGCTCGTTTGCAATAACCTACTTCCCACCCTTGTATCACAATGTACTATAGTCGTTTTACCTTTTTTATTTCTGGTTCTGATTTCTCAGAGCCAGACAGTTTTATATCGGCATTATCAATATCTGGACTAGCAACGATGGTTTCTGAGTTCAGTTTCTCATCTTCTGGTTTTCGCTTTCGTTCGTTCTTAAACAAAAATTCAAAAATATATGGCAAAAATTATACCTAAACTAGGATTATCCTTGCTTTGAGAACCATGTGACTGATAAATATGAAGATCAAATTCAAAGTGGCGCCTGGTAGCGATAGCATAGCTACCATCGGTCTCTTACAGACTCGAGGTGTGGTAGCGTTCGCTGCCACCGGGTATCAAGTGGCTAGAATAGTTAATTTGACTAATGGTTATATCAATTTTCACTACGGATCAAAAAACCGGCCCTAGTAGAAAAGATACAAGAATAATATGTACAAAATAATCAGTCAAGAAAAAAGTTTCGTATCTAATCAGACGTTTTACCTTTTTTATTTTCGTTCCTGATTCCCCAGAGCCACTTGGATCGGTATTATTGCATCTAGAGAATAATACTAATTATTCTAATTAATTGAATATTAGTTTTATGACATACCTTGGAATTATCGTCGTCCTTATTATCTTTCACTTTTTCTTTACATTTTAACAACCACTTATCCATATTTGCACAAAAATGTTATGTGATTAAGATTATATCATATGTGAACACAATAACAATCAACAGCTGTTGCCTGCATACAAAACAATATTTGTTTACTTTTTGTAGTTTGTTTTTTGTTACGAACTAAAGTAATAAACAGGGCTTTTTCCCGATGATATATTTTTATTGTTTGTAAATTTTCTTGCCCATGGATACGAGTCCTTCAGTCGCAATAATAAAGTCTTTCACAATGTTTTAGGAAGGCCTCGTAAAATGGCGGTAACTTTACTGGAAGACTCATGTTCTCCGTGTATTACTTGCTCAAACTCGTGCACGTTCACAAATATTATTAGAAAATAAAACCACAATTTTTACGCTATTAATATTCAATTTAGTACAATTTTAGGAAAATAAAACAGAGAAGCAACATAGACGCTCACGTTCCCGCCAAACCGCCGATAGATTTTGAAATAAATTAATTCATGGTCATGGTTACTACGACCCATTGTTGTCATAAAATAAACCTTCCTGCCAAATAAGTTAAGTTATGCTTGAATTAAATATACATAATTTATAAATACTTCTAGTACTACTTTTATTACTTACTTCTAAGTTCAGTTCTAGTGTAAATGTCCAAATTCCCCGCATTTTCCCCACACAAACGCTCTTCCCACAAATTACCCAATCGGACTGAAAATCCCCGCAATTTGGGGAATTCCCCACAGATCGAAAACGCTGGTGGCTTGGCTGGGTTGACCTCTGGGAAGTGAGGTAGGTACCAGGTTTTATTGGTCATGCAGGTATCGGGTGCCTTTTCTGCATAGCCTGAGTTGAATAGGTTGTCAAGGCGTTGTAAGTACTGGGTCTTAGATGTATAAGACCAAATTAAACAACTGAAGTGGAAATGGGCAGGCCATTTAATAAGATCTAAGACACAGAAATTGACTAAAGATGTGACAGAATTAATGAAACACATTGGTAGTTTCTAACCAACTGTCATTTATTATTTTAGTTGACATATAGGTACACAGATGGCGCTAGGAGTTACGTCATTATTGCTTGTTATATATTAACACCTCCGCTTAACAAGAATAACACATATATTATGAAACAGGTGAAATACCCAGCTTTTCCATGAAATAATAATGTTTCACAGACCCCAAACTCTTGGTTAAAATATCTGCTGGCATCTCAGCCGTTTCCAAATAAGCAATTTTTACAAAATTGTTAGTTACTGCCTCTCTGACAAAATGATACCTAATATCTATATGTTTTGATCTGCGATGAAAAGTTGGATTTGAAATTAATTTTTGGGCACTCTGGCTATCATTAAACAAGACTATTGAGTCTGACCTCCCTTTAATATCATAATGTAATTTTTTCAAATAAATTGCCTCTTTACTTACTTCAGACATAGAAATGTATTCTGCTTCGGTTGAGGATAAAGCTACATTTCTCTGTTTCCTGCATTCAAAAGAAATTACAGTATTAGACAATTTAAAACAAAACCCTGAAAAAGATTTTCGATCATTTACATTAGAACCCCAGTCTGCATCTACAAATCCTTCAATACAAGAGTTATCTTTACAAAATACAAGACCATAGATTTTGTTTTTTTTTTTTTTTTTTTTTATTTATTTATAATGGGTTTGCTCTTGACTCTAGTCTAGGTCATAGGTGACAGAGACAGAGTCTACGATGGAGTGAGCTTACCCAGAAGAAACCTGTTCACTCTAACTTTGAAGAGATTCGGGCTTTAAATATTTTAATACCGTAAAATGGGGTAAAAAGAAATCGCGGGGTGAATGGAAACAAATCTGGGAGTTTATTATTTTGGTCTCTAATTTGTCTTTAGTCGACTATTGTTCATTTAGTTCTACGATTTATTAAACGGCAATATTTTCCCATTATACTGGATACCCCCAAATTTACGTCAAGTTTATTGACATAAAGAAAAAAGCGTTTAAAGTGACCTCTGCGTGTGCTAGTGATTTAAGGCTGTCTAAAACTTTTATCAAACATACCGTTCTTCAGTTTTATCTCCTTCAAAATTAATATAATTGGATAGTAAAGTTTCTCATCTCTTAGGGATACAAAGAAAGTATAAATACCTATTTAATGATTTTATTCGTATTTTTTGTAAAATAAGGACACTTGTGCGTTTTGCCAGTATTCGAAGTGAATAGATACGCGTGGGGGCGTTAATGGAAATGCCTTTAGGGTCAAAAGACACGAAGAAAGGGGTGATTAGATACAAGTGAGGGGTTAATAAAAACGAGAATGGGGTCTATAGAAACATAATTTCCAGGGTTGTTAATCGAGGACTAATTTAATAAATGTAAAGTGTTAAATAATAAAAAAAAAACTGCATCGCTGCTGTGCAGAGTGCGGAGTAGTCGCAACTATATCCTGAGAGCTGTGGCTGAGAGCTATACTCCAGATATCCGACATTTTGTGCGGAGGGTGATCAGATAGGAAACATTTGTTCCTGGCTGGTCATCCTCGGCACGCAGTGTTTATAAGTGTGTGTTGGCTTTAAATCTAAACTAGTCTATAAATTATACTAACACTAGAATTTTAAGGTTTTTTGTAATACTAACCCAATATGGATCACTGTTATCTGCATTAAATGAATTTGAATTTGAAAATGCGATTTTCAAATATATTGTTGTATTTTGATATTTTCTATCCTCATGGGCTTTGGTCTTGTATTTGTTATTTTTCTATTCAACCCTCTCTCGTATCTTTTGACCCCAGTTTCAAGGTAAATAGAAATCGCCTTCTTTTTTCTATTTTACAAATTATTGAAATGTTTTCGCAAATTTTAAGCATTAGTATTTGGCCAAATACAACGCGACTCACAATTTCACAATCATTTAATAACAGCCTGCATACAAAATATCTGAGAAAATCAATGTGGAAGTTGAAATTTGTGCCTATTCACCCCATTTTATGGTACCCTTTTCGCATGCCTCCAGTGAGTTTCATCATAAGAGTTATTGAACTGACTGTGAAAACTAACACTGTAGGCTATGTCAGGCTTAGTTAAAACTGCCAGGTACATTAAACTTCCTATCAGTTGTCTAAATGGATAGTCATTACAAACATTCTGAGATCTTTCTAACTTTAAATTAATCTCCATAGGAGTTAGTGCAGTTTTACAATGTAACATATTAAAACGTTTTAGTAAATTCTCTACATATTGTTTTTGATCAACAGTTACTTTATTTTTGCATAAATTTACTCTTAAGCCTAAACATTGTTGTAAAACTAACCTAACCTAAGTTTTTGATTTTGAATTTAAAGCTCAATTAATTCACTAATTGATCAGTTGCAGTTACACAATTTGAAAATACAAAGAAATTGTCGACAAAAAGAGCTATAATTATCTTAACACTTCCTTCAAATTTGGTAAATAAACCACGGTTCATACTTTGACTTATGATATCCCAAATCTATCAAATAATCATTAACCCTCTGATACCAAGCCCTGGAGGACTGTTTTCGACCATATATAGCTCGTTTTAACTTTAACACTGTATTATCATCCTTATTAGATTCAAAAGTTACTGGTTTCTTCATATATACAGTTTCCTTCAAAAAACCATTTAAAAAGGCTGTGGTGACATCTAAGTGACTAATATCTAAATTTAACTTAGCTGCCAGAGCAAATAGCAACCTGAGAGTAGAATAGCGGACCACAGGTGAAAAAGTTTCATGGTAATCTACACCAGCTTTTTGACTAAAGCCTTTTGCTACTAAACTTGCCCGGTAACGCACTTTATTAGTACTGACTTTTTAAAGACCCACTTGCACTGCATCACTGTACTGTCTTGAGGATAGTCAACTACTTCCCACGCATCATTCTCACTAAATGACTCCAACTCCTCCTTCATGCTCGCTCTCCAAAACTTGCTTTCTGGCCCATGCAAGGCCTCCTTGAGAGTGATTTCTCTATTGTAATAATCACACTCTGCTATACAAATATTGTTATAGCCAAACCTATCAGGCTTTCTTCTATCTCGCTTTGGTAGAGGTTCTGGTGAACTCTGATCCACTAGTGTGTCATTTTGGTCTGAAGTAGTGTCAAAGAAACTATCATCGGTAGTACTGCCTGTATTCTCAATATACGTACTGCCTTCATTCTCTGCTTCTGGATCTGAGCTTTCCGCATCTGAACTCTCTGGATCTTTGGTGCATTCATCCTCCGCTGAACGCTTGCATTCCAAGGATATGTTTATTGTACTTACAGTTGGTTTCTCCATGATGACTATTTCCCGACTAGTACTTACAGAGTTTGTTTCTGGGTCGTATACTCTGTAGCCCTTTACATTCTCGGAATAGCCAAGAAAAATGAGTTTATCAGCTTTCTTATCCCATTTCAGCCGTTTCTGTTTCGGCACATGCACCATCACTGTGCTGCCAAATATTCGCAAATGACTTAAATTTGGCTTTGACCCTGTCCAGACTTCATATGGAGTCTTGTTGTCCAGTCTCGTAACGACAGATCTATTCCGCAAGTAAACTGAAGTGTGAACCGCCTCTGCCCAGAATTTCTTCTCTAAGCCAGCATCAAAAATCAAACACTTGGCCTTTTCAACAATGGACCGGTTCATACGTTCACATAAACCATTCTGCTGTGGTGTGTAAGCATGAGTCCTTTGATGGACTATCCCTTGCTCTTTCAGATACTTATCAAACTCTTGACTACAGAACTCACCTCCGTTATCTGTCCTTAGAATTTTGACCTTTCTGTCTTTCTGTTTTTCAACCATGGACTGAAACTCTTTGAAGTTTATAAATACTTCATTCTTTGTTTTCAAAAAATAAACAAACACCATCTTGCTGTAATCATCCACAAACAAAACATAGTACCTGGATCTGCCTATTGATGGAGTCTCCATGGGCCCGCATACATCTGCGTGAATCACCTCCAGAAGGTTCTCTGTTTTTGAGGAACTCTGCTGGAATGGTAGCCTGGCTTGCTTGCCTTCACAGCAAATAGTACACGTTGACTTGTCTATGTTTGCTACATCTGGGTATGAAATGCCTTCTACAGCACCGTTTTTCATTTTGGTTAAGCTAGTACTGTTGATGTTGTAAGGTAGAATTTTCATCCTTTACTCACCAGCGTGCTCAGGGGTAGGTATTCTGCATGAGACTATAGCAGGGATTATTTAACATGAAGTTGATTGAAGTAAAAGGGCACACAGTTTGGTCGACTAATTTAATTCATCGAGCATACAGTCCATTATCACCACTTGTAGATGTTCTAAATATAGGTATAAACAACTCACTTTCAGAAGGAACACATTTTACCAAGAATTCACAATACTGGAGATATGAGTTTATAATTGGTATCCATCATTATTGTCTTTGGTTCTTCACAATTAGCTTCCGGGTTATTAAAAGTTTCCAATCTATCTGTAGTTTTATTTTGTGTAATAATCTCGTCGGACATCACCATTATTTTGGTTTCTCTTTTCTTTTTGTTCTGTCTTTTTTGGTTATAATGTTTTCAGTTTTCTTAGTTTGTTCTTTTTTCAACATTCTCTCTTCTTTTCTTTTATTTACTTCTTCTACCTTTTTTTGGTTCTCATCAACCTTTAACTTCCCTTTTTTTAGTTATTCTTCAGATGTCAATACAAACGAAATTCTTTCTGTGTTTTTCACCGCTTTTCTGACCGGAGTTTATACTATAACTAAAGTGGATAATGATTTTTTCATTGATCTTA
Organism: Orthosia incerta; assembly: GCA_948252205.1. Classification (NCBI taxonomy): domain Eukaryota; kingdom Metazoa; phylum Arthropoda; class Insecta; order Lepidoptera; family Noctuidae; genus Orthosia; species Orthosia incerta. Next base: position 33,192,529 of record OX411742.1, read on the forward strand.
TTATTCTGTCACTTAAATTAGTTGGCATGTGCATGATCTTTGGTGGAGAACATCATCTGCCTAGCCTTTTCCCAACTATATTGGGGTCGGCTTCCAGTCTTACCGGATTCAGCTAAGTACCAGTGGTTTACATGGAGCGACTGCCTATCTGACCTCCACAACCCAGTAACTGGGTAACACGGTACCCCTTGGCAAGATTAGTGTCAGATCTCAAGCTTCTGACTACCCGTAACTACTGTCAAAGATCTTCAAATAACAGCCGGGACCAACGGCTTAACGTGCTTTCCGAGGCACGGAGGAAACTCGGTATGTTGTAATGGTCACCCATCCACGGACCGACCTCGTCAAGCGTTGCTTAACCTTGATGATCGACCCGTGCGGCTGTTATTATTTAGCCACAACCTCCTCCTTTGGTGGAGAACGTGCAAGCGTAATAATATTTCGTTGTGAGCAATCAGTAAAAACGTCGATAATTTCAACTAAAGCGTCTTTGTTAAAATGTGAGTCTTCTATTCTAAGGTGTAAGTTGTAATAATGTATTTGACATTACTGGTGAAGTACTTCATGTAAAATTTCAAAGCAAGATAGCCCTTCTTTTGAATCATTCCAATCTTCAACAGAATCACACAAAATTACAGGCAGATTAGCAAAATCGAAATTGTTTTCTGGTTCTTCAGGCGCATTATAAATCCTTTGTTCAGCTGATATAGTCTCATTAAAGACATCTTTCAAAATTCGGTCTTTTTCATTTTTATTTACATTATTTAATCATATCGAAGAATTAACTTTTTTGTAACACTTGTTGCTGAACGGAACCGCTGGCTGTGATTGATCGGGCACCGCGACTCGACGTGCTGCGTGGCGCAGTTCACCACAGCGATTGGCCGAGGGCCAGGTTGCATCGTGCTGCCTACCCTGGCTTGCCGACGTGATTCGTTAGTGCTGTGGTGGTGCGACGGTCAGCGGACCAATTAGAAGACGACGCGAAGCAGTAGACAATCAGTGCGTAATGACAGTGCAAATGTAAAAAAAATCATTCCAAAAATTGTACCAAGAAACGACACGTCTCACTCTGTAATTAATTTCAAAAAGTAAAATATCAAAATTCATCAACCGTTTTTCTTGTCGCCTCAATCCCCGTAGCAGATACGCGCAGCTACATAATTTGGACCTTTGAGCCGGATCATCTACGCAAATAGACCGGACGATTGAGAGACCTATGGTGGATACAACGGTGGATTACAGTTCTTTCGGTGAGACGTGCCAACTAAAATCTCCAAAACCTTTTTTCTTCACCTGTGTGATACTGTGCATTTATCAATTTCAGTGCTTTGCCATTTCGCTTGCCCGCTTGCACGTCGTGGTGTGGTGCTGACGCTTTATCTCATCAGAATATCACAAAGTGCAGTGATTCAACTGTAAGTATCATCTAATATAAACCTTTCGCCTTTCCGCATTCCCACAATGGCTTTATCAGATGCAAAAGTAGAAATACTGATGAAAGATCTCAAAAAGAAACGAGCATCGATCAAATGTCGGTTAACTCATTTTAAAAAGTATGTGAATTCGTTTGAAGATGTCGATTTATCTATTAACCAGCGAACAGAACTAAAATTACGCGTTGTAGGATCGCAAACCCTAATGAACGATTTTAATCAAGTTCAAAGTAAAATAGAGGACATAAGTCCTGAATCAGATATTGAAAAACAACTCGAATCACGTGAGGATTTTGAAAGGGAATATTACATTGTTCTTGCACTTGCTGAATGTATGACAAGTACTGATGAGAAATCTACCAGTATTTCTGAACTACCTGCGACCAGTTCAAATCATTCTATCAAGTTACCTACTATATCTATTCCCAACTTTGACGGTTCTTATGAACACTGGTTGGAGTTTCGCGACACGTTCACGTCATTAGTGCACAACTGTAAAACAATAACGCAAATTCAAAAATTTCATTATTTAAAATCATCTTTAAACGGTAACGCTAAGTCTGTCATAGATTCTCTGGAATTTTCTGCAGACAATTACGAAGTTGCATGGGAATTGTTGACCAATCGATTTGACAATACAAGTTTGCTGGTTCATAACCATGTTAAGTCTATATTTTCAATTCAAGCGCTAACCAAAGAATCTCCAGGATTATTACGCAAACTTATTGATAATATTCTTAAGAGTTTACGTGCATTAAAATTATTAGGTGAGCCGACAGAGTATTGGGATACATTAATTATTTATACTGTAGTTTCAAAATTAGATCCCATTACAGAACGCGATTGGGAACAACATAAATGTACGTTACTGAAGACTACTAGTTCGTCAAAGTTGGTAGTTAAATTAGACGATTTATTACAGTTTCTTAGGAACAAGGCGGATATGTTGGAGACACTTATAGTGTCACACAGTAAATTGAATATTAACAGCGGGAGTGACCATAAGAAACAGGCCAATAATCACGTGACAACGCCTAAGGTTCACTGTAACGTAGTTACTAATAAATCTAATAACAAATCGCAAAGTAAAACCCCACGTTTTTATAAAGCTTGTCTTATGTGTGACGCACAACATCCCTTATATTCGTGCCAAAAATTCCTTGACCTAAATGTAGAAGATAGATTAAAGATTGTCAAAGATAAAGACTTGTGCATAAATTGTATGCGTCCTGGTCACCAGGTTGGTACTTGTGTTTTTGGTCCGTGCCGAAAATGCGAACAAAAACATAATTCCTTAATTTGTGAAGCAGTTAACAGTAACAAAATTAACTCAAGTGTAGTTACGTTTACGACTAGCGAGCAGACAGCTATTCCTAGTTATAGTTTGAACAATAATAATTCGCATACACATAGTAATTCATTACAGGTACATAATGTTCACGCAAATAAAAATACGGCTTCGGCACGACATGTGCTGTTGTCAACTGCAATCGTAGATATTCGTAGCCAGTCGGGTGTTTATCATAAAGCGCGTGTGATTCTCGACAGCGGCAGCGAACGTTCATTTATTACGCAATCATTTTGCGACAAATTAAATACGCAAATTATACAGTCCACTCACAAAATTCACGGCGTAGGAGACTCAATAACACAGTGTTCGCAATCCTGTAATATTGAGTTAAGATCGCGCAACGGTATCTTCACTGCAAGCGTTCAGTGTTTGGTTCTGCAACAAATAACATCAAAGTTACCTACGACAACTTTGAGTGCTATTTGTTTCAGTATACCAGATAATATTACTCTCGCTGATCCGAACTTTTATGACAGTCAGCCGATAGATTTGTTATTAGGTGCGGATTTGTTTTGGGAGTTAATTAATGAAGGTAAGATGCGTCTCAAAAATGGCCCTTACCTTCAAAATACGAAATTGGGTTGGATAGTGTCAGGTTCGATTCAATCTATTACGCAAAATAAAGTGAAACATGTAAAATGTAATTTTACGCAATCAAAAGACATTGATGCATGTTCACTAGATCAATTATTACGCAAATTTTGGGAGATAGAAGAGTTACCCAATAGTATAAATAAGCTCGGCAGCAACGAGGAGCTCGCGTGCGAGGAGCATTTTATTCAAACAACTAAACGAGTTGCAGACGGAAGGTTCAGCGTTCGAATCCCGTTGAAGCATTTACCGGAAAAGTTAGGTGAAACTCGTACACAAGCGGAACGTCGGTTTTTTGCTTTAGAGAAAAAACTTCAACGTAACCCTAATTATAAAAAGATGTATAGTGATTTCATTCACGAATATATTGAGTTAGGGCATATGAGTCTCATAAACAATTACAATACACCGCATTATTTCTTACCACACCATGGTGTGTTTCGCGAACACGCCACAACCACCAAATTACGTGTGGTCTTCGATGCTGGAATGGTTTCCAGTTCTGGTGTTTCGTTGAATGACCTGCAGATGGTCGGTCCAGCTATACAAGGCGATTTAATTTCAATTTTACTTAAATTTCGCGAAAACAGATATGTAGCTTGCGCTGATATCGAAAAAATGTATCGTCAAGTATTAATAGATAAAGATCAACGGGATCTTCAGCTGATCCTGTGGCGGGATAATCCGTCTGAGACACTGAAGGTGTACCAGCTAAATACAGTCACGTACGGTACCGCTTCAGCACCCTTTCTTAGTTGCCGGTGTTTAAAACAACTGGCTGAAGAATGTGAGGTTCCGTACGTAAAGGAAACTATTAATAATAATTTTTACGTTGACGATCTTATTTGTGGGGCAAACAGTGTCTCAGAATTAAATGAAATTTGCGAAGGTACTAGTCAAGTGTTACGATCGGCGTGTCTAGTTTTGCGTAAATGGGTTTTTAATTTCGACCGCGCGAACCCTAACGAGTCACAAGACGTTACGCAACAACGTGCGCTGGGTGATAACATTCAAAACAAAACTTTAGGTATTGGATGGAACAATAAGTCGGATGAATTAAACTATTATTCGCAGATTAAAACCGATGTAAGTGTACTTACAAAACGTATTATTTTATCGAATGCATCTCAGATTTATGACCCTCTAGGATTAGTTAGTCCGGTTATCACAATTGCTAAAACATTGTTACAAAAATGTTGGTTATTAAAACTAGAATGGGACGAACCGGTTCCGAGTGACGTCGCGCAAGTCTGGAACCGATTTATTAGTTGTTTATCTTTACTTAGTAGTTTACGCATACCTCGCTATGTTATGTGCTTCGATCCTACTTACGTAGAACTACATATGTTTACCGATGCCTCGCAGACGGCGTACGGCGCTTGCGCTTATATACGCACAATTAACTATAGTCAATCCGCTGTGACTATGCGCTTGTTATGTTCCAAGGGCAAGGTCGCGCCTACAAAACCCACAACTATACCTAGATTAGAGTTGTGTGGTGCAGTATTAGGCGCGCGATTGTATTCAAAGGTGATTGAATCTCTCCGTTCTAAAGTCAATAAGGTCGTGTTCTGGACAGACTCCACTATTGTTTTGGGTTGGCTAGGTATGCCGACTAATTTACTCAAAACGTATGTTCAGAATAGAACCGCAGAGATTCATGACATTACTAAGGAACATCCATGGCGGCATGTTTCTGGCAAAGATAATCCAGCTGATTTAGTGTCACGAGGTGTAAGCCTAGATATACTTAGAACCTCATCTTTATGGTGGGAAGGTCCGCAATATTTACACGATATTAAATTTGAGATGTCTGAGTTATCAAATAGTAACAACTTAATAGATAATGACTTGCCTGAGTTAAAATCAAATATTCTGTGTCACGTAATGAACCAGTCAATTGAGAGTAGTCTATTTCCATTTTCTAAATATTCACAGTATTTAAGGATGAAGCGTTCTGCCGCTTATGTTTTTCGTTTCATACACAATACGCGCAATAAAAACAATCGGCGGACGGGTTTATTGACAGTAGATGAGCTTGAATATTCGGAATTAACGTTAGCAAGATTGAGTCAGCAGGAATCATTTCCTGATGTTTATGATTTACTTATTAATAAGAAAAGCATAAAGAAAAATGCTCACTTATTGAAATTAAACTTATTTATAGATGCAAATCATTTAATACGAGTCGGTGGGCGCATACAGGATTCCCATAATTTTAGTTTCGATAAAAAACATCCAATTTTGTTATCTGCCAAACATTGTTTTACAGTTTTGCTTTTTCGTTATGAACACCTGCATACGCTGCACGCTGCGCCACAGCTGCTTCTATTTACTATAAGAGAGGCGTGGTGGCCGGTCGGTGGTCGGAATCTTGCGAAAAAGATTGTGCATACGTGCGTAAGGTGTGCACGACTGAGCGCAACCACATTGGTTCCTATAATGGGTAATCTGCCGCAAGAACGTCTGGATCCCGGGTATCCTTTTCTGCGCTGTGGCGTGGACTACGCAGGTCCAGTGTTCACCTTGAACCGAAAGGGTAGGGGAGCGAAATTGCAAAAATCATACATATGTATATTTGTATGTTTTGTTACGCGCGCTGTACATTTAGAACTTGTTGGAGATCTCTCATCAGATGCTTATCTATTAGCTCTCAAACGTTTTGTTTCAAGACGCGGTAAGCCAATTGAAATATTCTCTGACAATGGAAAAAACTTTGTTGGTTTAATGAATGAATTCGCAAAATTTTTAAAATGTTGTTCTAATGACATAAAGGAATACGCAACTTCGCAAAATATAAAATTTAAAATGATTCCATCTTATGCTAGCCATTTTGGGGGCTTGTGGGAGGCCGGGGTGAAGAGCTGTAAGCATCACCTGCGACGTGTAGTGGGCAATGCGCATTTAACTTTCGAGGAGTTCACAACAGTATTAACACAGGTTGAAGCAATCCTGAACTCCCGACCCTTGACTCCTATGTCCACAGATCCTTTAGACTTCCTTCCCCTTAGTCCAGCTCATTTTTTGGTTGGCCGTCCACTGACTGCGCCTGTATCTGCTGACATCCACGATGTGCCTGAACACCGACTCACCCGATACCAGAGGGTGGAACAGATACGACAACACTTCTGGCGTCGCTGGGCCAAGGAGTACGTGTCAGAACTGCAGACCAGAAGCAAGTGGCAAGAGCATAAAACTGACCTCCAAGAGAATATGCTCGTTCTCCTAAAAGACGACAACTTGCCGCCATTGAAGTGGAGCCTAGGAAGAGTTCTCAAAACCTATCCGGGGAAAGATGGAATTTCAAGAGTAGCTGATATACGCAAAGCGGACGGCATAGTCAGACGGGCATTTTCCAAAATTTGTCCGCTTCCTCTGATGCAGGATTAATGGCATTGCGCTGAAGCTGCCGGGCGTCCTTCTTCTCATTGGAACCTGATGCTTCCAAGGCCGGGAGCATGTTGCTGAACGGAACCGCTGGCTGTGATTGATCGGGCACCGCGACTCGACGTGCTGCGTGGCGCAGTTCACCACAGCGATTGGCCGAGGGCCAGGTTGCATCGTGCTGCCTACCCTGGCTTGCCGACGTGATTCGTTAGTGCTGTGGTGGTGCGACGGTCAGCGGACCAATTAGAAGACGACGCGAAGCAGTAGACAATCAGTGCGTAATGACAGTGCAAATGTAAAAAAAATCATTCCAAAAATTGTACCAAGAAACGACACGTCTCACTCTGTAATTAATTTCAAAAAGTAAAATATCAAAATTCATCAACCGTTTTTCTTGTCGCCTCAATCCCCGTAGCAGATACGCGCAGCTACACACTACATCTTTATTATTGCATGGGTTGGTTTTTACTCGTTTACCAAGACATTTGTCAAAGTTTATATTATCAGGATTCCACGGGAAAAGTCCAGCAGCCCTAAAATAATCATGCAATATTTCCGGACAAACAGAAAATGTTTATGGCATTTTCTAAATCGGTGCAAAGGTGGCTCTGCCTTTTTTTAAACTAGGATATGCTTTATCTTTGGCCATACTGTAAATAACAGAATAAAAGTCAGTGTTTTTATATTTCTGACTAATACCATTACTTAAATATTTTTTTAAGTTATTAGTAAAATAATTGACTGAAATTAATCGTGTTAAATTATAGTAAAAACAACATATTATTGACATATATATTTCCTATCATTGACATGGTGTCCATAATAGGATATTAAGTTATTGACACAGTGTCAATAAATTGAAAAAATAGTCAATACGCCTTTTAATTTATGTTCAAAATGATCCCTGTCGTTAAAACAAATATTGTTTGTATAAAATGCCCATCATAATAAATAATAATATAAATCCAAACATTGACATCCAATGTCAATAATAGGCAGTGTGGTCTATTTACCTATCAATTATCGACACCCCTATTTTTATATAAAAAAAATATATATGCGATAACGTAAGGTTTTTGAAATGTTAATCGATTTTTCATCAATTCACAAAATGTAAACCATAAGCAAACATGTAAATATTAAAGACGAAAAACTTTTCTAAATTGTATGCACTTACCTTTCTGATTTTCCAAGAAAATGGCGTTTAGTAAATCGACTAGTTTTGTTCAGCCATATTTGAAAAGAACTCAAACTGTTTTCCCATAACAAAATAGTAAAAATACAGATGCGTTGTCTTTAAACAAATTTGCTTCAAATTTAACTTGAATCTTATAATTTTAATTTATCTGTTATAGTGTCAATAATTGGCAGGGTGTCAAGATTAGGGCAGTTTACCCTACTTGGACAAGGTCTTTATAAATTATCTGCCTTCGAATCATAGTGGGCCTTTGAGCTAATAAAACAAGTGCAGATTCAATCCAGACCAATAACATCCGGTAAATTAAATAAATTTAACAGCACTTTAATCAGTAAGTTAAGGGACCAGGACCTCACAGTGAATGATGGTAATATTTTGTATGATGAAGTTTTCTCAGTGGTTCAAAAAGAGTTCAATAACACTTATAAGAAGAAAACTAAAACTATATGCCCTAAGTTTTTATTCAGTGACTGGGCGACTACAGGACTTAGAAAAAGTAGGGAAAAACTTTACGAGTTATATGGCCTTAAGCATTGTATTAACACTGAAACGTTTAATAAGTATGTTGCCACTTACTCAAGAATTTTTTTAAATACTTGCAAGGCAGCTAAGGTCTTGTACATTAGCAATAAGTTTGAATTAGCAGAAAATAAAATCAAGACGGTTTGGAAAATTATAAACAATGAAATGAATAGGACTAAAATAAATAATACTGATTACACGCTTGAGACCACACACGGACTTATTAGAGATAACAAAAAAGTTGCGCAAGAATTTGTAAATTTCTTTACCAACATCCCAATTAAAACTACTGAAACCTTAAAATCTTCGCCCTCGCTTGCTTTTAGATTATTAAACGCGAACATTTCAGCCTGCCCGATTGTATTTAACTTTTCACATATAAACCCCATGACAGTAATAAAAGCTTTTAAGCAAATCAAGATCAAACCGACTGAAGATCTGTGGGGAATGTCCATCAAAGCTTGTACCTCCATTATTCAGACTATAGCACCGTACTTGGCTTTGATTTTCAATTTGTGTGTGGATCAAGGAGTCTTTCCGGATCTAATGAAATATAGTAAGGTTATACCACTTTTTAAATTCGGGGACAGTAAAGACACAACTAATTATAGACCAGTATCCATGTTGCCGGTTTTCAGCAAGGTATTTGAGAGCATAATGCTAAATCAAATGCTCATTCATTTTAATACGAATAACAACATGCATGATGTTGTAGTCTATGATTATAAAATATATGTTATTGTCTATGGAACGACGACGTGGTCGTTCGGCTCCGTCGTCAACCTAAGCTTGTCGTGTACAGTCACAGTGTTAAATAAATATTATCTAAAAGAGTCCAAGGCAGTTTCCTTAATAATTAAAGCCATCCCGACCGAACCCCAAACATGGTGTCATATGGGATTTAAAAGGAAAACGAAGAAGCCAATACAAATCGAGAAAATTGTAAGTCAAACAAAAATTTACGACAACTCATCCAAGTCACCAACATGGCGGACAAAGCGTTCCTTGTACGATTGAAACCGCTTCTCATACAAAACGGCGATAACGTGGCAGAAAAATGGAAAAAATGGAAACTTAGATTTGAAATTTTTATGGATGCTAATGATTTATCTAAAGTAACGGATTCGAAAAAGACAGCGATTTTCCTAAATGCTATTGGTGATGACGGAATAGAAATTTTTAATAGCTTTAATATAGATCGAAATACAACAAAGTTAGATGACATCCTAAAGAAATTCGACGAAAAATTCAGTCCTCATTTAAATATAACAGTAGAAAGGTATAATTTTTTCACAAGAGTCCAAAAAACCGATGAATCTTTGGATGAATACTTGACCATATTGAACAACCAAGCCACCACATGTGAATTTGGTGATTTGAAAGAAGATTTAATCAAGGACATGCTTGTAATAGGCATGAATAGCACATACATAAAAGAAATACTCTTACAGGAAGAAAATCTTACAGTTGAAAAGGTGATGAAAATAGCAAAAAGTCTAGAATTGTCTCAAGAAAGATCAAATAAATTAAACAACCAAGAAATTAAAAAGGAAAGTGTTCAAGGGATCAAAGAGCAAAAACAAAATTATAAAAATTGAAGTCGAACAACCCATCGAAGTAATTCGAGACATAGAAACAATAATCATGGTTGAAATCAGTCAAGCAACAGGAATAAATCGTCAGACAGGAATTGTACTAGATGTGGTCAAATTCACAGATATAAATGCCCAGCACAGGAAAAAACCTGTAATAATTGTAAAAAACAAGGACACTTTGCTAAATTTTGCTTTTTCAGGAAATCAGACCATAAAGTTGGTAACATTTCTTATGAACAGTCAATGTCAAAAGATTTTTCCAATAAATTTGGTATAAATTCAATTCAAAATTCTGAATCTAAAGAAAATTGGCAAATAAATGTTTATTGTAATAATGTCATACTTATATGTCAAATTGATACAGGTGCAGATACAAATGTCATAAGCAAGAAAGTGTTAGATAAAATTATGTCCAGTTCTCACTCAAATATTAATATTTCAAGAACAAATAATACACTCTTTACATTTTCAGGACAATTAGTGCCAAATTTGGGTACATGTATTCTGAATTGTAAATTTGAAAACGGAATAACCACAAAACTCTATTTTGTTATTGTTGAATGTGAGTGTAAAACAATATTGGGTTGGAATTCATGTGAAAAATTAGGTATGGTGAAAAGAATGTATGGAATCCAGCAAAGGTCAGTACAAGAAATTGTTTCTAAGTTTGCTAAAACATTTGAGGGTCTAGGTTGTCTACCATATAAAGCTCATCTGGACATTGATAGTAGTGTTCCACCTAAAGTCTGCCCACTCAGGAGAATACCTTATTCATTGGAGAAACGTCTTAAAGAGGAATTAGAATATATGGAAGAATTCATAGAAAAAGTGGATAAGCCAACTAAATGGGTAAACTCAATTGTCTTAATCGAAAAACCGAATGGTAAATTGAGAATATGTCTTGATCCTAGAAACTTAAACACGGCTTATCAAACGTCCTCATTTCCCGTATCCAACATTCAATGATCTTAGATCTAAAGTTGCAGGCGCATCAATTTTTGCAAAATTGAATGCAAGTTCAGGCTATTGGACTATATGCTTAGACGAGAAAAGTAGTGAACTTTGTACGTTCAATACTCCATATGGTCGATACAAATTTCTAAGACGGCCATACGGAATTAACTCTAGTGGTGAAATTTTCCATAGGACAATGAATCAATTATTCGGAGATTTAACAGATATAATTATATTTATAGATGATATACTTGTTTATGGGACTACTATTGAAGAGCACAATGAAAGACTAGAATCGTTATTCAAACGAGCGTCGGAAGTCAATTTGAAGTTCAATAAATCCAAATGTCAATTTGGTATGTCTGAAATTTGCTATGTAGGACATATTTTCAATGAAGAAGGTGTATCACCTGATCAGTCAAAGGTAGAAGCAATTTTGAAAATGCCAAGTCAAAGTAATGTCAAGGAACTTCAAAGATTTTTAGGAATGGTCAATTATTTAGGTTCCTATATACCAAATCTCGCAGAAGAAACTTCTTTGCTGAGAGAATTGCTCAAAAAACGTAACCAGTGGCAATGGTTAGAACAACATGGAACACAATGCGAAAAATTAAAGTCAATGTTATGTCAATATCCAGTCTTAGTCCATTATGATATGAAAAAACCCATTAGATTGTCAGTCGATTCGTCAAAAAATGCAGTAGGTGCAGTTATTTTACACGACAGGAATCCGATAGCTTTAATGACTTTGAAGCATAAGGCTTATTAGCATAAGCCTTATGCTTCAAAGTCATTAAACAAAAGTCAAATTAATTATGCACAGATTGAAAAAGAACTTTATGCTATAGTATTTGGGTGTAAAAAATTCCACCAATACATTTATGGAAAACCTATTCAAGTTGAAACAGATCACCAACCTCTAGTCACATTATTCAAAAAACCCTTGTCAGAGGTACCAGTAAGATTACAACGTATGATGATCACTTTACAAGCTTATAATCTTATTGTGTCTTATACAAAAGGTTCAGAGATGTATGTTTCTGATACATTATCTCGTGCTCCAGTCAAAGATGATAATTTTAACTAAGAATTAGTCAGTTTGGAAGATTTAGATTCAAATATTAGTATTCACATAAATTTATTAACCTCTAATTTAGCTATTTCTCCAGAAAAGCTTGAAAAAATTACCACCACATTTTTCACATCGTTTACCAAATGCAGGGCATATATTTTTATCGAAAACATGACTATCCCCACAAAATTTGCATCTTCTTGGCATTTTCTTTTCATCTTTATTTTTTTTTTGTATCCTTTGTATTTATCTTATTCACCACATTTTCTCCTTTCAGATCTGCCAACTGAGTAGCAGCTCTCTCAGCTGCTCGGCATATATTGAGAGCAGAATCTAGGGTTAAGTCTTCTTTTCGCAATAATTCTTTAATAACCTCACCATCTTTTATTCCAACCACTAGGCGATCTCTCATCAATTCGTCTGCCATTGTACCATAACCACAGGTTCTTACAAGCTTCTTAAGTGCAAGAAAATAGTCTTCGAAAGTTTCCTCGCTGAGCTGATTCCTGGAGTTAAATAAATATCTGGAATATATGACATTTGTTTTTTTTATGATAGTATCTTCCATTTTACTAAAAATTTCTTTTTCACATTTCTTTTCCTTCTCTGTGAGTCCGAACTACATGAATTTTTTCACTGCTGCAGTACCCACTGCACTTAAAAGAAAGCTGGACTTGACTTCACTTTTCTCCGGTCCCCATTTAGAGATTCCGGTAGCCGTGCAGTAATTTTCCCAGCCGTTGCGGAAGAATTCTAGATTTTCGAATAGGTCTCCCGATTCTACATCCAAAGGTTGGGGCCATGGGACGCTGACATGACTTTTCACAGCATCTATACTTGATCCCGCCATCACGTTGCTCATTTGTTGCTGCATGACCTGCATTTGGGCTTGCATGGCAGCTAACAGCTTAATTTGCTGCTCCAGAAGCACTTTGTAATCTTTATCTGCCATTTTACCCACGAGACACCATGTTATTTAGATAAATAAAAGATATTTTACACGATCATTACTTGTCTATATTTCGCTCCAGAACAACGACGTCATTGACAGTTGTCATAGATTATATAAAATCAATTTAAGCTGCATTCACAAACACTTAGGTTGACGACGGAGCCGAACGACCACGTCGTCGTTCCATAGACAATAACATATATTTTATAATCATAGACTACAACATGCCCCTTTTTTTTAAAAGAGAGCTGTCAGACTGACATTGACATAGACATTGACAATTATTAGACAGATGACATAAAATAAATTTATCCATACTTGCTACAAAGTTGTGTTACAAAAACATTAACAATTTACATTTAAAACTTATGAATTTTTGTGTCGCCGTATTTAAAACATTACAAATATAATTATACAATAAAAAAAAAACAATTTGCACTTGAATTACATTGTGATAATATTATTGTTAATTTATCTTATCTTCTATGTATTAAATCTTATAAATCAAGTCTTTGTGTTTTCTTTAACAATCTTCCCCTAGAGCTATATAGTTTTTCAGCATTTACTCATCATTACATGGTAAAGAAGATTGTTCTACACTACTTGGTACATATAGTTCACTTGGACTCTGAAGTAAGTTCTCTAAGTTTCTATGTTGAGAAGACATTGGACTTTCGATATCAAATTCGTTATAGTCATGTAGACTTTCAGGTGAAACTAATGTTTCATCGACATTAACAAATATAGGTGACTTTACTATGTTTTCTGACTGATTTTCAGACTGACTAGAATGATTTGACTCTATTGATAAGAATGAATCTGACTCATTGTTCAGTTCATGACTTTGTAAACTTGACTCAGGACTTGACTCATGATAAGTTAAGATAAACGTATAACCATGGTATCATCCTCCTTTTCTGAAAATTTTGACTTGTTTAGTTTATTATTTAATTGGCTAGGACCAGGATTATCCTTAAAATTGACTTTTTTGTTATTATTTTGAGAGACATTTTTCTGACTTGACGTTTGACTTTTTGACTTGTACTTAAAACGAATATGCTGACTATTCCTACGGTAAGTAGTATTATTACAATCTTTGACAATAAATGATCTTGAATATTTGGTTTTAAACACAATAGTACCTTTTGTCCATATAATATCTTTAGGATTTTTCTTAAAATAAATCTGGTCATTCATTTGAAAATCAAGATAATTTTTACAGTTTTTGTCATAATAAAACTTAGTTTTTTGAATTTTTTCTTGTTTCTTTCTGTTATGTTCGGAATGCTTTACAATCCTGGGTCTCAAGTGACTAATTTTGTTAGGTAGTTGAGATCTTAATGTTCTAGACATTAAAAGCTGTGCTGGAGAGCATAAATCTCCTCTCGGTGTATTTCTATATTGTAAGAGACCTAAGTGAGGATCAGATCCAGAATCATCACTATTCCTCAATATATTTTTTATTATTTTTACTGAGACTTCTGCTAAGCCGTTGGATCTTGGTAAATGTGGACTTGAAATAATGTGTTCAAGTCCACATTTACCATTGTGTAAATAATGTTGTGTGTGTTAATTAATTTGACTTTTGTTTAATGACTTTGAAGCATAAGGCTTATTAGCATAAGCCTTATGCTTCAAAGTCATTAAACAAAAGTCAAATTAATTATGCACAGATTGAAAAGAACTTTATGCTATAGTATTTGGGTGTAAAAAATTCCACCAATACATTTATGGAAAACCTATTCAAGTTGAAACAGATCACCAACCTCTAGTCACATTATTCAAAAAACCCTTGTCAGAGGTACCAGTAAGATTACAACGTATGATGATCACTTTACAAGCTTATAATCTTATTGTGTCTTATACAAAAGGTTCAGAGATGTATGTTTCTGATACATTATCTCGTGCTCCAGTCAAAGATGATAATTTTAACTAAGAATTAGTCAGTTTGGAAGATTTAGATTCAAATATTAGTATTCACATAAATTTATTAACCTCTAATTTAGCTATTTCTCCAGAAAAGCTTGAAAAAATTACAAGTCACACTAAACAAGATTTAGTTTCTCAAAAAATAATAGAATATTACAAAAATGGTTGGCCTAAATGTAAAGAACATTGTCATAGTTTAACATTACCTTACTGGAACATAAAAGAGGAAATTCATGTGATTAATGATATAATTTTCAAAAACAATTCTGTTATCATACCTCAGTCAATGCGTACAGAAATATCAAATATATTACATGTTGGTGACCACCAAGGAATTGAAAAAACAAAAAACTTGGCAAGAAGTGTAGTTTATTGGCCAAATATTAATCAAAATATTGAAAATAAAGTTAGACAATGTGAAACATGTTCAATTTATTCTGCAAATAAATCAAAACAACCAATGTTAACTCATGAACAACCTTTGTTTCCGTGGCAGAAATTAGCTACAGACTTATTTGAATATAAGGATAAAAAATACTTATTGGTAGTAGATTACTATTCTAATTACATTGAAATAGCAAATTTAAATAAAGACAGTCGAACATCTAGTGTCGTCGCACACCTAAAATCTATATTTGCACACCATGGCATACCAATGCAACTAGTTTCAGATGGAGGCCCGCCATTTAACTCCAATGATTTTTTTTTTTTTTTTTTTTGAATGGTACGTTGAACACATTATTTCAAGTCCACATTTACCAAGATCCAACGGCTTAGCAGAAGTCTCAGTAAAAATAATAAAAAATATATTGAGGAATAGTGATGATTCTGGATCTGATCCTCACTTAGGTCTCTTACAATATAGAAATACACCGAGAGGAGATTTATGCTCTCCAGCACAGCTTTTAATGTCTAGAACATTAAGATCTCAACTACCTAACAAAATTAGTCACTTGAGACCCAGGATTGTAAAGCATTCCGAACATAACAGAAAGAAACAAGAAAAAATTCAAAAAACTAAGTTTTATTATGACAAAAACTGTAAAAATTATCTTGATTTTCAAATGAATGACCAGATTTATTTTAAGAAAAATCCTAAAGATATTATATGGACAAAAGGTACTATTGTGTTTAAAACCAAATATTCAAGATCATTTATTGTCAAAGATTGTAATAATACTACTTACCGTAGGAATAGTCAGCATATTCGTTTTAAGTACAAGTCAAAAAGTCAAACGTCAAGTCAGAAAAATGTCTCTCAAAATAATAACAAAAAAGTCAATTTTAAGGATAATCCTGGTCCTAGCCAATTAAATAATAAACTAAACAAGTCAAAATTTTCAGAAAAGGAGGATGATACCATGGTTATACGTTTATCTTAACTTATCATGAGTCAAGTCCTGAGTCAAGTTTACAAAGTCATGAACTGAACAATGAGTCAGATTCATTCTTATCAATAGAGTCAAATCATTCTAGTCAGTCTGAAAATCAGTCAGAAAACATAGTAAAGTCACCTATATTTGTTAATGTCGATGAAACATTAGTTTCACCTGAAAGTCTACATGACTATAACGAATTTGATATCGAAAGTCCAATGTCTTCTCAACATAGAAACTTAGAGAACTTACTTCAGAGTCCAAGTGAACTATATGTACCAAGTAGTGTAGAACAATCTTCTTTACCATGTAATGATTAGTAAATGCTGAAAAACTATATAGCTCTAGGGGAAGATTGTTAAAGAAAACACAAAGACTTGATTTATAAGATTTAATACATAGAAGATAAGATAAATTAACAATAATATTATCACAATGTAATTCAAGTGCAAATTGTTTTTTTTTTATTGTATAATTATATTTGTAATGTTTTAAATACGGCGACACAAAAATTCATAAGTTTTAAATGTAAATTGTTAATGTTTTTGTAACACAACTTTGTAGCAAGTATGGATAAATTTATTTTATGTCATCTGTCTAATAATTGTCAATGTCTATGTCAATGTCAGTCTGACAGCTCTCTTTTAAAAAAAAGGGGCATGTTGTAGTCTATGATTATAAAATATATGTTATTGTCTATGGAACGACGACGTGGTCGTTCGGCTCCGTCGTCAACCTAAGTGTTTGTGAATGCAGCTTAAATTGATTTTATATAATCTATGACAACTGTCAATGACGTCGTTGTTCTGGAGCGAAATATAGACAAGTAATGATCGTGTAAAATATCTTTTATTTATCTAAATAACATGGTGTCTCGTGGGTAAAATGGCAGATAAAGATTACAAAGTGCTTCTGGAGCAGCAAATTAAGCTGTTAGCTGCCATGCAAGCCCAAATGCAGGTCATGCAGCAACAAATGAGCAACGTGATGGCGGGATCAAGTATAGATGCTGTGAAAAGTCATGTCAGCGTCCCATGGCCCCAACCTTTGGATGTAGAATCGGGAGACCTATTCGAAAATCTAGAATTCTTCCGCAACGGCTGGGAAAATTACTGCACGGCTACCGGAATCTCTAAATGGGGACCGGAGAAAAGTGAAGTCAAGTCCAGCTTTCTTTTAAGTGCAGTGGGTACTGCAGCAGTGAAAAAATTCATGTAGTTCGGACTCACAGAGAAGGAAAAGAAATGTGAAAAAGAAATTTTTAGTAAAATGGAAGATACTATCATAAAAAAAACAAATGTCATATATTCCAGATATTTATTTAACTCCAGGAATCAGCTCAGCGAGGAAACTTTCGAAGACTATTTTCTTGCACTTAAGAAGCTTGTAAGAACCTGTGGTTATGGTACAATGGCAGACGAATTGATGAGAGATCGCCTAGTGGTTGGAATAAAAGATGGTGAGGTTATTAAAGAATTATTGCGAAAAGAAGACTTAACCCTAGATTCTGCTCTCAATATATGCCGAGCAGCTGAGAGAGCTGCTACTCAGTTGGCAGATCTGAAAGGAGAAAATGTGGTGAATAAGATAAATACAAAGGATACAAAAAAAAAATAAAGATGAAAAGAAAATGCCAAGAAGATGCAAATTTTGTGGGGATAGTCATGTTTTCGATAAAAATATATGCCCTGCATTTGGTAAACGATGTGAAAAATGTGGTGGTCGCAATCATTTTCAGAGAGTATGTAAAAAGAAGAACACAAGAATTAATGAGATTTATGAGAATAAAAATGACACTTCTGAGGATAGCATTGTGATAGCTCAAGTTAGAACAAATAAGAGTTCTGGCCATATCGAAGCACCATTGATGTTTAATATCAAAGACAAATGGAACAAAATTTATTGCACATTGGATACAGGTGCGCAAGTATGTGTGATGGGGACGGATTATTATAAAAAGATAACTGGGGATGAAGATTTCCACAAGTTGACTCCCTCAGCAAAGAAACTCAAATGTTTCAATGGTTCAGCTATTTCTCAGCATGGCACTGTGATGTTTGAATGCATGAATAAAGATAAAAAAATTAAAATCAAATTTCACATAGTAGATGTAAAACATGAACCACTACTTTCAGAAAAAGCATGTGTAGCTTTTGGATTTATTAAATATTGTGAGGTATTGAAAGTTGACACGTGGTCCGATAATGGTAAAGATAAATTGGACCCCACGAGAGCGTGGGATATTATTCAAAAATATAATGATGTTTTTAATGGTTATGGAGAGCTACCAGGAGAAGTTAATTTAGAGGTGGACACATCAGTTATTCCCAAAATACAACCAGCCCGGCGAGTTCCTGTGTTCCTACGGAACAGATTGCAAAAAGAATTGGAACAGTTGGAAGAAGATGGCATTATTGTGAAGGAAACTCAACACACGGATTGGGTAAATAACATTTTAATTGTTAGTAAAGATTTTAAGTTCAGAATATGTTTGGATCCTATCCCATTAAATAAAGCACTGAAACGACCCAATTTTCAATTCACTACATTGGATGAAATGCTGCCTGAATTGAGCAAGGCTAAGGTGTTTAGTACTGTTGATGCCATGAAAGGCTTTTGGCAATGTCGCTTAGCAGAAAGCAGTAGTAAATTAACTACTTTTTGGACTCCTTTTGGACGTTACAGATGGCTGAGACTGCCCTTTGGCCTGTGCTCTTCACCAGAAATATTCCAGCAGCAACTGACCAGTTTGTTCAAGGATCTTAAAGGTATAGAAAGTATAGCTGATGATATACTTATTTATGGGGTGGGCGATACTATTGAAGAAGCAACCATTGATCATAACATAAAACTAGAGAACGTGTTGAAAAGATTACAAGAGGTAAATTGTAAACTCAATAAAGAAAAAGTCAACTTGTTGCAAACCTCTGTGAAATTCTACGGCCACATCCTGTCAAAAGATGGTTTGAAAGTAGATGAGTCCAAAGTAGATGCTATTAAAAATATGCCTACACCTACTTCAAGTAAAGATGTGTTGCGTTTTTTGGGCATGGTTGGCTACCTCAGCAAATTTATAAATAACCTCAGTATGAAAGCAACTAATCTCAGAAAGCTTACCAGAAAAGATACAGAGTTTGTTTGGTCAGAAAAAGAAGAAACAGAATTTCAGAATTTAAAAAGTATTATTAGTAACTTACCTGTCTTAAAATATTTTGACATTAACAAAGAAGTTGTTATTGAATGTGATGCCAGTGAGTATGGTCTGGGTGCTGCTCTATACCAGAATAATCAGATAATATGTTTTGCATCTAGATGTCTAACTCCTACAGAAAAAAAATATGAAAAGATAGAGAAGGAGATGTTGGCAGTGGTGTTTGCCTGCAAGAAATTTAACCAATATGTTGCAGGTAACAGCAAGACAATTATAAAAACTGACCATAGACCCCTGATTAACATCACTAATAAGCCATTGATTGAAGCCCCAAAGAGATTACAAATGATGTTACTGACTTTGCAAAAATATAATGTACAGCTAGAATTTATACAAGGTAAAGATAATTTACTTGCGGACACTCTATCTAGAGCACCTGTCAGTGATGACAAGGACATGTTTTATAACCTAGAAGAAAAAATAAAAGAAAGGAAAGTCTACAAATTAATAAGCAAAGTATCAAGCATTAAATATCTAAAGGTGTCGGATCAACTTCTAAGTAAGATCAGAAAATATACAGAAAAAGACCAGAGTCTGCAACAGTTAATAGACTACATACAGAAAGGATTTCCAAAATATATCTCTGGCTTTCCAAGAACACTAAGTGTTTATTTCAGTTTTAAACATGAATTGTCAACATCAGATGGATTAATATTTAGAAACAATCAGGTACTGATACCAGAGCTTCTAAGAGAGGAGATGACTCAAAAAGTGCATTTAAGTCATAATGGTGTTGCTAGCACTCTCAGGTTGGCAAGAGAAAATATGTTCTGGCCTGGTATGTCAGAGGACATAAAACAATATATAGAAAGGTGCTCATTTTGTATTAAACATTCTCCTTCACAACAGAACCAGCCCTTAATCTGCCATGATATTCCATTATATCCGTTTCAATATGTATCTATGGATGTTTTCACCGTTAATGATGTGAAGTACCTAGTTACAGTGGATCACTATTCAGACTATTTTGAGTTGGATAAACTCAATACACTTTCAGCAAATGTAATAGTTATTTTATGTAAGAGAAATTTTGCTCGACATGGAGTACCACAGAAAGTTTATACTGATAATGCCACTAACTTTGTCAATGAGATTTTTAAAAGCTTGGCAGATCAATGGAACTTTGAGCATGTTACTTCCTCACCCCATCATCCAGAGTCCAATGGGAAGGCTGAATCAGCAGTAAAGATTGCCAAGAAATTAGTTGTTCAGAGTCAGAAATTAAAGCAAGACTTGTGGTACTGTCTGTTACATCATCGTAATGTTCCTATACAAATGGACAATACTAGCCCTGTACAAAAGTTGTTTTCTAGAAGAACGAGAACTGGACTACTGTTTAACTAGGGGTTAACCATCCTAGAGGAAAATACAGTCTAGAGTCAATCCTGCTTTCAACGTGCAAATCAAGGCTTACGTTTTAAAATCTATAACCTCCCTTCTGCCAGCTGTTAAGGCAACCAGGATAGAATGGATCGATTTAAAAGAGACTGACTTAGCCGACCCTGAATATGACACGCCTAACAAAATAGACATTTTATTAGGTGCTGAAGTTTACTGTAAGATCATTCAAAAGGGCCTTAGGGATTTTAGGGGTTTACTGTTTAACTAGGGGCTAACCATCCTAGAGGAAAATACAGTCTAGAGTCAATCCTGCTTTCAACGTGCAAATCAAGGCTTACGTTTTAAAATCTATAACCTCCCTTCTGCCAGCTGTTAAGGCAACCAGGATAGAATGGATCGATTTAAAAGAGACTGACTTAGCCGACCCTGAATATGACACGCCTAACAAAATAGACATTTTATTAGGTGCTGAAGTTTACTGTAAGATCATTCAAAAGGGCCTTAAGCACGGGGGAAGTGGGTCACTCGTAGCTCAAGATACGGTTCTGGGCTGGATTTTATCAGGAGTTGTAGGTACAGACCATTCGGTAAGTGTAAATTCCTATCCATGCATCACTGTCCTGCACTCAAATATTCAGGCAGATGAGTTATTAAAGAAATTCTGGGAGATAGAAGCTGAACCCTCTGAAACAAAAAAGATTCTCACAGAAGACGAGATTAAATGTGAAACTTTGTTTGCAACTTCTACTACACGAAATGAAGAAGGTAGATATATCGTAAGGTTGCCTGTTCGGGAAGTTGATTTGGTTAATAAGATAGGTGACTCCAAGATGATAGCTGAAAAAAGACTGAAAGGTTTAGAATCAAGGTTAGAAAAGAACACTACATTAAAAAACAGTTACATTAAGGTCATGCAAGAATACCTAGATTTAAATCACATGAAAAAGGTTGTAGAAAGTAAATCGATTAGTAATAAAGCCGTATACTTACCCCATCACGCTGTCGTGCGCGAGGATAAAGACACTACCAAGGTGCGAGTCGTGTTTGACGCCTCCTGCAAAGGTTCCAAGGGGTTGTCACTAAACGATAACTTGTTAGTAGGGCCTACGTTGCAGGCAGATCTTCGACACATTGTTATGCGATGGCGAACACATAGAATATGTTTGGTTGCGGATATCATAAAGATGTACCGGCAAGTTTTAGTTAATGAAAAGGATACAATATATCAACGGATTCTCTGGCGAGATAATTCTACACAGGAAATAGAACAATTTGAATTAGTTACGGTTACGTTTGGTACGGCATCAGCACCGTACTTAGCAGTGAGGGCTTTACATCAAGCAGCTTTTGACGAGTGTCAGGGTTATCCAAGGATAAGGGATATCATCTTAAATGATTTCTATATGGATGATCTAATGACCGGAGCTGAAAATATAGAAGAGGTTAATGATATTTACACTAAAATTAATGAGACGTTAAAAAAGGGAGGTTTCTCATTTCAAAAGTGGAAAACTAACAGTAAGGAATTATTAGATAAAATAAGGGTCGAGCAGAGCACTACAGAGAAAGAAATAAAAATAGATGAGGTAACCAAAATACTAGGACTTACCTGGAACTCCAGTGAAGATATCTTCCAATACTCCATTAATATGCCGCTCACAGCTACACCTGCAACTAAAAGGAAAATAATTTCTGACATTTCTAGACTGTATGATCCTCTAGGATGGTTAGCCCCTAGTATAGTTAAAGCGAAAATATTGATTCAAAGGCTATGGTTAGCCGGCATAGCTTGGGATCAAGAAGTACCAGACCAGTTATTAAAGGAATGGTTAACTTACCGTGAGAAGATGTCTCAGCTGGCAACCATCAAAATCCCACGATGGATACATGTCACTTCCACAAATGTAACTGCGGAGTTGCACGGTTTCGCTGATGCTTCGAAATTAGCTTATGGCGCAGTTATATATTTAAGAGTAGTGGATGAGACAGGGAATGTATTTGTGTCATTAATAGCTTCTAAAACAAGAGTAGCACCGGTGAAACAGGTGTCTATTCCCAGACTAGAGCTTTGTGGGGCTGTACTCTTGACTAAATTGCTTCGAGAAGTAGGAAAAGTGATGGTCATTCCAAAGACAGATTGGCACGCTTGGACAGACAGTGAGGTGGTACTAGCATGGTTAAACAGTCATCCTAGTCGTTGGAAGACATTTGTCGGCAATCGAGTTTCGGAGATATTAACTTCTTTGGATAGCCATCATTGGGCTCACGTATCCACAAAACAGAATCCAGCAGACTGTGCTTCGCGTGGAATTTGTCCTTCCGAGCTTGAGAATACTTCTCTGTGGTGGGATGGCCCGTCATTTTTAAGGGATCAAGTAATTCAATATAAAAGGCCAAAGCATTTAGTGACTCAATTAGAAGAAATGAAGGTTCATACAACCACAGTAGGTAGTTCATTTTGGAGTCAATTCTCATCGTTATTGGAGTTAGTTAGAACTATTGCTTACGCTCGACGCTTTCTATTCGATTTAAAAAAGCAAGGTCAGATTTCGGAGGAGCAAGCAGCTCCGCAACCTCTATCTAGAACAGAACGAGAAAAGGCTCTAATTATATGCGTAAGAAAATGCCAGGAAGAAGGATTCTCTGAGGAATTAGACCTTTTGAAGACTAATAAACCTCAAAAGATACGCGGCACGTTGAAATCACTCAATGTATTTCTAGATTCTGAGGGAATTATGAGAGTAGGGGGTAGACTTGAGAAATCGCAGTTAGGATATGATAGAACTCATCCTATTTTAATCCCGAAGGAATCTTTTTTGACGGAACTTCTCATAACCGATGCGCACAAAAATACTTTGCATGGTGGTCCCCAGCTCATGATCACGTATTTGCGGTCTAAGTATTGGATTGTAGGATTAAAACTGTTAGTTAAAAAGTGTGTTAGAGGTTGTGTAAAATGTATTCGTTACGCAGCAACGATCAAACCCCAATTGATGGGACAATTACCCACATCTCGTGTAACTCCATCGAAGCCATTTTTATGTAGTGGAGTGGATTATGCCGGTCCTATCAATATTAGGGTCTCAAAGGGACGCGGTAATACCTCGTACAAGGGTTATATATGTTTGTTTATATGTCTGGCCACAAGGGCTGTGCACTTGGAGGCAGTGAGTGAATTGAGCTCTAAGGGATTTTTGGCCGCCTTTAAAAGGTTTGTTGCTCGTCGTGGTCGGTGCTCAGAGCTGCATAGCGACAACGGTACCAATTTTGTGGGAGCTGCGCGCGAGTTGCTTTACTTATTTAATAAAGAGAAGTCTAACTGCAATCCCGAAATAGCAGAGATTTTAGCGGATAACGGTACGGAGTGGCATTTTATTCCTCCTCACGCACCTAACTTTGGGGGACTTTGGGAGGCTGGGATTAAGTCCACCAAATTCCACCTCAAACGGGTCATAGGCAATTCAACGCTAACCTTTGAAGAAATGGCTACTGTGTTAGCTCAAATTGAGGCGTGTCTCAATTCGAGGCCATTATCTTATAATGAGGATCAGGATAAGTTAACGATTATGACGCCTGGCCACTTTCTGGTGGGCGAAGCCCTAGTTTTGCCGCCTGAGCACAATTATGAATCATGCAATATTAATAGTTTACAAAGATGGCAGCTACACCAGAGAATGGTACAGGACTTCTGGCGTCGTTGGTCACAGGACTACCTCCATCAATTTTTACAACGTCGTAAATGGCATTACGTGAACCCTGAACCATCGGTAGGAGACGTAGTCTTGGTAAAGGAGGACGATTTACCGCCTGGCAAGTGGTTACTCGGTCGGATAGAGCAGAAACATCCGGGTGCAGATGGCATTACGCGGGTTGTAACCTTGCGCGTTAAATCGTCATCCATAAAAAGACCTGTATCTAAACTATGTATCCTACCCATAACTTAATTTTAAGATTAGTCTTGTATATTCTCCACCAATGGCATTCACCTCAGCACTGTTTCCTCATGGTGAGCGGTACTGAAGGACATTTCGTAATAATGTCCTTGGTGGGCGGTATGTTTACGGTGTTTAGCGGAGCCGTAGCGCGATCTAACAAAGCGATAACGTAAAGTTGAAGTTTCGTTTCCCTAGATGGCGTTGGGATCGAAATAGATCTCGCTATGGTTTTGTTACCTCGGATAGTATAAGTAGTTTTTAATTTTAGATTTTTTTTGAGAATGATTTGTTTGCACGATAATCTGTATATTGTGGAGTGATTTAATACAGTTATTCGGGAGCGCGAAACAGTCTTAAATTTCTCCAAACCCGAAAAGACCATCGTCAGAGGGCGCCACGTACAACTACCTTGTTTATTGCATCATCTCAAACCTAGAGTAATAACTGAAGTCCCTAAAAAGATAAAAGAAAAGAAGGAGAGGATAAAGGAAGGTTTTGATAAGAGAAGTAGGACTTTACCGGATTTGTTTGTTGGACAAAAGGTGGTTACTCAGCTACATCCTGAAATTAATAAGAAATGGAGTTTTGGCACTATTACTAAGAGACTAAATGAAAGATCCTACATTGTGGTAGTGGATAATAAGGAATATAGAAGAAGCAGATGCCACATCAAGCCTTTCTCAGGAGAAGCTGGCTCTAAGTCAGTTGGCCAACCAACAGAACACACTGCTGAGTACAGGGCCCATGATAATAATATTACTTTTTCAGGTGTTGATACGTTTCGTCATTGGCATCCAAATACTGAGTCTCAACTCCAAGAAATAGAGTCTCCGGTACAGCCGTCTACTTCAGATACTACATCAGTTGAGCGTCCGGAAGAGTCCTCGAGGTCAGAAGTTCGACGCAGTCACCGGTCTAGAAACTTGCCTCGTCATCTTACAGACTACAAAGTTTATTTTATAAAGAAAGGGGGATGTTTGTGAATGCAGCTTAAATTGATTTTATATAATCTATGACAACTGTCAATGTCGTCGTTGTTATGGAGCGAAATATAGACAAGTAATGATCGTGTAAAATATCTTTTATTTATCTAAATAACACTAAGCTTGTCGTGTACAGTCACAGTGTTAAATAAATATTATCTTAAAGAGTCCAAGGCAGTTTCCTTAATAATTAAAGCCATCCCGACCGAACCCCAAACACATGATAAACAGGTGCCAGGTACCTGGTAGGTATGCAGTTAATAATATCATACATTAGGAAAGAGAAAACCTGCTTATAGGGCTTATGGTCCACTCAAAGTTGGTTGAAGAGTCAAAAGTCAGACAATAGCTCGTAACAGTCCATTGCTGAGTATAAGCCTTCTCCAATACTGGAGGGTATTGTCATAATCTCCATGTCTGGCAGGTGGGTTGGAGATCGCAGTGCTGATAGATACCCGGTAGAAAACGCTGCTACTCGTTTCCTGGCCTACGAAGGTACCTATTAAACGGTAAACCTTGACATCAGTCGACACCCTGATGTATAGTTTGTAGTATGGTGATAGCTTTCCTATTTTGCCGGACACCACACTGCCAAAAAGAACGGCGCCAAACTAACGGGAAATGCCTTGTATAAAATACTTAGACAATAGTGTTTCATTCAATAGATCACTAATTATTAGAATAGAAGCTAAAAGTACTCACTCAAAAATTTTGGTATATACGCTTCCAATCCCCATGACCGCAGGTAGTCGGAGATTGTTGTTGACATGTGTTGCAACGGGGATCATATCTGCCGCCATAAGGAAAAAGGACGTTTCTACATGAAGTACGAAGCGGAGAAAAAAATTATAAAGAATGTAAAAAACAAAAAAATACGCTGTGCGAAAGGAAATAAATCAAGTAATCATTTTGTGGTGCAAAAGTGTGTATTAGAGTTTGATCTAACAGAAATTATTTGTAAATTTTAATAAAATAAATGCTAAGTATTAATTATATAACATTTTCTTTTTCTTTTTAGTAAAAAAAATATAAGAAAATACGTGATACTGCAATGAAAAGACGCTTCTGGCTAGAAACGTCCTTTCAACTTAGTATTTTTTAAACGTCTTTCCTACTTAGTGATAATGTGTTACCAGGTTCTAGTGAA
Organism: Orthosia incerta; assembly: GCA_948252205.1. Lineage (NCBI taxonomy): Eukaryota > Metazoa > Arthropoda > Insecta > Lepidoptera > Noctuidae > Orthosia > Orthosia incerta. The sequence continues at coordinate 33,219,509 of OX411742.1, forward strand.
CCAAATAAAAAAGACGTTAATAGCCATTTGCTGCTTTTCAACTTAGTAATATTCAATTATCTTTTTCGTGCGTGCAGCCGGCGTTCATCGATTTATTCGACGTTATCACGTCAAAAATACTTGCACATTTGTTAGATCCCTAACAACTCTAAACCTTATTTATTTAAACTGAAGTACGTTTTAACATGATAATTATCTTGTATTAAATAAAACAGTCAGTATGAGAATCAGACTTTATTTTTTAAGAATATCTAAAATAGCAATTACAAACCTGTGTCAACATAAAGTTTTAAACTCTTCTAGAAACAAAAATTAAGAATAAAAACTATCTAAGTTTGTACTTATACTTATTATTAATAGTAATCACAGCTTTGTAAGGAATCCCCTATAATGAAGTCTTCATCATAAACTTGAGTGAGATCAAACTAACACTACGACTTACCTATATTTTTTCATAAAAAAAAAGACAAAAAACAAAAATAGCAATAACAAACTTCTCTCAACATAATGCTTAAAACTCTTCTAAAAACAAAAATTAAAAAAACTGTCTAAGTTTGAACGAATTATACTTAATATTAACAATGATCACAGATTTGTATCTTTTGTAAATTTAGGCTTCATCAGCTTGAGTGAGATCAATACTATTTTCATCAGTAGGTAGATTATACCAAAACGATTTTCTGTTGTCTGGCATTAAGGGTGTCAGTTTTTGTAGGATTGCTGACTTGCGCTCTTGAGTAATGCCTCTATATTGATTCTTTGGTTTTGGAGGTGGTATCCCAGATTTTATATTTTTTAATCTCAGAAAATCAAGTGAGTATTCTTCTTCATTATAGAAAGCAGTCTTATAACGAATCACGTGGGTGCCTCTAAGGAATGTTACTTCACACATATCACATAAATAAGCTCGAGGAGAAGAATTTTGTAGTTTGTAAGTTGAAGAACAGTCTTCAAACTGACAAAAATCATCCATGTTCATTACTTTAACGATAATATTTGTTCTGGTGTTCGATACTGCTTGGTGAAAGTCTTCGAAATCATAGATGTGTTTCTTCCTCTTCATGGATTGCTCCACTTGATGATGGAATTCGTCTGCTGCCATGTGCGTGTGGCCTACCTCTAAATATTTTAATGTAATCGTTTCATAATTGACTTCGACTGAATTGACAAGATGGAGCAAATAAGAATACAAAGTCCAATTTTTATTCTGGGCTGCACAGTTATCTAACCAGATGACTACATTTTTCAGGTCTCTATTTGCCAGCAAAAAAGCTCTGAAACAGCTTATTATGTCACTCATTTTGCGACCAGCAATTGCTTCATGCCATATCGCAGCATAAGTTTGCAAAGTAGCATTGTTTTTTTTGTCACCTATTGGCACAAAACTTTCATTGAATACGATTACTCTTGGGCAAAACATTACAATTTTAAATTGTTCAATACGTGGAAGCATAATTACTTTCTCCAAATCAGCTGCAAAGTAGGCAGTATCTGAGGTGATGTTTGAGTTATTTTGTTTTTCTACATCTTTTTTGTATGCTTCCCTGGCCGATGTATATTTTTCCTTGTGTCGTTCGTAATCTCGGCATTCTTGACAATTTCTATGTCTTTTCTCCTTGTTCTCCGGATTATGGATAAAAAACCTTTCACACACGTCACACTCTTCATGTCCTAGTTTTGTAAAACCAATGTTTAACTTCTTTACAACTTTTCTGTAGTAGTCATAAGAAATCTGTTCGTGAACAGGAAGGTCCTTCATATTTTGTTGTTCGTAAAAGTCTCGATACATTGTGGTCACTGTTAGGTCAGACGGAAGATATTTTCTATTTGGAGCGTGCTCTCGTCTGTAGTGGGATATGGAAGGATTAAAAGAATTTATATGTTCTACAATTTTAGTGTCGTCCAACTTTTTTGGATTAGGATTGGTTCCTCGCTTATCAACTGGAATGTTGTTTGTTATGTTGCATAAGGCGTTCCTTACAGATTTATCATTTTTTCGATTGAAACCCAGCGTTTCTAGAAAAAATACTTTGCAAACATTCACTTTTGCCCCTGTTTCATTTGACAGAAAATATAAAACGCTTACGTTTCTTGGCAGTTTTCTGTTTTCTTTAACGGTTTTCCGCTTAGGCTCTTCTTTGGACGTGTTATTTATTATGAAATATTGTTGCTCTTTCCATGACATGTTTCTAAAGGAATGGTTTAGATTTTGTCGTGCTTCTTCTGTAATCTGGGTATGACATTTTTTTTTACATCGATCGTTACACCCTGGCTTAAGTTGGTATTTAGATTCCATATCTTTCAGTTTTTTAATTTCTTTTCTCTGCGCCGGTGATTCATCATACTTCTTACGTTTTCTGATTGTCCCCTTTTTTGTGAGGTTTTGTGGTGTGTCTTCGTCGCTTGAGACTTCAGGTGACTCAGGGACAGTAACGTTCATTAACTGTGATGGGGGGATGGTATTTGTAGAAGAATCTGAATCTTCCGAACATTTTGACGGATCTAAACTTGAGGGTAAATAATTTTTATCAAAAACTGAATCATCTGAATCAAAATCCAGGATGCTGTCGGAGCTGTTATGAAGATCCGCATCATTCAAAGAGTTATTTTTGTTCGTAGTAGATAAAGGCAGCTCATAATTATCAGTATTCAGGTTTGACTCCTGGGAAGAACTGGTTGGTGGCACCAACGAAATTATTTTTGAGCTTCGATTATGTCGCATTTTGTCACACTGAAACAAACAAAATAAACAAAAAAATAAAAAAATCACCAGCGCAAAGGAAACAAATACAAAAAACTAAAAGATATTATCTAAATACAAACTTCCTTAACCCACTACACACGGGGTTATGCTCCAAATAGAAAATATCTTCCGTCTAACCTAACAGTGGCAAAAATATACATCAGCCAAGCAAGCACACAAAAAAAGATGTTTACTTCCTACAAAACTCATTAAGGTAATAATGAAACAAGGTTTAAATGTATAAACTGCAAACTTTTTCATTGTGATAGTTGGTACTCAACGGTGTAAACAAATTCGAGAAAAAAGCGTTTTCCTAGATTAAGATGTTGTTTTCTAACGGATATATTTAATTTTCTAATATTTTAACATAAAAGTAGGCATGTCTTTATTTGATAAGTGTCACCTGATAAGTTTGCAGTTTATTTAATCTTAAATTACTCATGGGTGCTTGTTTAAATGGTTAAATATACATCAATTATAATTCGAGGAAGTTTGACTTACCATTTTTCCGTAGTTATAACTCGGAGAGCCGCGCGCGCGCGTGTTCGCTCTGACTTCCTGGACGCAACTGAAGTGCAGTACTCCAACCGCGAGCCCCACTTCACCCCTCATAACTAGCAATACTAAGTAAAAAAGGCACTACTGCCACTTGCGCCTGCCTATTTTTTGTAATACTAAGCTAAAAAGGCACATCTACGCAGAACAGTCTTTTCTTCTTATGACCATGCAGAAGTGCCTTTTCATTTTATGATGAATTAAATATTTTGTAAATAAATAAGACGCTTCTACTAAAATGCGTTTTTTCAACTTAGTGTACGTCAGAAATGTTTTTTTTGTTTAGTAATATTTTATTAATTTTGCAGATACGTCTTATTTAACAGTAACATTTATGGGGTTCCGTTTAATCTATGCGAAAAATAAAAATACTGGTAGATGCCATTTTGTTTACTGATTTAGAATATGTATGTAACTCAATTTTAAAAAAAATGTTAGATGCGTCTTTTTTCCTTATGGCGGCAGATATGTCCAAGCTCTAAATACTCGGACATAAACAATTTATAATCACGTGCCAAGTCTGGTTGCTTAATTAATTTTCTTTCTATTTGAAGGAATTGCGCAATGGATTTATTTTTAGATTCACCCAACTGTTCTTCAAAATTTTATTTAAAAGGTATTTTCACGACATAGCTGCCGTCTTCGCGCCTTGAGGTTGAGGATTGAAAGAAGTCAATGCAAGCTTGATCTTCTTGAGATATTGATAAGGGTTCGCGAATATCCTCCATTTCCCAGAACTGTTGGATATCGGTGAGATTGTTTAGGATCACATTGCACTGAAATGTTTTACAGTTACCGCTTAGGATCCATCCCAGCTGTGTCTGCTGGGCAATGGGTAACATTCCCTCGGAACGGCAGATACCATCCAATAGGATTTGGGAATAAACGTCAGCGCCGAATAAGATATCAACTGGCCTACTTTTGTTGAATTCAGGATCAGCTAGAGTTATTTGGTTAAGAGTTGGCCAGTTGGGTTTAGTGAAGGTATGACTAGGCAAGTTTGTGACTAGTCTTTTCATTATAAATACGTCGGATTCGAAAGTGAAGTCATTAATTACCGACATACACTTAATAGAGATCATGCCCTTACAGCTATTTTCATTGTTTCCGATTCCAGAGATAAGTCCAGTGCATTTTTGCCGACGCAGGTTTAGGAGCTGTGCAGCTCGTTCAGTAATGATTGAGGTCTGAGATCCCTGATCTAGAAGAGCTCTCATTCTTTCGTAAGATCCGTCAGCTGCTTGAACCTTGATAATTGCTGTCGCGAGGAGTATTTCTATAGGATCATTTTGCATAGATACTAAGGTGTTCATATCTTGCTGAGGTGGAGATTTCGTAATAGTGGCCGTGTTCGGCCCCGATCGCGACGCATCTGAATTAGCATTTCTTGACGTAAAACATTCATGTAGAATCGTATTGTGGTCTTTATTGCACTCTTTACACTTTACTTCCGAAAGGCATTTTCTACCTTCGTGATAGTGCAAACAGTTGACACAAAGGTTCAAATTTGCGATTGCGTTTCTACGAGCCGATGGATGCATTTTTGCCAGCTTTTGGCAATTTTGTATGCGATGATCGCTTGCATCGCAAATACCACATTGCTTACGTCTTTCGTTATTTTTCCAATTGGACTTTGACGATTGCGAAATGACCTGGTTTGTCGAATAGGTATGATTTGTGGTGTAGTTATTTTGTTTGAAACGAGAATTAAATCCTTTTGAATGAGATTGTTGGTTATTAAGATAGCCTTTAGATGATGAAGGTGCGTGTTGGGATTGAGATGACTTTTGAATGAAGGGTTCTAGTTTCTTCCGTGAAGTTTCCAGCGACGTAAACTTATTCTCCAAAAACCGAAGAAATTCTTCCAATACTGGCAACTCCTTTGGAGATTTCAACGAATCTATATAGTCATCGTTGGTTTCAGAATCTAACTTCTCCGCTAGGATAAATACGAGGAAGGGATCCCAAGTAGATACATCGATTCCGAGATTTTTTATAGCGTTCACGCTTTCGTAAGTTGTATCGTGGATCCGTTTGAGGTGACTCACTGATTTTTGCTGAGATGTCGGGATATTTAGGAGGTTTTTGAGATGAGATATAAAAATACGACGCTTATTGTCATAGCGATGCGTAAGGATATTCCAACAAATGGGGTAGTTGTCAGAACTTATTTGAAGGTGTTGGATTAATTTTTCCGGCTCGCCCTTGGTCTTACTTTTCAGGAACTGCATTTTTTGGGCGTTCGATAACGATGGATTGTTGTGTACAGTTTCTGTAAAAAGATCTTTGAAGGATATCCAGGACGTATAACTTCCTTCGAAGGTAGCTATTTCCATTTTTGGGGTCGATTTCTCAATATGGGCCACCGACCACATCTTTCGGTTAATATCTCTTTTCAAAGTTTTATAATATTTCTCGTAGTTCGAGAATTGCTCGTCGTACTGGGCGTTGGAGCCGTTGAGCTCGTTGTCCAGTTCCCAGTGTAGGGTATCAATAGCTGCCCAACGAATTTTTAAAGTTTTTAGGATGTCTTCAAACTCCCACTTTTCAGAGATAAGATTGAGATCAATGTCAGCAGCTTCTCTTGAAAATGCCCTAAAATTAGTGGCTTGTTTCTTCAAGAGGTCTTCTATATTTATGCTATCCTTAGGAGGATTATTTTGAGATGAGAGGTCCGAGGTTTGAGATATTGAAGATGGTTGAAAAGTAGGGGGTTTCAAAACAGGGGTTTGAGGTCTGTCTGTGGAAGGCTTATAATTCTGAAGGGCTGTTTTAATATTGCTGTATTTCACCTTCATTTGGTCATACTGATCGGTAGTGAAATACGCATGAGATCGATCACCAAAGGATAATAAATTCATATGATTGTTACGAAACACCGTAAAATATTGCTCTAGGCTTTCTAATCGTCGACGTAGGTAGTCGGGGTTCTTCCGCTCTGCTCCATCTTTTTTGAAGTTGGAGTAAAGTCTATCTATGTCTTCAATGATTTGCTGCTGAGTAGCTAAAATGCCTTCCATTGTAGCCATAGTAAAAGTAAGAAGAAATATACCTTACTTGTAGGGTTTCTTCGGGGTCAAACAGGATCGCGAGATGAGATGAGTGGCGCCCTACTAGGCACCGGGATTGACCAGGATCACGAGATGAGGCAAAGTGGCGCCTTCCTAGGCACCGGGATCACGAGATGAAACAAATTGGCGCCTTCCTAGGCACCGGGATGGAACAGGATCACGAGATGAGATGAGTGGCGCCCTCCTTGGCACCGGGATCACGAGATGAAACAAATTGGCGCCTTCCTAGGCACCGGGATTGAGCAGGATCACGAGATATCACACACTGTATTTACCAAGGTTTCTAATTGCGTGTAACGAAACCGGTAAAACGCACACACAAAAGAACAAAGCACAAAGTTTTGCACACGCGTTTCGGTCTCGCTAACGTGCTCGAAGGACCAATGTTCGGGGTTGGGGTGAGATTAAGATAAACTGGGATTCAAGATTAAAAAGATAAATATATTTCAGTGAGTCAAATGGAACAATTAAAACTAATGATGTGAACGATATGGAATTATGAGTCACGCGCACGGTATGCCACCGAATTACGTACTGAACTATTGCTGTGTATGTGCAATGATATAAATGATGGAAACATACTGAGCGGGTGGCTCAATAATGATGACCCAGGGAAACGTACTGTACGGTGGTAGGCCCGTACAACGGCTGTCGCTGAAACCGATCATCTGGGATCATCCACATCTGGAGTGAGGCCATCGAGAAGCACGGGAAGGCGCTTGCTGCCTCCCTTGACATATCGAAGGCCATTGACAGGGTCTGGCACGAGAGCCTTATTGGTAAGCTTCCTTACTTCGGTCTGCGTAGTGGTCTGTGTGACTGGATTGCTGACTTCCTGAGGGATCGGTCCATCCGAGTGGTTATCGATGGCTGCTCGTCCGGTCAGTTAGATATCAACGCCGGGGTCCTTCAGGGGTCAGTGCTCTCGGCAACATTGTTCTTGATGCACATTAATGACCTGCTAAAACCCGGAACCTTTTGGGTATGCAGACGACAGCACTGTTGCTGAGAGATATAGAGTACCCCCCCAGCCCTCGTGATGGTCGGATCGTTTTTGGAGTCGCTACGCAGTAAAAAAATCGAAAAAGTGCTCGGATTTTGATGAAACAAGTGTTGGTGTGTAGAGGAAAGTGTCCTCCATACCCTCTAGTAAAGTTCACGATCCGGATTGCAGTGCAGTGCAGCAAAAGGCTGAAAACCTTATTTTTAGAGGTTAAGTGTAAACTTATGCAGCTTTAAAGGCGAACGCTGCCAAAACAAGAGCCGCGACCCCCCTCTTTTTACCGCAATTCTGCGGGCAACCGTGTTCCCGATCATCTGGGCTACTCAAGGGTGGCTGGACGCCGCGCCCTGGCGAGTTATTCAGCTTTTTCAAAAAACCACGTGTGCTGAAAAGGCTGAAGGAGTGGAGATACTGGCGTGAAACATGACATCAACCAGGACCTTCATTTGAAAAAGCTAGTGTAACTTTGTTTAGAATGTTATGTCTGCTGAAAAATTTTTGAATATTGGAAAATTGGACCTCTATATCTTCGGCCGGAGGACAAATTTCGGAATTCTACAACTGCAGCCTGTTGCGCGCTCGTTTGAGGACTCTTAACTTTTAATTTTTGGAATTTTTGATTGAGCCATCTTAGTGTAGTAACTGAAAAACTGTAAATAGCTTATTTTATGAATTTTTTATACTAAAATACTGTCTTAAAATTATTGTTTGGTTTTAACCTGGAAGAGGCCTATTTATAAAAGTTATTGTATTTTTTGTAATTTTTAGGTATAAAATAGAAATAAATAGATTAAATCAAATTTTGATAGCAGGATTGTCTTCAGAGTGTCTATTGGAGGTGTTTTAAGCCCGAACTGGAGTCCAGTAGCTTTAAATTTGACTGCAATAGCTTTTTTAAAATTTTTGGTTGTTTTGGTTTTAATTTTAAATATTTAATATCTCCGAAGTTACTGGACGTGGAGAGCTCGGATTTGCTTAGTCCTGAGTGGCAGAGACGCGGGTAATTCGACTTTGACAGCTCTTGAGCCGTCAAACCGTGTTTCGGACTCGTGTATCTCCCGAACCGGGGGTCGTAGAGGGCTCGCGGGGGTCGTAGAGGGCTCGCGATTTCTTCTGGGACGTTGGCTGGCTTTTTCCAATCCGTCTGGACGGGTTTCAGGAGGTTTCGGAATTTTCAGGCTGAAAATAATTTGGATATCGAATTAGCAAATCCACGCCTCCGCGGCGGCATGTATTATGTGAAAATCAAAATATATTATTGCGCAATTGTCTGAATTTTCAATAAAACTATGATGAATTTATCAAGCAAACCCTTAGGATAAAAATAAACAAAATTTCTGGCGAATCTGGAACCCTAAAAATTTTTAATCTAAAGGAGATGGAAGAATTTGAAAGAAAACTTGAGCAACAGGATACAATAGATGAACTGTACAGACAATTTTTAATTATTTTAAACCAAGGTGTAGGAAAGAGGACAACTGTTGAGTACTCCTCATCGATCGAACATAGCGGTCGGTAGGAAAATTTTCAAAGTTTATGGACTGGAGTCTCAAAGGGACTTGCGACGAAAATTTGTTTTACAAAGCCTATTAAATTTTTCTTTAATATCGTTCACGAATCCGACAAAACTCGACAAAAAGAAACATTTTCATCACATTGCTGAAGTTAGCAGGAGGGTGTTTTGCTCGTTTCGGTCTCTAAAGCGTCTCCAGAAGTGCCTGCCTTTCTCAACTAAAGTTACTCTTGCTCAGTCTCTTCTTCTTCCGCTTCTTGACTATGCTGATGTCTGCTTTCTTGATGCGACTGAGGAACTTCTTGATAAGCTCGAGCGTTTGCAGAATTTGTGCATCCGCTTCATTTTTGGCCTCCGAAAGTACGACCATGTGTCGGAATTTCGGAAGCGGTTGAAGTGGCTGCCTATTCGACAGCGCCGAGATTCCCACACTCTTTCTCTACTATTTTCTGTTCTTCACAATCCTACCTCTCCTTCGTATCTTAAAGAACGCTTTGAGGATCTTGTCCCGAGAGGAAAACCTTGCCGCTCCTCATCATCTCTTCTCCTTCGTTTTCCTCCCCACTCATCAAGTCGTTACGGTGGATCATTTACTGTTCGTGCTGTCCGCCTCTTGAATAATCTTCCTCATTCCATACGGGATAGCCCTTTACTAGGTATATTCAGGAGAGGAATTAAGGAACATTTCCTGTCAACATGACGCATAAATATGTATGTATTTTAGATATTTGTATGTATTATGTTTATGCATTGTGTGCTTTACACGTATTTGTGTAGTGTATTTAGTTAGTAAGAATTCAAATGTTTTTTAGTATTTGTTGTGCGCTTTTGTTAACTTTCCTTATTTTGTAACTCTCTCTTTAGCACTGAGGTTTGCTGTCAGAGAACCCAATTATGGGTTAAGCTCGCCTTTGTACATAAGTTTTCCTTTTGTACTTGTAATGTTTATTTTGTGTACAATAAAGAATATGATTATGAACATTTTGGTAACAAAACAAAATTAATCTCGTTACTTAATCTCGTTATGTTTAACTAAAATAGTATTATAATGTACTTAGTTTATATGTAACAATTTGTAAATCTTCAACGACGTCCAAATCCTATCCACTTTAAATCTAGATTTCGCATCTTTCATCTCAGATGCTCCATTTTATTCGGGGGCTGTTATATTTTATAATACACGCGAATACATATAAAATAATAGTGACGACCACGCTTGTCCTTAGACGCAGGCCACGCTGGCGCGACGCGTCTTGCGTCTGCGATGAGCGGGAAAAATAATAATACGGGTTGAACGGGAGGCGCCATGTTGGCGCGACAGGCGTGCGCGTCAGGCTCGCGGTCACCTCGCAGCGGAGGGAATAGTACGAGATCGCGCGTCCTGCGTATTTATTAAATTTTGTTGAATTATCCGCGATGCAAAACATAAATACGGAGGAGTTTATTAGTGAAATAATGTCTCGGCCAGCAATTTGGTGCAGTAAGTATGATCAGTATAAGAATAAATATGTAATATATATAATTTATATGTAATATAATAATTTTTGGGGGCTGAGTCACCCGCGTCCGTAGGAGTGTACCCCAGTCGATTCCCTACACGTGGTCCCCGGGTGGTGCAAATCAGGTGACACTAACTGGTGGTAGGCTCTGGCCGAAGGCTTGCGACCACCCACCGGGCAAAGACGTACCGCCAAGCGGCCTAGCCGTGTTCCGGTACGATGCTCGGTGCAGCCAACTAGAGGTGTTGGATCGAGATAGCTGTTCCACTGCAAGCAGACCGGCCTGATGCGCGCTGTTAGGTATGTATCGGGAGACTGGTCGCGGAGGGTAGCGGGATCCGAGGCACGGTGCGCCGCTGGCCGACCGCAGGTAGTTGGGGGCCCAAGTAGTGTGCCAGCCACACACGAAAGGCTGCCCCGCCAACTGTCGAAAAATCCCGGAATGCGCTTCACAGCCTCAAAATAAATTTTTGACCCCCCCCCCACCCCTTACAATACTTCACCCCCCTCGGGATAACTTGGTCCAGGATAGAGGTAGACCACCCGAGTTTGGGTCCATTTTGACCAGCTCGAGGAGCCCTATCGATTGGCCCTCATAGTCTCCCAGACCCCCCCACCCAAATGTTTACCCCCCCCCTTCACCCCCTCAAAATAATTTTTTGACCCCCCCCCCCCCCCCCCCCCTCACAATACCTCACCCCCCTCGGATTATCTCGGCAACGAGTTGAGATAGACCCATCGAGTTTGAGCTTGCCGAAACCAGCGGAAGAAGCTCTACCGAACGGCCCCGGCATAAATCGTCTATCTCACCAACACCAATAGTCCGCAAAGCGAAAACACCAGAAACGCATCACACGCCACCAACATCAAGCGCAAGGCATACTCCGCTACCTGCAGAGCTTCACACTGCAGCTCAACGCAGAACATCAGCGTCACAACACCTTAAAATTATCACCCATAACTTCTAGTCTTTTATAACATTCTTTAGTTCTTCTTTAATACTATCATTTAAAGTTAACAAAATATTAAGTAATTCTGTGTAAATTAATTATAATAACCTTCTAGTCTTTACTGTCAAACTTTATTTCTTTGTAATTAGTGTAAATATTTATTTACCTAATCCCCAAAAAATGTCAGCCCCACCATCCACATCATCCGCTCCCGCCAAAGTGTCGAAGGTCACAAAGTCGACACGATCGCTTCGGGAGAACGTAATTGCAAAGTCGGCAAAGTCAGTTGCAACGGGCAAACTGACTCACTCTCAGCCGACAGCGGTACCACCGAGCCCGAAGGCGGCATCTGTGTCAGACGTGACCGAACTCACGCGAGCAACAAACACGCACACACCAGCCACAGCGTACAGCTCTGCGTGCTCCGAAGTCTCGGAGCAGCCAGGAGCAGTATCACGGAAACGCGTGTCTGAAACGATTCTGCGATGGGAGGGATGTGACATATCCCCGCCAAAACCACTAACCGACGACGAAACATCGAATTCCTCCAGCCGAACCAGCGAACCATCCAGCCCCCGGGCCAGTATTCTCTATAGAACGCCGAAGAAAGGCACAGGGGTACATATGGACATGGCCACAGAAGAAGCGAACATCATTCTTCAGCAGGGCAAGGAGGCGCTGGAGGCCGCCGGAAACATGAAGAGAGAATGCAAGCAGACTGCACATGAAAGCCTGCAGGGTCTGTACGAGACCGTCCTGTCCCTGTCTGACTCCCGAGCGCGTCACAAGTATAACCTAGAAAAGGAGAGGTCACGCCATGCCCAAGAACTCGTACGTGTCGAAAGAGCTCACACGAGGGAGATTGAGGCATCCAAGAAGACCTTGGCGTTAGAGTTGAGTCGCGCGAGGGAGGAGATAGGAGAGACTCTGTAGGCAACAAAGCAGATAAGAGAGTGGTTGGGAGCCGAGACCCTTCAGGCGTTCAAAGAGAACGCCGAAATCAGAAAAGGGGTCCTAGCCTTACAAGAAGCGGTCAAACAAGAACACGAGAAGACCCGCAGGGAGGCTAGGATAAGTTCGGGATCGCCGGGACGAGAATCCCCCAACCCGGTCCTGATGCCCCTCGAGCTCAACATAGCCAGAAGAAGAAGCAGGTAGAGCGCCTAAAAACTGATCTTCCGGTGCCCCCACCCACTCTCCAAGAACACCACTGCAATATGCCCGAGGAATTGATGAAGGCGGCTTCCAATACGGAAAGGATGGAGGCAGAGAACAAAAAACTGTCACAAACACTACTCAACCACACGAACAGACCACCTCCTCCCCCCCCCCCACAGAACATCTCAAAACACCTTATTTTATTCGATCGATTACCGAATTTACAGAGTAATAAGGAAAACCGCGAGAAGGGAAAACGACGCGCTCCTCAGGAACCGGGTGAGACCCTGAGCCCCGAGCAGTCGGCGGAACTTCTCGCGAATACCTTCTACCCAGTAGACTCTACTCTTGTGGAAACATCTTACCACACCCGGCTTAGAGACCGAATACGAGAGGGATCAGACGATCTCCGGGGATTGGCGGCCGACGACGACCCACCTTTTACACCTGCGGAGCTTGAAATGGTTTTACAAGGTCAAAACTCAAAGAAAGCCCCAGTACCAGATGGACTGACGGCCGACATAATATGTGCGGCTGCTATCAACTGCAACAGGGAAGTATTTCTTGCGCTGGCAAACCGATGCCTGGCGCTATCGTGCTTCCCTGTGCAGTGGAAAGTAGCGCACGTGTGTATCCTGCGGAAACCCGGCAAAGACGACTACACCCATCCGAAGTCCTACAGACCCATAGGACTCCTGTCTGTCTTGGGTAAGATCGTCGAAAATCTCCTCGTCAACAGGCTTCAGTGGCACCTAATGCCTACACTCAACACACACCAATATGGCTTCATGCCACAGCGCGGCACCGAGGACGCCCTCTACGCCCTAGTGACGCACGTACGTGCAGAGATAGAAGCAAAAAAGATCGTGCTTCTAGTATCACCGGACATAGAGGGGGCCTTCGACAACGCGTGGTGGCCGGCCATAAAACACCAACTACCAGAAGGTGTCCGAAAAACATCTACAACATAATAACATCATACCTGAAGGATCGAAAGGAACAGGTGAACTACTCCCGAAAAGCGAGAAGGAGACTACTGTAACGTTGTAAACGTAATTTTTACAACTAAGCATTTTAAAAAAAACGTCAAATCATTGTACTATCGTTCCATTCCGTTCACATTCCGATACGTCATTCATTCGCCGTTCTCGAAACTCCCTCGCACCGTTGATTAAATGCGCGGCAGCGCGGCGCGGAGCCCTCAGTCACGGTCAGCACTCTGTTTGAGACACACGTTCACCGCGATAGTCGTGCGTGACGTCACACGTGCCGTCTCAAACTAAATTACGAAAATTCACAAAACTCTTTTATTATTTATTATACTCGTACAATAATACTGTATTTACAAAAAACTAATAACTTTGGGACGACACGATAGCGCGTTTATCGGGCCATCGGAAGGTCCCCCAAAATTCCTTATTTTTGGAATTCCCAGGGGTGTATAGTCCCGGGGAATGCCAAAAACGGGCTAAAAATTACATTTCCAGAAACCTATTTTCTGGAATTGTACTTAAACTACTTGAGCGATTTTCGCTCCAAAGTGATGACTTGGTAGCTAGTCCAGCAAGCCATCCGAAAGTACTTACACCATAAGTACATCTATTCCCTTCATGGAGTTATTCCACCTGAAGGGTCTACAAGTTTCAACGTTTTACGTTGTTTACATTTTTCTTTGCTGTTCATCTCCCTGACTATCCAAGCGATTCTTCCCATCTAGAAACCGCCTGGAAGCCCTTTTGACAAGCTTTCCAATGGTAGTACTTTTACCAGTACACCTATATGTTTCTAGGTACTTAGGGCACCTAAAACTGTAAGCCTTTTGCCGAAAACCAGATAAACAGCATGTTTACTTTATATACCGACTTGATATCTCAAGTAAATGGGCTTTATATCAAAGACCACGCTAACTATGAGGTGTATATAGGTTTCCCGTCTCGGTCTAGGTCCCCTATATACCCTAAAATGACCTAAAACCATATATTTGGTGTTTGAGATATCAAGTCACAATATTCACATTTATATAGCGGAAACTATGTGGTTTTCACAAAGTTTCATCATTATGTACCGATTTCATGTCTAGTACATAGGATAAGCCCTTAAAAACATGATTTTAATTACTATAATTTTTTCCAAAGCTCCAAAAGTATAAATATCGCGTGGTGCCACCCCGCGGCTCATTCGGAACTAATCCGTCGTCGAACAATGACGTATCGTACGACAGGAATTTACGTTTTTCACTATGATAACTCTTATCAGTATGCTTTCTAATGCTTTTACTCCATTAAGGGTGAACTATTGAACCGTATAACATACTGACAAATACTAAAAACATTATACTACTATCTCAAGAAATGCAGGTAAAATTTTAGTATAAATATTATTAAACACAAATAGTTTTAAAAACACATTTAATTAATCCAATTGAGCATAACAATACTTTGGCATAAAAAACCGCGCGAAAAAGTACTTCAAGTCTCTAGTGACAGATCGTAGTGACGGGCACGCGTCTTCGATTGAGTAGTGCTGTGTAGACTCGATTTTATCTCGCTAACACTCGGCCATCCTGCAACCCTTCGGTCCCCCGAAGAAGGCAGTCCCATTGGCGGAGCATCTACTTGAGCGGAGTCTCGTCGCAACCGTAGTCGTACTCCGCGCCTCGTCACTGATGATCGGCAAGGCCCCAAAGGCAACCACTGACTAGCACTGTATAGGCCCCGAAGGCAAGCACTAAACCAACGCTATAGACCCCGAAGGCAAGCGTCAACTTGTATATGATTAAGTGCTGCGAGGCTCCGTAAGCAAGCACTGAACAAACGCTGAGGCCCCGTAGGCAAAGCGCATCAAACTTGTATATGTTTAAGTACTGTGAGGCTCCGTAAGCAAGCACTGAACAAACGCTGAGGCCCCGTAGGCAAAGCGCATCAACCGCAACATGTCATGGTGCATTAAGGCTGCAAAAACAAGCACCGCACGATGTGTAGGCCCCTAAGGCAAGCGTTAAATTCCTTTAGGCAAAGCGCATTAGCCGCTATATGTCAAGGTGCTGTGAGGCTCCATAAGCAAGCACTAGTAAACGCTGGGGCCCCGGAGGCAAAGCGTATCAACCACAATAAGTCAGGGTGCATCAAGGCTCCGAAAGCAAGCACCGCACGCTGCGTAGGCCCCGAAGGCAAGCGTTAAATTTCTTTAGGATTATCAGTAAAAGTGGTATAAGGCTCCGAAAGCAGTTTCAGTTAAAAGGCACGGTACAGGGCCCACAGAAAAATGTAAGATCTGGTAAAACTGTTAACCAATAAATGTAATTAATCTTCACCAGATGATGAACTTTCATCTCTGTGACACCACACTTTAATTTTGTCACGGGCAACAATGTTTTTGTAAGCTCGCTTTCCCTTCGTGGACGATGTCACCTCAAAGCGATCGTTTGGCAACACGGCAGTTACCTTATACGGTCCTGCATATCTGGGAACTAATTTCCCACTGGACAATCCAGGTCATAAAATTTTACGCTCAACCATGACTAACTGCCCGACTGATATAGGGGCACCCTCTCTACGACTTTTGTCAAAGCGTACTTTCATTTTAGAAGCGTTAGTCTCGATTTTCTGTGCAGCCTCATTTCTGAGTGTCTCAATATCGTCACTGTAAACTGCACCTTGCAAATCATTGGCTAGTCTAGGTCTAAGGCCACACAACAACTCTAAGGGTGACTTACCAGTTCCGTGACTGACTGAAGAATTGATGCCTAGTTGTACCTTTGGCAGATAGGCATCCCAACCTTTTTGCTCCTCACCCATATGAGCTGACAACGAACTGAGAATTGTGCGGTTAAGGCGTTCCACCTGCCCGTTCGCCCGCGGAGAAGCGACAGCATTTAATACGTGCTTAATTCCGTGATCTGCGCAATTCAAACTCCTTACCAGTAAACGCGGTACCTCGGTCACTAATAATTCGATCCGGGTGACCAAAAACTTGACTTAGTTTAGTCAATGCTGTGATAGCTCCTTTAGCGTTAGCACTAGCGACAGCTTCCAACCAGACGAATTTCGTGAACCCATCAATAATAGCTATGATATAAGTCTTCCCATTACTTTTGCAAAATGGGCCCAGGTGATCTACATGCAATGTGTGGAACGGTACGGATACTCTAGAAATCGGATGCAAAAGTCCAGGTTGTTTACCAGTAGGTTTCTTCGTAAATTGGCATCCAATACAACTTGCAACGTACTTCCCGACATTCTTTCGCATTTTCGGAAACCAATATTTAGCTTGTATAGCTTCCAAACACTTTTCTGTTCCCAAATGACCGTTTTCGTCATGGTACAACTTCAGTATATGGAATCTTGAACTTTTAGGTAAAACTGGCTTGTAGCTTTTTCCCACCAGACGATATAACTTGCCATCAACAACCTTATAGTCCTTTGAAAGTCCAGTATTCTTTTTCTTATCAGCCTCTTGTTCCAGTTTTAAATTTTCAATCAGTCCCCGAATTTCTTCATCTGCTTCCTGTAACGCATCAATCAAATCCTTCTCCACAATATGCTGTACCAATATAGGATTCCGGCTGAGAGCATCAACGTGTGCCATGGACCTCCCTGGGCGGTGATCCACTTCAAAGTTGTACTCTTGAAGGTCGAGCCACCAACGAGCAATGCGCGGAGATAGATCCCTTTTCAGCCAGGCCATACGTAATGCTGAGCAATCCGTTACAACTCGGAACTTGATGCCGGACAGATACACCTTAAATCTTTGAATGGCAAATACCACTGCGAGAGCCTCTAGTTCAAAGCTGTGGTATTTCGCTTCGGTGGCGGTTGTCTGTCTGCTCGCATAAGCAACAACCTTGGTATCTCCACTAGGCTGC
Source organism: Orthosia incerta (assembly GCA_948252205.1). NCBI lineage: Eukaryota > Metazoa > Arthropoda > Insecta > Lepidoptera > Noctuidae > Orthosia > Orthosia incerta. The sequence continues at coordinate 33,236,865 of OX411742.1, forward strand.
TTTTGAAGGAGAACTCCGCCAAGTCCAAGTTTTGATGCGTCTGTGTGAACCTGTGTTTCTCTTTCTGGATCGTAAATGACCAGAACTGGATCTGATGTAAGTATTTGCTTAAGGGTTTGCATAGCCTGTTCTTGTTCCGATCCCCACTGCCATTCTGTAGTCTGTTTCGTGAGAGAAGTAAGTGGTCGCGCAATAGACGCAAAGCCTTGGATAAATTTGCGGAAATAACTCGCAAGACCGAGGAACTGGCGCAATTCATGAACATTCGAAGGTACTTTAAAACTTGATACAGCTGTAATTTTATGAGTCGAGGGTCTGATTTCACCATCTGAGATAACATGACCTAGATACTCGACGCTTTCAGTGAGAAAAGAATATTTACTTTTCCTCAACTTAACGCCCGCTTTCTCAATCAGACTTAGCACTTTCTCTAGATTAGCAAGACATTCGCTAGTGTCAACCCCCCATGAAATTACATCATCAATGTAAACCTCAGCGCAAGCATGAATTACTGGCTCCAATATTTCGTTCATAGCTCGCTGGAATACTGCAGGAGCATTGCAAAGACCGAAACTCATCATTTTATATTGATAGTGGCCATCAGGTGTCACAAATCCAGTAAGCGGTCTTGACTCCTTGGCAATTCTGATTTGATGGTATCCATTCGCTAGGTCTAGGCAACAGAATACTGATTTACCCACCAATCGATCCAACAAGTCTTGTATTACCGGTAAGGGATACCGTTCTTTCTCAGTAATTTTATTTAGCGCCCTATAATCCACGCATAATCTACGTCCGCCATCCTTTTTATTCACCAGTAGAACTGGGCTAGCAAAAGGAGATGTAGACTTCTCGATAATTCCAGAATCTAGCAGGTCATTAACAACATTTCTCACTATGTCCCTCTCATGGAAAGACATTCGGTAAGGCTTGAAGTTTATCACCTTATTCTCCGTCAACTTGATGCTCATTTCTACACTACAGTTCCCTAGTTCCATTCCATTTCCAGAAAAACAATGCTCATATTTAGCTAAAAGATCATTCAATTCAGCTTTCTCATCTTCATTCAAATGTGCACCCACCTTTACATTATCTACCATCCCTGAATCTGGTTTTATTAATTCCGCTCTTGCTACACAATCTGCTTCCTTAAGTTTTAAGATTGAATTTGTTCTATTCACCAGCTTAATGACAGCATATCCATCAGATGACTCAATATTGTCAACAAGAACATCCTTTTCATTCAATGGTTTTCTCTGCTCACTCTTCTTGACATTCATAAAACCATCAACAACAGGATCCAGTCGTACCAAGACCTTATTCACGCCAGGAATTAGGTGTGTGTCAGTTTGAGGATATAAGCGAACCTTATCAAAACTATCACATAACTCAGTCACTTGAAAAGCCATCTCATCCTCATAAATATTCAAATCAGTGGCAGTCTTCACAACCACTAAATTTGGAGACTCTGTGAATGTCTGTCCTATCAAAACATCCACATTCTGAACATGATCAGGAACAATGTAAAACAAATTTTCCTGCTTTGCGCCATCAACCACAAGAGTAGCAGTAACTGTACCTGCAGGTGTAATGAATGCATCTCCGTATCCTTTTATTACAACATCATTATTAGGTTTTAACTCCAGGTCTTGTTTTTCATAAAGACTTTGTGTCATTGCATTGCAGGAGCTGCCAAAATCCAGAAAAGCATTTGCTAAAACCCCATTCACAAGTACCTCTTTAAAGTACTTTTTGTCAGAAGAGTCACAGCACACAGTTTGAATCTTTCGCACTAATCTATTCTGAGGACCAGTCTTTGACTTTTTGCGGCACTCTTCTAAAGAGTGTCCATCAATATTACAAAATGAGCAATGTTTACTAAGATTGTTCTTTTTATAACAGGTTGATTCCACATGGCCTAATTTGTTACAAAAGGAACATTTCTTATTCTCATTATTTTTCGGTGTCTGTCTGTGTTCCTTGCTCTTACGACATCTATTTGCCTTATGACCTAATTTGCCACATGTATAACATTTTATATTTTTGTTAGAGCTGACACTTTTCAATGATGTCACAGCTTGGTCCTGTTCTACACTAGCATCCAAGTTGTTAATACTGGCCAGGTATTGAAGAAGAGAAGCGGTGTCGCGGCATCCGGCTGACTTCGCACCAACTTCTAACAGTTTGTTACCAAGTGTACCAATGATAGCTTCTGTGATCACTTCATCACTCAAGTGACATGACATGCCTATGCCCAATTTACTATAATAAAATTCGATAGGTTCTTCGCTAGGCAACCTGACTCGATTCACTAACTCTCTAATCTGTGATAATTTATTTTTAGTAAACGGAAAAGCTTTAATTAATTTTTCTTTCCACTCTGTCCAACTAATCTCATAAGATGCTTGTTGTTCATACCACCCTTTAGCATAACCACTCAACTTTGCAGTACAATTACAAATCAAGGTACGCTCATCCCATCCATGCATTTTAGCCGTACTTTCTAGATTGCGAATCCAATGTTCTACAGACACTGATGTAGTTTGTGGATTGAACTCAGGTATAAAGTCATTACGCCCTACATAACGCACAACTGGCTTTGACGTTACTTCACCAGAATTAGTCTTTGGCACGCATGCTATTGAAGACACAGAAACTGGTGGTGACGGTGTTGATTCACTATGATAATTACTTGTCTTTCGTAACTCTTTAATCAAACCCTCCAGAGCATCAATACGCCTATCTTTATCCTTCAGTTCTCTTTTGTACTTCTTCTTTCCTCTATCAGATGAGGAAGATGAACTTGAAGTGCTATGTGACCGTTTCTTATGTTTTGACCGACCCATTGTAGCACAAGCAAAAGTACTAAAATTCACACACACACAATTATTCTATAAACAGCACATATAGTTCAATAAAATACAATTACAAGAGGGCTATAACAATTACTCTAAGTAACCAAAATAATTAAAGTTAAGTTTTGTCAATGTAAATTGTTCAAAATATTATATGAGTCCAGAAAACTTTATAGCTCTGAATTAACTTTATGTTGCATAACAATGTTTTTAGTATTGCATAGACTAATTTAACTGCACTTTAATGTCAATTAAATCCGAACAAATAAATCAAAATGATACAGCTCACCAACAAGCAGGAACAGTCATTGCAAACTTCAAAATGTGTTATTTCATGCACATGCATTCTTCCACCTCAGGGTCAACATCTATTTGACCTTGTACTATTGTATATTCCAAGGCCTAAAATCATTTACCAACAAAACCAATCACTGCACAACCTGTTACTAGTACATTTTTTTTTTTTTTTAACTTTAGTTTTGCAATAAATGTGAAAGAAAACCATAAGCACACACGCGTTAGAACAATAAATACACTATTTTCACTGAAAAGCATCCATTTGTGCAAAATACAAGCAAAATAATGAATTTATAAGCAACACAACAGTAGGTAGCGTCTCATGCACATACACACTGAAATTACTGTCAAATCGTACAAAATATAGCTTGTGGGTATCTTATCTCACTTCTGAACTTTATTAAACACAAATAGTTTTAAAAACACATTTAATTAATTCAATTGAGCATAACAATACTTTGGCATAAAAAACCGCGCGAAAAAGTACTTCAAGTCTCTAGTGACAGATCGTAGTGACGGGCACGCGTCTTCGATTGAGTAGTGCTGTGTAGACTCGATTTTATCTCGCTAACAATATAGACGTGCCTCTATAGTACATTGTGATACAAGGGTGGGAAGTAGGTTATTGCAATCGAGCTGTCATTAACAAGCCCGAGCCGAAGGCGAGGGTTTTTAATGACACGAGTTTGCAATAACCTATACACCCGTGTATCACACGACGTTTTTCAATACAGTTGTGAGAAACAGTAAAAACAAATCAAAGAATTAGATTTGTTTATTCACTAAAATTTTCAATATGGCGCGTTTTTGCAACTGGACATATTTTTTTACAAAGAAAACAGCCTATACAGCCTATTCGATTTTTGACAAACGTTAATGTGAAAATAATTAACTTAAAACTGTTAATTAAACATAATAAACAACTTAAAAAAAAAATGAGAATACAATGCTAAAACGTATTCATTAATTTTTCTCGTATAAAATCGTATCCCATTTAATTCTATGTATGAAAACTCCTTGCTACTAAACTTTTCTAAATTGACTTATGGTGCGTTTTTGCAACTGGACTTATTTTTTTACAACGATATCAGCCTATACAGCCTATTCGATTTTTGACAAATGTTGATGTGAAAATAATTAAATTAAAACTGGTAATTAAATATATTAAACAACCATTTATAAGACTTTTGAGAATTCTAAAACGTACGGAATCATTCATTTTTCCTCTTAGAAAATCTATCCCATTTTATTCTATGTTTGAAAACTCCTTGCTCCTAAACATTTTTAAATTGACTTATAAATTTAAAACTAAACTGCAAACATAATGATCGAGCTCGTAAACAAAAGTCACGACCGCGTAATAGAAAGATGCCTATGCGTAAGATTTAACTTTCGAATCATAATTATAGCCTCTGAAAGTGAGCCATGTTTAACAACTGTATTGAAAAAATTATTTTAGTATTAGATGGCGCGCCGTGGTAAGCAGACATGTCTACACATACATACTTTAAACTTCTATGAACCATTTAGTATGGTTGATGACGCTTCGTCGCGAACATATCTCCCGCCGTGCAGTGCTGTGTCGACTCGCTGTGTCGACTTGAAATGTTGTCGGCGCGGCGCTGCATTCCTTCGGTGAGCGACGGACGGCATTTCTCGGCTGCCGGCCAGGCCCACCGAGAAGACGGTCGCCGCTCCGGCATCTCTGGTTACTGGGGCAGTGGGACGAGTTTCTTCACCGGACGCTTCAAGGTACCGCCAATTGTGCGTACCTCAGCGGTCCGGATTTCTCCATCGATTCCTGGATACACGGCCACAATGCGGCCTCGCGGCCACGTATTGCGGGGCAGCTGGCCGTCGGCTATCAGGACAGGGTCGCCCACTTTAAGTTTGGGCCCACTACTATGTGGCTCCCGCCGGTTTTGGAGCTCCGGCAGGTACTCTCTGACCCAGCGACTCCAGAACATATCAGCGAGGATCTGTGATCGTCGCCATATTTTCCTGCTGTCTATATCTTGCTCGGTGAACGTGCCAGGTGTAGGTAGTCTGGCTGACCCATCGATCAAAAGGTGATTCGGGGTGATGGATTCATCATCATCACCATCTACCGCGTGCGTCAATGGTCAGCTATTTACAATGTACTCTGCCTCACAAATCAGTGTGGACAACACCTCTTCAGTGGGGTGTTTCTCTGTAAGTACATTGTATAACGTGTTTTTTACACAAGAACTAGGCGCTCCCAGGCGCCTCCCATGAATGGCGTTATGAAGCGCCACACAATGCCTCTACGACTTGCCTCTGTTTTGAAGGCGTCTCGCAGCTCTCTGTCGGCGCCGTGCATGTTGGTGCCATTGTCTGAGTGTATCTCAGCTGGGCATCCTCTGCGTGCGGCGAATCGGCGCAGCGCCAATATGGCGGAGTCTGCGCTAAGGCTGGCGGCGACTTCAAGGTGCACCGCCCTCGATGTGAGACACGTAAATAGTGCTACGTATCTCTTCTGATGCTGTCGACCGACGGTGACGGATAGCGGGCCGAAATAGTCGAGCCCGGTATATGTGAACGGCCTCTTATGATGAGCGAGGCGCGTTTTCGGGTGGTCGCCGGTCGCAGGTACTGGTGGCTGTGCCTTGCGTATACGGCAATGCAGGCATCTTGCTATCACCTTCTTCGCTATTGGTCGCATCTTTACGACCCAGTAGTGCTGCCGTACCTCATTAATTGTGAGTTCGGTGCCACTATGTTGTAGACTGCGATGCGTCCAGTCTATGTACAGCTGCGTTATGTGATGGTCGCCATATAATATAGGCGGGCGCATCACTTCTTCAGCTACCTCTTGCGTAGCTGCTATGCGACTTCTTAGTCGCAGCACGCTGTCGACGACCTGAATTTGTAAAGGTCGCAGCAAGCTATTCTTATTTATTTCTTCAACATTCGCTAACTCTGAAGCGAACGATTGTTGTTGTGCGACCTGGACAAGTATTTTCTCAGCTTCTTGGAGAAATTCTGCTTCTATAATTTGTCTATTGACCTGGGTTGGGGCTCTGCATGCCTGCTTCTGCTTCTGTGCAGGTGCAGCGGGCTTCTGGCGCCAGTCTGGGTCCTTTTCAGCGTTTTTTCTCGTCCGTTTATAGGACGTTATCTCTGTTCTATTTTTGCAAAGAGATATAAAACGCAGAACTGTGGCGGTCGCACGAAGCAGTCGCTCCCATCTGGAGAATCTGCTTGGCTCTGGAACGGCTTCTATGAAGCTCTTCTTGTCCCCTTCTGTGACAACGAAAGCCTTTTCTTCTCCCGTGTCGTCTGTAGGAGGTTTCTCTGTGGGCCATAATTCGGGCCCAAGAGACAAAAAACTCGGCCCGCAGTACCACTCGTGGTCCGAGTTGAACCGCAGTGGTACGTCACGGGTTGCTGCATCAGCGATGTTCATCTTGGTGGGTATCCATCGCCAATCTTCGACTTTGCTATTGTCTTCAATAGCAGCTATTCTGTGAGCAACGAAAGGTTTGTATACTCTCGCTCCTCTTCTAATCCAGGTCAGTACGGTCTTGCTATCTGACCAATACGTAACTGACGTGGGCTTGCAGTCGTGTTCACCTATCACTGCTGCGGCTACGCGGGTTCCCATTACCGCGGCCTGAAGTTCGAGTCTCGGTATCGAAAGCAGTTTCAGTGGGGCCACCCGCGCTTTCGCCATAACAAGGCTTATTATTTATTTATTTATTATTATTTATTTAATACTTCAAGCACACAAATGTACAGAGGCGGACTTAATGCCTTAGGCATTTTCTACCAGTCGACCTTTGGGTGATGCAGAGACAACTAGTGGTAGGTGCAATATTGACGAATATGGGTTATGCAAAAATATATATATCTAAACTATAAATACTATATAATTATAACGTATATACACAAAAGAATAAACTAAATATATAGACATACTTAAACATTAGTAATATTAGATTAATAATTGAAAAACATTAGCGTTGTGACGATACTGCTGCCAACTTCTTGCGAATGTGCTCGCGAACTTTAACTTTGAAGGTTAGCCGGTTGGTTGCCATCCTGATTTCCTGGGGGAGCGAATTCCACAGAGAAATAGACTGAACGAAGAAAGAACAGTGAATGAAGTCAGTACGGTGAGTGGGACATTGAAGAAGGCGGTTATGGGATGACCGCAGATTTTTATTGTGGTTATCACAGATGTATTGAAAGTGAGGGGCCAGGTAACCAGGGGAATTAGAAGAGGCGAGAAATGAGAACAAGGTGGTTAGTGCCCTTTGCTCTCTGCGCTGGCGTATAGGCAACCACTTTAGAAGCGATCGATGCGCAGAGATATGATCATATTTACGCAAATTGAAAACAAATCGAATGCAGTAATTTAGAAGACGGTCAAGTTTGTTGAGAAGATCTGCATTCAGGTCATAGTAGCACACATCACCATAATCGATGATAGGAAAAATTAGGGCCTGCACAAGCATTGCCTTCGTGTTCGATGGTAATAAGTTTTTCATACGATACAGAGCCCGTAACGTTCCAGTGACCTTCCGACTCACACTAGCGACTTGAGTACGCCAGTTAAGGGTATTATCGATGTGCAAGCCCAAGTCCTTTACATCAGTACTAAAAGGAACAACTTTACCGTCAAATGCTTGCCTTTCACGGTCGTGGCCCGCCAGTATACAGCGGTAGCATATGCCATCTCGCTTGCATCGGTGAACACATGCACCTGCATTTCTATAGCGTCGCTATATCCAGGATAGCATCTTGGTACGCTAACGTCTTTAAGTTGGCGTAAATGTTGTACCCAGATTTTCCATTGTAATGCCAGGTCAACATCTAGCCTCTGATCCCAGTCGACGCCTCGCCTCCATGCTTGTTGCAATATTTGCTTTGCCTTGATGGTTACTGGTGAGGCGAGTCCGAGTGGGTCGTATAGCGACGCGACTATTTTGAGCGCCTCTCTTTTGGTAGGCGCCTCTCTGTCCAAGATACCCTCAGGCAGACGCGCGAGTGTGAGGTTGAAACCCAGCATGTCTTCGCCTGGCCTCCATATGAGGCCGAGTATCTTTTCAGACGTATCTATATCTCCAATGGATACCATCTCAGTTTGTATATGCGATGGGTCCATTTTTTCTAGGAGCTGCGAGCTGTTTGAAACCCATTTCTTGAGTTCAAACCTCGCCTGTAGGTGTATTTTTCGCACCATACTAGCGACTTCTGCCGCCTTCTCGATAGTTCTATAACTATCTAGGTAGTCATCCATATAATGACTACGTAGTATAGCATCCACAGCTTCAGGGTGCTCTTCTATGTGTTTGTTTGCGTTCCAGTTCTTTGCAAAAATTGCTGTGCAAGGCGAACTGGCTGCGCCGAAAATGATGGACGTCATTCTATATTCTTCTGGCGCTCCTTCTCTGCGGTTTCCCCTCCACAGGTAGCGAAGCGCGTCTCGGTCTTGGCTCCGCACCTTCACTTGCATGAACATCTCCGCTATGTCACCGGTTATCGCGACGCAGTGTCGGCGAAACCGCATCATTACGCCTGGCAGCGACTGTAATAGGTCGGGCCCAGTTAGCAGGAAGTAATTCAGTGACATTCCTCTTGATTTGGCGGCAGCGTCATGTACGATGCGAAGTTTGTCTGGCTTCATTGGATTGAAGACATCGAAGTGCGGTAGGTACCAAGTTTTGCCCGGCGTGCTAATTGCGGGTGCCCTTTCAGCGTACCCTTTCGCAATTAGCGAGTCCATCTGGTCTGAGTATCTTCTTCGAAGTTCCTGGTTCTTGTCCAGCTTCTTTTCTGTTGAGACGAGCCTCTTCAGAGCTGTCTCAAAACTATCTGGCATCTCAGCATGCTCATTACGCCAAAGCATGGCGGTCTCGATGTGTCCATTCTCTAATTGGACAGTTGATCGATTCAAAATTTCCTCTGCCCTTCTCGCAGGGTCAGAGGCGGGTCGCTGTGGGTTTATGCACAGCGATTCTATGGCGAAATATTCGCGCAACTGATGGTCTAAGTTGTCATCAGTTGTTATTCGATTGACGTGATGTACTTGTTGTCGTAGTAAACTACTATGCGCGCCATGTAGTGTCCAACCCATTGCTGTAAGTGACGCAATTGGTTGGTGTCTTGGACCTCTGCGAATTTCGCTGGCCAGTAACAAATGCCAGTTGTCTTGGCCGACGAGTATTTTTGGCACGCCATTGTTGTACATCAACTCTTTACTCAAGTCGGTTAAATGCTTGCAGCGTGCGACAACTCTATCGCTCACTGTTTGTTTTGCCAAGCTGAGTTTAGGTATAGTACGTGCTTTAAATTGCACCCTTCTCTCTAGCGGGCTAACCAGTGTCACCTTGACTCTTCTTGAGCATGGGGTGGTGAGCATGGTGTTGCCTATCGCACCGATCTTGAGTGGGTCCACAGGGCCCTCTGCCCCGACTTGCCTCGCGATGTCTTCGTCCATCAGCGAAACGGTGGACCCGTCGTCTAGGAGAGCGTATGTTGCTACCTCTCCCGCCGGTCCGATGACCCGGACCGGAACTATCTTCAGGTACGCCTGGCTCGATGGTGACCCGAAACTGGCCACCGTTTCCTGAGGATCCTTGCGGGATTCAGGAACATCAGGCTTCTTGTTGGCTTCCCTCTGTTGTTGCTTCTTCTTGTGAAGAAGCCGATGGTGCGTATCTCTGCACCCGTCTTGGCCACACTGTTTTCTCCTACAGGTGTGGTTGCCTCGTCGATGTTGAAGGCAGCGATAACATAAATCATGTTTTTTCGCTAGCTCCCATCTTTTCTCGACAGCTACGACCCTGAATTGTGCACATCCAGTGGCGTAGTGATGTCCCACGTCGCAAACACGGCATTTTCCTACCGGTTGGTCCGTAGCTATATGCGTCCTTTGTGTGACGCGTCTGTTAGTGTTCGCCTCGGCCGAAGCGATGCCTTCGGGTGGGGCGAATGGACTACAGAAGTGTGCCTGTTCGGTTTAAAGAAATTTATTTCTCATAAGAACTTACAGTCCACTTATAATGAGATACAAAGTATGATAATAATACAGTACAAGTACAATTTCCTCTAGAGTATTAGAAGCTATAGTGATAATACGTGTTTCTTAAGCTTATTTTTAAATGCATTCACGTTATCGCAATCTTTTATCTCGTCCGGCAATCCATTGAACAGCTGTGCTCCTTCACATAAAAAAGTCTTTCTACCGTAATTAGTGCGTACACTAATGACTTCAAGTTTGTTTTTATATCTATTCCTCAGGTTATATAACATTGTTTTTTTCTTTATTTGTAAGTTAGTTTGTATTGAGTTAGTAGTTATGTTTTTAATAAGAATGCAGGTGTAGTAAATGTATAGTTGTCTAATGTTTAATAGTTTTGTTTTTTCGTATACGGTCTTTGTTGGTGTGAGGTATTGATAATGGAACAGAGTTTTAATTATTTTATTTTGAACTCTTTGAAGGGAATTTAAATTAGTTACTGCTGCGGATCCCCATATCTCAATTAAATATTCTAGATGCGATTTCACTAAAGAGTTATAAATCATAGTGCGAACTTTCTTTGGAATACAGTTTGCTACTTTCCGTAATGCTCCCAATAGCGATGTTAGTTTACTTCTGAGATGGTCGATGTGTAATTTCCAAGTTAGTTTTTCATCTACCCTTAATCCAAGATATTTTTCGTTGGTTGATCGGTTTAGTATTTCGTTGTTAATTTTAAGAGGCGGGAAGTCGGGTATGCGCTTATTTTTTGTGGTAAAGATCATGAATGAGGTTTTCGACGTATTAATTGTAAGAAGGTTGTATTTTAACCACTCATTTAATAGATCAAGGTCGTGTTGAGCGTCCTTTATAATGCTATCAATTGATTTGCCAAAGTAAAAAAGACAGGTGTCGTCTGCATATAGTGTTAGGTGTCCTGTTAGCCCTATTTTATTAATGTTGTTTATATAAATTAGAAAAAGTAGCGTACTGAGTATTGAACCTTGAGGGCAGCCGTATGAGATAATTTGGACCGAGCTAGTGTGCGAATCTCCTATTTTCACTACCTGACGCCTGTTCTCCAAATAGGATTTGAATATTTTGTGCGCTGTACCTGTAATGCCTATGTTATCTAGCTTCTGTAGTAGTTTTTGATGACTCACAGTGTCGAACGCTTTTTTTAAATCAATGAATATACCTAAGGCATAGCTCCCTTGATCTACAGAGGTTTTAATTTTGGTTATTAGATCCGTTGCTGCCGAAAGAGTGCTTGATTTAGAACGAAATCCGTACTGTTCGTCTATTAGAATTTTTTTAAGTGTCAAATAGTTATTTAGGCGGCTATATAATACGCGTTCAAATATTTTGGACATTACAGGTAGCACTGACACTGGTCTGTAGTTGCTTGGGTTTGCTTGGGGAGTTGCTTGGTCTGTAGTTGCAGTTCTATTTCCAGATTTGTAAATAGGACTGACCCTAGCCACCTTGAGGGTATCTATAAAGTACCTTGTAGTAAACAGGCATTTATACAGTTAGTTAGCTGCTCAACAATTATATTTTTTAAACATTTTATTGCCTTGGTACTAATACCATCCAGACCAGTGCTGGTGTTACTATCGAGGCCATCAATGATTCTAATTATTTCCTCCGGTGGTGCACGGCGTCAGATCGCTTAGTGTTATGTCATGAGTGTAGTTGTCATCAAACATTAGTGTGTTGCCCGTATTTGTGTGATATGTGTCCGGTATCTTTCTTGCTAAGTCTGCGCCTATAGATGAGAAAAAAGAATTAAACAAGTCACATATTGAGTTACCTTCTGTTAGTAGTCCAGCATTTGACATTAGTTTGGGAGGAGCAGAGCTGTCTTTAATTTTATTTAATCCTAAGTTATTATTCAGTTCCCACATTTTCTTTGGTTGATTGCTGCAGTTTTGAAATAGATTATAGTAGTAGTTCTTCTTATGCGTGTTTGTAAGCATTTTCACTTTTTGTTTTCCTCTCTGGAACTCTTCCCATAAGTCGTCGTTATCTGGGTCTGATTTAGTTTGTTGCCATAAACTGTTTCGTGAGTTAATTGCGTTTATAATGGTCTGATTAATCCAGTCTTTTTGCGGAGGGTTTAAAATTTTAATCTTATCTATTTTGTTCTTGTCTATCTGTTCTAAGATAAATGTCTCTAGGTGGTTGTAGTCGTGGTCGTCGTTGCTGTATTTTGTTTCTAGTGTGTTGTTGTACAAATTTTCATAATCTAGTGCTTTATAATGTTTTTTTTTTGTTTTTCTGAAGAGGCAGACTTCCTATTTGAAGATATATCTGCTTATGATCAGAAAGACTTGATTCAATTATCGAGACGTTGAGAGAGTGGTTGTCTATGTTAGTACATACATGGTCCAGTATTGTATTTGTTGTAGCCGTGTCACGTGTGCTGTATGATTTGCTGATTTTATTTATTATTCTATAGCCGGCTTCTTGGATTCTATGTTGGTATTTCGATACATTACTGTTTGAACTAAGCAAATCTATATTGAAGTCTCCAAAAGCGATTGACCTTCTTCGTCGCTCCAGTTGGGATGAATATATTTCTAAAAAGTTGCTTACGTTGGTATCCCCCGGTTTATAAATCGCTCCAATATTTAGTGATAGTTTGTTTATATATATCCATAAATAGTGATTTCCGTTCTCGCATAGCTCATCCGTTATGTCATATTTGATACTACCATGCACATAAATGGAAACACCTCCGCCTTTACAACTCTGTTTATAGTTATAGATATGATTATAGTTAGGTAATTGGTATAGTTTCGCATCAGACTCTGAGTTGATCCACGTCTCGGTGAAAATCAATAGATGAGTAGTCATTTTTATGGCTTTTAAAATACATTTTATTTCGTCGAACTTCCCAGGCGTGCGAATACTGCGTAAGTTCGCATAAAGGAATCTAAGTGAAGACGGGCGCAATGGAATGTCCTCATATTTATTTACTTTTTGATGAGATGGTTTCTTAGAACTATTCGTCGGTTTTGTATTTTGTAATGGGGTACTCACTGGTTTTTTTTGGTATATAACAACTATTGTAGGTGTTCCTTTCACATATTTAATAGTGAGGTTTTCTTCGCCGTCCTGTGTACGCTTATTTAGCTCTTCTTTCAAAGATTCTAAGTATTGTTTTTGCTTTGGGGTTTGATCAGAAAAAATCTGCATAATTTCCGGTAGTTTAGATCTATTTTTTAGCAAGTATTTTGCAGTCTCGGAATTTTCAAAGTGAACTTTTATGGGTCGGTTCTTGTTTTGCACATATTTTCCTAGTCGCTGAGATTTAATCGGTTTAGGGCAGTCTTTAACGAGCGTTGTAATTAATTTCATAACTTCCTGATTGTCGTGATGTTGTCTCGATTTCCAGTTTTTGTCATTTATTTCCGATATACCCACAATCACAATATTCTTCTCGCGATCACATCGGTCTTTAAGTTCTAGGATGAGGTTTTCGTGACACTCGACGGGCGATTTTAGTACGGAACATTTTGTCTGTTGTTCATTTTTGATCTGGGATATTTCCGTTTCTATATTTTTGATTTTGTCCTCTGTGGCCTTTGTTTTAGCTTTAATACTTTCTATTTCAGTAATAGTATGTTCGAGCTGTCGCGAAAAATTTCCAGTCGTTAACTTTACTGCCTTAATTTCGTTCTTTAGATCCGATATTTGTTCTTTAATTTGGTTTAGGTTTTCAGTTTGTGTTTTTCCAAAATTGGTTAGGAAGTCCATCATTTCCATGCGGAAATCCCTGAAGTCCCTTTTATAATCACTTTCATCTGTACGCTCCTTCCGCTTTCTTGAAGTAATGTTAGCACGCAGATCCTCATCGCTGAGAGTGGATAAGTTTGGGGCCGATCCGCTACCGCTCTCGCTGCCCCTTATCAGTGTAGTCTTGGGCGGTGATTTCTGCATGCTCATGTTGTTGTGTTACGAGTGCGTGCGACGAGACAAGAAAATATCGGACGCTCTCTTTTCGACGAAGTTTCGCGTGAGGGCACAATGTCTTTAGTGACTAGACAGCTTCAATGTTAATTTGACTTAAACAATGCACTTATAAGGATCACTTCACGTTGCTGAGCTTTTATTAAAATTATAATACTTTTAGCACACGTCTGCTTCTATCGAGCTCCGGAGGAACAACAGATACGAAATTACTGAACAACGAAATATCTGGCACCAATTGGTACTTCTCCGAATATGATCGGTACCATTGTGCTCGTAGCGAATTGGGTAACTTCTCTGTTAACAATCGCATAAGCTCCGCGTTCATTAGGTAATGATCCTTTTTCAACGCGCGGAGCGTGACTACAGCACCTCTTACGCGACTTGCAAACCTTAGTTCTCAGCTTAAATATCTGGGATATGTCGTTGACGGCTCTGGTTTACGTACAGATCCGGCCAAGGTTGAGGTCATACTTAATTATCCGACACCTAAATGTGGCAAGGACCTTAAACGATTTCTGGGAACTGCGACGTGGTACAGACGTTTCGTGCCCAACTTCAGCACTATCGCTGGTCCCTTAAATAAGTTAACCTCGTCCAAGAAAGGCACCCCTTCTTTTAAGTGGACCCCTGAAGCTGACGCTGCGTTTCAAAGCTTGAAGGTATGTTTAGTTTCTGCACCGGCTCTCTCCTGTCCAGACAAGCTGACGCTGCGTTTCAAAGCTTGAAGGTATGTTTAGTTTCTGCACCGGCTCTCTCCTGTCCAGACTATACCAAGCCATTCGAAGTGCATACTGATGCTAGCAGTTACGGTACAGGTGCAATGCTTACTCAGTCGATAGATGGAAAGGAACACCCAATTGCTTACATGAGAGAGTCACTAACCGCTGCTGAGAAGAATTACAGCATAACCGAACGTGAAACTTTAGCTGTTCTTATCGCTCTCGAACATTGGCGTTGCTACATCGAAAACGGTCAACAGTTTACTGTCTACACGGATCACAGTGCTCTTAAATGGTTCCTGTCCTTAAGTAACCCTACTGGTCGACTAGCTCGATGGGGCGTACGTCTTTCAGCCTTTAATTTTAGGAGAAATGGGTCGACCTAAACAGTGTTCGCGACCATTTCAAATGATCTCAATTGATCTCATGGGACCTCTTCCTACTTCAAAAAAACAAAATAATTACATATTAGTCGTAACTTGCTGTTTTTCTAAATTTTGTTTAATTTTTCCAATAAAAAGGGCTACTGCTGATATTATTACAAAACTTTTAGAAGATTCAGTATTCTTAACTCATGGTATACCTCAAACAGTGTTAATGGATAACGGTACTCAGTTCACTGGCAAGGTGATGGAGGCATTATTTAAGAAATATAATATACCAAATATTTATTATACACCTAAGTATACCCCTCCGGTCAACTTAGTAGAACGATATAACAGAACCATCATCACTTGCATTTCCACTTATGTGGATAATGATCATAGATCATGGGATGTATTTATTCCTAAGGTGCAGTTTGCCATTAATAACTCTGTGAACGAGGCTACAGGATTTTCACCTTCATTTTTAGTTTTTGGTCGCGAGCTTGTCACATATGGGTCACATTACATTGATAATGACCTCGGTGACGAAATAGTATTCTTACCACGAGACGCTTACGCAGAAAACTTAGGTGGAATGTCTTCTATCTTCGACAGTGTGCAGGCGAAGTTATGGCAAGCCCATGTTAAGAATACTTCGCATTATAACTTGAGACGCAAGTTTGCCGAATTTAATATTGGAGACATGGTCATGAAACGCGCTTACTTTTTAAGTGACAAAGAGAGCAGATTCTCAAAGAAACTGGCTCCAAAATGTATTAAAGCTAAGATTATCGAAAAAAAGTCCCCTCTTGTCTATGTGTTACAAGACATGTCTGGAAAAAATATAGGTTCTTGGCACATAAAAGATTTAAAATTAGTAGGGCAAAATAAATAGCACTAAATTTACTACATATCCATATTTTCTACAGTCAAAGACGCTGTTTTTTTAATTTATTTTTTATTTTTACGTATTTAAGACTTACAACCCTTGTCGCTTACCTTCCATCTTCTATAGGAACGTCTATTGGTAAGGTATCAAGTTTAAGAAAACATGATACCTATATAATATTATGAAATTGTGCGTCAGTTATTTTGTATCATTTAAATACAATACTGCTGCTAGTTTATGTTTGCGAGAAGTATGCCAGTTGATTTTTAAAAGGAAAGCCGATAGTTTAACTCTAGTTCTTAGTGCGGATTTTTATTTTAATTTAAAGTACAAAAAAAAATCCTTGATTGCGCGCGGGGGTATTGTAACGTTGTAAACGTAATTTTTACAACTAAGCATTTTAAAAAAAACGTCAAATCATTGTACTATCGTTCCATTCCGTTCACATTCCGATACGTCATTCATTCGCCGTTCTCGAAACTCCCTCGCACCGTTGATTGAATGCGCGGCAGCGCGGCGCGGAGCCCTCAGTCACGGTCAGCACTCAGTTTGAGACACACGTTCACCGCGATAGTCGTGCGTGACGTCACACGTGCCGTCTCAAACTAAATTACGAAAATTCACAAAACTCTTTTATTATTTATTATACTCGTACAATAATACTTTTACATATTGTGTTTCTCCCCGTATTGGGTAAGTGTTGACAATTATTTCACGCTTAGCTTTATAATGTGTAACGGCGGTCAATGACTTGCAAATTTGCTTTGTCATCCTTTGTCCTTGACACCTAATTTTATTCATATTCACATTCATATTTTGTTTTAACTGTCATCCTATGTTTTTGTTAATCGTAGAATCATCCTTTCCCTTCTTCTTTTGTAAACTCCGATTCTGAAGGTGACCTTTACAAACATTCGCCTTAAGCGCAAAAGTACGTCCGCCTTATGCTTACGCTTACGCTGCCGTGGTCACCATCAGGAGAGGGTTGGCAGAGAGCTCACCAATTTACTTCCTGGACATAAATTCCAGGGTTTCAAGTTGGGGTTGAGAACCCCTGCCGCCGCATCGTCTGGAGGTCAGCACTAGGGTCAACACCTGATCGATCTGCACGGCGGGTCCCCATCTGCCCAGCGTCAACTCCTCGGCTCCAGCGGCGTCTACTACACTGCTAAGCCAGGACAGTACTTGGCGCGCCTACCTCCACATTATCATAAAACTTTTTATGACGGGCCTTTGATCCACGACCAATAAATTATTGTAAGCGAATAGTGTTTAATTTTTTTTTTCTTAATTCCATAACACATACACGCTACACTACCAAGGGATGCGTTCAAGGTTCCATTGCGGGCCCATCACTTTGGAATTTAATCCTAGACTCGCTTCTGTCAAAAATTAACAGCTTGGGAGTGTTTTGCCAGGCCTATGCGGACGATGTGGTCCTGGTCTTCTCCGACTTCGAGGTCAGTACCCTGGAGCGAACGGCAGAAAGGACGCTAGGCATTGTGTCCGAGTGGGGCAGTCAGAACAAGCTTTGCTTCGCCGCGCATAAACCAAACGCGATGGTGATGACAAGAAAGCTTAAGTACGACGACCCGGTTGTTCACATGTCTGGAGTCCGGCTAGGTCTCGTCAAGGAGATTAAGCTTCTAGGGCTGATCATAGACAACAAACTCACTTTCAACGCACATGTTTCCACCACCTGCAAGAAAGCTGCGGACATCTATAAACAGCTTGCATGTGCTGCGAAGGTGACTTGGGGTCTCAATCGGGAGATCACCAGGACCATTTACGTGTCGGTAGTGAATCCAATAGTGCCGTATGCCGCAAGCGCATGGGCGCCGGCAGCTGGGAAACTGATGGTCAGAAATCAGTTAGGCTCACTGCAGAGAGGCTTTGCGCAGAAGATCTGCAAGGCACAACACACTGTGCCTCTAACATCGGCTCTCGTCCTGTCAGGGCAGTTGCCTCTCGACCTCCGGGTAATGGAAGCCTCGACCTTGTACCTGGTTAAAAAAGGTCACTCCCACGAGTTCCTACCTCCAGGTAGAGAAGTGGAGCGAAAAGTGGGATACCTTCAACAACCACACCCATCGGAGCTCATAACCACGGAGTACCAGCAATTGGAGGATTTCGATCCCGAAACCTTGGAAACCTACCACATCACCGGTCCCCACATTTACACCGATGGCAGCAAAATTGAGGGGAAGGTAGGAGCTGCCATAACGTGGTGGAGTGAAGGCAGGGAATCGAAATAAAGAACCTTCAGGTTGGAACCGCACTACACTGTCTTCCAATCGGAACTCTACGCGCTATTCAGAGCCACAAAATTGGTGAATGAAAGCAAGACGGACACGGCCAGCATTCTCAGTGATTCGAGATCGTCCCTGGATCTGCTGAGGTGTCCGAGGGCAACTCACCAATTGGCTTATGACTTAAAGGAACTCGTGCGTGGAATCCGAGGGGAGGGCAGGGATGTGCGTTACTTCTGGTTGAGAGCACACGTTGGAACACCAGGGAATGAAAGGGCGGACGAACTGGCCAAAAAGGCTGCGCTCACAAAAAAGACAGCGCCGGACTACGACAAAGTGCCAATCTCCTTCGTGAAGAAGCGCATACGTGAGGAGACAGTCAAGAAGTGGCAGCGGAGATACGAATCCTCCAGCACAGGATCTGTGACAAAGGTATCCTTCCCTAGCGTCCTCGGCGCGAAAAGAATTACCAGAGACATGGTACTCACACCAGCCTTAGTCCAAATATTCACGGGACATGGAGGATTCTCATCATATCTGCACCGCTTCCATCTAAAAGACAGTCCCGCGTGCGTGTGTGATCCATTCACGGAGGAATCAGTCTGGCACCTTCTTTTCGAATGTCCGTGATTTAGCCACGACAGAATGAGGCTGGAGAGTGAGCTAGATCTTACCCTGAGCTCTTCGACTCTCAGCTCCATCGTAGAGGGGAAGGCTACACGACCACCGTTCTTGGAATTCGCGCAGAGGGTCGTCTCAGTCACCGCTAAGGCCAACCTGTCGACCGCCGTTCATTCAACTCAACCACCAACAAACGTACAGACAACTAATACACACACTTTGACAACACAAACAATAACTCACACCACAACAACCACAAACAATCTCTCAGCCACAACACAAACACAAATCCCTTTAAACACACACATGACCGCAACATCAACACTGACAATCATCCCACCATTCCCAACCGTAACAATGACACAAACCGACAACACAGCAAAAACAACCATCTCAGCGACTAACACCCAAACGACCATAACACCAACATCAACTTTGACTTTAACACCACTACTGACACAACAATCAAACGCCACAATATTGACACAACCACAACCACAAACATTGACCACATCCAGTCCAGACATGACACAAAACCAGTCGCAACCGGAGACCAGCATTGACCAAGCATCACATGACAACACAACCACCACTCAGCAAACGGATCCCGAACCAGGCTCCATACCGTGCTTCTTGGCATGGGGAGTATTGGGTGACCCCGGCATTAGACTACGAGAAGTAGCCCTGTTCATGAACCGGCCGCAGGAGACCTTGGGAGTTAGCTTCTGCAGGGTTAGGCCGAGCAAGTCCAAAGTAGCCATACCACCTGGCCTCGCAGCCCTAATCAATGGAAGTACCGCCAAGACGAGCATCACGGGCAAAAGATACACCGATTTGCTCACAATGGAGATCCTCAGCATCCGATGCCGAGTAATGCAGTTCAAAGACAAAAGAATTGCACTACTCGAGTGGAGAGAGGAGACTCCTTTTGCTCAAGCATGCTCGTTACTCCAAAGATTGGGACTGGCCGTTGGACACTCGGCTCGGACCATCAGTGTAGACGCCATGGTCATCGATGGCGAAAGGGGCGAAGTTGCAGACCGCCTCGGATGCATCAAGGCCGCGGAGGCGCATGAGGTAATCGTGTACGAGGACAGAGGGGACCCAACTAGCACACTAGTGAAAAATGCAGCTTTCCTTAAAGCTCCAGTATCTATAGGGGTGGCATAAGGGCGTCAGAATTAGGCAGGAGTTCGATAACAGCTCAAACTATAGCTTATGAACGCAGTAGAAACCTAAGGTATTTTTGTGATACCTTAGGGCACCATTAACTGCACAATAGTTAGATTTGTATCTTTTTTGCCACTATTATTCGCATAATGGTTTCGCAAGGCATTTTAGACCACCATTGACTGCACTGTAGTTGTAATTGCATCCTTATTCGCACTTTTAGTTGCATTACGGTCCCGCGTGATCTACTCAAGCCAAGCCTCTTTCTTGTTCTTCACCGCCTCTTTTACTTCATTATCCACCCAAATATCATTCGTTCTACTACCACGTTTCCTCTTCGCTATACCACATAACTTTATGGCTGCGTTCACCATACTACTTTTCACTATTTCCCACACATCCTCTAAACTGAAATCATTCAAATAATCAAATATCTTATCCGTCTTCTCTTTTACTTCCCTCTTATATTCCTCCCTTACTTTTAGTTCTTGTAATCTTTCTACTTTTATTCTTTCTAACGCAGTCACAGGAACTTCAACTCGATGACGCCAATGCTTGAACAGACCAACCACCCGACACATAACCAGATAGTGATCAGTCCCTACATTAGCACCCCGATATGCTCTTGTATCTACAACTTTGTTGATATACTGAATGATATAATGGTGCATCATGAAAAAGTTTCGTAATTTCAAGAAATTTGTGATTCAAAACACTCTGAGAAGATTTTAAAAGGGTACTGTTGGTGCTGTCACTAGCTTCACTGATATACTGAATGATATAATGGTGCATCATGAAAAAGTTTCGTAATTTCAAGAAATTTGTGATTCAAAACACTGAGAAGATTTTAAAAGGGTACTGTTGGTGCTGTCACTAGCTTCACTGATAAACTGAATGATATAATGGCGCATGATGAAAAAGTTTCGTAATTTCAAGAAATTTGTGATTCAAAACACTCTTGATAAGATTTAAAAAGGGTACTGTTGGTGCTGTCACTAGCTTCGCTGATATACTGAATGATATAATGTTGCATCATGAAAAAGTATCGTAATTTCAAGAAATTTCTGATTCTCAACTCAATTTCTATTAATGTATGCACTTGTTTATTGTGGGTGCTGTCATTATCTACGTTGATATACTCAATTATTTCATGGTGCTTACTAATAAAATTCCGTAATTTCAACAACTTTGTGTTCCTTAACACAATTTATATTACTATATGCACTAACAAAGCTTTTTTGAAGATATTCTAAGTGACGTTAATAATTTATATTAAAAAAAAATGTAAGCACTTTCTGTTACTGAACACATTTTCTATTATTGTATGCACTTAGAAGACACCTTCGGGAGATTAAAAAAGATAGTGTTGGTGCGGTCACTAGCTACGTCGATATACTAAGTGACATCATGGTACACACTAAAGAAGTTTCGTAATACAATAAATTTGTGTTCCTTAACTTTATTTCAAATATTATATGCAACTAAAACCTCGAGAAGATTTTGTAAATGATAGTGTTGGTGCTGTCACTACTTACGTTAATATACTGAGTGACGTTAATGTTTCATGTTAAATAAATAGTAATTTTAAGAACTTTCTGTTACTAAACACAATTTCTAATATGTTTTGCACTTTTAAACACTCTTCAGGAGACAAAAGGGTACTGTTGGTGCTGTCACTAGCTTCGTTGGTATACTGAATGATATAATTGTGCATCATGAAAAAGTTTCGTAATTTCAAGAAATTTGTGATTCAAAACACTCTGAGAAGATTTTAAAAGGGTACTGTTGGTGCTGTCACTAGCTTCACTGATAAACTGAATGATATAATGGTGCATGATGAAAAAGTTTCGTCTCTTAGAAGACACCTTCGGGAGATTAAAAAAGATAGTGTTGGTGCGGTCACTAGATACGTCTATATACTAATTGACATCATGGTACACACCAAAGAAGTTTCGTAATATCAATAAATTTGTGTTCCTTAACTTTATTTCTAATATTATATGCAACTAAAACCTCGAGAAGATTTTGTAAATGATAGTGTTGGTGCTGTCACTACTTACGTTAATATACTGAGTGACGTTAATGTTTCATGTTAAAAAAATAGTAATTTTAAGAACTTTCTGTTACTAAACACAATTTCTTATATGTTATGCACTTACAAAACACTCTTCAGGAGATTTAAAAAAGGACAGTGTTGGTGCGGTCACCAGCTACGTCGATATACGGAATGATAAAATGGTGCATAATTAAAAAGTTTCTTAATTTCAAGAAGATTGTAATTTGAAACACAATTTCGAATATTTTATGCACATACAAAACACTCTTGAGAAGATTTAAAAAAGGGTACTGTTGGTGCTGTCACTAGCTTCGTTGATATACATACATACATAAACTCACGCCTTTTTCCCATGGGGGTAGGCAGAAACTACAGAACGCCACCTGCTACGATCCTTACATACTTCTTTTGCTTCACTCACATTCATACATCTTGTCATACACACACGCCGGTTATGAGTACTGCGCACCTTGCCTTTCTGAAGAACATCACCTATAAGGTCTATGTATGTCTTCCTAGGGCGTCCCCTCCCGGCGTTTCCATTCACGTCTGCCTTGTAAATACCTTTCGTTAGTCGCCTATCATTCATCCTCTCAACATGGCCAAACCATCTTAACATACTCTTTTCAATTTTAGTCACTACATCTTCTTTTAAACCACAACGTTGTCTTATTACCTCATTCCTCAATCTATCATTTAAGGTTACACCACACACACTTCGCAAGGACCGCATTTCTACTGCATTAATCCTACTTTCATGTCTTTTTTGCCATACCTAACTTTCACTTCCATACATAAGTGTAGGCACCAGCACGCCGTTGTGAACGGCGAGTCGAGCTTCCGGAGACATCGATTTGCTGGTCACAACGGCATGTATAGCACCATTCACTTTATTCCCTGCATTCACTCTCCTTTCCACATCCTCTTCAATCTTTCCATCCCTTGTGAACATAATTCCCAGATATACAAACTCGTTCACTTGCTCCACTCTCATATCATTTATTTTCACTTCGCACTCCGATACATCGTCTTCCCTTTCAAACACCATTACCTTAGTCTTGTTCACATTTATACTCATCCCTTTTAACTTAAAAGCTTCATTCATCACAGTCACCATGTCTTGCAACTGTCCTGCTGACGATGCAAGTAGAACTTGATCATCTGCATAGAGAAGGCATTTGACAGGCAACTCATTCATCCTCAATCCGCACTCATGCTCTTTCAAACCTATCAGACAACTATCCATGTACAAGTTGAACAGCCACGGTGATGCTACACAGCCCTGTCTAACACCCCTTGAGATGGAAAACCAGTCCGTAAACGCCCCATTAATCCTAATACAAGCACTGGAATCCCTATATAGAGATTTCAGTGCCCGTACCAAGCGCCAGTCCACACCGTACCCGGATAGCGTCGACCACAGTTCATCCCTCCACACACTGTCATAGGCCTTCTCCAAAACAACGAAAGCACAGTAGACTTTTTTGAGCTTTGCCAGATGTTTTTCAGCTATGCTCCTCAAGGAGAAGATCTGATCCATACAGCCCATTCCCTCTCTAAATCCTGCTTGCACGTCCCATAATTGTTCATCCGTCAGTTTTACCACTCTATTTGTTAAAACTTTCGCATATAATTTGCCTACAACACTCAAAAGACTAATGCCGCGGTAGTTTTTACACTCCTGCTGTGAGCCTTTTCCCTTATATAGTGGTACGATTACAGCCTTGCACCAGTCATCCGGCACGCGGCCACATCTCCAACACATATTAAAGATCCGGCACAATAGGCTTGCTACCACCCCGTCACCGCCCTTCAGCATTTCAACAGATACTCGGTCATACCCTGCAGCTTTACCAATCTTCATCCCACTCATTGCTTTTATAATTTCATCCATTTCTATTTCATTCTCATTATTTTGCTCTTCGTCTGGGTTTGGGTCTTGACCACTGGCTTCTACCCAGTTACCCACTCCTTGCACACTATCCTGACACCTAAATAAACTTTCAAAATATCCTTTCCAGCGTTCCAAGACCTTACATTCTTCGCTCAGTAAGCACCCATCTTCTGCTCTTATTACATTCATGCTCGATGTTTTTGTCACTCCGCGAGCCAATCTTACCTGTTTCCAGAACAGCTTAACATTGGCCCTGAAGTTATCGGATAATTGCCTGTTATATTTTTCTTCCTTTTCTTCCTTCTTCATTTTTACCACCTCTTTGACTTTCGCTTTCATCTGATTGTACGTTACTTTCACCCTTACCAGATCATCCGTCACGTTTGTTGCCTGATTCATTCTATTTTGGGCTTTACAGGCTAACACATTAAGCCAAGCCTCTTTCTTGTTCTTCACCGCCTCTTTTACTTCATCATCTACCCAAATATCATTCGTTCTACTACCACGTTTCCTCTTCGCTATACCACATAACTTTGTGGCTGCGTTCACCATACTACTTTTCACTATTTCCCACACATCCTCTAAACTGAAATCATTCAAATAATCAAATATCTTATCCGTCTTCTCTTTTACTTCCCTCTTATATTCCTCCCTTACTTTTAGTTCTTGTAATCTTTCTACTTTTATTCTTTCTAACGCAGTCACAGGAACTTCAACTCGATGACGCCAATGCTTGAACAGACCAACCACCCGACACATAACCAGATAGTGATCAGTCCCTACATTAGCACCCCGATATGCTCTTGTATCTACAACTTTGTTGATATACTGAATGATATAATGGTGCATCATGAAAAAGTTTCGTAATTTCAAGAAATTTGTGATTCAAAACACTCTGAGAAGATTTTAAAAGGGTACTGTTGGTGCTGTCACTAGCTTCACTGATATACTGAATGATATAATGGTGCATGATGAATAAGTTTCGTAATTTCAAGAAATTTATGATTCAAAACACTCTTGATAAGATTTAAAAAGGGTACTGTTGGTGCTGTCACTAGCTTCGCTGATATACTGAATGATATAATGTTGCATCATGAAAAAGTTTCGTAATTTCAAGAAATTTCTAATTCTCAACTCAATTTCTATTAATGTATGCACTTGTTTATTGTGGTTGCTGTCATTATCTACGTTGATATACTCAATTATTTCATGGTGCTTACTAATAAAATTCCGTAATTTCAACAACTTTGTGTTCCTTAACACAATTTATATTACTATATGCACTTACAAAGCACTTTTGAAGATATTTTACAAAAGACAGTGTTAGTGCTGTCACTACCTACTCCAATATACTAAGTGACGTTAATAATTTATATAAAAAAAAATATAAGCACTTTCTGTTACTGAACACATTTTTTATTATTGTATGCACTTAGAAGACACCTTCGGGAGATTAAAAAAGATAGTGTTGGTGCAGTCACTAGCTACGTCGATATACTAAGTGACATCATGGTACACACTAAAGAAGTTTCGTAACATCAATAAATTTGTGTTCCTTAACTTTAATTCTAATATTAAATGCAACTAAAACCCCGAGAAGATTTTGTAAATGATAGTGTTGGTGCTGTCACTAATTACGTTAATATACTGAGTGACGTTAATGTTTCATGTTAAAAAAATTGTAATTTTAAGAACTTTCTGTTACTAAACACAATTTCTAATATGTTATGCACTTCTAAACACTCTTCAGGAGACTTAAAAAAGGATAGTGACGGTGCTGTCACTAACTACGTCGAAAAATTAAGTGACATCATGTCGCATACTAAAGAAGTGCCGTAATTTCAAGAATATTGTAATTTGAAACACAATTTCGAATATTTTATGCACATACAAAACACTCTTGAGAAGATTTAAAAAAGGGTACTGTTGGTGCTGTCACTAGCTTCGTTGATATACTGAATGATATAATGGTGCATCATGAAAAAGTTTCGTAATTTCAAGAAATTTGTGATTCAAAACACTCTCAGAAGATTTTAAAAGGGTACTGTTGGTGCTGTCACTAGCTTCACTGATATACTGAATGTTATAATGGTGCATCATGAAACAGTTTCGTAATTTCAAGAAATTTGTGATTCAAAACACTCTTGATAAGATTTAAAAAGGGTACTGTTGGTGCTGTCACTTAGCTTCGCTGATATACTGAATGATATAATGTTGCATCATGAAAAAGTTTCGTAATTTCAAGAAATTTCTGATTCTCAACTCAATTTCTATTAAGGTATGCACTTGTTTACTGTGGGTGCTGTCATTATCTACGTTAAAATACTTAATTATTTCATGGTGCTTACTAATAAAATTCCGTAATTTCAAAACTTAGTGTTCCTTAACACAATTTATAATACTATATGCACTTACAAAGCACTTTTGAAGATATTTTATAAAAGACAGTGTTAGTGCTGTCACTACCTACTCCAATATACTAAGTGACGTTAATAATTTATATTAAAAAAAAATATAAGAACTTTCTGTTACTGAACACATTTTATACTATTGTATGCACTTAGAAGACACCTTCGGTAGATTAAAAAAGATAGTGTTGGTGCGGTCACTAGCTACGTCGATATACTAAGTGACATCATGGTACACACTAAAGAAGTTTCGTAATATCAATAAATTTGTGTTCCTTAACTATATTTCTAATATTATATGCAACTAAAACCTCGAGAAGATTTTGTAAATGATAGTGTTGGTGCTGCCACTACTTACGTTAATATACTGAGTGACGTTAATGTTTCATGTTAAAGAAATAGTAATTTTAAGAACTTTCTGTTACTAAACACAATTTCTTATATGTTATGCACTTACAAAACACTCTTCAGGAGATTTAAAAAAGGACAGTGTTGGTGCGGTCACTAGCTACGTCGATATACTGAATGATAAAATGGTGCATCATGAAAAAGTTTCGTAATTTCAAGAAGATTGTGATTCAAAACATTCTTGAGAAGATTTAAAAAGGGTACTGTTGGTGCTGTCACTAGCTTCGCTGATATACTGAATGATATAATGGTGCATCATGAAAAAGTTTGGTTATTTCAAGAAATTTGTGATTCTCAACACAATTTATAATATGTTATGCACTTACAAAACACTCTTCAGGAGATTTAAAAAAGGATAGTGTTGGTGCGGTCACTAGCTACGTCGATATACTAAGTGACATCATGGTGCCCACTAAAGGAGTTCCGTAATTTCAAGAACATTGTTATTTGAAACTCAATTTCGTATATTTTATGCACTTACAAAACACTCTTGAGAATATTTAAAAAAGGGTCCTGTTGGTGCTGTCACTAGCTTCGCTGATATACTGAAATAATGGTGCATCATGAAAAAGTTTCGTAATTTCAAGAAATTTTTGATTCTCAACTCAATTTCTACTAATGTATGCACTTACAAGACACTCTTGAGGAGATTTAAAAAAGTTTACTGTGGGTGCTGTCATTATCTACGTTGATATACTCAATTATTTCATGGTGCTTACTAATAAAATGCCGTAATTTCAATAACTTTGTGTTCCTTAAAACAATTTATGTTATGATATGCACTTACAAAGCACTTTGAAGATATTTTATAAAGGATAGTGTTAGTGCTGTCACTACCAACGCCAATATAATAAGTGACTTTAATGGTGCCAACTAAATAAATTTCTCAATTTCAAAAACATGTGTTTCCAAACTCAATTTCTATTATGGTATAAACTTACAAGACACTCTTGAGAGGATTTAAAAAAGGGTACTGCTGATACTGTCACTAGCTTCGCTGATATACTGAGTGATAAAATGGAACATCATGAAAAAGTTTCCTAATTTTAAGAAATGTGTGATTCTCAACTCAATTTCTATTATTGTATGCACTTACAAGACACTCTCGAGGAGATTTAATTTTTTGAATAGAGATTTAAAATTTGAATTTGAATGAACCTGTATAGGTTCATTCAAATTCAAATTTTGTCTCAAAACACAATACGTCAGTTTTCCAGAATTACAAAACTTGAAACATTTTTTTTTTTTTATATTTGATAATTGAATAAAAAATATCCAAATACATTAACTAACACAGTTAGTATCTTAATACATCACAATTGTATTTTTACACACAATTGTATAATTTTAATCAAAATATAAATAATCTTAATATAATAATCTTTATAATCTTATGTTCGGGCGAAGTCCAAACACAGAATTTGATTAGGTATTGGTTATATTTCGTAGGTTTAGGTACAATTTACAAGCTTTAGATTTCTAGACATTAATCGTTCATACTGGCGGTCGGAGGCCGCTTACCAGCGCGAAAGCCGGCGCGCGCCGATCTTCTGTGGCGACGGCGATCCCCTCTCGGTGAGGTGGCAACCCCGCGCCCGGAATAGTTTGCGGCGCAAACATCCTCCAGGGCGTTGAAGGAATCTTCAAAACCCTCTTCTTCTTCAGTTGTCATTTACCCTCGTAGTAGTAGTCAGGGGTTGGTTGGTAGACATTGGCAAAAGACAAAGTTTGTTTACCGCTCGCCTGATAGTTCCCTTGGCAACATAGACATCCGCCACTCTCGAAATGCCGTCTTGTCCTGGATACAGTTTGGAAACTCTCCCCATTCTCCATTGCAGCGGCATGAGGTTGTCCTCTTTCACGACGACCAGGTCGCGTCCTTGCAGGGGCGGGCAGTTCTGCTTCCATTTGCCTCGCTGTTGTCGCTCAGCCGTGTACTCCCTGCGCCATCGCTCCCAGAATTGCTGCCTACTTTGTTCGATGCGTTGGTATCTGTGTGGATTCTTGGTATTAATAGGCGGTGATGGAAGTGATATTAATGGTCGACCAATCAGGAAGTGCCCTGGAGTGAGAGGGTTAAAGTCTATGGGATGGGATGAAAGTGGGATAAGTGGACGACAATTGAGTATAGCTTCTATTTGTGAGAAAAGTGTAGCCAATTCCTTAAAGGTCAGATAGGCATTGCCAGCTGCGCGTTTTAAAAGATTCTTTGAGGAACGGACTCCGCTCTCCCAAATACCTCCGAAGTGGGGTGAATAGGCCGGACTAAAATTGAATTGTATGCCTTCATTCGCTGCGAAGTCCGACACTGACTGTCGACTGGACCGTAACATTTTGCCCAACTCATTGTTTGCGCCCACAAAATTGTTGCCATTGTCGCAATAGATAATGTTAGGCTTGCCTCGACGTGACGTGAACCTGCGTAGACACATTATGAATGCCGCGGTCGAAAGGTCACTGACCACCTCAAGATGCAAGGCTTTGACGGCTAGACAAACAAAAATGCATTAATATGCTTTTGAGACACGGTTTCCTTTACTCTTTTTGGACAAGATCATAAAAGGACCCGCAAAATCGATCCCGCAGGCATTGAAGGGAAAATTCTCATTTACTTTAACATCCGGTAAATTACCCATCATAGGCTGTATTGTTTTGCTTCTCATACGAGTACAGATAGTACACTGTTTACTGATAGCAAGAATCAAGTTTCTGCCTCCTAAAGGCCAGAAATTCTCACGAAAAGTGGACAGGAGGAGCTGGGGACCCGCATGAAATAGTTTGTTATGTTCATATTGTAGCATTAACTTAGTAAGATGATGCTTCTTAAGTAATAGCCTCAGTGAGGATTCTAGTTCGACTGTTGTTACGGGACCGCTAAGCTTGTCCGTGTTTGGTGTGCTGTTATTGATAAAACGTAGAACGTATGCTCTTTTCAATTTCAGATAATTGGAGTGATCTTCGAAAGCGACTACAGTCTGTTTACTAGACGTTACATCAACCGTCAAACCAACTTTAATTTCAGCTTCCGGTAAGTCATGAGGCTGAGATGAGGTTGGGTAGGCCAATCCGAAGTACCTTTCTTTAAGAAGGAAGGACCCTCCCACCACAACAAGCATGAACGCAGATGTTGTGGCTCAACTCCCCTTGACCCTAAATCGGCTGGATTTAAATTGGTAGGAATATGCTTCCATTGAAAACCCATAGTAAGCATATTCATTTTATGTACTCTATTGCGGACAAAAACTGGTAGTGTTTTGCTTTGTGATTTTAGCCAGCATAGCATTACTGTGGATTCGGACCATAAGAACGTATCTCTGACACTGCACGGTATTGATTCTAAAACCTTTGAGCATAGCTGACTACCAAGCAACGCCGCACACAGCTCTAAGCGCGGAATGGTTAGGCTTTTAATGGGTGCTACTGTTGTTTTGGCACAAAGCAACGTAACATTAATGCTGTTATCTGCATTGGGAGATCGCACGTAACAACAAGCAGCGTAAGCGTTTTTAAACGCATCGACAAAGATATGTAAGTCAACGGGCTTCGCAGAGCAGTGACTTAACACATGACGAGGTAAGGATAATTGTGAGATATGGTGCAAATTGTTTATAAAATTGAACCATTGCTTTACATACGGTTGTGGAACTGGATCATCGCAGTCCAATTTTGTATTCCATAAGCTTTGCATGAGAATTTTTGCTAGAATGATACAGCACGACACCAATCCTAAAATATCGAACAGTTTGCATGTAGTAATGATTATCCTTTTGGTGACGTTTGGATTAACCTCAATGATACTAGGGAATTCAAGACTGTCTTCTTTAGGTGCTTATTTCAAACCCAACACATTAGCTTCAGTACTAAACTCAAGTGGCGATTGGTTAGTTTTAGAATCAAAGAGGCTATTTGAAGCATCAAATATTTATGGGCAGTTCGTCTTGAACTTTCTCAACGGAAACCCTGCTGAGGCTAAGATTTTGGTTACATTTGTGTAAATATGTTTTAATTCTTGCTCAGTGAAACTACCGGTGTTTAGATCGTCAATATAAAAATGATATCTGATAGAATTGGCCACAATTGGATCTTGACATTCGAGTGCAAGCTGGATAAGACACCTAGTGCTTAAAAACGGGGCACATGCCATGCGATAAGTGACTGTATTTCATTGTTTTATTTTTATTATTATGTTCATGTACATTATTTATAAAAAAAAAAATATTTCGTGTAAGTAATTTACATATTGGGTTTTATTTATTAATAATCTAAAATTTACATAATATAAAATACTTAATTAACAATAACTACCTATAAATACAATTAAATAAAAATAAAATAAAACTACGAACGCGTATAAAAGGGCAGGGGTCATAGAGCGTCAAAAAATTCGTCCACATCGCTGTCAACGTGAAAAGTACCCAGAACGCTGGCAGCATTGCCACGTTGAATGGCAATGCTGATTCTCTGGCCAAGGAAAAGCCCAGCCCTCTGGTCACGTGAAGAGTCGACTAACCGTTTACTTACTTCTCGAAATACTCGAATAAAATACTTTATTTTTATAGGTTCATTAGCATGTTCTCGCCACAATATAAGTAGTAGATGGCGCTGCGATTCGTTTAAAATTATCTGTCGGTACATTTTCTCAATATCTCCAATCAGTACAAACGGATAAACACGAAAGCGAATATGAATAGAAAACAAATCACTTTGTATTACTGGGCCTACAGCTTGAATGTCATTAAAAGATTTTGATGTACTAGTCTTAGCGGACGCATCGAAAACTATTCTCAATTAAGTAGTTTCATGCTTTTCTCGAACTACGCCGTGATGGGGTAAGTAACAGCCAAATGGTGGTCTGTGTATTTCTCTTAAGTGACCTAAGTCTTCTATTCCTATTCCTTAAAAAAATCAGAATATTGTTGTTTTAAAGTAGGATTTTTATCTAATTTCTTTTCTAGGGATAAAAACCGTTTCATAGCCGTTGGAAATTAACTACCTAGAGTCTCCTCAGCAGACTCTTTAAGTGGCATCATGGCATGGCATAGCGAGATGGCTCCATGCCTCGAAAGCATGTTAAGCTGTTGGTCTCTGCTGTCATTTGAATATATTTGACAGTTGTTATGGTACTCAGAAACCAGAAAATCTGATACCTGTCATGTCAAGTAGTACCATGTTACCCAGTTACTGGGTTCTGGGGGTCAGATAGGCAGTTGCTATATGTAAAACTGGTAGTCAGCTGCATCCGGTTAGACTGGAAGCCGACCCCAACATAGTTGAGAAATGGCTAGGCAGATTGAATATTATTATTTTATTTCAGTTATTGATTTTAATATTTATCAAATCGTGTAGAACCTCAATTGAAAACAGTCAGTTCAAAACTATAAAGTTGACATCTGCAAATATTTTGCAATAATATGTATCCTAGTATGTAGGAATTGATTCTGATGAGAGCCTCTTGTTCAATTCTTTTTTCATGTGTGGAAAAACATTATTTTACAAAATTTATGTTTATTGCAGATTCCACTACTGTCTTTGAATCAAGCGAAATACCATCAACAAGCAAGTATTTAAATAACAAAACGATTGACTCCTTTGAATCCCAAGGTTAGAATTATATATTTACTTATTTACTTTGATTTATAATTCATTATGCCTTAGTAAGGTTCACAATAGATTACCTACTTTGATTTGATTACTAGACACTAGTGAAACAAAATTGGTTTCTTTACACTAACCTGAATTTTATTTTTTAGGACACACTACTTCACCTGGCTTGCAAATGAACTCAAGGCAATTGACCCAAACCACTCAATATCAATGTTCGAAGCAGAATCAACAGGTATATATATTTCTATATTTTCAGTAAAATCATCATAGTGTGTTTCTTGAAAATTTGCTGAACCGATTTTGATGAAACTTGCACTGTTCCCTAAGTTGAATGCTTAATCCATCCTAAATGAAAAATTAAAAATACATACACTTATGACATTTGGCACATCTGTTTACAAGCCCACATAGAGTTACATATTACCATGTGAATATTGTGCATTTCCAACTATATAGCATACAATACATATAATATATAATCGCCTTCATTTAAAGTTAGTAATACCTGAGTACCTGCCTGATATTCCTGAATTGCTCTAGCTAAAAATTGTATGTTTCTTCTCTTTACAGATTTGATTCGCAGTGTGGAGCAAATCCAAATAAAACAGAAAGCACAAAAAACAATTCTTCCTAGGAGAGGAGGTATATTATTAATTATATTTTATAAAATTAAGAGCTTTTACAAAATTCACAGTAATAGTTAAGTATTCTTAGTTAAAGAAAAGTAAAGTCCATAAAATACAGTTTAAAACATTCTACACCAAGAGACATGATAATATTCTTTACACTTGTTTCGCTACCTGAATAAAATCTAAAAAAGTATTTTGTCAAAGTTTATATTAATACTGTTATTTTATATTCTTTTGCAGCTAATAGGTTCGGTGAAAAATGCAGGTGCTTTATAAATAAAATGAGAACTATTGCGGTTGAGGAAGACAAGACTCCGAAGACAAATTTGCAAAGATTGGATGCTGCTAAGGCTCTAAATTGTACCCGACTGTTTAATAATAAGTTTGATCAAATGTCACAACAAGCCCAAGACTTTCTACTCATGCAGCTAAAAATGGCAAACAGAAAGAAGAAAGCAATGAGATACAGTACCAGTGAAAAGCATTTAGCGTTGACCCTCATGAAGGAAAGCCCGAAAGGGTATAGGTTGTTGCAAAAACTATTTAATTTACCCAGTAAAAGAACATTAAACCGTCTTGCAGCAGATATTATATTTAATGTTGGACTTAATGATAATATTTTTAAAGTATTTAAGCACAAAGCAAAAAAATGGGTCTCTAAGAAGAAATTATGCTCTATTTTATTTGATGAAGTTGCATTAACATCTCATCTCACATATGTGGAATCCCAAGATGAGATAAGAGGCTTTAAAGACTTCGGATATGCAAGAGATTTGAGGTTTACCGACCATGCTCTAGTTTTTATGTTAAAAGGAGTGTGCTCAAACTGAAGACAGTCAATTGCCTTCTATTTTTGTTAGGGAACAACTGCAGCAGCTACTGTAGTAAGGATATTGAAGTGGTCACAAAAATGCTAGAGTCAGATTTGGTACCAATTGCAATCGTATGTCACCAGGGCTTTACATTTAGAACAGCAGTAAATACAATGAAAAGGGACACTGAACGTGTAAGTACTTTGAATAAGGAATATAATGGTGAGTAGATAAACTTTCTTAACAAATAGCCTTTGTATGCACATTGTATAAGTAGGAGTTGAAAATTATCTGGGATAAAACGTATTCATCATCATTACAGTCGAAAGTTTCACTTATATAAATATATATTTTTTCATATTATGTCCAGGTTATGGTCTTTCTGCTAAATTTCATCAAATGTGTAGCTCTTAAACCAGTTTATTAATCAAATTAACTCCAACTTATTTAATTTTTTGTTTGCAGACGGAACTATTGATATATCAAGTACAAAGTTAAGTGTGGTCTATGATCCTCCACACTTACTTAAGGGTCTTCGAAATAACCTTCTAACCAAAGACATGATTTTCAAAGGCAAAGTAGCTAAATGGAAAGATATTCAAACAATCTCTGATTGCCAACTAGGTCATACAAGAATGCATAACAAGTTAACAGAGCACCATGTTTATGCAGAGAAAGTGAAATAGTACATTGTGATACAAGGGTGGAAAGTAGGTTATTGCAAACGAGCTGAGCGAAACGAGTTTGCAATAACCTACACACCCGTGTATCACACGACGTTTTTCAATACAGTTGTGAGAAATAGTAAAAACAAATCAAAGAATTAGATTTGTTTTTTCACAAAAAATAAAATTTTCAATATGGCGCGTTTTTGCAACTGGACATATAATTTTACAAAGATAACAGCCCATACAGCCTATTCGATTTTTGACAAACGTTGATGTGAAAATAATTAACTTAAAACTGGTAATTAAATATATTAAACAACTATTTAAAAACTTTTGAGAATTCAATGCTAAAACGTACGGAATCATTCATTTTTCCTCGTATAAAATCTATCCCATTTTATTCTATGTATGAAAAGTCCTTGCTACTAAACTTTTTTAAATTGACTTATAAATAATGCCGCGTTTTTGCAACTGGACATATTTATTATTCAACGAAAACAGCCTATACAGTTTTTTTATTGTTTAATTGTTCCTGACGGAACAGGCTAAGGTCTGAGACCATGCTGCCTAGTCTTCAGTGCAATTTTAACATTCTTTAGTATGCATTAGAATACGGATGTAACAGATTCTAATGTTTTATGGAGTATTTGGCAGCAAATTGTATTGAGTCAGCCTTCCCAGTAAGCTTAGCGAAGGTAGTCAATACTACAATAAAATTCTCCGCACCACTATCCTGAGATCGCTTCTGTCAATGAATTCACATATTGTCCAGTTGCGTAGACAGTTGAGACACAAAACTACACCAATTTTATATCACAATATCCACTAGGAATCAATTTTCAAATCATATTAACAGCCGCTGAACTTCACTCGGAAAAATCCCTCCAAAAACCTCCAGCCTGGATAGGCTGTATAGCCTATTCGATTTTTGACAAATGTTGATGTGAAAATAATTAAATTAAAACTGGTAATTAAATATATTAAACAACCATTTAAAAGACTTTTAAGAATTCAATGCTAAAACGTACGGAATCATTTATTATTCCTCGTAGAAAATCTATCCCATTTAATTCTATGTATGAAAACTCCTTCCTTCTAAACTTTTTTAAATTGACTTATAAATTTAAAACTAAACTGCAAACATAATGATCGAGCTCGTAAACAAAAGTCACGACCGCGTAACAGAAAGATGCCTATGCGTAAGATTTAACTTCCGAATCATAATTATAGCCTCTGAAAGTACGCCATGTTTAACAACTGTATTGAAAAAAAAAAAAGTTAGTGTAGCTGCCCAAACTCTGAGTGCAACCACCAGTGGATTGCTTAAATACACTGCATTATTCAGTAAGTTTTTTGTCAATGTAATCTAATTATGCTACTTAAATAACCATCTTCTTAATCACTCACTCATTTCATGTTTGTTTATCTATTGAGGAATGAATGAATTTACACTATCTATTTATATTTTGTGAAAAAAAAATAAGATTCCTAATAATTGAGGCACAATCTAATTTTATGTACTAAGGACAATATTCATTGCAATATCTTATAGTATGATAGGGTAGAAACACTTTGTTGTTGATAGTTTGTGTTATACTTATAATTATGTAATATTTCAGAAACTACGGCCACCGGTGAAAATGTTAGTGAGACTATGGCCACGACAAGCGAAGCTGTGGACTTTATTGATAAGCTGTTTGACAGTGTAAATGGATCTCGAGGGAGCACTGTGCAGGGTAAACTTGGACCTGTAAAGCCGAACTCGCATCAAATTTTCAATTTTTGGTCAGAAGCCAAACGAATATTGAAAAATATTGAATTTATTGATACTAGTAGCAAGAAAGCGCGACAATATCAGAAAACCTATAAGATTCGAGTTCCTTCTCTTGATGGATAGGTTACAACTATATAAAGTTTTGAAAGGTTGTCTAAACTGTTGTTCGACAAATATGAAATACAGTATTTTTATCCGAGAAATATAAATCAGGATCCTCTAGAGATTTTTTTTGGTAGAATCAGAGCCATTAACTATAGGAACGTTAATCTTGATGCCAATACGTTTATAAACGCATTCAAATCGCTGCTAATGTCCAATGTTATGGGTCCACATTCAATATACGCAAACTGTGAGGAAGATAAAGGGGAGACAGTAGTTGATTTAATTAAATTCGTATCCTCATCCAATGTTGATGAGAGTTCCGCATCAACATTTGATGAGGATAAAGAAAATTCAATGTGTGGCGGGCCCATGCCCAAATAATTAGCAGCGACCAATCGCTAAATCCAGGAAATGAAAGGTTGCGCGTGCATTCTTCTGCATATACAGCAGGGTATATGTGCAGGAAAGTGACAAAGAAATTTAATTGTAAACAGTGCTCTGAGACTTATACCCAAAGAAAAAGAGATGTAATTCATAAATGGATCGAACAACGAGAATACACCCTTCTAAAACACAGTAATTTAACCTTCCCTTCAAATAGGTTTTTAGTACTATACAGGGATATCTCTGGCCTTATACATGATTACTTAAATAAATATTCTTACAAAAAACACGTAAAAATAAATTTAAAAGTGAAATTATTAGAAAACATTAGGTAAATTGGTTGGGTTGTACACATCATAAAAACGATGTCCGGGAATGGTTACTTAACCTTATGATACGCACCCATGTACATAATTGGTGCAACATAATAAATAAGATGAGTATCAAGGTAATGATGGAGGTATTCAAGAAAAACTTGTGAAACAGATGTGTGCACCTCAACAAATTGCTTTTGGGAAATATAAAGCCCATATGTTAAGAGGAAAAATAAATAAAAAGGAAACTCCAAAAGTCGTTTTATTTGTAAATTTCTGAACCTTGATAATAAATTAAAAGAACCCCCTCGCAGAATTTTTCGTGGCACATCACTATGCTATCCATATTTTACGACTGATACTTTTGTAGTACGCTGGGCATCACCAGGCGATAAAACACACTAGCGCTTAGACGCATAATTATGGAACTAATCGTTAACCATACCACTGTCCTATCTGTCTCTGACTAGTACTCGTATATAGTTATCTGTGCCCGGACTTCAGGTAGTGTTGTATATGCTTGACTGAAATTACAGCAAATTTCCTGACTTGATACATAGTCAGGACACATAACTGGCCCCACAACCAACCAACCGAACTGGGAATTTTGTAGTACAGGTTTGTTAGCATCTCCCAATTTGATCTGATTAGTTGGACAAATTACATCCCAAAAAACATCAGCGCCGAATAACAGATCTATTTGCGATGGGTTATAGAAACTAGGATCTGCGAATGTGATATTTTTGGTATGTTTAAGGTTGATATATCAACCTTAGAACTAGGTAAGTTACTAGTTATCTCTGGAATTACAAATGCTTTAATTTCCTTACAATAGCAATTAGTACGAGATTTAATAGTTATACTACAGCATTCTAGAGCTGCACATTTCATGTTGTTGATGCCAGTTACATATACAGAATTAATAGATTGGCCCTCAATGCATAACTTAGCTTTTAGAGATTTCGATATAAATGATGACTGGCTAACACAGTCCAATAGGCATCGGATCTCATGGCTTTGCTTATTGTTATTTAATGTAACAATTGCCGTTGATAGTAACACCTGATTATCTGAACAGGTTGATAGTGCGATTGGAATACATACGCTATTAGTAATATTAGAACTTGCTTTACTCTCTACATTATTGGACGTAGACAAGTTACCTTTGTGTAGCAATGAATTATGCTTTCTTTTGCAAAATCTACATGGAGTAGAAGGACATTTATAAGAAAAATGTCCACTTCGCAGACAATTAGAACAAATTTTATGTTTAGAAACTTATACATTTCTATCATTAATCATTGACATGCTATTGAATTTTTCACAATAATAGATTAAATGTTCCCCACCACAAATCAAACATGAGCGAGACTTAGTTTTGTGTTGGTCTTGGTTACATGCGGCAGCAACAAACATTTTATGTGGCTTCTCATTAGACCGAGATGGTTTATCACTAGACTTCAGTGGCTTTTCATTTTGAATAAGTTTGTCACCGTGGCCTGCACTAACCATTTCCAAAATATCTGCCCTACTTCTTAGGAACTCATAAAATTTATCTAGGGTGGGGTTTTCTGATAGATTATTTCTATACTCCTCCCATTTGGTTGAAGTTACCACATCTAATTTCTGGCCAAATAGGAAAATAATCAATGTATCCCAATTTTCAGTTTTCTCATTTAAATTAGTTAGGGCTCGCATGTGCTTCGATATGTAATCAATAAGAGCTCTGAGTGACGTTTCTGAATTCTCCACTTTGTGTTATTGTAACGATCACATATCAATTTCCATGCAACCGAATAATTACTGGATGAAATTTCTAAAGATTCTATAACCGAGGCTGCTTGACCTGCTAACGACACTTTTAAATATTGGAATTTATTGATTTCATTTAAGCTTGTATTTCTATGGATTAATGAATTAAATGTGTCATGGAGTTCCAGCCATTTGTTGTAATTTCCCTCAAACACGGGTAGCTTTATTATAGGCAATCTTACATTACTGAAATTGTTATCACAACTCTGAATTGATTGAGTTGTGGGGTCATTTAAGTACCTACAGTGAGTCGCTAAAGTCGCCTCGTAAAGGCTACCGCTACCAACTAAGGCACGGTAAGTTACCGTGCGTATTAAGCACTATGCGCATTGAGGAGATAATCGGAACAGATGCTTCTCCTAATGACATTGTAAATTTTTGGATAGAAGTGCTAAAAATGAAGAATGCTGGTGGAAGCCCGATGTTTACAGAACTAGCAAAGTTTTCGATACGATGCCTTTCATTACCTTAGTAATGCCGTTGTAGAAAGAATTTTCAGCGTAATGGGTACAATCAAAACCAAATTAAGGAATCGCATGCAACTACCAATGCTGATCGCCATTCTTAGAATTCGTACCCACATGAATGTAAGAGGTATGTGTTGTAACAACTTTCAACCAAGCAATCACATGGTGAGTTTGCACGCGGGCAGAATAATGTATGCCTCCGGTGGATCTTGCGCCAGTACTAGCACATCAACTACTACTGAAGACGGCGAAAGTCTTGATCATGCCTTATTATTGCTAGCAGAGGACGAATCAGAATAATCTTAATTTTTGTTAATGTAGTTTTTAAAATGTTAATTTTAATTTCATTAACGTGTTTTAAAGATGGCTTATGCCTAATTATCAGTGTGATAGGAACATATTATGAATAAATTGATAAAAACTACATTTTATTTTATTCATATTGATATTTTGGTGTTTGGGCTACTTTAGGCTACTACAACTGAAATTCGGCGATATTAGGCTACTTCATGCATGAGAAACGGCGACATTAGGGCCAGCGCTGTTGGCAACACTGACGGTAACGGCTTCGACTGCTTAGCTATAAAAAGCTTGTAACAAGCGCTGTTTGTTTCTATCTGTTTTTGCATCCTTAAACGTAAGAACTTCGAATTAGGTACCTACTGTTAGGTACCTATCTACTATATAACAACATTGAATTCCTTGATTGCCCTTTGCACTCGCACATTTCATTCCCGCCAAAAAATGTCGTACACTGGCTTTGTTTTGTAAGCAAATAAAACCGCATTTTGTAACCAATTCCAGCAACGCGAACGACCTAGGTATAGGTATATACCTACCTACATAGCGAGCGCATCGGGATACGAGGCGAGCGACGACGCCTGTACTGAACGAAGTGGGCGTTACCTACCTACGAGTATACCTATCAAGTGAACTGACGCCGATCTGCAGCTGATTCATGTACTATGTTCATCAGGTTTGCTGGGCGATCAGGTATTTATTAACAAGTTTATTAACTTCTATTCTTTGGTGGGCGAAAGCCATTTTAAATACTTCCATTATACATTATGTCTGGCACGGAGTTAAAAGACTTAAGGCGTCAAAGGGGATCAATCAACGGAAGACTAACCAGTTTCAAAAGTTATCTAACT
The DNA here is from genome assembly GCA_948252205.1 of Orthosia incerta. NCBI lineage: Eukaryota > Metazoa > Arthropoda > Insecta > Lepidoptera > Noctuidae > Orthosia > Orthosia incerta. The sequence goes on from OX411742.1 coordinate 33,277,479, forward strand.
GAACTTCAAAATGAAGATTCTATTTCTAAACAACAATTTTTGGAATTGAAACTTAGACTTAACAAAATTGAATCGTTATTCAGTGACTACGACATACTTCAAAATAAAATAGAGATTGTGGACTCCTCGGAGGAAGGGGTCTGTGATAGGGATTCCACCGAAAACGTGTTCTATAGTCAAATTAGTTTAGCGCAAGAGTTAATAGAAAAACACGCACCTACTTTTCAAGAGACTGTTGAAAGCATAAATTCACAAGAATGTAAGAACCAATCAATGTCTGGGCGTTAACAATTGTAACATTTTTTCATTACTGATTGAGAAGCCATTAAACCTATATCTACTGTACTTGGGAGTCTCATTAAGAAAACCCTAGAAGCATCACCGAGTCCACCCCTTCGCTGCCAGCATTCCCAGAGTTCTACAGGGGACACGATCAAATGCTCTCCTGAAATCAGTATACACCACGTCAACTTGTTTATTAGAGTCGATGGCACTTGTTAGGGTCTCCATGAAAGTCACCAGGTTTGTGCTTAAGGATCTGGAACTCACAAAGCCATGCTGGGCGGTACTTAAGGTAAAGCTTCAAATGAGACTGTAATTATGGACAAACCAACGATTCAAAGACTTTGGCTAGGGTAGATAAAAATTCGATGCCTTTGTGTAGAAAGGTCGTATAAACCATTTTGGCCAAATTGAGTTATATATACAATTTTTCTCAGATTTTTTTTCTCTATCGATCTGTATATACGAAATGCAGAAATTCGCACAAAAATGGTTAATACGACCCAGAAATTTTCGGTCATAGCCTCTTAAAAAAGGTAAATTTTCAATGTAAAAGCCGAATGTTTTTTTTTGTAGTTTTTTTATGATGTAATGACCATAATTTATATTAACTCAGGGCGTAAAAATATTCGTTAATTTTAAATGGTTTATACGCCCTAACGTGTTACCTAACCATAGTTTAAATTCGACGTCGTAAATCCAAAGGCAGTTCGCGGCGTTGGTGTATAAACTATGTTCATTGCAAGAAGCACTTTACGACCAACACACAAGGCTCGCATTTGGCGCGCAGCGACAAGCAGAAGAGCGAGCGGGATAGACACGGCGCAATGGCGCATTGATTTGTTTACTTGGATGCGAGTTCGCGCACTGAGCGTTTCGTCACAAGTTTTATTGTTATTACAACAAATGACTAAAAGTAGTGACTAAATAATTCTGTAAAATGGAGGGAGACACTAAAAAAGGAACCCTGGATGTTTATAAACACAAATTAAATGATTTTTCTATATTTTTCACTTTTTACTCATAAATTAAAAGTTAATTCATATACGGTTTCCGTCTATGCTTCATTTTTTTTCCATAAAATCCTGAAATTTTAATCGAAGTACCTTAACCATTATTAAAAAATGGTAGAATATTAAATAACGTATCTTTTAAATATATACATGTCATATAAATAATTAACACATTGATAGTAATTCGCTTTTTTAAAAATATCCCTAGACCGTGTTGATGTGTGTATTTTCTTTTATTCCCTCAAACGACTACTAATATTAGACCTGCATTTACAACTCACGTATTTTAAGGGATGGCATTAAAACCCTTTAATCGCAAAATAAAATCGTGGCCCGAGCACATAGTAAAACAACGCGTATTGTTATAAAAATAAGGTTCAATATTGTATGGCATAAAATTTTGGTTCTGCGGTGATGATAACGAAAAGAACTTTAAAATGTAGCCAGATAGAGAGTGTTTTAATTTTACTTAAGTTTAATTAAAAATAATACAATAACCTGGACTTACATAGTTAATGTAAGTCTGAAATAGTCAAGTCAGAGGCCTGTGGGATTCCCAGAGGCGGCTTAATTAACTCTGACACCAGAGGTGGCCACACCTCACACGAATGAAGAAGATACAATAAACATTTTTAAGGACTCGACACGAAATTTTTTATTGCAAAATGATTTAAACCTTTATAGTAACCGGAACTTTTATCTAAGCTATTGTCTGTGACTTTATTTCTTATTTTCAGTTCAACCCAACAAGTAGAGCCCGCAGTTAATATGCCACACAATATATCACAACATTCACAACAGGGAACAAGGTGTAAGCAATGATACACATGAAACGGTGATAATTATGTCCCCAACTGCACTTTATAAAAACAAATTGCAAATATCGGATATAAAATATAAAGATTTAAAACGTCTATGTGATAATGGCATTATACCAAAAAGGTACCACCATAATTATTTTAACTTACCACATGGAAATGTGGCTGACTCTCTTACGCTAACCGACGAAGAAGACGAGGAAGAGCTAATTGAATAATACAATTATTATTATAAAATAATAACAACTTTTCGTATTTCCGTAATTTCACATTTCCTTCGTTAGCAAAATATTATTTAGTAAAAAAAACAAGACTATGTTAAATGATTGTATTCTTTGTCACCTAAATTTATTTTTTGAAAATTTGTTTCTCAATTCATAAATAATTTTAAACTAATTATGAATACAAATTTATATCATAAATAAGTTACTTTTTAGTACATAAGTTAGTTACGTTTAGTCTTGATCTTGATTTTTTTATTTAGTTGCTATTCAATAAATTACTTAGAAAGTAAGCCTTAGTACTAAAGGCTTAATTCAATAATTTATTAAATTAAGTACATTTAAATGTAACAAAATTTTAAAAACGATCAAGTCATAATTTTATAAATGATTAAAATGCCTGATTTCTTTAATTTAGAAGAAGTTTGAATAATTTTTGTTTTTTTATTACTAAGTAGATTTTTTTATTTCACTTTTCAGTTTAAGTTGTTTTAATTATTTTTTCAATTTAAAAATGTTAAACCTGTTAGGTTTGTTGTACCATTATTGAAATAATAGTAAATGTTGATTAGAAGGTACAGTTGTTTTATCTCACGAAAGCGGGTGAGCCATACTCGTAGTTGTAACTCGTATAGACACGCGCTCTTGTGTGCGTAACTACAGGTAGCGTTAGCAAGCACATCGCTAATGAACAAAATAATAAAGTTATTGGTTTTTTTTTCTATGTATAGATAAGACATGGAACAATAAAATAGAAACTTATATTCAAGAAACATTTAATTTTAGCAATATTTTACAATTTTATTTTACAATTAATATTTTATTTAAATTATTATTTCAAGTAGAATCGTAACTAGACTCTTCTTCAGAGTCAGTTTCTTATTCACTGTCATCTTGTAAATGTATTATTAATTCTGAATCAGTGTCAAAATATTTCATATATTCAATTTCTTTTTTAATAACACTATTGCAAGTATTACGCCATGTCTCACTTGTTATTTTTGTAATACTCTGAATCAGTTTTTTTGTGTTGGTCATATTTTGCTCAACGTTTCTTAGAGCAATGTAGTTTTTATGCACCCCCCAGATGTTCTCTATGGCGTTAAGATCAGGGTGGTAAGGAGGGAGGCTTAATACTTCAAATCCTTTACTTTTTATGTAGTCATCGATTTTGTAAGTGATAAAATCACTTTTATTTTTTTTATTATATCATATAACTCAACTTTGCGCAAATTTGTGTCGAAATGTATACCCTTAGAAGTGAGCCATCCTTGCATCTCAGATTTTGTTGAGTCTGTCGTCGGCAATTTCTCAGCACGTGTCTTGTGGTACGATGCATTATCTAGTACTATTACGGAACGATCTGGCAAATTTGGCAGCAACTTTTCATTCAGCCATTTTACGTAATTTTCAAAACTCATGTTGGAATGGTAGTCTCCAACTGTGGAATTAGCTTTGTAGATTAAGATTTAATTGTCAATAAATCCTGCATTGGTTCCAGCGTGTACTAAAATAAAAAGAAGTACCTTGACTAAGTTTTTTTTTAAATGGAGATAGTTTGTCTTTTTGGGCCCAGGTTTTACCTCGAACATGTGTTAATAATACGTAACTTTCGTCAGTATAGACAATAGGCCGACTTTGAGAGCGGTATTCGGTTATTTTTTTTAAGTATTTTAGTCTCCACATCTGGATATCATGCCGTTCAACTAATACTTTACTATTATTATCGGTTTTACGCCTCTTGTAGCCCAATTTATTTAATAACTTCCTTAGCGTTGCAAGACATCCATCGAAACCAACTTTTTCATTCAAGACTGACCTTAGTTTTGCCAATGTTGGAATTTGTTTTTGTATGATATGAAAATTTTGTATTGTGCTCCGTACAACGGCAGCTGTAAATCCATCAATGTCTACTTTATTTTCTCTCTTTCTTCGGTTTTTCATGGGCGACATAAAATTCGAAGATGTACTGGCGACATCTCTTCCTTCTTTTAATATTTTTTGCACTGTTCGTTCACTTACCCCCGTCGCTGATGCAGTGCGTTTTGTAATATCACGCAAATATGATAGATCACAATTTGGTTCTCGATGAAGTTCCGTGAATTCATATTCTTCTTTGAGAAAATTATAAACATTTGCAATCATTTGACGAGCCTAAAATAAACAATACATTATTAAAATAAATAAATATAAATATATATTATTACATAAATATATATCAAACATGAACATTAATTTGCCTTACCTCACTACGAACAACTTTTCTCCGTACTTTCCATGCTGACGGTATTCGATAAATAATTTTGGCGCGAACCAATAAGCACTACTGACTCGGCCGGCGATTCGGCCACGACTGCGCGCTCCCAAGCTTACGCACGCAAAGACAGTGTGCATGTACACTTACACACACAAGTATGGGTCACCCGCTTTCGTGAGATAAAACAACTGTATTATAATACTTAAAAAACATAGACTATTATCCCTTCCTTCACTATACATTATTGAAATGTTGACATTAGTTAAACTTAATCCTGACCTGTTTCCACGACTAGCTGACACCTTCCCCCGAAACAGACGTGACAATAGCCAACATTGCTTGCATAAATCAAAAACTGCCTTAATGGGCAAAAGTGCTTTTTGCATGGCACCAAAAATCTACAACAAACTACCACAGTCTTATTAAACTTTGCCGACTAATCTGTTTAAAAAAAAGATGCAAGATTTTTTAGCAGACAAGTGTTATTACTATGTAAATGACTTCTTAATCGATAAAGTTGCATAACATTTTTTTTCTATTATTTTCGATATAAATGGCCTTCTGACATTGAATTGACATTCCGAACATTGTTTTTTCCGCACTTTTTTGACATTTATGATTAAATTTATTAATTTCGATTTTATGAAATTTTGTGAATTAATTCGAGTTATGAAATTTTTATGGTATTATTTTATTTTGATTTTGTGACTTTTTTGACATTGTTTTGTTTTATTAATTTCAATTTATGACATTTTCAGCACTAATTTGATATTATGACATTTTTTTATATTTTTATTTATAATTTCTGTTTTGTGAAATTTTTGAGATTTTTATATTTGATTTTATCTATTCAACTTTTTATCATTTTTATATTTATTTTTTTATGAATTCATATTATATCGGATTTTATCTGTATTTTTTTTTGACATTGTTTCATGTAATTAAGATAAAGGCCAATCTATTGTGATTTTTCTATAATAATATCAGACATTGCTATATTTTAGTAAATTAATTATTTTGTAAAACATATTTGTACGCTTCATTAGGTAAAACATGTTTGTAAGCGATAAATAAGAAGTGAACATCTTGCATGCCTATTGTAGGGGAGATAAGCCTAAATCGGGTACCCCGCCTAAATCGGGTATGCTTGTTTGTGTGCGTGTTACGTCTATTAGTGAGAATGTACAAGTGCAGCGAGGTGGCGTGACAGTCGGCCAATCACAGGCAGTCGGCTCTCCGCTGTGACGCAAGTGCTTGCAAGGTAAGATTGAAAACAATATTTTTGATGGTTTTACTAAAAAAAAATGACTTTTGGTAACAGTGAATACTCAAATATTGTATGGATTATGTTTACTTAAGTTTTGTGTTGTGATTTTGTAAGGAATTATGCATCTAAATTAAAAAAACTTGTGGCATTCCTGCATTTGGTTTTGAGGTTATGGCGGTTAAAAATAAAAACATGCGTTTGGGCATAACGGGTAGGGGTAAAACGGGTATGTACCCGATTTGCCCTAGTATGGTCATGTAAGTAGTTTGGGTGGTTGAAATGAGGTTTTAATTAAGATTTTTGGTTTGTTTTATTCTAGATGGTTAACAAATATAAAAGAAAAACCTCTAATGCATCTTGGGACGAGGCAGTTATGAAACTTGCTATGGAAGAAGCTAGCAAAACCTCAGTGAAAGGTGCGGCTAAGAAGTACGGTATAAACTTATCCACGTTGCAGCGGCACATCAAAAAAGGATGCCCGAAGAAGAAACTTGGCAGGTACACAACTGTATTCACGGATCCTCAGGAACTCGAGCTTCTTGAATATGTGTTTCATATGGAAGGTTTGTTTTTTGGACTGACCAAGAAAGAATTCTTAGAACTCGTGTACCAATATGCCGAAAACAACAATATTCCACACCCATTCAAAAATGGAATGGCAGGTGAAGATTGGTACATTGGGTTTAAAGTACGACATCCTGATTTAAGTCTACGCCGTCCAGAACCGACGTCATTAGCACGCGCTAGGGGTTTTAACAAACCACAAGTACAGAGGTTTTTCGATTTGCTAGAGGGAGAGATCGATAAACATAAAATTGACGCGACGCGCATTTACAATGTTGACGAAACTGGAATTCAGACTAATAGCAACAAGCCGCCTAGAGTTCTTAGTAGATCAGGAAAAAAACAGGTTGGTGTGATATCTAGTGTCGAGCGTGGTAAACTCACAACAGTGGTTTGCTGTTGCAATGCAGCAGGTGGGTTTATACCCCCATTTTTAATCTTTGGGAGAAAGCGAATGGTGGCAAGACTTCTAGATGGCGCTCCACCTGGATCAGTCGCAAGCTGCACAGACAACGGCTGGATAAATGGCCCAACATTCTTAGACTGGCTTCGACATTTTGTGGCTATGACTAGGCCAACTAGTGAGCAAAAAATAATTTTAGTAATGGACAATCACGTGTCACATAAATATTTAGAAGTCCTGGATTATGCTTCAAAGAACAATGTAATTTTTGTGTCTTTTCCACCACACACAACGCACCGATTACAGCCTTTGGATACGTGTGTTTACGGACCACTTAAAAATTATTTCGAACAAGCTGTTTCGGTATTTCAGCGTACCCACGTCGGGCGCATTATTTCACAGTATGACGTGGCCAGATTGTTTGGTGAAGCCTACATGAAAGCGGCCAGTGCCCATAACGCAATAAAAGGGTTTTCATCTACTGGCATTTGGCCAACCAATCGGAACGTATTTGACGAAAGTGATTATATGCCATCTACTTTGACAGACAGGCCGGAGCCAGTTACTGGAAATGAGGAGTCGGCAAATATTCAACCCGCTGTGTTGAATATCGAGATACCTACTAACGATAACACCGATATTACAGAAACACCGACTATTTTAAGCGAAACAGCAGAAGTGCAGTCCAACAATTCTCCGCCACTAGTAGCTGACACAGACTTGGAGTTACAGGTTACTGAAGTCAACAGGCCCACAACTCCGGAAATGCAGCCGTCACCACCAATAAAACAGCATAAAACTCCAATAGACATCAGACCACTCCCTCAAATCACACCGAATATAACTACACGAAAACGTAAGGCACAAAAGGCTGAAATACTAACAAGCACACCAGTAAAAGAGGAACTAAGGGAAAAAGAAAACAAAAAGAAGAAACCTACTAACACTAAACTTAAGGCAGTGAAGAAAAATTTAAAGGAACCCAGCACTAATAAGAAGGAAGTAATAGCTTGTTGTAGTAATACCAACAAGAGACAGGTAAGATCCAAACGTGGTCCAAAAAACAGTCAGAATGACAAAACTGAATACGCTTGCTTAGTCTGTGCTGAACTATATACTGAACCACCTCTAGAAGATTGGATCAGGTGTGACGATTGTGACATGTGGGCTCACGAAGCGTGCACTTCTTATTCTGGCAGAGGCAATTATTACTGTGATGCCTGCCAAGAGTAATTTAGTTTTCATTTAATTCTTATTTACTAGTTTTTATTTAGTTGTTTTGTTCCACCGATGATTTATAATTTAAACAAGATTAAAGATTGAATACGGGTCTAATTAAACATTTAGGAAGTTTTAATGAGCAAATATAAGTGATCTCATGTTAAAGTATTTTGTAAAACTATAAAAATAACAATAGGTACTCTAGTTTATTTTTAAATTTTTCTTAGTAGCTGTTTGTTGCCAAAGATGATTTATAGTTTAAACAAGATAAGATTGAATATGAGTCTGATTAATAATTTAAGACGCTTAAATGAAAATATAAGTGATTTTATGTTAATAAATATTGTAAAACTATAAAATTAAGTTGATTGTTCTCATTATATAGCCTTTACCCGTTATGCCCTGATGAGGTACCTGATTTAGGCCCCATATAAGGGCAAAACGGGTATTTGGAAGGGTCTCCTAATTTCTGTTTTTCTAAAATTGTTGAAGAGAATGGTTATGTTTGTTATTTTTTTATATACTATATTAAATAAACATTTCCTTTAGTAAAACTATTTAGTACATTTTACGTTTCTAAGTATTTTTTATTTCACATGTCCCTTAGCGTACCCGTTTTAGGCTTACCTCCCCTATGTATACACATGTTTTGACAAATAAATCATCTTTATCTAAATGTTGATTTCGTATTTCAGGTAGTTTTATTTTATTTGAATCGACCATTATTGGGTATAAGAAATAATAATTGAGTTCCTACTAATTCTGAGAGTAACAGGATTGTTAATAGTCAGAATTCAATTGATCTATGATTATAAATGATTCTTAATACAAAAAAACTACATATATGGGTTTTTACGACAATAAATGTGACCATAAGTTTACCAAAAATGGTAATACGACCTATACAGTTTTTTTTAAAGTTCATTTGCATGGGGTGTATTAACCAAGAATTGATTTTTTCATAGACGTAAATCCAAGCTAACTTTAAAACTAAAGAAGATAGATAGGTTTTGATGATTTAACCTTTTTCATTTGCAAATTGTAAGAATCTTTCTCATAGATCATTTTTTTATAACTTCAAAAATAAAAATGTTCTGAATTTTTATGTAAAAAAAATATAGTTTGTCTGCTCTCCTGAAAAGTCGGGTTTTGGTTTATACCACCTTTCTACCCAAAGGTATCGAAATTGAAATTGGCCTATAGTTACACACATAATCACGATCATTGCATTTATGAATAGGTACTACCTTTGCTCCCTTTCAAATATATGGGAATATGCCGGACGCAAGTGAACGATTAAATATTTGTAACAAGGGAGCCACCAGAGACGAAGCACACATGGAAATAAAGAAAGTAGGGATTCCGTCGGGCCCAGAGCCCTTTCGACGATCCAGTGATTCCATTTTATTCAGCAATGCATAACTTTCAATCGTAGGTGCCGTCAAAGATTAACTTTAAGCAAACATGTCCTTCATATACATGAAAAATTTAATTCATAATTTACCTTCCTCGGAATACTCCGAGGAAGGTAAATTATGAATTAAATTTTGTTGAGAGTACATGGAAGAGAAGTGAGCAGCGAAGATTTCTGAGATATTGCTGCCATCCGAAGACGATGCGATGCCGTCAGTCATCGTTAGGGGATAAGAACTGGTGCCACCTCGCTTGCCCTTGACATAAGCCCAAAAACGCTTCGGATCTTCAGTTATTACTGTTTCGAGATCGCTAACATATTGTTACAAGATAGGGCAACGCCATCTAGTGACGAGTAGAATAACTAAGTAGTTACTGGTGGCGCCATCTATTATCGAATAGCGGAACTAATCTCTTCGTGTCGAATGGAATTTTCCGGAATGTTCGAACCGAACATTCTGGAAGTTTCTAGTCGCTTCGAGAACAGTGAGTTCGAAAGTCGATTGTTCTGGAAGTTTCTCGAATTATCTAGAACAGTATGGAACGTTCTAGAAACATCTTCGGTGCTATATAAAGAGCGGTCGGGTTCGTCGTGAGTCAGTTTCAATTCGGAAGCGACACAGAGCGATCACCAAAGGAAAATAGTGCGAAGTAATAGAATTGTTTAAGAAGTGTTTTTGTAATAAAGTGTGATTAATTGAAGTCTGCTGTTTAAATAATTTATCCCTGAGCCCCAGCTCGTAACAAATTGGTGTCAGAAGTGCGGGATAAATTATGCCGGTTCTACCAAAGGAAGAAACGGAAGGGGTGCGCACCAGGAGTCAGCGCCAGCAAGATGTAGACCAGAGGCGCTTTGGAGACGCTCCCTCACCGTCATCAGGTGGACATCGAGACTCCACGGCTGCAGCGGAACCCGCTCAATCGTCGGCGTCGCCTGACCTAGCCGCCCTGATGGCATTCATGCAGGAGCAGGCTCGCCGTCAGGAGGAGCAAGCTCGCCGCTTGGAAGAGCAGATGCAGCGTGACAAGGAGGAGCAGGCTCGCCGTCAAGAGGAGCAGGCTCGCCGCATAGAAGAGCAGCTGCAGCGCGACAAGGAGGAGCAGGCTCGCCGTCAAGAGGAACAGGCTCGCCGTCAGGAGGAGCAGGCTCGCCGTCAGGAGGAGCAGACTCGCCGTCAGGAGGAGCAGGCACGGCGCTTGGAGGAGCAGTTGCAGCGCGACAAGGAGGAGCAGGCTCGCCGTCAGGAGGAGCAGCTCTTGGTGATAAAGGACCTCCGCGTAGCCATCGGGAAGGAGATGAAAGAGGTAAAAGACCAGGTCCAGCAACATGAGACCCGCATTGTCGAGATGGAAAAGACAATACGTGGGTTCAAGTCTGGAGACGGGACCGTGGCAGCTGCGGTAGTGGCACCTTCGCCTCGTGGTTTTAAAGTGCCACCATTCGATGGCTCTTCGTCATGGTCCGCCTACAAGATTCAGTTTGAGGCCGTGATGAAATCGAATGGGTGGACCAACGAACAGGCATTGACTGCTCTAACTTTGGGCCTCCGCGACCAGGCCTTGTCTGTATTAGAAGCGCTTGGACACGACGTCACCTTTGAGAAGCTTCTAGAAGCATTAGAAGCTAGATACGGCGACGCACACCTGGAACATGTGTTTCGGGCCCAGCTGAAAGACCGATCGCAACGGAGTGGTGAAACTCTTCAGCAGTGGGCTCTTGATGTGGAAAAGCTGGTCCGAAAGGCCTACCAGTCATCACCGGTGCTGATCGACGGGAACCTCGTACAGGCGTTCACGGATGGGATCCGAGACTTGGAGGTTAGAGCTGCCGTAAGGCTAGGGCATTTCAAGAACCTTAAGGACGCCCTAGCCCACGCTTTGGAGGTGGAGGCAGTACGGCGGGACGAACGAAGTCACCGAATCAGGGAGATTGCGACTTCACCCCGGTGCTATGGCTGCGGAGAAAGAGGCCACATCCGATTGAGCTGCCCAAAGCGAAGGCCACCCCACGGCAATAAGCAGCCGCCAGCTAAAGAATCGCCAGACGTCCCTGCTGGGCAACAGCAGCAGGGAAACGAATAGACGCCAGTACTAAGGGGCGGGTGCTGGCTGGTGATGGAAGAGCCCCAAGGATCTCGATCTCACAATCCTGTGACGGGAACAGCCTGATCATCGAGGGCGAAATTAACAGAACACCTTGCAAGCTGACATTGGATACTAGAGCTTCTCGGACGGTTGTCAGTTTCCAATTAGCAAGACGGTTTCTTGGGGCCTTCTTCGGGAGCCATGAAGGTGTACATCTGAGAACAGCCACCGGTCAGCACATACCCGTCCGAGGTGAGAAGGAGGTTGACATAAAGTTAGGGAACAAAGTTTATCGCCACAATGTTATCGTGGCCGACATAGTGGACGACTGCATTCTGGGTTTGGACTTCATGCGGAAACATCAGTGTGAGATTGACGTTCATCAAGGAGTGTTGAAGTGTGGCTCAGAGGAAGTCTTCATGGAAGGTGCATCATCGGGAAAGGTGTACTGCGTCAAGAAAGTTATTCTTCGTCCAAGGTCAGAAACAATCGTACCAGTTTGTCTACCAGGAAATTCTGGTCGGGAAAACCGATGTGTACTTATAGAAGGATTAGATAACGATGCTTCATGGAAGATTGCACGCACCTTGGTAAGGGGAACTAGAGTTTCATCCGTACGTGCACTCAACACAAGTGATCAGGACCTAGTGCTCAAGAAAGGCACAATGTTAGGCACTTGTGAAGGAGTGGTTTGGATGCGTAGATGCCACGAAAACCCTACCAACGCCAAAGTTCAAAGTGCAAGATACGACGTGACTTCGCTTTTGAAGGACTCCCAGAATAACTTATCGGAAGAAGAAAAGAACAAGGCTAAGAAGATGTTGAACAAGTTCGCCGACATTTTCTCGACAAATGATGCTGACATAGGCAAGACTGCGTTAGTTCAACACAGAATAAATACAGGAAATGAGGCACCAATCCGCCAGCGACCAAGACGTGTGCCAGTGGCACGGGAACGTGAAGTTGACGCCATGATCAAGGGTATGGTGAAAGATGGCGTGATTGAACCTTCATCCAGTCCATGGTGTTCACCGGTAGTGTTGGTGAAGAAGAAGGATGGCAGCATGCGCTTCTGTGTTGACTATCGCCGACTAAACGACATCACTAAAAAGGACAGTTATTCGTTGCCAAGAATCGACGACACGCTGGATACGCTTACGGGAATGAAGTGGTTTTCTACCTTAGATCTGAAGAGTGGCTACTGGCAGGTCGAGATAGACCCTCGAGATAAAGAAAAGACAGCATTCTCTACAGGAAAAGGATTGTGGCAATTCAACGTCATGCCATTTGGTTTGTGTAATGCTCCTGCCACTTTTGAGAGATTGATGGAGCGGGTGCTTACTGGACTGATTGGAGATGCCTGCCTTGTCTACTTGGATGACATTATCATCGTGGGTAGGAACTTTGAAGATCACCTCCGCAATCTGGAGCAAGTGCTGTCGAAGATACGAGGAGCCAATCTAAAACTAAGCCCAAAGAAGTGCGCGTTGTTCAGGCGGCAAGTGAACTTTTTAGGACACGTGGTTTCCGAAAAAGGTATTCAAACGGACCCGGATAAGCTCGTTGCCGTCATGGATTGGCCAGTTCCAGAGAACAAAACGCAAGTCAGGGCATTTCTCGGTTTGTGCTCCTACTATCGACGGTTTGTGAAGAGCTTTGCTGACATTGCCCGACCTCTTCATAAACTAACTGAAGACAAGATACAGTTCTGCTGGAATGAGAGCTGTGACGTCGCATTTCAGAAGCTGAAAGAACATTTGTGCAATGCTCCCATCCTAGGCTATCCTGACCATGAAAATGAATTCATAGTTGACACAGATGCCAGCAATACTGGAATCGGCGGGGTGTTGTCACAACGAAAAGGAGATCAGGAGGTTGTAATTGCGTACTTCAGCAAAGCCTTATCCAAACCTGAAAGGAACTACTGTGTCACTCGAAGGGAGCTTCTAGCTGTAGTAAAAACATTGCAGCATTTCAATAAATATTTGTTGGGGCGGAAATTTCTCCTGCGGACGGACCACGCTGCACTGAAATGGCTACTGCAATTTAAGAACCCAGAAGGACAGGTAGCAAGATGGATTGAATTACTGCAAGAGTTTGATTTCGTAATTCAACATCGTAGCGGAACGTCGCACGGTAATGCTGATGCTCTCTCGCGAAGACCATGTCCAGACCAATGTAAACATTGTGCGAGACAAGAAGCTAAGCAGGTAACACTAGTGCGGGTTTTAAGGACGGATCTTAGCGAAGAGTGGAAGGAAACCTTGCAGAGTGCTCAACAGGATGACAGAGACATAAAACCGATCCTTGAATGGAAGAAATCAGGTGCTCCTAGGCCTCACTGGAGTGATGTCGCAGCAACCAGTTCCATCACCAAGAGTTATTGGGCACAATGGGAAAGCTTGGTTATCCAGGATGGAGTTCTGTGCCGGAAATGGGAGAATGCTCGCGGTGACCAGTGTCATCTACAAATGGTCGTACCTAAGGTAAAGGTGCCGGAGGTCTTACAGCTCTATCACAATGAAAATTCAGGGGGTCACATGGGAGTTAAGAGGACTTTAATCAAGATCCGAGAACGATTTTACTGGATCCATTGTCGAGAGGACGTTGAGGAATGGTGCCGCAAATGCACAAATTGTGCGGCTGTGAAAGGACCACAAACTCGAAGCAGAGGGGCACTAAAGGTTTACAATGTTGGTGCACCGTGGGAACGTATAGCATTAGATGTTGCGGGACCATTTCCGGAAAGCCAAAGCGGGAACAAGTACTTCTTGGTCGTCATGGACTACTTCACAAAATGGCCGGAAGTGTTTGCAATCCCTAATCAAGAAGCCGTTACGGTGGCTGATAAGTTAGTTCACGAAGTGTTTTGTCGGTTTGGGGTACCCTTGGAAATCCACAGTGATCAAGGCCGGAACTTTGAGTCAGAAGTGTTCAAGGAGACGTGTCGTGTGATGGGTGCTCACAAAACCAGAACTACTGCTTATCATCCACAATCAGACGGGATGGTTGAACGATTCAACCAGTCACTAGAGAGATATCTTGCAAAGGTTGTGGAAAACAGACAGAAGGATTGGGACAAACACATTCAACCATATCTCATGGCATATCGCAGTGCTGTTCATGAAACCACAACAGTAACACCAGCTTTTGCTAATTTCGGCAGAGAACTACGATTACCTGCAGATCTCATCACTGGCATCCCACCTGAGTCTCCACGCAGTATAACTGATTATGCAAACGAACTACGGAACAGGATGAATGATGTATATGAGCACATCAGAGAGACAGGCCAACAGATGTCTGAGAGGATGAAGACTCGCTACGATCGGAAGGCGAACAATAAGGGCTTCGATGAAGGATCACTGGTATGGTTACATAACCCGGTACGCAGCAAAGGAAAATCGCCTAAATTGCAAGCAAAATGGGATGGACCATATCGCGTAGTTACCCAGATTAATGACGTCACCTACCGAATTCAAAAGGGACCCCGAGGTGCATCAAAAGTCGTTCATGTGGATCGGTTGGCCCGTTATCATGGGTCTAACGATGCTCGGGACGAGCATGTCTAAGAGGGAGGCAATGTTACAAGATAGGGCAACGCCATCTAGTGACGAGTAGAATAACTAAGTAGTTACTGGTGGCGCCATCTATTATCGAATAGCGGAACTAATCTCTTCGTGTCGAATGGAATTTTCCGGAATGTTCGAACCGAACATTCTGGAAGTTTCTAGTCGCTTCGAGAACAGTGAGTTCGAAAGTCGATTGTTCTGGAAGTTTCTCGAATTATCTAGAACAGTATGGAACGTTCTAGAAACATCTTCGGTGCTATATAAAGAGCGGTCGGGTTCGTCGTGAGTCAGTTTCAATTCGGAAGCGACACAGAGCGATCACCAAAGGAAAATAGTGCGAAGTAATAGAATTGTTTAAGAAGTGTTTTTGTAATAAAGTGTGATTAATTGAAGTCTGCTGTTTAAATAATTTATCCCTGAGCCCCAGCTCGTAACAATATTTATTGTAACTTGAGGCAGCCATAACTGAGCACCATTTACTTAGCAGCTTCAATTCAAGCTCGTCCATGGGGTTCTTGTAGGTTCTGTATCGCTGGCGTATCTTTTCCTTCTCTCTCAACGTTCTTATTATTTTTTTATCGAACCAAGGAGGGTGTGTGTGTGGTTGTTTTCGTGGTAGGGGTATCTTGCATTTCTATAATATCCTTAATTTTATCGTAAAATATACTGAACATATCATTTACATCGTGAGTACCATCAAATAAAAGGTTCCAATCGATCTCATTTAAGTGTTTACAAATAATATCATAATCCATTTTGTAAAAATTTAGTCTTTTGTCACTATTATAAGGTAGTCTTGTGTCTTTATATGACTTTATATGAATTCGAATTCCACCTATCGCTCGATGATATATTCACAGTCCGCAAAATAAACCTTTAACATAAAATTATTTACAACGAATAATTAGGAACATGAACCTATGCACCTATTCAATAAAAAAGTGTAAGTTTGTTGTGTGTGTATCTTTGTTTAACGTTTTCGGGTTAACTGATTCCTAAGCCATACGGTTAGCTATACGGTTTACAAAGAACGATGACAAAACCTGTTGGTTGCTCGATGATAAATGATAATGATAAATGATTTTATTTCTGTAAGTTGGTTTGTACAAACACTTTTACATGTCGATCATATTTTTAAAACTAGATGAGGTCGGCGTTTCCTATCTGACTACTCTGAGAAGAAAGGCCGAAACAAACTCAGAGGTCACAGTCTCTTTTAAAGTCCAGACAAAAATCTTGGTTAGATCTGAAGACCATGTAGATTGATGTCTGAAATGGTCTTTTGAGGAAAGAACCAGCCAGATTGAGTGGACCTGTCCAGTCAGTGCACGCATTTGTCAATAACCGAGCAGCTCAACACAGAATTTAAGAAGCTCAACGATTCGACGAACAATACCAAAGAAAGGACATTCGGGTAGGCCGCAAAACTACTCAAACTGCCAGACCACGATTAAAAACTAAGATAAATTAAAAACAAAAAAACAAATAGTCCACATAGTCTTCACATTCACAATAATTAAAATAATATAATACCTTAAAAAGTAAATATTCTTGTCATTGCAAGAAAACCAAAAAATAATAATAAAACAAATTTCACGGTGGAAAATATAAAAAATCAAAATTAATTTTTAATTGGAGCAGCTTAATCCCAAGCCTTTTTGTCCTCAACGTAATCTTTGATGGTATAAAACGCTTTCTGGCACAACTTACGTTTAATGAATGATTTGAATTTATTAAGACTTAGAACTTGTACGTGGCTTGGAAGCTTATAAAAGCGCACACATTGACATCTAAACGAGCCACCTATTTTCTTGAGCCTTGTTGTTGGTACTACAAATTTGTGTTTGTTCCTAGTATTTATGTTATGGATATCACTGTATTTTTTAAACAATTTTATATTTTTATGGGCATACAAAAGATTTTCATAAATATACTGAGAAGGCACAGTCATTACATTAATCTCCTTAAATTTCTCTCTGAGAGAGGTCTCGGGCTTAATTTATAAATTGAACGAACAGCTCTTTTCTGCAAAACAAAGATAGTCTGGATGTCGGCGGCGCACGTAGGTCCTTTTTGCTAATCTATGCGTGCAAAAGTCATAAACTTTAGGCGGTACAAATATATTATAACCAATTTTAATACATATTTAGATAACCAGGCAAAACAAAACACTCATTGTCTAAACAGATCGTGCGATATGGAACGAACAAATAAGTGTAGAAGTTACAACTCGTTGACGCGTCCTAGCGCACATTGTGAGTCTGCCAGTCAGCGACGGAGTTTAAAGTCACTTATACGTTTGTTTATGAGATAATTGTTTAATTGGTTACCATGGAACTTGAGCGCACAGGTATGGCTTTATTATTCCGTAACATGTATTTCAATAAAATATTGTATTGTCGATATACTTGCATAATGTAAATATGAGTAAATAGTACTAAAATAGATAATTAAATTGACTTTTAACACATTGGAACTACTATGACTGGACCGGATTGGTCTTGAAATGTTTTTTTTCCATTACTTTAGTTAACTAAGCTACCTAGATTTCAATTTTTGTGTGCCATATTCCGCCGTAAGTATTTATTTTTATTTTTTAGATATGGCAGACGGTGTAAAACGTATTGAGGTTTTTAACATTTGGTGTGATAAAAAAATCGCTGGCCGAAAAATCGATGCAATACTAAAATATTTTAAAGACACGACAAATTATGACGAGTTTAACGAGGCATCCAAAATAAAATTTTCGAAAATAATAAATAACTTATGTGGGCAGTTTGCTTTTAAATGGAGAAAAAGTAACCGTACATTAAATATTTTTTTGCTACGTAACAAAGACTGGTTAGATAGTTATTTAACATTTAAATGTGTTCAATCGTTTCAATTAAGAGACCAGGTTACTGCAAAAACGGGACGTCCAAGCAAGTGCTTTAAAGATTGCAGTCACTCAGCAAAAAAAGGAGGGTACAAGGGCTCGTCCAAGAAAGCACTTCTGAAGAACTTGCTTTGGCTACTCAGTTGAAGCTAAGACGCGAAGGTAAGAGGGATATTGCCAAAGTTATCAAGATGGTGTCTTCCCAAACCGTTTCACCAAAAAGGGCAAACAAGGTGAAAAAACGTATTTCTACCCACATAAAAGTTCCCTCAAAAATAACGCCTGAAAGAGCATTAGCTCTCTTTGTGGATAATAAATTCACCTAAGAGCAATATATTGACATTCAGCAGACTACAAAAGCGCACAATGCAAATATATATCCAACATACAACCGGCTGCTAGATGCGAAAAAAATGTGCTACCCTGATGATATTACAATAACAGAAGTGTCTGGAGAGGTAGCATTACAGTCGCTAGTAAAACATACGATACAGAGACTCGCCACTGCACAAGAAGAAGTGCTAAAAGAACGCCTCGAAGAGTATGACCCGACTACAATAAAAATTGCTTTCAAGTGGGGGTGTGCTGGAGCATCGGGTCACAGCCGATAAATGCAAGCGTTTGAGAACAGTGATAGCGATGATGCGAGTATATATTTAATATCTATGGTTCCCCTTCGAATGACAGTTGTCTCAAAAACAGAGAATCGAGAACTGATCCTGTGGAAAAATCCTGTACCATCATCAACGAAATATTGCCGTCCTATAAAAATTATGTTTCACAAAGAAACGTCAGACTTCGTCACGCAGCAAGTCAATGACATTAAAGAACAGATACAAAGACTAGTCCCCACTGAAATTAACATCAAAGGAATAAAATACAACTTTGACACGGTTTTTTCATTAACAATGATTGATGGGAAAACTTGCAGCACTCTTTCTAATACAGCTACTCAAAATTGCCATGTTTGCGGTGCATCACCTAAAATAATGAATGATCTTGAAGCAGTACGAGCCAGGCCTGTAAATAAAAATTCGCTCCAACTCGGGTTGTCAAGCCTACATGCGTGGATAAAATGCATTGAATGTGTTTTAAATATAGCATACCGGCTTGATATAAAGCGTTGGCGAATCGGGAAAGAGCAGAAAACAGTAACTGATCTAAGAAAAAAAGGAATTCAAGAAAACTTGCGAAGGAAGTTAAACATTCTAGTTGACTTGCCCAAGCAAGGCTATGGTAGCAGTAACACTGGAAATGTAGCTAGAACCTTCTTCCAAAATCCTGAGCTGTCTTCGGAAGCTACCGGAATTAACAAGGATCTGATAGAAAGATTTGCTACAATCCTTCGTACAATTTGTTCGGGTTTCGCCATCAACATTACAGCATTCGAACACTTTGCGGCAGAAACGGCAAATTTATATGTTCAGGAGTATGCTTGGTATTACATGCCGCAAAGTGTCCATAAAATTCTGATACATGGAAGCCTTATCATAAATGAGGCAATCATACCGATAGGCGAGCTTTCGGAAGAAGCGCAGGAACATCGGAATAAAGACATTAGAAATTTCAGAGAGTTTCATTCTCGCAAATTTTCAAGAAAAGAAAATATTGAGGACATGTTCCATCTACTGCAAATATCTTCTGACCCTCTTATATCATCCCTGCGGAGAGTAAGGCCAAAATTTAGTGGCAGCCTACCAAAATCTGTGTTATTATTGTTAAATGCACCAGAAGAAGCTTAAACAATTTATTATTTATCTTTGTTTTTTTTATTCTTTATAAATACACCTACCTACCTACCTATGCCCACCTACACCTATATGCTATGGGTACTACGATAATCAAAAATACATACACCACACACACATATTTCCGTAGAAATTGCAAGGTTAGTATTTTTTTTTCACATTTTTTGTATTCTAACAACTATTCTAGAAAAACTCAAATCACAAAATGTCGCTCAAGTACCATTGTACCTCCATTGACTGCGCCTGAGGCGGAGCTTGGTCCGCCGCTGCCTGGGCGTTCCCAGTCGCCTCTCGCGACGGGGACCGCTGGGGAGGCGGTGGAACTGGCGACTTCTATGGCAGCGCTTGAGGTCGACTCAACTGAGGGATCAACACGGGATCCACCCTCGCCCGGACTAACTTCGGACGAGGACTGCTTTCCGCCGGAGGGGGGAAGTAGGGACGAGGACAGCGATCCCTGCTCCTCTCCTTTGCGGGAAGACTAGGATCCTGCAGACTAACCTCCAGCACAGTCAAACTGCGTCGGCTACTTTACGCAGAGTGCTGGAGATTCAACAAGAGAAGACCATCGCCCTCATCCAAGAGCCGTGGATTCGAAGTGGCAAAATATGCGGTCTTGCTAACATCGGAGGTAAGTTGCTGCTAGACACCTCCGTAAGTAATCCGCGTACCTGCATATTGATCCCAAAACATGTACCTAACCTATTAATAAACGAATTCTGTTCAAGGGACCTGACAGCAACCAGGCTTTTCAGAAC
This sequence comes from Orthosia incerta, assembly GCA_948252205.1. NCBI lineage: Eukaryota > Metazoa > Arthropoda > Insecta > Lepidoptera > Noctuidae > Orthosia > Orthosia incerta. The sequence continues at coordinate 33,297,976 of OX411742.1, forward strand.
CGAACACGAACTCCCGGACATTGTACTAGCCTCGGCATACCTGCCAGGCGACGCAGACGTGCCTCTACCAGAGCTCGCCTTGCTGGTGGAGTACTGTGAAAGGGAGAAACTCGAACTAATCATCGGCACAGATTCCAACGCGCATCACACGCTCTGGGGTAATGTCAAAACCAACAACCGAGGTGAGGAAATGCTTGATTTTATTCTTAGCAATAACCTTGTACTACTTAACAAGGGTTCTGAACCCACCTTCATAAACGCAAGATCGCAAACAATAATAGACCTAACTTTAGCAACTTTAGGTGTATCAAACTCCATCCAGGACTGGCATGTGTCCAACGAGATATCATGCTCAGACCATAGATGGATCCGTTTTACAATTAACTACAAATTAACCACACCACAACCAAGAAGGGTTCCTCGCAACACAGACCAATCGAAGTTCGTTAGACTTATAGGTACTGAATTGGGTAGGTTACCCTCTCTTCCGGCTGAAATAACGATAACCAATATAGACGAACATGTAAACAAAATCACGTCCATCCTATTATCTAGCTATGAACAGTCGTGTCCCCTCACCATACCCAGGCAAGGAATCAGGCAGTCCTGGTGGAGTCCTGAACTGGAGAGACATCGACACAAACTGAGAAGGCTATTCAACAGAGCTAGGAACACACGGTCGCCAGAAGACTGGGATCGTTACACAACAAACCGCAAAAAATATAAAAAACTAATTCGCCTCCGAGGAAAAACAAGTTGGAGGCGCTTTTAAACAACAACCAGGCAATAAGGGTCAAAACATGTCTTGCTAAAGAGACAGACCTTTCTATAGGATGCCTGAAAAAACCAGATAACACTTATACAACAAACGACGCAGAAACTAGTGAACTACTCCTAACTACCCACTTCCCGGGCTGCCAGATTGCCACCCAGCAAAACTGGGAACCGTACAGGGAGAGAGCTACGAGTAGCTTAGACTGGGAGGTGGCGTTTGATGTTATCGACAAAGACAAAATAACGTGGGCAATCAACACCTTCCTGCCATTCAAGGCAGCGGGGATGGACGGTATCTTTCCAGCTCTGCTCAGATGGAGCGGTGGTCTGCTGGCTGATTACCTTGTCAAGGTATTTCGGGCCTGCCTGGCTCACCGCTATATCCCCATGAAATGGCGCGAAGTAAAAATAATATTTATTCCGAAACCAGGTAGGGGCGACTACACCCAGCCCAAATCTTTTAGACCTATAAGCCTCTCCTCTTTCTTCCTGAAGACACTGGAGAGGCTGGGGGACAGGAAGATAAGAAACCAAATTTCGATACAAAAACCTCTGCATCCCAACCAACACGCCTACTGTGCAGGCAAATCAACTGAATCAGCGCTCCACAGCGTAGTCTCACGCGTAGGAAATGCTCTCAAAAACAAAAATTCAACCCTAGGCGCCTTCATTGATATCGAAGGTGCTTTCGACAAAACTAACTTCACTAGCATCGGTCAGGCACTCAACACGCACGGTGTTGCGCCGACGCTTGTAGAATGGATTAACAACATGCTAAAAAACCGAGCTATTCAATTTACTGTGAACACTACCACACGAGGTATCGTGAGTAGGGGCTGCCCACAAGGTGGGGTGCTGTCACCACTTCTGTGGAATCTAGTCGTTAATGAGCTCATTGCAGAGCTCAACGCCAGCAGTCTTTACTCGGTAGGATACGCAGATGACATAGCAATTCTAATCTCGGGGAAATTTGAGGGCATCTTATGTGATCTCATGAGAAAGGCCTTCAAAATAATCGAGAGCTGGTGCACAAAGCACGAACTGTCGGTTAACCCCTTAAAAACGGAACTAATAATGTTCACTAACAAACGAAGTTTGGGTCTGCATAGGCTTCCAAAACTTTTCAACACAGAATTAACACTTAAAGAGGAGGTCAAGTACTTGGGGGTAATTCTTGATAGCAAATTGCTCTGGAACTATCTTGACTACAAACTCAACAAATGCACAATCGCACTCTACCAGTGTAAAAAAATGTTAGGAAAAACATGGGGGCTGTCTCCAAGGATTACTCTGTGGCTATACACAGCGGTAATCAGACCAATGTTAGCTTATGGCGCTCTGGTTTGGTGGACGAGGACAGAACTCTCAACCACCATCACCCGACTCCAACGGTTCCAGCGACAGGCCTGTTCAGCTATCACCGGCTGCATGAGAACCACCCCAACAGCAGCCATGGAGATAGCCCTACATATAACTCCCCTGGACCTGTACATACAGCAAGAGGCGGCGCTAGCTGCTATCAGGCTAATGCATCTAGGCATATGGGGCAAAAACCTCACAAGTCCACACGCTAAAATCCTGGACCGGGCAATTGAGTATCAACCTCTCATCGCTGCTCCGTGTGACAGAATACAAAAACAACCTATGTTCAACAAAACCTATAACATACAAACAATAGAGGAAGAAAGGGATCAGTCAGGAGCCAATGAAGTGCGAATCTACACAGATGGCTCAAAAACTAATAACGGTTCAGGTGCTGGCGTACACTCCCTTGACCTCAACATTAACTTTTACATACCGCTAGGCACACATAGTTCGATATTTCAATGTGAATGTGTCGCCTTAACACAAGCCGCAAAAACCGTAAAGCGTTTAGATATCCAGAACTACGGAATCAGATTCCTATCTGATAGTCTGGCTGTGCTCAAAGCTTTAGAAAACAAACTAACTAACAACAAATTAATCTTTGAGTGCCACCTCGCCCTGGAGAGTATATCAAAATCCAATCGAATCACCCTCCAGTGGATTAGGGGGAACAGTGGATCCCTAGGCAATGACGCCGCTGATGAGCTTGCGAAAAGGGGCTCCGAGATGTTAGTGCTAGGCCCGTACCCACTTATCCCATTGCCCTTCTCGCAATTTCGTGCGTGGATTCGTCAAAGATCAACAGAACTACACAATAACAGATGGTCACGGGCAACAGACTGTAGACAGTCAAAAATGGCTTTGCCGAAAGTACACCCGCGTCTCACTAAAAAATTACTCAGCCTGAGTAGAAATAACCTCAAAATAATTATAGGGACAATAACGGGCCACACCCTTCTTAACAAACATTTATTCAACATAGGTGTCACGGACAGCCCAATTTGCAGGGGCTGTTTTAACGCCGAAGAAACAGCCGCCCACGTAATCCTGGAATGCGAGGCCGTGGCTTCTCAACGCGAAGAAACCCTCGGAACAGTGAGGTCGCTCCGTGAAGCCTGTGAAGCTCCCAGGAAGCTTCTGTGCTTTTGGGCGGAGCTGGGCTGGCTATGTTAGCCGGTACCCACACGCACAACGGACCAAATGGGAGTCTAAGTGCGGAAAAGGGAGTCCTACTACTACTACTACTACCATTGTACCTCGTACTAGTACGAGATATGACTCAAAATATTGCTTTAAAACACTTTAACTACACAATTAGAAAGTGATTTACTTTTGCACGCATAGATTAGCAAAAAGGACCTATTCTGTTGTGCGGCGTTTCCCCACAACAGAATACCGTACGACATTACACTATGAAAATAGCTAAAGTACACTAAACGGGCTGTCTCTATATCAGTTAAATTACGAATTTTTCTAACAGCATATGCTGCGGAGCTTAGTTTTTTTGACAATTTATCTATATGTGGGCCCCACTGAAGCTTAGCATCCAAGGTTAAGCCTAAGAATACTGTGCTATTTTCAGGATTCAATTCTTCGCCCCTTATCAACACATCAGTTTTTACCTGCCTGACGTGAGGCAGGGTAAACTTAATGCATTTGGTTTTTTTTTTTCATTAAGAAGTAAATTGTTAACATTGAACCAGTGAACTACTTTTGAGATCGCGCTATTTACATCGTCATTAACCAGCTGCTGACGTTTAAGTTTAAACAAAAGTGAAGTATCATCTGCAAACAACACTATATCATGGTTATCCTTTATGAGGTAAGGCAAGTCATTAATATAAATAAGAAAGGACCAAGAATCGAGCCCTGCGGGACTCCCATTGTTACTATGGATCCGGGAGATCTTTTTCCATTAACGTCAACGCTCTGAATCCTATTACTCAAGTATGAAGTAAGAAGATCCAGAGCGCTGTCCCGGATCCCGTAGTGGCGGAGTTTCCTGATTAGCGTTTCATGAAGAACACAATCAAATGCCTTGGACAAATCACAAAAGATTCCCAAGGCATCGCACCTATCTTCCCATGCATTATAAATATGTCCTAGCAGCTCAACACCGGCATCAGTAGTTGAACGACCCCTTGTAAAACCAAACTGTTTGCTATGTAATAATTTATGTTTATTAAAAAATCTTTGCAATTGCTCTAACATTAATTTCTCAAATATTTTACTAAACGTAGGTAGTACTGAAATAGGTCTATAATTTGTAGGGTCTGATGTACTACCTGATTTAAACAAAGGTATTATTTTACTATTTTTCATTAGGTCAGGAAACTCCCCACAGTCGATACAATTATTAAAGATAATAGCTAAACTAGGTGCGACAATGTCAATAATAGACCTAGCAACTTCTACAGAATGACCCCACAGATCTGCAGTCTTTTTAACATTTAAAGTGTGAAAGGTTTTAATTATGACTCTACAAGTAATATATTCAAAAACAAATTCCGAATCGCAAACATTAACATTTTCTTTTAGCAAAGACTCAGCAACAGAAGGTGATGAGTTTAGGGATTAAGTAGTTGAAATGGGAACATCTGAAAAGAAATTTTCAAAAGCCACTGCTGATGACCCATCGTTGAGCTCTGTGTCAGTTTCATTATGTCGACTGATACCGAATACATCCATAGGACTGGTCTTTGTCTTCTTACTGAAACAACATAGAAAACAAAATAGTTAATAGCATTATTTCTTACTCAAATCAAATGTCTCTGAAAATAATATATTAGGGATCAAAATGGTCATGTTGCCATTTAAACGCTTGAAGTAGCACCTCAACGCTAGAATAGAACGCAGTAATTTGACAAACGTGATACAGCATCGATGCAATCAAACGCAGCAAGTCACTAAAACACGATATACCTACCTAGCAAAATGCCAGTCGCAAAATCATAAATCACCGATGCGTCAAAATGTATCATGTGTGTTCGAAGCTAAATTCTAAAATTAATTTAACACCTCGTTATCTGAATATCAAGGCGAAGTCTTTTAATAATCAGTGTTTTACAACAAAATTTTGATTACCTTGATCGTGATAAATTCGTTGATGATCCTGACTTGCGCTTCCCGTTGTTGTTGGCGATTTGCTGCTTGCGTGTGAGTTTAGTTTTCTTTTCGATGACTGCAGTTGGGTGATAGACCTCGCACTCAGATTCGGACCTGAAATAAAAACGTAATAACATTTAATGTAAATATTATTGCAAATAGATTAACGGTGGTTCTTACATTTTCAAATTGTTTTTATCCAATACACGATACAATACAAAATGTAATACACTGTGTTGTATGCAAAAAATAATGACATATTAAGATTTATAATATGCACAATGAGCGGTCTCATCGTGGTCTAGACGATTTCTTCCAGAAAACCTTAGATAGACAGCTTAATAATATAGACAAGTAAAGAGAAGGATAGTACACAGTTTTAAAAACAATTAACACTTATATAAGTAATGTTGAATTGGGATGGCATGCGATCTTCCTTCGCATGCTATCCCTTGGCAGCTTTGCTTTTCTTCGTCTGATCCTACGTCGTGCGCGGACGCCGTGACGGATTTGTTGCGTCAGGGAATGGAGTACTACATTCCGTTCTCTGACGTAACAATGTCTAGCCAAGACCGACCTTGGTTTGGCGCCGAGTGTAATCGCGCCGATACGCGTAAACATGAGGCGTACCATGCCTGGGTCGACGCTCGAACGCACAAGGCGAGTGACGTTGGTCAGAGGAAGAAAGCCTACAATAGGGCTGCCAAGTCATGCAAGAAATTGATGCGAAGGGCTCGGTTCGACCACATTAGCCGGATAGGGATAAAACTTGCATCCTACCCAGCAGGTAGTAAAGCGCTCTGGTCCCTGGCTAAATCGGTTGAATCGAACTTCTGCCATCCCTCACTACCACCACTGCTTGTAGCGATTAAAAATTGCCAATGCATATGTTAGCGACATCTGGCGTCATCCGTCAGACACATGTTCGATATTGAAGTGTCCCAAGTTGAGTATCTTGTTGATGATGATGTAGATGGCGTTGATGTATGTTTGACACTATTTAAAATGTTAATAATAAGATATGTATCTTATTTGTGTGAAATCATTTAATACAACAAACACACAAATTCAATACATATAATAATTAATTGTTAAGTCTTTTCACATTGGTTACAAAAAAATGATAATTTAGTAAAAGGCCTATGGCTTAAAAGCAAAGTATTCAAGGTCTGTAGTTGCGATGACTTGAGCTTTACTACGAGTGAACTTGCGTTGAGAGGACGGTGTCCAAAAATAACCTCAAAGGCAAGGATCCAAAAAGATACGTGATGTTATATGGGGCAAGGCTGGCTAGCGTCAAGATGAAAAGCTTATCATAATCAATGATTCAGTAGGCGCTGTGAGTATTATTTTGAATTTGTCTGAATGCCCATTTTCATGACACATGTGCGTTTGATCTTAACATGTAATTTTCTTCTCCTTGGCAGGGCTCCAAATGCTATCTTTAGCTATAATTTTACATATATATACATAATAAAGCTAATGGTCAACTAGCTGTTCAAGCTACAGCGGTCTCCTCTTGCAAAAGGTTCCGAGCATAATTGTCATCATCTGATATCCAGCAAGCTCACGGACAGCTACACAGAGAACGATGCTGTTTGAGGAATCATATCTCCAGCATTGAATATTGAGGGTAAACTATATCCCTTCAGAAAGTGAGTGGTTCATACTTTGTTAACCTCAAGATATTGTATTGATGGAATTTGTGCTTGAAGAATTAAATTAGTTGACCAAACTTAAATGTGTTTTACTTCAGTCAGCTTCATGTGAGTTAGTCCCTGCAATTGTCTCAAGCTACTTGCTACCCATGAGTTAGCCGGTTGGGTAAGGAAAAGCTGCCTTACATGCTGAAACCCGACGGTTCGCTGGCCCACTCCGATGAGGAGAAAGCAAACTTGTTTGCCTCTCTTTTTGCGGAATCTTCGCGTCTGAATCCTAATGATGATATATAAGTATTGAGAAATATTGAAATATGATATGGTTACTTTATTGGAAAAAGATCGTATGATTATTGTTAATACCAGGCTCATATGACTAAAGGTATAAAACTAGTGAATACATTGTTTTTAGTTTAAAGCCAAATATTCTAAAACATTAGGCTTCAATTATAATATAGCAACGGTGCGATAGTTGACTGATTTACTAACGCGAAATAAACGTCAATAATTTGGAAAAATAAAGGTAAATATATTAACATTTTATCACGCGTGTTAAGCTTATTACATTTTATAGTAGGTAGTATCTACAAAGATTAATTTTAATATGTATGTTTTCTTTCAGGAAGCGAAATTTACATGAAATTTTGTTGAAAAGTATGGTTTGGAATTTGGTCTGTACTACAATGTGTTAAAGCAAAATCACCATCAATAATTTGAGGAAATAAAAGGTATACTTATATAGATAATCAGAGGTAATATAATAATATGAGTACTTATCTATTTAATGAAATCGTATTTTATGTTTGTTATTTTCAGAAAACCTTTTTAATATCCTTTGGCATCTTGCAAAGCTGTTTCCATACAAGTCAAGATATTACACTGCATTACGTTGAGAAGTTTGGCTTGGAAATCAATGTAAACAATTTAGGAAAAATAAAAGGTAAATGTAATACTTAGCATTTTTCACACAAGGGATAAGCAGAGGCAATAGTATGATGTCAGCACAGACTTTATTAAATACTTTTGTATGTTATTTTCAGGAAGCATCTGATTGACTTTCGTTGACGATTTTCTACTGAGATCACACAAGAATATTTGCATTTGCAAAGCTATTGTACGGGTCAAGGCACAACTCGCGTAGTACATTAATTGGTATTTAAGGTATCTATTTTATTGTTCTGTACCAATTGTAGGGTTGAAAATATAAAGGATCCAAGTGCTATTTTTTTTGTATCCATTGTTATAATTTTATATTGATACACTTGGAAAAATTTTGGTACATAGATCCTTTAGATTTTCAACCTTTCAATTATTCTCATACCTAATTATCAGTTCACTATAGTACTTTTATGTTTATACATTTATAATTTCATCAAAATGCCTCATTGCTCGGTTTGCGATATTTATGTAGGTAGTCGTGGCTGGACTCGTCACTTACGAACTAATAAACACAAAAATAATAGTACTGTGCCTATTCTTGAAAACGTTCAAATCGTAAGATCATCGTTTAAAGGACGTATTATTAGTTACCGAGTTATTGCAACCAAAGATGAAGCAAATAATTTTCCAGAAACATTTTTATGTACCGTGTGGTGACGGACGTAAAGAATTTCACCACCCCATCTCATCCCGTGGGTGTCGTAAAAGGCGACTAAGGGAATAAATGCCAGAGGACGCTTTGTTTCCTCATGGCGGTGCGAACATCTCACCCCCAAGCTAAGGTCGCCGTGCCGAGAGCTGCATGGCTAGGGGAGAGCCTAAGTCGTAAGCGTGCCTATTGTCTGGGACTGGGCGCCCCCAGGCACTATCCAGCCTTACCTCTACAAGCGGGGCTCTGTAGAGCGTGGACATAGTTTCCCTAGCTATTCGTGGGAACAAAATGAGTCTTAATAATCTACTCGGAGACGGCGGTGATGCTCGCCACACACCACGTCACGTTTACTGGTGGTAGGCTTCGGCCGAAGGCTTGCGACCACCCACCGGGCAAAGACGTACCGCCAAGCGGCTTAGCCGTGTTCCGGTACGATGCTCGGTGTAGCCACAAGAGGAGTTGGGTCGAGATAGCTGTTCCACTGCAGGCTGACCAGCCTGACGCGCGCTGGTATGGGCGTATCGGGAGACTGGTCTCGGAGGGTAGCGGGATCCGAGGCACGGTGCGCCGCTGGCCGACCGCAGGTAGTTGGGGGCCCAAGTAGTGTGCCAGCCACACATGAAAGGCTGCCCCGCCAACTGTCGAAAAATCCCGGGATGCGCCATCGTGCTGGTTGGCGACCAGATGGGGAGGGCCCGATGGACATTCCGGGGGGGCTCGGGCGTCCCCGCAGTCTCCGGACTAGTGCCCCAATGATGCTGTCCGTTCAGTGCGTGTCTGAAGGTTAGCAGCGTGGAACCTCATCTCACTTCCAACTCCTCTCCTCCATTCACTCTTTATAATGCCAAGGAAAAGGAAATATACAAAATTTAAACAGCGGCTGCACTCCCTCCTCCACAAAGTGCACCTCACCAACATTCGAGGTCTGCACTCAAATCTCTCTGCAGTCCACTACCACCTGGAGACTGAGAAACCAGCGCTGCTTTTCCTTACGGAGACGCAGATAGCGAGTCCGTCAGACGTGTCGTACTTATCTTACCCAGGGTTTACCCTGGAGCACAATTTTAAACCACGCGCGGGTGTGTGTATGTACGCCTGTGACGACACTTGCTATCGGCGTCTCCGTAACCTTGAGGACTCCAAATTCACAACGCTCTGGGTTCTGGTGGACACAGGTCTGGATAAAATTATCTACGCCTGTGTCTACCGTTCGCACAGCGGAGATCAGGAGACAACCAGGCTCACAGAGTACCTCAATGAGGCGGCTGATGCGGCACAGCAGCGGTACCCTTCCGCCCAATTAGTGTTACTGGGGGACTTTAATGCCCACCATCAGGAGTGGCTCTTCCCATACCAGTGCACTGACCATGCTGGACGGGAGATGCGTAAGCTTTCGCTAGCGCTAAACCTCACCCAGCTGGTCCAGGGGGCAACGAGGGTACCGGATGTTGATTCGCACACAGCAAATTGCTTGGACCTTCTGCTGACAACAGATCCAGACAGATACTCTGTGTCGATAGGTTCACCCTTAGGTAGTTCCGACCACTGTCTGGTGAAGTCTGTATCCGTCTATTCCCCGCCCGATCCCAGCCCAAGAGGCACCCGGCGGGTTTGGCGGTACAAGTCAGCAGATTGGGATGGTATGCGATCTTTCTTCGCATGCTATCCTTGGCAGCCTACTTGCTTTTCTTCGACTGATCCATCGTCGTGCGCGGACGCCGTGACGGATGTGTTGCGTCAGGGAATGGAGTACTACATTCCGTTCTCTGACGTATCAATGTCTAGCGAAGACCGACCATGGTTTGGCGCCGAATGTAAGCGCGCCGACGCGCTTAAACATGGGGCGTACCTGGCTTGGGTCGACGCTCGATCGCGTAAGGCGAGTGACGTGGGTCTGAAGAAGAGGGCCTTCAACAGGGCTGCCAAGTCCTGCAAGTTAGTTTTGCGAAGGGCTCGGTTCGACCACATTGGCCGAATAGGGACCAAACTTGCTTCTTACCCAGCAGGTAGTAAAGCGTTTTGGTCTCTGGCTAAGTCGGTCGAGTCGAACTTCTGCCGTCCCTCACTACCACCACTGCTAAAACCCGACGGTTCGCTGGCCCACTCCGCTAAGGATAAGGCAAATTTATTTGCCTCTCTTTTTGCGGAATCTTCACGTCTGAATCCTGGTGACGCGCGGCCCCCTCCTTCTCCTGATGGATGCGTGACGAGTATGTCGGAAATTCGTATCCATCAAAAGGACGTCCGTAGGGTGCTGCGCAACCTCGACGTGAACAAGGCTAGCGGCCCTGACGGAATACCAGCAATTGTTCTTAGAACCTGTGCGCCTGAACTGTCTCCGATCTTGACACGCCTATTCCGCCTTTCGTATAAGGCTGGAAAAGTGCCGAATGCTTGGAAGCAGGCTAACGTGCAGCCTGTGCCCAAGAAGGGCAGCCGAGCTGACCCGGCCAACTACAGACCCATATCTGTAACCTCCATACTCTGTAAGAGTATGGAACGCGTACTCAATATTAAGCTCCTGGCATACCTAGAAACTAACGATATCCTGAGTGACCGCCAATACGGCTTCCGCCGAAATCGGTCTACTGGGGATCTTCTAGCGTATGCCATTCACATCTGGAGTGAGGCCATCGAGAGGCATGGGGAAGCGCTTGCCGTCTCCCTCGACATCTCGAAGGCTTTTGATAGGGTCTGGCACGAAAGCCTTATTGGTAAGCTTCCTTCATTCGGTTTGCCCGGTGGTCTGTGTGATTGGATTGCAGACTTCCTGAGAGATCGGTCCATTCGAGTGGTTATCGATGGCTGCTCGTCGGACCACTTGGATATTAATGCCGGTGTCCCTCAGGGATCAGTACTCTCAGCAGCTTTATTCTTGCTGCACATTAACGATCTGCTAAAACCCGGTACCTTTGGGTATGCAGACGACAGCACTGTTGCTGAGAGATACTTGTCCAACGCTCGTACTACCGGGCCTCAGGTCCAGTCTCTCCGGGAGGCCATGGTGGAGCGCTTAAACCTTGCAGGCAGTCTCCGAATGGGGCGATGCCAATCTGGTCAGGTTTAATGCTGCTAAAACCCAGGCGTGTCTTTTTTCCGCAAAAAAGAGTCAATTTCACCCGGCTCCAACTTTCCGAAGTGTGACCGTGCCAATAACTGGCCATCTTGAGCTGCTTGGCGTTACGTTGACATCGACTCTCAATTTTGGCCCATTCATTGAGGCAAAGGCTCAGCTGGCTGCCAAGAAGCTGGGGATCCTTGCAAAGGTGAGAAGGTACTTCACGCCAGAACTGCTGCTCAGCTTGTATCAAGCGCAAGTTCGATCATGCATGGAGTACTGTTCTCATCTGTGGGACGGCTCTGCCAAATACCAACTTGATGCACTAGAGTCGATCGAAAAGCGGGCCAAGAGGCTCATCGGCGATGAGGCATTGGTTAAGTCAAAGCTCCAGAGCCTTGAACATCGTCGCCGAGTTGCCGGCTTGTCGGTTTTTTATCGATTACATTTCGGGGAATGTGCGATGGAATTGCATAATCTAATTCCGCCCAGCCCGTTTCATCATCGGACTACCAGACGTACGGCGATGCGCCATCGGTACATGGTGGACATCCCACCCATACGCACTAAACGTTTTGAAAATACTTTTATAATGCGTACAGCTAAGGAGTGGAATTCCCTGCCGGAGTCTGTGTTTCCCGATAGCTACAACCTAGGGGTCTTTAAGTCAAGAGTGAATAGGTTACTTCTAGGCAAGCGTGCTCCATCATCGGCCACATCGTCGCTTACCATCAGGTGAGATGGTGGTCAAGCGCGAGCCTATATAAGATAAAAAAAAAAAAACGTCAATTGTTCTCATGGGGCGAAAAGCGAGCTGCGGAGTGTCGCTTAGCTACGCTGAATGTGCAGGGAGGAATGATAGGTAAGATGGATGAAGTATGTGAAATAGTGAAGGACAAAAGGATAGATGTGTTGTAAGGCAGCTTTTCCTTACCCAACCGGCTAACTCTTGGGTAGCAAGTAGCTTGAGACAATTGCAGGGAATAACTCACATGAAGCTGACTGAAGTAAAACACATTTAAGTTTGGTCAACTAATTTAATTCTTCAAGCACACATTCCATCAATACAATAACTTGAGGTTACAAAGTATGAACCACTCACTTTCTGAAGGGATATAGATTACCCACAATATTCAATGCTGGAGATATGATTCCTCAAACAGCATCGTTCTCTGTGTAGCTGTCCGTAAGCTTGCTGTATATCAGATGATGACAATTATGCTCGGAACCTTTTGCAAGAGGAGACTGCTGTAGCTTGAACTGCTAGTTGACCATTAGCTTTAACTATATATAAAATTATACCTAAAGATAGCATTTGGGGCCCTGCCAAGGAGAAGAAAATTGCATGTTAAGATCAAGCGCACATGTGTCATGAAAATGGGCATTCAGACAGATTCAAAATAATACTCACAGCGCCTACATCATTGATTATGATGAGCTTTTCATTTTGACGCTAGCCAGCCTTGCCCCATATAACATTACGTATACTTTTAGGTCCTTGCCTTTGAGGTTATTTCTGGACACCGTCCACTCAATGCAAGTTCACTCGTAGTAAAGGCTCAAGTCATTGCAACTACCGATCTTGAATACTTTGCTTTTAAGCCATAGGCCTTTTACTAAATTATCATTTTTTATGTAACTAATTTGAAAAGAATTTAATAATTTATTAATTTGTATGTTGAATTTGTGTGCTTATTGAATTAAATGATTTCACACAAATAGAATATATTTTATTTAAACTTTCATCTATGTCATACATATGTCAACGCCAGATGTTGCTAATATATGCACTGGCAATTTTTACCCGTTACAGTGTTATGTGTGAATGAGACAAAAAGAAAGGGAGTGGATATATCTAAACTCGGGTCCCTGACCGCTATCTGGTCCGGTGTTCAAGAGACACAGAGGGCCTGTCAGGGTGTGGGGGTTATCCTCTCGGAGCGGATGATGAGTTGTGTAAGAGATTACGCTTGTGTGAGCCCTAGGATTCTTTGGGTGAGAATTAAGGTGGGCCTACAACCTATCTTTATTTTGTGCGTGTATGCACCCGATATGGGATGCTCATTTTCTGAGAGAGAGGAATTCTGGGGAAGTTTAGGAGATATACTGAATGATTGTAGGTCTAACGAGAAGGTTTTGATGCTCGGCGACTTTAATAGTTGGGTTGGTGTGAAGAGGAATGGGTTCGAAAAAGTATTAGGGGCATTCGGTGACAATAGAGTGAATGAGAATGGGATGAAGTTACTAGAAATATGTGTAGAGAAGGGCCTGTGTGTAATGAACACTATGTTTGATCATAGAAAGATCCATAGGTATACGTGGGAAAGGCAAGACAGTAGAAGTATGATTGATTTTGTTATTGTAGATGAAAGATTGAAGAGCAAAGTTGTAGATACAAGAGCATATCGGGGTGCTAATGTAGGGACTGATCACTATCTGGTTATGTGTCGGGTGGTTGGTCTGTCCAAGCATTGGCGTCATCGAGTTCAAGTTCCTGTGACTGCGTTAGAAAGAATAAAAATAGAAAGATTACAAGAACTAAAAGTAAGGGAGGAATATAAGAGGGAAGTAAAAGAGAAGACGGATAAGATATTTGATTATTTGAATGATTTCAGTTTAGAGGATGTGTGGGAAATAGTGAAAAGTAGTATGGTGAACGCAGCCACAAAGTTATGTGGTATAGCGAAGAGGAAACGTGGTAGTAGAACGAATGATATGTGGGTAGATGATGAAGTAAAAGAGGCGGTGAAGAACAAGAAAGTGGCTTGGCTTAATGTGTTAGCCTGTAAAGCCCAAAATAGAATGAATCAGGCAACAAACGTGACGGATGATCTGGTAAGGGTGAAAGTAACATACAATCAGATGAAAGCGAAAGTCAAAGAGGTGGTAAAAATGAAGAAGGAAAAAAAGGAAGAAAAAATATAACAGGAAATTCTCCGATAACTTCAGGGCCAATGTTAAGCTGTTCTGGAAACAGGTAAGATTGGCTCGCGGAGTGACAAAAACATCGAGCATGAATGTAATAAGAGCAGAAGATGGGTGCTTACTGAGCGAAGAATGTAAGGTCTTGGAACGCTGGAAAGGATATTTTGAAAGTTTATTTAGTTGTCAGGATAGTGTGCAAGGAGTGGGTAACTGGGTAGAAGCCAGTGGTCAAGACCCAAACCCAGACGAAGAGCAAAATAATTAGAATGAAATAGAAATGGATGAGATTATAAAAGCAATGAGTGGGATGAAGATTGGTAAAGCTGCAGGGTATGACCGAGTATCTGTTGAAATGCTGAAGGGCGGTGACGGGGTGGTAGCAAGCCTATTGTGCCGGATCTTTAATATGTGTTGGAGATGTGGCCGCGTGCCGGATGACTGGTGCAAGGCTGTAATCGTACCACTATATAAGGGAAAAGGCTCACAGCAGGAGTGTAAAAACTACCGCGGCATTAGTCTTTTGAGTGTTGTAGGCAAATTATATGCGAAAGTTTTAATAAATAGAGTGGTAAAAGTGACGGATGAACAATTATGGGACGTGCAAGCAGGATTTAGAGATGGAATGGGCTGTATGGATCAGATCTTCTCCTTGAGGAGCATAGCTGAAAAACATCTGGCAAAGCACAAAAAAGTCTACTGTGCTTTCGTTGACTTGGAGAAGGCCTATGACAGTGTGTGGAGGGATGAACTGTGGTCGACGCTATCCGGGTACGGTGTGGACTGGCGCTTGGTTCGGGCACTGAAATCTCTATATAGGGATTCCAGTGCTTGTATTAGGATTAATGGGGCGTTTACGGACTGGTTTTCCATCTCAAGGGGTGTTAGACAGGGCTGTGTAGCATCACCGTGGCTGTTCAACTTGTACATGGATAGTTGTCTGATAGGTTTGAAAGAGCATGAGTGCGGATTGAGGATGAATGAGTTGCCTGTCAAATGCCTTCTCTATGCAGATGATCAAGTTCTACTTGCATCGTCAGCAGAACAGTTGCAAGACATGGTGACTGTGATGAATGAAGCTTTTAAGTTAAAAGGGATGAGTATAAATGTGAACAAGACTAAGGTAATGGTGTTTGAAAGGGAAGACGATGTATCGGAGTGGGAAGTGAGAATAAATGATAAGAGTGTGGAGCAAGTGAACGAGTTTGTATATCTGGGAAGTATGTTCACAAGGGATGGAAAGATTGAAGAGGATGTGGAAAGGAGAGTGAATGCAGGGAATAAAGTGAATGGTGCTATACATGCCGTTGTGACCAGCAAATCGATGTCTCCGGAAGCTCGACTCGCCGTTCACAACGGCGTGCTGGTGCCTACACTTATGTATGGAAGTGAAAGTTGGGTATGGCAAAAAAGACATGAAAGTAGGATTAATGCAGTAGAAATGCGGTCCTTGCGAAGTATGTGTGGTGTAACCTTAAATGATAGATTGAGGAATGAGGTAATAAGACAACGTTGTGGTTTAAAAGAAGATGTAGTGACTAAAATTGAAAAGAGTATGTTAAGATGGTTTGGCCATGTTGAGAGGATGAATGATAGGCGACTAACGAAAGGTATTTACAAGGCAGACGTGAATGGAAACGCCGGGAGGGGACGCCCTAGGAAGACATACATAGACCTTATAGGTGATGTTCTTCAGAAAGGCAAGGTGCGCAGTACTCATAACCGGCGTGTGTGTATGACAAGATGTATGAATGTGAGTGAAGCAAAAGAAGTATGTAAGGATCGTAGCAGGTAGTGTTGGGTAGGACCAGCAATTTCGATGAGTTTGTATGAGTAACTCATTTAGCTTGGCGAGGTAGTACATTGTACCACTTCAAATGAGGTGGGACAATGTCCCATTTATGTGATATTGTCCCACCACATTTGAACGATTAACTCAAAATACATACGAGGCTTTGAGAATGAGATGAGCTTAGAAGATGTATGAGGTATGAGGGATAATACGAGTATGGGACAATGTCATATTACTGAGACATATATGCATGATTACAACAAACGCATCGTAGTTTAGCTTCTAAGTGTGACGCATAAAATTTGTGTTTCAAATTAAGTAAACAGCGTACGATAAATGAAATAAAACTTTTAATTAAAAAGAAAGAAAATTACATGTTGTAATTTAAAAATAGCAGCATTGCCACCTTTTTACCGTTGATTCTGTTCCGTCTCTCGGTGATAACCTGACCAGACTTCGAAAAAATTCTTTCTGAAGGAACACTCGTAGCAGAGATGCACAGTCGTTTTTTAGCTACTTCATATAACCGCGGATAGGCACTCTTCTTCCCCTCCCACCATTTAAATGGATCTTTGAGTCTGTGTAAAAGTGGTTCTTGTAAATATTTGTCCACTTCTATTATACCGGCCGCTGTTGGGTTAGCATTTTTTATTATTTCCGCCACTTCTTTATCAAAATCGTCCCAAATACTACGCTTCTTTTGAGGCAATGTCTCACCTACTTCCACTTCAGCAGCATTTTCAGCCTGGTCCTGGTCTGATCTCACATTCACATTAGCAACCAATCGTTTTAAGGCTGAACATGCTCGAGTATATGAAAATTCATTTTCAAAGCCATGTTTTTTAAAGCGTGGGTCTAAAAGAGTGCTCTCGGCAAAAATGCTGTTGTCCTCGATGTCAAGAAATCTAGTAGTTAGCTCCTCGAGTAAAACCCGGGCCATATTTTTGACTGACTGCGGCAGAGAGGTCTTTAATAGGAATTCAGAGCACTGTTTCTTTAAAGCATTCGAAATTAAAATGATTTGGGACACTGTCACTTTTCTTTCGGAACTCATTTCTTCTGTTACGTCCTTGAAAAATGACAGTAGCTCACTTGCAGTTGTTATTATGTCCAAGTCGTCAGTATTTATGTTATCAATTTCCTGATATTCTGTAGCAATTAGTGACATCAGGCTTCGCTTGGTGTTAATAACACTTTGGAACATGATGAATGTGGAATTCCAGCGTGTTATCACATCCTGCTTTAGTTTTAATTCTTTTTCTCCTAATTGTTTCTGCATATCTTTGAGTCGTTGTGTAGCTAGCGGACTTCGTTTAAAATGCTGAACTATGGCTTTTATTTTGGATTGTGTAGATTTAATTTCATTCAGGGCCGATTGTACTACAAGATTCAAGGTATGGGCAAAGCATGGTATTTGTTTCCACTTCAGTAATTTTATCGCTGCTTTAATATTACTAGCATTGTCGCTGGTTACAGCAACAATCTTATTTGAGATATTCCAATCATCACACATTCGTTTAATCTCATTTTTCAAATTTTCAGCTGTATGACGATCTGAGTAATGATGACACTCTAACATACAAGATTGCAGTTCCGTATTTTTGTTCATAAAGTGAACAGTAAGTGACATGTAGTTCTCATTTGGCTTAGATGACCATCCATCTGTTGTTAGCGCAACGTAGTCTGCTTCTTCCAGCAGTTTTTGAACTCTTTGTTTTTCAACATTATAATAGTTTGGTAAAAGAGCATTGGATAATGTTTTACGACAAGGTAAACTATAGTTGGGGTTCAGCTCTTTCAGAAATTTCCGAAAAGATTCACTTTCAACAATGCGAAATGGCAAGTAATTTTTTGATATAATTTCTATTAAATACCTGTTTAGCAGTTCGGCTTTTTTTGCAGAGAGAGGCTTATAATACTGCGTCAATTTTGAGCTGACAGACTTGTTTGTTTTTGTTATTAAATTATTAGAATTACGTGTAGTGGATCCAAGTGGTGAGGGAACAGCAGGATCGGTATTATTTTCCTCAATGAGGTTTTCGGAGGTTGATATTGATACGATAACATCGGGTTGACTGTTTTCTTCCATGTTGCTTCTTGGTGGATTACAATCTAAAACACCCGGATGTTGAGTCCTTGTATGCCGAATTAGATTGTATGGGCTGCCACCTTTATAGGACATAATTTTTGTGCAAAAATTACATTTCGCCTTATTATTTTTCAAATCTGTGAAATATTGCCAAGCCTTCGAAGTCCTCCTATCAGCAGATTCAGCCATGCTGTTAGAAAAATTAAAACCAAGCATATAACACGAGCATGCCAACACCAGAAACATTCACCAACAACGAGAAAATTATCCAAATTAAAAATTAATGTTTGTAAACAAACCTCATCATAAAATCAGACGATTTTCTACTTGTCTTCATAACGACACTTTTGGGAACGACAATCGTTTCATATTTTTATTTTATACTTATTTTATGTCATAATAAGCATGTAAAATTTAAATTTATCGAAAACTGGCCAACATCACTAAACTTGCTAAGATTGATTGTTTACAATCATAAATTCTTAATTTATTTTATTTGAGGTTTTTCATGCAAAAATGTAATACGCATAAACGTTTTCAATGCGATGTAAAACCTTACATGCATTGTGTATACTATAGAAAAAGCTTTAGCATTATATTTGAAAACCTACATACCTCTAATATTCAATTTTGCCGGTTCACTAACACAACATAAACAACCACCCGTTAATTTTAAATCTTATTCGCAACAAACGAAGCGAATGACAATATTGACAGTTAATTCATTCATCGACCGACCGATTGACCGAACTGACACGACACCGTCAGACAAATTCCACTCACAGCTCACTTCATTCAATCGTCCTACATACGAGTGAAAGTAGTACTCAACTACTCACAATAAGGTCTATTCTCCCGCTCATATTCGTGCGACCGCGCTATCCCGCTCATTCGCTGCGCTTTGTACTGACTGAAGCGAAAAAGGAACCAATGAGTTCTCTTCGTTCGCGAGTGAGAAGTGTGGCTGCGACAGAAGAGTGACAGACGACATTCAAATTTGACTTTATTCGACCGACAATCGCTCACTCGCCGCTCGCTCACCTCGCTTCATATGTCACAGTGAAGCGGTACAAAAAATTATTTTGAGGTGTTGGGACATTCAATCATTTTGTATGGGACATTTGAAGTGCCTCTTGTATGTCCTACCCAACACTAGTAGCAGGTGGCGTTCTGTAGTTTCTGCCTACCCCCATGGGAAAAAGGCGTGAGTTTATGTATGTATTTTTTTGTAATATTCGCGAACAGGGTAAATCTTTAGTCGATGATTCACTTAAAAAACACATCGCAGTAAAAATTAATTTTGAAGATTTTTCTTTATTTCTTTTGTACAAAAATGATTTACAAGAAATCAAATCATTCGCTACCAAAAATTTTGCCATACATTTTAATTATGATTTTGATACTATTAATGAAAAGGTAAAGGTAGGCTTTTCTATTATTGTATGTGATAAAAATTAAAATGATAATTTATGAAAAGGTTGTCACGTCATTGTTGAAAAAATAGATGGACATTCTTGAGTAATTTACATTTAGAAGTCAATGTTAATAACTATCAGCCACTTAGTGGATCTTATTTTATAGATTTACCTAAGTTTATAAAAAACAAAAAAGCGTGTTTGAATATTCGTAATAATGATAATTATTATTTTTAGTGGTGCATTGTGGCTGCCTTGTACCCAACAAATCGACATCCAGAGCGAGTATCATCTTATCCTCACTTTCGCGATGTTTTAAATGTTAAGGACATTTTTTTTCCCATTACTTTTTCAGATATAGTTATTTTTGAAAGAAATAATCCTTCTTTAAATATTTACGTATACGGTTTAAAAAACAATAAGCTAATAACAGGTCCTCTGTACAGACCTGAATCGTGTAAGGTTAAATCTAAGAGTATTCATCTAATGTTCTTAGAAAATGATACTTCATCCCATTATTGCCTTCTGCTATTGCCTCGTCTTGTTAAAACCCAAATCACTAAACATCATAGTAAATTATATTTTTGCGAAAGTTGTTGATTGTTTTTTCCTACTTCTAGACAAATCGATGATCATCTGTGTGGAGGAATCGTAACTATTTTACCTGAAAAAGGGTCTGTATTACAGTTTAAAAATTATGATAGAAAACAAAACATTCCCATCACAATATACGCTGATTTCGAAACATTGCTGGAACCAACATCCGTTAGTGAACCCGACTCTGCTAACACATCATTTTTACAACGGCACGTGCCTGTAGCATTCGCCTATAACATTGATTCTTCGTTGAATTATACTTTTAATGATGAGGTATTTAAATCTTATCGCGGTTTTGACTGTTTCAAAATTTATAGACTTTCATTCCGCTGATGTTAAAAAGATTTACAAAATATTAACTGAAACCCAGGTCATGACATTTACTGAAGACGACGCGCGAGATTTTCAACAAGCTTATAAATGTTACATATGTGAAAACCTACTTTGGACTAATAAAGTTAGAGATCATTGTCATATAACAGGGCGATACCGTGGCGCTGCTCATAGACATTGTAATCTACAGTATAAAATACCTAAATTCATCCCGATTGTTGTCGCCCTAAAGAACTAGTACCTGTGTTACAGTGTAGTTAAGCTGAGTGGCAAAATATATCATTACAATAGAGAACTTGTTTTACAATGTAGTCTAGCTTAGTTGCAAAATAGGGCTTTACAATGTAATAATGAGCTTAGGTGGCCCAAAATAATATATTAGGATAGGAAGGGGGGTTGGGAAGAAGTTATAGGGAATCATAGAAAAAGGCAGTCGCGTAGATACCTCTTAGCGAGTGCCTTCGAACTATAAAGGAATTGTGAAATTACGATACTTTGTTATAAAATCTGTAACAATTGTGAATAAGTACTTTTAATAAACTTATATTACCGGACTACTTCTTCTGATTTCTTTACACAATATGTTTCCATAACTTATCGGGAAACGATTGCCATTTATTCATAAAAAAATTAGGTGAAATGCCTGGAAAGTTGAGAATTATACCAAAAACTAAGGAAAAATATATTTCGTTTTCCAAATTCATACAGATTGCTGTTAATGTATGATTCAAAACGGTATAAGAGGTGGTTTGTGTATGTGTTCCCATCGCTATGCAAAAGCCAATAATAAATATTTATCAAAATTCGATTCATCAAAACCACAATGTTTTATAGTTTATTTAGACTGCAATAACCTTTACGGTTACAGTATGTGTCAATATTTACCCTATTCGGACTTTAGATTTTTAAATCAAAATGAAATAAACCAATTGCATGTTGAATGTATTGATGATAATGCGAAATGGGGTATCATACTAGAAGTCGATCTGTTTTACCCTGAATCATTACACAGCGATCATAATGACTTACCTTTTTGTCCTGAAAAATGCATACCACCTGGAGGTAAAAGTAAAAAACTAGTTTCAAATCTATACAATAAGTATGACTATGTGATTCATTATGTGCATTTAAAAAAATGTATGGGGCACGGTTTAATACTACGTTAAATTCATAGAGTCATCACATTTAGGCAAGGCCCCTATTTAAAACAATATATCGAATTAAATACACAACTACGCCAAAAAGCAAACAGTACATTTGAACAAGATTTCTTCAAGTTGTTAATAATAGCGTTTTTGGAAAAACCTTGGAAAACACTGAAAACAGAGTGTCTGTGCATTTAATTAATCAGTGGAATGATGCGAATGACAAAACCAAAAAGTCCTCCTACGCTGAGAGATTTGTGAACAACCCCTATTTTCATAGCGCATCAGTTCTTTCCGAGAACTTAGTACCGATTCAAATGAAACCAGATCAGTTAATTTTAGACAAACCTATATATATTGGTTTTACCGTTTTAGAACTGTCTAAATCACATATGTATCCCTTTAACTATAATATAATCAAACCTTTTTATAAGGAAAGAACAAAATTATGTTATAAAGACACGGATTCTTTCGTTTACGAAATATACACTAATGATTTTTATTGCGATATAAAACATCGGTTCGACACCAGTAATTATAATGTAGAAAATGAATTAAGGTTACCTCAAATGAATAAAAAAATACCTGGTCTTTTCAAAGATGAAATGGGAGGAAAAGTTATAACAGATTTCGTTGGTTTAAGATCTAAACTTTATTCAATAAAAGCAGATGACAAAATAATTAAAAAAGGAAAAGGAGTTAAATCTTGAGTAGTTCGTGATCTAAGTATCACAGATTACGAAAATGTTTTATTTAATAGTGATATCATTCGTAGACAAAATATTGTGTTTAAATCCCTTAAACATGAAATACTTACGCAAAGTGTAAACAAAATTGCACTATCTAGCAACGATGATAAAGGAGTGATATCTAATTGTAAGATCGCAACCCAAGCATGGGGTCATTGTTCATTTTTAAAATGAGTAATTTAATAAATGTAATGTATATGTCGCCGCGGAGGCGTGGATTTGCTAATTCGTTATCCAAATTAATAATTTCAATTGTCAATTAACACAAACTCTATAATCCTGTCATCTCTGAGATTTCGCTAGAACTATTAAATGTCTGTTTATGTTGTTTTATGGTTCAGCGCCATCTATTGGCTTATTGTGGAATTAGTTATTGATTTGTTTGAATGAAGATCATTTGATAAGTTAATTTTCAATGTTTAATTAATACGAGATGTTTAAATAAAACGGGAACACTTATTGTAGGACTTTTAGATTTGTTCTCATTTTAACTATTGCACATTTGACGAAGTAAATATGTTTGATTATGACCTTACGAAAAGTTGTCAACAATGGCGGATGTTATAATTTTAATGACCAATAACTAGATTTAATAATTTAATACGAGAATTAAACAAATTTGAGTAATTGATTAAATCCTATAAAGTAATAAGACTATTTTACACAGCTATGTAATAATGAGAAACCTTCTGGTTAGTAAGATATTCAGATCACCGGAAACTTGGATAGTTTTGAGTTGAGGTGATTATTTTAGTAATAATCTACGAACAACTTTGTATTTGTGAGTATTGGGATTGTTTAATGTTAAAATAATTAACTGAGCAGCATTTTAGTATTGTTTGTTAGCTTTATTCAACTATCCAAGTAATTAGTGTCTAAACAAAAAACAATATGGAAGTCCCGCCAACTTACAACGCGCATCGCGCGTATGGCGTGTGTAAAATAATAACTGTTTAATAAATCTGATTGATTAGATGTTTGAAAACCTAATAAACATGTAACGTCAATTGTTTTAAAGTGATTGTGTAAACTGTAAAAAGATTTAAAAGAGTATCCTAGAGTTTCTTGCTAGGTCTTCTCTAGAGATCGACGAGGGATTGTGACCTAGCGAGCCACCATGTGGTTACCCTTAAGTGCATAGTTTATCAAAAATGATAACATACTTTTCTATGCGTATAACTTCCGAACAAAAGATGTTTAGATGAACGTAACGTTTCTGAACGTTTATTCATGCGTCATTTTTATAATCTGTCACCATGACAAAACAATATTCGGTCTGTGATTGGTTGAATTTGACATTACAAACTGAAGGGTCGTAATAGTTGCATAGGTACGAACTTGACTAAATAAATCGGTTCACATCTAAATAAAAAATAAGTGTTATTCTTATAAAAAAAATATCTTTCTGAAAGTTAAGGATCTATATTTTGCTATGATGTGTTTAGTTTACAAAAAATATTTGTGGCATGATACTAAATTTGCTTGGGAATGTTGTTATCAAAAATGATAATCTATGCATTACCGGTATCATTTTTTCTTTGCTTATGAATATTTTTTCAATGTTTGTTTTTGAAGCAATTTATATGTGTTTTGGTGTTGGGTTGCATGGTTTTCCTATGGTTTTAGATCGCTATTGATACGACAGTAAAACATGGATGACAGAAATATTGAAGCACTGTTATGGCAACTGGAAAATGGCGACATCTCTCGAGGATGAAACAGACATCGATGAAAATGCTATTGATTATTATGATGGTGTGAATGAGTTGATCGAATACCTTGAAGATGTAGAACAGGAAGTAGAAGAAGAACAAACGGACTCAAATGGTAATCTGGACTGTGATCCCCCATTGATTTCTAGCGATTTACCTGAAAATGAATCAAGGCACACTAATTATACTCAAGTAAGAAATTTAGTTTGGAAAAGGAAAAATATGCCTTTGGTTGATCAAGCTTTTACCTTTCTTGGCGTCACAGACTACCCTCAACATATTTTAGATTTATCCAGTCCATACCAATTTTTTTCTTATTTTTTTGATCAAAACCTACAAGAAGTAATCGTTTCTGAGTCGAATAAATATGCTGTACAAATTAATCCAAATTTTTCCGACCCTATCAACTCATTGGAACTTCGAAAATACCTTGGCATCTTGATATACACTTCAGTATACCATTACCCCAGCATCAGATCTTATTGGGCAAGAGCTGTACAATTCCATCCAATTTCAGACACAATGACAGTAAACAGATTCGAAAAGATTCGCCAAGTAATACACTTCAACGACAATAGCAACCACCTACCTCCTGATCATCCTAAGCACGATCGATTACATAAAATACGTACAGTAGTAGATCATTTCAATAAACGATTCATCTCAGTTCCGTTTGACCATCGCCTATCACTAGACGAACAGATGTGCGCGACAAAAATTGGTCATTTTATGAAGCAATATTTGCCGAAAAAGCCACACAAATGGGGTTTCAAACTATACGTATTTTGTTGCCCCATGGGCTACTCCTATACTTTTGAAATTTATTCAGGGACTCCTAATATCCAAAGACTACCAAATGAACCCGACTTAGGAGTAGTTTCAAACACAGTCATACGTTTGCTTCGACCGGTACCGAGGAATGTAAATCATATAATATTTTTCGATAACTTTTATACGAACTTGTCACTATTTCATTACTTATTCAAAGAAGGAATTTACTGCTTGGGAACAGTACAGAAAAATAGACTGGGAAAAACATGCAAACTACCTGAGAAGAAAGACCTTCTCAAACCAACAGTGCCAAGAGGATCATATGATGAAAATGTTACTACATTTGATGGGGTTGAATTGTCTGTCATGGGCTGGAAGGATAATAAACAGGTGTTATTGCTCTCGACGTATGTGGGCTCAGAACCTGTAGATACAATAAAAAGATACGACAAAAAGCTAAAGAAAAGTGTTGCAATAACCTGCCCAAGAGCTATACGCGAATATAACGCGAGTATGGGCGGTGTTGACACTATGGACAGTTATTTGGGTAGATATAGAATTAGAATGAAATCCAAAAAATGGACAAATAGACTCTTTTATCACATGTTGGATATGGCGGTAATCAATAGTTGGATTTTGTATAAAAAAGTTTTGCTGAAGAAGGACACGAATCCTAAGAATATTTTGAAACTGGCTGATTACAGAACTGAACTTGCGGAAACTTTATGTAATTATGGCAGCACCATATCAGAAAATAAAAGAGGCCGCCCAAGTCTAAATAAAACTGAAGTCCCTGCAATCAAGCAGAAGAGACCAAAGCTGGGTGCCCAAACATTACCCCCTGATGACGTACGTTTCGATGGTATTGGGCATGAAAAATCTTATGGTTCCAAAAGGAACCAGTGTAAATATGCCCAGTGTAAAAAACTTACGTCAGTTATGTGCCAGAAATGCCGTGTATCACTCTGTGATAATCGAAATAATAACTGTTTCAGGGTTTTCCACACTAAGTAATTTTTGTATTTTTTTTGTGAGCTTACTGCATAATTTATCAAAAATGATAACATCCTTTTTTCAATAAAAAACATTCTTAAAAAATATCAATGATTTTTTTTATTATTTTTCCCGTATTTTAGAGACCCCATTTCATCATATAAATATTTTTTTAAAATATAAAAAATCATGCATCTAAGGGTTAACTTCAAGTTCGAATGAAAACTCAAAGTGCCTGTAACTAAGTCAAATAAATACTTTCGAGTTTCAATCCAGTGCTGTGTGTTATTGAAGTTTACCCGTTCCTAAAAAGAATGAAGGAATTGCCTCTAGAATTGGAGTTGATGATGGTGGTCCTATAATTCATAGGTACCTCGACGTGACATATATTATGTAACTGTTAGTCTTAATTATAAGGTACGTGAATTTTAGTGCTAAGTAACTAGAATATTATTTACTTCTTGGTAATATATTTTATATTAACAAAAGTATTTCTTAATGATGTCCTAGTATAGTATAATTATGTATAGTAACCAATCTGTATATAGATAATAAGTATATTATAAGTGTAATTATTGTTTATTTAAGAAGTAAATTATTAATTACTATTGTTTTATTTATCAACACATTGTTTAATTATTGCTGGTTATTACAATTATAAGTGAATAAGGTTCATGTCAATAATACACAGGCAACGTCGCAGGGCAATGCTAGTTTACGATAAGGAAATATGTTATGCAACATGCCAATGACATTATAAATGCAATCCTGTTATTTGTTGATGTTCAAATTTATACATGCTTCAAATCAACATTCGAACGACTCTTATTTAATGATTAGTCAATAGTAATTCGCTTTTATTATAATACAGATAAGATTTACTTTCAATAAAATATATTACGATCATAATGCGCTTTGTCAATATTGAAAACCCTCAGAGTGGTCGCACAAATGCTATGTTAACATTTTTAGAGTTGACGTGACTTAAAACTTAAGGCTCGTTCACACAGTCTTGTTAACGAATAATATCATATATGTCACGACGAGTCTCCCGTCGCACACTGTAAGAAAATCGCAATCTAGCGGTATTTAATTCAAAATCCGAACAATGTTTTATCTACCAATTATTGGTGTCTTTTTATTCCTTACCCTCTAATAAAAACGACACCATATTTTTTTTAATGTGGGTATGTCAACATAAATATTAGAAATGTTCATATCAGAAACAAAACTGAGTCACACTCACTACGTGTTTTGCAGTGTTAATTTGTGCCAATTACGCTTACGATTACGAAGTGATTATTGGGTCAATAGTGTTATTTACTTTATTTGTCGTAGTGTTGGTATTTCATATGTAAGTACATACATATTTTGTTCGATTTATAATAGTAATTATATACTAAAATCAACAATTTCTGTTAGGACACAAAATATACTTCGATTTTTTTACATTTTAAATTCATTAGTCCCGAAAACATATTATATAGCATTATATAGTAAAGTATATACCATCACAGTACAGCTGATAGTTTTAACTAACAGATGCAACTCATAAATTTTGCGCTTTTTGCGGCACCCATAAATTTTTTTTTTTCAGCATGGCTACCGAAATAACGAAATTGCAAATTTTCGAAATTTGGACTTCTAACAGAGGGAGTGATCGTTTTGACGAAGTTTTTTCATTTTTTATGAATAGATATCCTCGTGTAACTTATTCTGAATATTCTAAAAATAAAATCAAGGGTTTGCTGAGAGCATTATGCCAACAAATTGAAATAAAATGGACTAAATGCCATCGTCATCGGGATCGTTTTTTAGAAAATAATATGAATTGGTTAAAAACAACTATTACTTTGCCTGAAAGTGTTTTACAAGAAATTCCATCATCCTCCTCCTCAATTACTCCAGGAAGACCAGCAAAACGTTTTCAAGACTGTTGTGATAGAACACAAAAACGAAAAATCCAAACACTTATAGAGACGACCAGTCCAGAAGAAATTGCTGTGGCTAATGAATGCAATTTACGCAATGCTGGCAAACGAGATTCTGCAGCCATAGTAAGAGAATTATCGTCTGAGTCCGGTAATAGTGGGACAGTAATCAAACAGGCCCGTAAACGTCTAAATAATGATCCTGTATCTCTATCTGCAGATGAAGCTCTTGGCATGATGATAGATGCTAAATTATCTACTCACCAGTACAATATAATTCGAGAAAAGGTTAATAACCTGGCTAAAAACTTGTTACCTTCTTATGACCAAATACTGGAAGTAAAAAAACAGTGTTATCCGTTAGAGAAGACTGTCACGGAAACAACTGCAGAATGCAATCTTCAATCTTTGGTGAATCATACTATCAATCGTATATGTTTAACCCAAAGAAATGTGTTAGATTCTATTGAAATCTTAAAAGTTGGATCAAAGGAACTAACCTGCCTGATTAAGTGGGGTTGTGATGGAGCTCAACAACAAAGGTATAAACAGAAGTTCACATCAGAAAGTCAGTTTGACGAAAATCTCTTCAGCATTTCGATGGTGCCCATTCAAATGGCTTTGAATACTGAAAAGGAGAATATGGTCGTATGGCAAAACCCTGCTCCCTCGTCTACACGTTTCTGTAGACCTATTAAACTTCATTTCGCTAGGGAAACTACAGAATTGACAAAACAAGAGGTCAGCGCGATGCAACATCAAATAGATACATTATCACCTGTAGAAGTTCATATGGATGACGTTCTTATTTTTGTAAAACCGGTATTCATGCTTACTATGATTGATGGCAAAATTTGTACTGCCTTGTCGACAGTGTCCGGTTCCTCTCAAACTTGCTATATATGTGGAGCAAAGCCATCCGAAATGAATAAACCTGATGTTATTTCAAAGAAACCACTCGATACAGCTGCAATGACTTTTGGACTTTCTCCATTACATTCGTGGATAAGATTCATGGAATATATACTGCACATTGCATATAGACTCGATATAAAAGTCTGGCAAGTTAGAGGTGATCAAAATAAAAATCTAGTCAAAAACAAGAAGGAGCAGATTCAAAGAAGATTCAGAAATGAAATGGGTTTATTGGTGGACATGCCTAATCAACAGTCGGGAAATACCAATGACGGCAACACTGCCAGACGCTTTTTTCGAGATTACTCAAGAACAGCTCAGATAACTGGCGTGAATTCAGAACTGGTTCATCGATTTCATATAATTTTAGAATCTCTCGGATGCGGGTTTTCGATTGACGTAAATGCCTTTGATTTGTTTGTTAAAGATACCAGGGAACTGTATCTTATGGAATATTTTTGGTACAATATGCCTGTCAGTGTTCACAAAGTTCTTTTTCATGGTAAAGACGTGATATCATCATGTATACTACCAATTGGCCAGTTATCGGAAGAAGCCCAAGAGGCACGAAACAAAGACAATCGTTACTATAGAGAATTCTTTACACGAAAAACTTCGCGTGTAGATACAAATACAGATCTCCTAAATAGACTTTTAATCTCATCTGACCCCTATTTAGCAGGATTAAGGAGCATACCACGAAAAAATAGAAGTATATTGGAGCCAGAAGTTTTGTCATTGCTTTCCCTGCCCACAACGAATGAGTAATATGTTTATTTGCTGTATTTTTCAGTTTTTTAAATTGCAAAAATACAGGAAACAATACAAAATTATTTTATAAAACTAAAAAAACATTTAATTATAACTTATATCAATCAAATTAATTAGTTCCGTATCATAAGAATAAAATCCCGTCAGATTGCGATTTTCTTACAGTGTGCGTCGGCGTGGTCAACGTCCGACATGGACAAAGGTTTAGTGAAAGCACACTCACAAAATACACTCAGCGTTTATTCAGACTGTTTTTAGCACAACTATTTTACTTTTACAACACGACAGTACGACACAGCGATGCGAGCTTTTTGGACACCTCGTCAGAAAGTGGGCGTAAACACCCCACGTTTCAATACAGAGTCTTTTAACTTATTTGATTCAACAAAACTTACAAAGAACTAGAAAACACTTATTAGTTAATTCCTTTATCATTAAACGAAGCTATTAATTACAAATTCAAACACATTGCCAAGAATTAAAGTTAAATTGGTGGTTTCTTTTTACAATGTTAAATCTCATCCGGTCATTATAGGAATTTAAACAAACAAAAGGTTTTCATTAGAAATGCTATGAAAATTATTGCTATGAATTATAAAGTTTGAAATCTATTACTAAAACCTATTTAGGGTTTGTATTAAATTATAATATCTTGGACTTGATCATTCGAATTGTAACTTTTCCGCCGTTTTCTAGAACTCGCCAGGGACTATTAGTCATGAACAAAACTAGGTAATATCAAATTTGCCATAGTTAAAATTACTATAAATTCCCATCATAAAATAACTGTTTCTTTTATTTAAGCTTTAGTATTAACCTTTTGAACGCCACGGACGTTTATAGACGTCTAACGAAATCGTGCCAAACACGCCACCGACGTCTATAGACGTCAAGAAAACGACATTTCTTAAATACAAAATAAATATACTAAATTAAGTTTTCTGTGTTTCTTTTTCCTATTATTTCAAACTACTTTAGTGAAATATTGTAAATTGACACAAAGATATATTCATTATTTGAATTCACAAGAAAAAACAATCGTCAAATATTAAATCAATCGAAAAAATCCAAATCGAAATCCGTAAAATTGTGTATTTCCCCACGCCACAGACGTCAAGACACGTCAGCTAGTGATGGGTAGGTAAGGTAACTTATATTCCAAATTTATGAAATATTTTATTGAAAGTAGCTTACTATTACTTTGACAATTACTTTTTACTGACAAATATTCGTATCTGAATATTCCTAATGTATAATATTTAAAAAGATGTGGAAAAGAACTTATAATTGATATCCTTAAATCGATAGTTTACTGTCCACTCTCGCGCATCCCTATGTAAGAGCTCATAGACAGTTACCTGTACGCCACAGACGGGAATGGACGTCAAGCGGTGACGTCATTAGCGCTACGGGAGTCTGCTAGTGCTTTACTACATTTATTATTATGATCGGTGGTAATATTAAAATTTGAAGCATTATTATTGTGCGAGGCTATATTAAAAATGGCTGACAGTCAAATGACTACTGAAGAACTCCTTCGTGTGTTAGGAAATGTAGAAGAGGATGACGAATTTTCCGAAGCAATATCTCTATACGAGGACGATTTAGAGGTAAGTTTTATTTATGATCAAACTTTTCATATATAGATAGGTACGTAGTTTTTGTTTAATATTAAATGATGCGTTAGGGAAACAAAAGCGAATATAAAATATTAAAAAGGTAAATGGTTCCGTCTATTACTTTTAACGATACAAATTATTATACCTACTTACATTTATTTTGTATATTTTCTCTTTTAATTCCATTTCGAATTTAGCTAAAAAAAGTAGGTATACTTATACAAAGTAAGTATTATAGGTAGGTACACTAATAAATATGAAACCGGCACCTAAGGCACAGTAAAAAGGGGAATATGCATGTATTTTTTTTTTCATTTAGAACAATGAATACTGTCAACTCAAAAAAATTACAAAAACTAAGTTTAACTATTGCTTGTTTCAAACACATCTGATATGGTAGGTATGTACATTTTAGTAGGTATATGTTTATTGTAACACAGAAACCGCTACCTAAGCCGTGGGGAGGCAGCTGACACGTTTTATTATTTTTATTTTAATCATGTTATAATAGTTATTTATTGAGTTGGACTAGAGAGCTTGTAATGAGCGATAACTATAACAAGTATAAGTACCTATTTGTAAATAAATTTAGCCAAAATATTATATTATGTGCCTCTGTCGTCGTAAATAGTAATAAGCACTTCGCTTTTGTTTACAGTCTATCACAGATCGTCAAGAACAAGTCAATGACTCACCTGTTTTGCCCTCAACATCTCACACTACTCAAGAAACACCTGACAACAATTGGGCCTCGACATCTGCATCAGCATCAACATCCCGCCGTGACCCCCGTCGAAGACAAACGGAGCCGTCCTACCAGTGGACTTCAGTACCACACGTGCCTGCATTAACTAGCTTTGATGAGTTTACGTCAGGTCTCCATTTAGAAGTAACAGAAAATATTACTGAATTCGATATATTTCAAAAATTTTTAGATTTAGACTTTATGTCGTTCATTGTAGATATGACAAATTTATTTCACTCACGCTTTGTACTAAACGTAGACCTTCGTATGCATTCTCGTGTCCGTTATGCTAGCGTACACCAGAACTGCAACGAGTTAGTTTCTATGCCAAAAAACTCTGTGTAAATACTGCCTAATTACTGTAAAAAAAAAAAAAAATCTTCCTCTTTAGTTTAGGAAATAAACACCATTTTCACTATGTACGCTAGCGTCACGATCAAGCTAGCGTACACATGGCCGTACTCGAAAACGGCTAATTGTAAAGCAACAGATTTGGACACAAAAATACTGTTCTAATACTTCTCCCGCTATGCAAAATTTCATAACGATTGCTCTTGTAGGAACAGAGATATTGAACAAGACTTTTCAATGACATTCGGAGCTGGCGTCATGGCAGCGTACACATAGTAGTTCTTATAGAAAGGGAACTTTTCTTGTAATGAATGCTATATATATAAATAGTGCGTGAAATTCTGCCTCTATTAGTGTAAATACTTTATGCGAATTCGCAGGGGAATAAGCAAAAAAACCTATGTTAAGTTCTAGGAACAAATATACTGACGTACTGTCGCGAACAAAATGAATTATTTGTGAAATTAAAAACAGAAATATAGCATTATTTTCTAATACACGTTAGCATGATGTGTTTTGACATAAATAAAATTAAAATGATTACATACTGTAACACCGCATTGCAAGTACGACATTGCACGGTGTTCGAAAACAGTGGCCCCTCAAGGAAACGACAGGGGCAGGCGCGCGCGCCGGAATTCACCCGCGCAACTACCCCTCCAAGAGCACTCGGCCGCCCGCTACGACAAGGGCAATACGTGCCGCGCGTGAGCACGTCCGTGATAATAATATTATCATCCCCGTAGAATGATAATACTAAAACCGTGTTGTGTATGTGTACCAAATAGTTGTGTAATTAATAATATTATATCAGTACGAAGACAATCATCACAGTCATTACATTACCTATTTATGTGCTTGACTGTAAAAAATTGGTTTGTGTGAAATGGAAAATTTTCTAATTCTAATGTGAAATAGACAATACGTTGTTCGCGCGTGCACAACTTATGGCAGCTCTCATGGTCTTTAAAAAGATGAGAACAATATCATTGCCGTTCACGGATTTAGTCGGACCCTGATGTGTTTAGAATTGTGGCAGTCAATTTATTAGGTAAGTTTACAAATTATTATTTTATGAATTACTAGCTGATGCCACGGCTTCGCCCGCGTGAAATTTTGATCCTGTTCCCGCGTCCCTTGGGACACGTTTCCCGGGATAAAAAGTAGCCTATGTGTTATTCCAGGTTCTATTCTACCCCTGTACCAAATTCCAGCCAGCCGTTAGAGCGTGATTGTGTAACAAACTACTAAACATCTTCACAAACTTTCACATTTATAATATTACTAAGATGTTGTCATTTTGATATCCTAACTTTGGTCATTTTAACTTTTTATCTTGAGTTTGTTCAAATTAAAATGAAATAATTTCATATAATTATCTTCTCTTTTTGTAGCAGGTTTAAATAATTAGTAGCCACGTATGTAGCCGGTACGCGCGGGCACTATTTATACATTCATGTTCATCCCCCTCCCCCCGGTCGTAAACCACATAGTTCACCGTCCCCAATCCTCGTCCCAGACCCTGAAGTTGCATAAAATCTACTAATTCTATTTAAAAATAGTAAATCTAAATACAATTTTATTTTACTTATTTCAGGTCGAAGCCAACAACTGCAGCGATAACCCACGACCATGACGTTATCGTAAACTGGACAGTACCTTGAGTCATCACGACACGTGCCTCCGATAAATTGATACTGGATTGAACTGAATTATGGATACTAACTCAAAAAGGGGTCCAAAACCGAAGGTGCCATTAGAGATACAAAAAGATGTTTATTTACAATTCAAAGATGACTTTTGTAATGGCATAATACCACCTATTTCGCATACTGTCTATAATAGTGTTCAATCTGCTTTAAAAAACAAAATGACAAAAAAGGGTATTCAAATGAGTATAAAAACTAATTATGTTTTTTTCTTTGGACATGTCATGAGCACAAAAACACTCCCTTTTGTCACTGAACCTATGAGCTGTTCTTCTTCTGGCACAAATTATGACACGGACAATCCAGAACAGGACCGTTCTTGGAATTCTTTGACTGATAACAGTCCTAATAGTATAATACACATTTTATGCGTAGATAAAATAACTTGGGAAGAAATCAAACCAAAATATTATCACTATCGTCGTAATAGTAAAACGGATTGTAAACAACAAAAGAGACTTAAGCTCCAAATAAATAGGTGGACCAATGTCATACAAGGACAACTGTGGAATGCACTAAAATTAAGCTGTACATGGTGTTTTAAAGGAAATTATGCCAAGAGTGATTTTGAAGTTACTTGTAAGGGGTATTGTAAACAATGTCATGCAAATATCACAGTCACATCACAACTTAAAACTGAAAATTTTATTGAATTAAAATGTTTAATAACCAATTGGCACAATGATTACAAACATTCCGTTACTATAAAAAATCATATTAGGGCACGTACACGGCATATTCTTTCTCAAAATTTGCAAAATAGATCACCTATATCGGTCAGAAATGAACTAGCTTTTAAACTGATGCAAAAAAATGATGAAGAACCTTCAGTCCTACCAAAATTAGAGACATTACGTCAAATAAAACACCAAAGTAGGAAATCGTTACATTTTCACGAAAACCTTATTTTATCGCTTACGTGTATGGCTTTTACTCCACCGTATGATAAATGTGTGAGAGCTGTATCAGCACTCCCTTTTTATGTTTATTATTGGACAGATGACCAAATAAACTATTATCAAAATTGTCAAAAAACTTGTAACTTTATAAGAGTCTCTATAGATGCTACTGGATCCCTATTTTGTAAAAAAATAAGACCAATTGTTAACGAACACACGGAAATTGCAGAAAAATGTCAAGGCCCTATATTTTTGTACACTATTATGACCGATACTACGGTGAAAAGCAGTGTGCCATTAGGGCAGTTTATTTCTGAAAGACATACAATGGCTAGTATTTCGCAATGGCTAAATACTTGGCTTTCAGGCAGGAAACCTCCTAACGAAGTTGTTACTGATGACTCAGCCGCCCTAATTGGAGCTGTTGTTAAAGCATTTTGTGGTTACAACTCCACAAATGAATATTTGGACAGTTGTTTTAAATTATTAGAAAATAAATCAGATAAAGTCCCCATTTGCCACGTTAGACTGGATACATCTCATTTTTTTAAGACGCTCTATAATCTCACTGTTTTCAAACATGTAGACACGAGAATTATCCATTTTTATGTACAATGCTTTAAACAAATAAAAAATTCTATATCTTACATTCAGATTAAACAAATTATTCAGGATATTATTATTGTGTCCAAACATAAATATCGCGGAAGTATAAATGGACAACAAACACGATGCGAAAGTTCACTACAAAAATTACGAAATATAATTACAGCAGATAAAGAAACGAGTTACCTAGAATACGAGAAAAATGCAGATTATCCAAATTTTGAAAGTAATAATATTTTCGAGGACACTGACATAGATTTAGATACGACATTAATAAAGTTTATTGAAGACGTTGATGCTAAGGAAGATTTATTTATCACATTAAGCGGCGATGACGTAACCGAATTTGAAAACATATTCTATTTTCCACTTCTGAAAGGTACTTTAATCAGACTGTTACGCAAATTACCTATGTGGGGTAATATCATGTGTCCTTTTTTTCAGTCAGATGTTTGTAATAATTCAAGCTCTAACATAGAAAGTTATTTTAGAGATATCAAAAAGCTATTTTTCAATTTTAATTTTGGTAAACTGCGTATTGACGAATTTATCATAAAACATTATACTCTAATAACAGGAGCGTTAAGACTGGGTTCAAGCGATTTAAATAACTTAAAAGCTGAAGAGGAAATGGATGTAAATTCGCGTAATGAAGACGACATGTTTTACGACAACTCTATTTTTAAAGATAACCCCAAATATATTGAAGATTGGCGAGGCCTTGTCAGTAAGCAATATAAAAAAGTGCGTACTACTCGTGTAACATTACACGTTCTACGAAATGGTAATATTAGCACGTCTGGAAACTCTAACATTTTCACCAACACATGTGCATTTGTCTCAGTAGTACAAAGTTTAGGTATAGCTTACTTAGACTATCCACGTTTTAAGAAATATATTTCTGACAAAGAAAATATTCTTACAAAATTGATTCAAAATCTAATTATATCAAAACCAAAATCTAAGCAACAATATACCACTAAAGGCATATACGATTCAAGGGCTAATATTTTAATGGATATATTTGAAAACGAAACAGCAGCGTCAGCAGATAATATTATAAATTGTGTTTGTAACGTGACACGAATAATAGACAATATAGCAAAATATGACTTATACAGTGCAGGACGTAGCTTAAAATGCACAAACATAGATTGTGATGTTAATAAGGATAACGTTCGAAAATGTAGTTGGATACCTTTGAACACAAATACCATTGAATCAGAAGGTTTGAAGGCCTTAAGTAAAGCAGCTTTGATTACAGATTCGTATAGAAAATGCAAAATTTCGGCTTGTGTTGGTTACAATAAATACGAATATGATTTATCTAATTTAATTTTTTTCGAATTTAACGATGAAACTGCGGTTAACATAAACGACTTCCCGAAAACGATTGAATTAAATGGGAAATGCTTTCAAATTGTTGCCATTGTTGACTACATTAATAATGGCAGTAATAGCATAGGACATTATAGAACACGGTGTTTCCGTAGACGTACAAAAACTTGGCAGTGTTACGACGATATGTTACCAACACAACGTAAAAGTAAGTCTCCCCCCCTTGTTGTTCCCCACTGTGCTATTTATATCAAGCTGTGATGATTGTTTATTTAAGTAGAGATGAATCTCTATTATTATATATACAAATTTCTGTAATGTAAATTTTTAAATTATAACTATTTTGTATACAAGTTTTAAAACACTATTGTAAATAAAAATTAGTTTTGTAAGTCTAACTTAAACTGTGATTTGTCAGTAACAATGTGATTATACTGTGATTTAATATAGTAATTATTTGTACAAATGAATGATTTCATGCAGCAGTTATTATTAGTAAATATTCTCTAAGACTGATTATTGTAACGGTTCCTAATGTGATTATACTGTGATTTTTAATATAGATACTTATTAATGATTGTACAATTTTTATTATTTGTAAATATTCTCTAAGACTGATAAATATGGTTAAATCGTAACCTGTTATGTTGTATTACATTATAAACACAAACAAAAACTAGTACTAAAAAGAAGTAAATTGTCATTATTGTACCAAATCAGTAATAATATGATTATACTGTGTTAAAAAATAATTGTTTTTGGCATAATAAATGTTATTTGAATTTTTCCAATTATTTAATTTTCACTCAGAACTATATCTACAATGAAGTGTACATACTCCTAGTTCAGTACTTCATCACGTTTCAGTTTTAGTTCTCTATTAAAAAAAACTTGACAAAGCACCTTTGAGCATATCTGTACCTGTACTATGAACAGAAATTAACAGGGTTTTTTACTTATTCCCCTGCGAATTCGCATAAAGTATTTACACTAATAGAGGCAGAATTTCACGCACTATTTATATATATAGCATTCATTACAAGAAAAGTTCCCTTTCTATAAGA
Organism: Orthosia incerta; assembly: GCA_948252205.1. Lineage (NCBI taxonomy): Eukaryota > Metazoa > Arthropoda > Insecta > Lepidoptera > Noctuidae > Orthosia > Orthosia incerta. The sequence continues at coordinate 33,335,993 of OX411742.1, forward strand.
ACTACTATGTGTACGCTGCCATGACGCCAGCTCCGAATGTCATTGAAAAGTCTTGTTCAATATCTCTGTTCCTACAAGAGCAATCGTTATGAAATTTTGCATAGCGGGAGAAGTATTAGAACAGTATTTTTGTGTCCAAATCTGTTGCTTTACAATTAGCCGTTTTCGAGTACGGCCATGTGTACGCTAGCTTGATCGTGACGCTAGCGTACATAGTGAAAATGGTGTTTATTTCCTAAACTAAAGAGGAAGATTTATTTTTATTTTTACAGTAATTAGGCAGTATTTACACAGAGTTTTTTGGCATAGAAACTAACTCGTTGCAGTTCTGGTGTACGCTAGCATAACGGACACTGCATTCTCGCCTACAACGGTGGCACGATGTATCCATTCCAGAATTGTACATATTTTTTGCTTTATTAATGTTAATGACTCGAAATCGACATTTGACTTTAGAAGAGCACTGGAGTACGGATGTGTTGTTATCATCGCCGATTTTTTCCAAACTAATGCCTAGAAATCGCTTTTGCACAATTCTAAGCATGCTACATTTTTCTCGGCATAGTGAAGAGACTAACGTATTATCAAAAGTCGACACTTGCATTAATCACGCTAGGGAAAAGTATAAAAAGCTTATGACACCCTATAAAAATCTGTGCATAGACGAGAGCATCGTTCCCTTCAAGGGGCGATTATCAATAAGGCAATATTTGCCAAAGAAAAGGAATCGTTTTGGAATAAAGTTATTTGTAATGTGTGATGTACAAACCGGCATTATCATAGATTTTATTGTTTACTGTGGCGCAGCTACTGAAATAATAGATCCTTGTAATTTAGGTGTCGGAGGCGCTGTTGTTTCAACTTTAATTAGGGATTTTTTCGGTTCAAACCGTCATTTATATGTTGACAACTGGTACACTAGCCCGGTATTGTTGGATTACCTGCACAGGAATAATATATACGCGTGTGGTACTGTAAAAAAAAACAGAGTCGGTATGCCACGCTTTAATAATACTATTAAGCGTGGTGAAATCCAAGCTAAATATTGTCCTCCAATGACAGCTCTAAAATGGCGAGACAAAAAAGATATATTTATTTTGTCAACAATTCATAGTGATATCATGGCGCCATCGTTGAAAGAGGATAGAGCGACGGGGCTACCAGTTATGAAGCCACAAGCAGTTTTGGACTATTCCAAAAATATGGGAAGCGTTGATACGGCTGACATGTTACTGTCTTCAATACAGTGCATAAGAAAAACCATAAAATGGTATAAAAAGTTGTTTCTCCACATAATTGATATGCACGTATTAAATTCTTTTTCTGTTATAAGGAAATAAATAACATGCCAAATTTACATTTTGCAAAATTTCATCTGTCTCTTATTCGCCAAATTATAGAAAATTTTCATAGTCACAATACACTACCTCAGTCCATAAGCAGTAGTCATAACCCACTTCGTATACTGTCGAAAAATAACAATGATCACATGCCGACCCTTATGGGCAAATACCAACGTTGTAGACAATGCGCAGTTATAAAAAAAAGAAAAGAAACAAAGTACGCTTGTAAAATATGCAAGGTCTATTTGTGTGCTGCGCCATGTTTTGAAAAATATCACTCGAGTGATAATTGACCAATGTACTTTTTGTAGTAAAAAGTACATTTGTAAAATATCACTGTTAATTTAAATAATGGTGTTGATTTTTTTTCATATGATTTTTTTATTTATAAATGACAATTTTTTCAATACTTTTTTATATTTTTATTTTAAGTTTGTAGGTATATTACAAAATTGTATGTTTATATCAATGTTACATTTTATATTTACCAATGTTTTGTTGATTTGCTGTGATATTTAAAGACCAATTACGTAAGTAAATATTATATTATAAAAACCTTTGTTTTAATTATTATAATTTTGAAGAGTTTTTGATTTTGCTGTGATATTTTAAGACTAATTAACAATTACGTAGGTGCATATTATAATTATTATTAAAACCGTTTTAAGTATTATAATTTTGAAGAGTTGTTGACTTTATTGTGATATTTTAAGACTAATGATGTTTGTATACTTATCTACTCAATTATAAAAACTGTCGTCATATAGGATGTAAGGGACACCGATGCGAAAACGCTTACCACATACTCAGTCCATCAACCCGAACAACAGAAAATTGTCGTCAGCAATTTAAAAAAAAACAGCTGTCCCATAAATTTTGACCATAAATGTTGTTTTGCAGTTTTGTAGGGAAAAGCTGTTTTTTTTTTAAATTTATTATGTGGGGTTCAGAATTATTATGGACTGAGTATGTGGTAAGCGTTTTCGCGTTGGTGTTACACCCTGTATAATTTACAATATTACAGTATAATATTAAGGTGAAGACTCAGTTGTAGCCCGCGAAATTCAAATTTTCTACGTTTTTTGTAATTTGCCGGACAATGTCAGTCTATTTATTAACCAAAATATGATTCGCGAGCGTAACACGTACGCATTTAAAGAATTAAAATCATAAATACAACCCTCCTAGTTCTTAAGCCCAATGATAGTCCGATTCATGAAAATATTATGAATCGGACCATCATTGGGTTAAGAAGGTTGTTTTGAAGATTCTAATGTTATAATCATATAAAGGCATACGTGTTACGATCGCGAATCATATTTTGGTTAATATATATCCTAACACTGACCGGCAAATTACAAAAAAACAAAGAAAATTTGAATTTCGCGGGCTACCCTGACGTTATCACCTTAAGTGTTTTGATTACCTGTGACTAGTTTCGACGCTGAGGTCGTGCTGGCACAAAACAGTATCCATAGAGATTAGCACTCACTACTGATGCTTTATTTTTTTAAATAATATTATTAGTAATTCCGAGAATAACACAATTAAAAGACTGATTATTTACTTGTATTTTTTTTTTTTCGTTTACTAACTAGTTTAATTTCAGATTCAGGAAAATCTTAATTGAATGAAACTTATTGCATACTAGCTTACATCTGCAGCAGATCCTTTCCATAAATTATATTATGTAGTGATTTCATTCGTTCATTATATTTTTTTCATTTTGGTTGGCAACACTAAAAAAGATAGAATACTAGAAAAGTTTTGATCATAGAGTAATCATAAAGTAGGTAGTTGCCGTAATTACAAGTTACGACAAGTTAAAAAGTTTGTTAAGTTTATAAAAGTGATAATTATGTCTTCTCCTGAGGATATAGGTGGACCTTCCTCACCAAGCATAATAAGTGACCTAAGTCGCAAAAGGAAGGCATCTTCAAATGAAGAAACGACAAAGAGAACTATAAAAATACAAGTTTCTGCAGAAGATATAACGAGTGCAAACACTTATCAACGGAGCGTATGGGACGCAAATGAATTAAGGTGTGACGTTTCTAATTTACCTCCGTTGGATTTTGCCCAACCAGGACCTAGCGACCCACGAAATGCGGCGTTCGCAAGACTGGTCGCTTTTGAATTGGATCGAGTGCCAGAAGAAAAACGGTCAGTCACATATGTCAATATACTGAACGTAATAAGAAAAGTAAGACAGCAAAAGGACTTGGATGACATAAGTTTGCCAAGTTTCGAAGAATCCGACTAATAATTATATGTAAAATGATTAAATTGTTTTAAATAATAAAATATTATTATTTTTTATGTACCACAATATCACATGATCACATCCCTACTCGCATGCGAGAAAGTTGTCAAAAGTCGTGCCAGCCACGCCAGAGACGTGTCTTCACGTCGGCGGATGACGTCACGAACCAGATTAGTGATGTACCTTATTATTGATTTATTCGTTTGTAGTTCTAATGTTTGCTTTTAGGTTGCTTAGAACTTAGTAACTGCTGTTTAATGATAGTATGATACCAAATAGGGTCAAGTTAAATAAAAGACCAATGCAACGAATAATATTTATTTAACACGTAGTCTGCCGGTAGTATAAAAGACAAAAAAATCAAAAAAACTTTTTGATGGAAATAGAAGCGCCAGGTCAAAATATAAATTCTGATATGGGAAGTGTTTTGATCAGCATCTGGGTTCCGTAGATATTTCATAAAAACTTCGTGAGGTCATAATTGACCTACGCGGCGCTGTAATAATAAAAAGTGATTATTCGTTATCGAGGCGCCGGATAGGTCACGCCTCCGGTCACCCGCACACCTCACTCGTTCGTGAGCGCTCGCGCCGAACGGTTGAGTTAGTTTTATTCAATATTTGCACGTGTTAATTACCGAATCATGGATATATCCGATCTAGACATTGAATTCGATATTTCGCAGGAAGACTTACGAGATATTGACGCACTAGAATCTAGTATTTTTAGTGAGATAAATAAATTGGCGTCAAGAACTAATGATTCTGAAGAAGAAAGTAATAACTAGAGTGTCCTACCGACAAAAAAACGTCACCGTCGTATTATTGCAAGTAGCTCCGAAAGTGAAACAGACTCAGTTGAAAATTTTGTCTCCAATCAAATTGCTCATATAGAAGAAACATCTACTACTGTACAAAAATGGACACGACCACGAGGACATCAGCCATCTGTCATAGCATTCACGGAACCAACTGGTAAGTGGTACTATTTTCTTTTTCACGCGGGTAAAGTCGCAGGCAAAAGCTGGTTTATCGGTATAAGTAGATAGGTAGGTAGGTAAAAGAGTAACAAACACAAGCACACACACAGACACACTCACAAACTTTCGCATTTATAATATTCATTCATTTCATCATTTCAGCTTATTGCAATCCACTGCTGGACGTAGGCCTCCCCCAAGGTGCGCCACAATGCACGAATTTTCGCTTTCCTCATCTAGCCACTGTTCGCTATTTTCTTGAGGTCATCGGTCTATCTGACCGGGTGGCGTCCCACACTACGCTTGCCGGTACGTGGCCTCCATTCAAGAACCCGTCTACTCCATCGTTTATCGGTTCTGTGACATGCGTGGCCAGCCTACTGCCACTTCAGCTTGCTACATTTGAAGACTATGTCAGTCACTTTGGTCCTCTGCCGGATAGTCTCATTGCGGATTTTATTCTTTAGAGATACTCCGAGCATGGACCTTACCATAGCTCGCTGAGCGACATGCAGTCAGTGAGCCAGTCTCACCGTCATGTTCCCTTTGTTCTCCACTTCTTGGCCCCGCAGGTCATCACTGGTAGGACGCACTGGTTAAATACCTTGCTCTTAAGGCATTGTGGCAGTGACGACGAAAAGATATGACGCAACTTCTTAAATGCTGCCCAGCCCAGCTGCACCCTTCGCACCATTTCCCCCTCTAAGTTGTCTCTTCCCAATCGCAATATTTGCCCCAGGTAGACGTGCTCCTGGACATCCTCGAATTGTATGCTTTATAATATTAGTAATATAGTATTAGTATAGATTTATTTGTTATTTGCAGGTATGAAGCTACCATATGCAAGAGAATTGAAAAACGGTACAGAGGGAGAATATTTCAGTCTTTTGGTCCCAGACAACATTTTCGAAAGAATTGCAAACGAAACAAATTTGTATGCACAGCAATGCCTTTCAAAAACCTTAAAACCTAAGTCTCGCGCAAATGAATGGAAACCGACATCAATAAAAGAGATTAAACAATTTTTTGGGTTAATCCTATACATGGGACTGGTGAAACTTCCTCAAATGAATTTATACTGGAGTAAAGACAGGGTATTTGGGCAAAATTTTCCAGCCACTGTTATGTGTAGAAACCGATTTGAACTGCTTTTGAGAATGGTTCACTTCACTGATAACGAGACAGCGGACAAATCCGACAGAATTTATAAAATACGACCCCTCATCAATGCTTTGAATGAAAACTTCAAAAAATATTATGCTCCGAAGGAAACTGTATGCGTTGACGAAAGTCAAGTACCATTTAGAGGGCGCATAATTTTTCGCCAATATAATAAGAGTAAGCGCCACAAATATGGGATGAAACTGTTTAAACTTTGTACCACACCAGGATACACCTGTAAGTTACAGTTGTATGCTGGTAAAAATAATGAAATGGTTAACACAACACCCACAAATGTCGTAATGTCTCTTTGTGAAGACATATTAAATTTGGGTCATACAGTTGCCACCGACAATTGGTATACCAATTTGGACTTGGCAAATCAACTACTGAACCAAGACACCCATCTAATTGGAACAATTAGAAAGAATAGAAAGGGTTTGCCGATGGCAGTAGTCGACGCCAAACTGGGAAAAGGCGAATCCATAGCTATGGAGAATGAGCGGGGTATTTGTGTTCTCAAATGGAAAGATAAGCGCGACGTGTTAGTGCTTTCGACGAAACACTCAAGTGGTAAACGAACAGTTTTAAAAAAAGGTAGAACTGTCACAAAACCAAAAATTATATTTGCCTATAATGAAGCCAAAAGTTCCGTCGATATGAGTGACCAAATGACCTCGTATTCATCACCACTTAGAAAAACTGTAAAGTGGTACAAAAAGCTGGGCGTTGAGCTTATTTTGAACACGGCACTGGTGAATGCTTGGATTATGTATAAAGAGAACAAAAATACTAATCAAAGTATAGTGCAATTCAGGCGTCAGTTAGTGGAGTACCTTGTGGATTCAGGAGTTGATAAAGAAAATTGTGAACAGCAGGAGCGACCTAAAAGAATGAAACATGAATTGCTGAAAAAAGAGGGACCTGTTGCTAAACTGAGACGTTTCTGCGTCGGTTGCTATAAAGAAAATGTGAAAACATATGGATCAAAAGTCGCTCGAAACAAAACTAAGAAAGTCGTTACATACTGTAAGAATTGTCCCGGTGCAGCGGTGGTGAAATATATTATTGCTTACAATGCTTCAATAAATCTCATCGTTATTTGTAGAGGATTTATAACATTTTAGTAGCCAATTAATACTTTTTATTCATAATTATTATGAATAAACACGATTAGTCATGGATGCCTTTGTTTTATTTTTCATTCCTTTGCAATTTCAACCATATTTTCGACAAATTTATGATTACTCTGAAACCATGCTGCAGGATTGGTCTACTGCGCCGTTCCGGTCATCTCCTATAGAGAAATGTTCGGTAAAGGTGGCCTACGGCTCACAAATCAGTTTCAAACTCAGGTCTAGCTTGAGGTCACTGATGCCCTACGCGGCGTCTCAATCCAATTCAGGTGAGGTCACCGGTGACCTATGCGGCAGAGAACGTGTTAAAAAATATAGAACGAAAAGCACGGATTCATTGGTTATCGATAACTTTTCGTTAAGATGTTGGAATCACTATTTTTTTTTGTAGGTTTTTGTACTGAATTTGTGGCTTGGCGTAGAAGGGGCGCCGATGTGTTTACGCTCTGGCGTTCAAAAGGTTAATTCAAACATTGAAATGAATTTATTGATTAATTTCCATACAGTTAAAGGAATCCAATTATCTACTTGATTCCACAAAAGGCCAATAGATGGTGCTGCCCAAAAGACCTACTTAAAAATTGAAATAGTTCTAACAATTTCTCATAGATGCCAGAATTCCAAGTTAAAGTTAATTAAAATTACTAATTACGATGATGATGGTAGCAGACCGACGATTCCGCGGCGACATATATATTAGTAATATTATAGATGTGAAAGTTTGGATGGATGTTTGTGTGTTTGTTACTCAATCACGATAGAACGGGTGAACGGATCTGGATGAAAATTGATACAGAGATAGATTATAGTAGGGATAGGTTACTTTTTATCTGGGTATAATATTCCCTTGGGATGATAAAACTCTTTTCACGTGGGCGAAGCCGCTGGTAAAAGCTAGTAATTGAATAAAAATAAAATCAGATCAGATTGATTAGCAAAATGACTGTCCATTTTAATTGACCATAATTATATTAAAATCATAGTCAAATGAATATAAATATAAACTAACACATTTATGAAGTGTATAAATTTGTTTAACTGTTCAGTTCTTGACCGTACTAAAACTTCATTTCAAATACAACAAAATTAGCATAGCAAATAAGTCTGTGTGAACGGGCCTTAACATATAATATCGCAATGCTTGTTTCCAGTCAGAGCATATTTACCTGAATTAGCAAACATAAACTTAGGTTATTTATGAAATAGTACTCGTCTCGAGTACTTGTCTAATATAAGAGTTAATTGATTTATCAGTGTACGTCATAATCATGTCATCGGTCAGTAAAATGTTTATTTTAAATCTAATTTGTAATTATAATATAGGTAACGATTAATTTTAGTGAATAGATGCTAATCGTTTCTTTTTTTTCAGATTTGCGATTCAGAAATTGTATTCAGCCAGTACGCTCAGGATCCTTACGAAGGACTATATGAGATGATTTGCAACGAACCTCCGCACTGCATTCAAGTTACGAAAGAGAAGAAATCCAGACGACCACAACGTCGAGAAAAGCCTTCTCATAAGAAACAACCAACAAAATCTTTCGTGATGAGTAAACTGCATCGACGCGGGGTGAAACTGATAAAAATATCAGTTATCGATCTCTGCAATAACACTACCAGTGAAAGTGATACCGATAGTGAAAATGTGATAATAAATGCACAATATATTGTTAAAGACGCAATTGATAGAGTTATGCTTTTTTATTTTTTATTTTGACAGTATAAGTCAATTTATGTTAATTTAATTGTCATATTATTGACATAATCGACTCACTACATTGTTTTTTATTTTTTAATGAGTTGTATTGCAATATGTGGTCAGCTAGCGACCTCGACAGTGGATCATAATATATTATTCTTGCCTAACTGTTGATTTATTTTTTACTTCGATGGTCCTAGTTTATCATAATTATGTGACTTCGAGTTACAGCTGTATTAGCTATATGTAGGCGGGCACGCCCTTTATGCCTGGAGGCTTTATAATTCGGGTACTAAGTTCCGTTTACGTTTTTTTTATTAGTTTTTATTTTCGCTTGAGTTTAGATTTCGATGTTTTTGTTGGTATATTGGCGTGTGCTAGCTGTCATTATGGCAAATATATTTTATTATAATTTTTTGTTTTGAGTAATGTAAATTATTTGCATACTTTTGTATAGAATCAAGTTTTTGTTTTTTTCTAACTGAACAGACAGCTGTGCTGCTGGGGAGTTTGTTGCGCCACTTCTTCTTCCCAGCAAAAGCACTAGGAAGTGGTGAAGGGCGGGCGTTTTTGGGGGACTGTCTTATGTAATTTTGACGTTCGGAAAGTGCTGATTCTCAGCCTAGTTTGAATAAATGACTTTTGATTTTGATTTTGATTTTGATTTATGGACGATACTGAATCATTAGTTTAAAAAAATTCAAAATCTTTGATAGACAGTGATTTTTAATAGTTTTTAGGGTTTTATTGTTTATTTTTTTTTTTATTGTTGTGTTTATAGTATATTTTTTAGTTAAGTAAATGACCGTTATTTTATTATACTTATTTAATTAAATAATTTATACTGTGGAATAGTATAGGGAGCCAATAATAATATATGTAAAATGCCTAAGGCATTAAGTCCGCCTCTGTACGTTTATGTGCTTAAAGTATTAAATAAATAAGAGCCTATATTTTTAGGGTTCCGTACCTACAGGGTCCAAACGGAGCCCTTTTGCTGTCAATCACGTGTCCGTCTGTCCGTCATATTTCACACAATTTTGTTCCAAAAAATTTTTAATTTCCCATTGGCCTATGAACTTCAAATTTGGTGATTATGTTTATTATTACGTATTTTTTACTAACAAATACCAATATATTTATAAATCAGTTTTTTTTTCTTTGTTACGAAACCCTAAATGTGCAAAGAAGCACAATTTATTTATACTTAATAATTCTAAAACGTTTAATAATTTATAGGAATCGCTAAATTGAGCCACATCTCACTTCTTTTGGGAATTGGTGGTACTCTTCTTTAAGAAGCGCGACAATGCCCATCCATTTGACTGAAGTAATCCCTATATCACAAAAGAAGAAGCCAAGTAACACTTATACCCTCGAAGCCAAAAGGAAAAAACTAATAAACCACTCCAAGAACAGCCGATTGGTAGTGTCTCTGAATCAGAGACCGACTCTTCAACTGCACCTGCATTTACGTCTACATCGGCTTAAACGAAAACGTTACATCTACCCTGACTCCGAGGTAACATCATCACATATCATCAGCCTATTAAAGTTCCTTCTGCTGGAACACAGACCTACTCTCTGTGAGAGGGGATGAGCCGTAATCCACCACACGAGATAATATTGTCGTTTAATAATTAAAGAAAGTAAAATAATTGGCGGCCTGGTTGGCGCAGGGGCTGAGCGATTGGCTACTGCGCTGTGAGTCGCGGGTTTGATTCTCACACGGAACAAATATTTGTGTGGCCATCAGACAGTTGCTTAGTGTTTAATGATAGTGTAAGCATAGTTACTGATAATTACGAAGTCTTAAGTTCGATTCTCAGGTCTGACGGCGGCGGCGGTTCGCGTTGAGTGCTAACGCGTGCATATCCGCCATAAGCGGCACAGTGGAATTTTAGTGGGTTGGAGTCGCACATAGTCCCCGTGGTAGCGCAGTATGCATGAGCATTTCTCCAAGTTAAAAAAATAAAAAAACGGCCTGATCAAGTGTAGATAATTGTGTCAACTTTGAATAGTATAATAGTAGCAGCAAGGAGTGTAACCGTTCCAAAAATACAGGCATGATGTTATTTCTGTTATAAATAAAAGTTTACGTTTGCTTATTAAGTAAAAGTTAACTCGTGATTTGTTAAAGGGATTGAATTAAATAAGTAAATGAAGAATACGTCTGTCTTAAGATATAATTGTCATAGTACCAATATAATAATAGCAGAGGGCTGATGATCATTATAAATCAACAGATTATAACAATGATATAGAATTCAATTTATTTTTTGTTTGTTTCCAGGAAACGAGAATAAATTCGGGCAGCAAAACTGAAGAGCTACCTAACGCATCGAGTCTGTTCTGGTTATACTATGTAAAACAACCCCACAGGGCGCTGCGAATATTATATTGAGCTTCGCATATCGAATAGTCAGGAGTTGGAGGAAATAACAACCGACCGCTGGAAACATTCCTGGTGTATTTCAAAACAGCAATGAATAACGATAGCCCAACTTGGAAGGCGGTTACTCAATTGGTTGCAACAGTTAAAGAGGATTACTCCTCTATTCGACCAATTTTATGCCCCGAAAATCATTTATAGTCCTATTTTTATTCTAGTTAAAGAAAGTACATCGCGTTTGTCGACTAACTGCGGTCCATTCTAGCGTTCAGTCGCTACCTACTTCGGCTACTTCAAGTTTTCATAGCGACTTGACCTCCGCAACTGAATTTTGTATGTGTGCTGATAGAAGCCTTCGAGCTTCCGAAAAGCTACTGTTGATCACTGATGTTAAAAGTAGCAAGTCTGTTTTGAACCTTAATACATTATTTTCCAGAGACATTTGAGAAAGAAATAATGTGTTTAACCATTTTGTTTTCTATGTTGTAAGTAAGTAAACAAAAACCAGTCCTATCTATCTATTCGGTATCAGTCGGCATATTGAAACTGACACAGAGCTCAACGATGGGTCACCGAGCAACCAACAGGTTTTATCATCGTTTTTCGTAAACCGTGTGGCTAATGGCACCGAGCGAATAGCGATAAAATGCAAATACCGACGGCGAATACTATGTCGATTGTAATTTTGTTTTGACGCCATATTTGACAGTTATTTGATAACAATTATTTCGTGTAGATACGGCAAATTCGATATGAAGCGTTTTTCAAAACGTTCTACTCAAACCGATCTTCAATTGCGAAAACGCTGAGAAAATTGTTCGCAATGTTCGGTAGAAATCACCTTCCTTCGCGGCTAGCAATAACTCGTTTGATGAATAAATTTGAGCAGCATGGCATTGTAATAGATAAACAGTTCTTCATCGTGCCCGAAGAGTTCGTTCGGAGCAGAATATTGAAAGAGTCCGTGAAAGTTTAGCCTAAGATCCGACATTGCCCACCAGGCGACGTTCTCAACAGCTAGAAATTAAGAGGACTTCCCTACAGACTATTCTCAAGACCTGGGTTTGTTCCCATATAAAATTCAGATAACTCAAGAACTTCAGCCTAGGGACCATGATCGCCGTCGTAACTTCAGTAATTTTGTGCTAACCCAATTTTTCATAAAAAAACATTATGAGTGACGAAGTCCATTTCGACCTCAATGGAATTGTTAATAAACAAAATTCTCGCTATTGGGGCGAAGAACAGCCTTTATTGATCCACGAGCGACCGCTGCATCCACGTCGAATAACAGTATGGTGTGGAATTTGGTCAGGAGGAGTAATTGGACCCTACTTCTTTGAAGATGCTACGGGGTCTGCCGTAACAGTAAATGGAGATCGTTACCGTGAGATGATCAACAATTTTTTGTTACATCAAATGAATCAGTTGGGCTTAGAAAACATGTAGTTCCAACAAGACGAGGCCACATGTCATACGGCCAGACACACAATCGAAATATTGAGAAGAATGTTTTCAGGTCAATTAATTTCAAGAAATGGTGACATAGATTGGCCCCCAAGATCAGTGGATTTGACAGCGCCTGACTTTTTTCTGTGGGGCTATCTAAAGGGACGTGTCTATGCTAACAAGCCGAGAAATATTCAGCATTTAAAACAGAATATCCGAGACGCTGTCAGTTGGATAGCGCCGGCAATGTGCGAAAATGTGATGAGAAATGCGATAAAAAGAGAAGCAATTAAAGGAAAGTTGAATATTATTAAGTATGTAAATTTTACCCTAATAAATCCTCATCTTACTAACCTCAATGATATCTTAGGCACAGTTAGCAAGGGTGCCTGCCATACACGGGGTCGGGTGGCGCCCATGTGTCCGGAGACGGACAGCTGCGGCGGGTTCGCGGTGAGTGCTAACGCGTGCCCGTGTTCCCGCCATAAGGGGCACAGGAGGACACCGTGGAATTTTAGTGGGTTAGAGTTCCACATAACTGCGCAATCTCCCCGTGGTAGCGCAGTATGCATGAGCATTTCTCTAGGTTAAAAAAAAGGCACAGTTAGTAAAACATGTCAAAAGCAAGCAACCTTCAATGAGAAAACATACTATCCCCACTCACGGTTTTATTTATTTATTTTATTTATTTATTTATTGGTTCACCAACAATTATTTACACTAGTTTTATGCTAATGGTGGCATGCAAAAGTATGTGCAACAGTGCAACAATCACTTAAAGGTAAACTCCGCATGCATTAAGGAGTTGTACAAAAATTTATTAAAATTAATCCAGTTTTAAAATAATTACATTTCTAAAAGTCTAAATAATTAATACTTATAGCAATATAATATAAAATAATAATAATAATTTTAGGTACTTATTATCTATAAAAACATATTTTGATCTAGTTAGGCAGATACTTATGAAAATTGGCTTTTAGTTTGCCCAGACTTTCAAAGTGTAAATCAATTTGATCACTGCAGCTATTTACAACCTTGCATAACCTTGCATAGGGGGAATTGGCGCCCAGAACCGTTCTTCTCTGCGGTGGGCAGAGTGGTGTTATTGCACTGCGAGGGATTCTTGAGGGGGCACTGAAATTAAAGGTGTACAGTATTTGTGGGCAGTCAATCTTATAGTGCATTACTTTGCACACAAACAATGCGTCAATAAAGCGTCGGCGATTGTCCAGCGAAACCATTTTAAAGTATTTAAGTCTGTTACTGTACGAACGTACTTTTTTAGTAATTCCGCTAGAAAACGCCAGGTGCCATAGAAAACGCTTTTGAATGCGTTCTAGACGCAGCGAGTGTGTGACATAGTGTGGTCGCCAGATTACGCTACAATATTCTAATATGCTTCGAATTAAGCAATTGTAAAGCGTAATTTTAGTTTTACAACACCTAAACTGTTTGGAGTTTCTTATAACAAAACCCAGCATTTTAGAGGACTTTTTTACTATATTGTCTATATGTGGAATAAAAGTTAACTTCCGATCAAACGTAACACCGAGATCCCGTATTGTTTCCAGTTCCGCAATTTTTACTCCTTCGATATAATATTCTTGGTCTATCAGATAATGTTTACGTGTGAATTTGACATGGTAACATTTACTTGGATTTAGATGCATCTTATTAGTTTGACACCATTGCACCAGCCTTTGTATATCGCTCTGTAGTGCAGAGGCATCATCCTGGGATTTAACAATTTTAACAAATTTTAAGTCGTCTGCATACATAAAGATAACAGAGTTATGAAAACAATTGGGAATATCGTTAATGAAGAAATTAAATAAAACGGGCCCCAGATGAGATCCCTGTGGCACGCCAGACGAGATGCATCGCAGAGCAGACTGAAAACCGTTGATGACCACATAGAAAGATCTATCCACGAGATACGAACTCAACCATGAGAGTAACGGTCCGGTGATGCCGTATGCTCGTAATTTTCGAATCAATATTCCATGCGAAACCTTATCGAAAGCCTTACTGAAATCTGTATATATGACATTAGCCTGGAAACCTAAGTCTATTGCTTTCGTTAATAATTCAGTGAACAGTATTAGGTTAGTAGTTGTGGATCTGGACTTCACGAAGCCATGTTGCTCCTCGCTTATGTACAGCTTTAAGTGATTCTGAATGTGGGGGCAGATCAGAGACTCAAATATTTTAGCAAATGTGGTTAAAATTGATATGGGTCTATAGTTAGAAACCATGTCGTCATTATTTGACTTGTGTATGGGAACAACCTTTGCTACCTTCCATTCTGAAGGAAAGACTCCAGAAGACAAAGACTTATTGAAAATGAGCGACAATGGCTTAACCAACTGATGCAACGATATCAAACGCGAGTTCGATTCTATCACATTTAAATCAAAACGTAGTCAAAACCTCGAGAAAAAGCTCGCGGAAAATTAAAAAATAACGAAGATTCAGTTATAAATACTTTAAGGCAACTTATACTAAAACTAAATAATATCACGGAATCTTCTAAAACTCTAATATCTGAAACAAAAATCCATTCCATATTTGCTAGCCTTGAAAGCTCTCTACTAGAATTATCGTTTCAGCTTGAAGACTTAACAAATGCTATCATGATGAGTAGTCAAAACATCTTGCATCCAAACATAATAAGTCAAGCACAATTATTCAGGGAACTTGTTGATAACGACCGGTACAGTCAGCATCAAAAGTCGATGACCACATTAAAATTTTCAAAATCATTGTACCTACATTATATCACCCATAAATCGCTTAACAAGAGAGGGCGCCAGTATTGAATGAAGTTCAAAATTAACTGAACACTACTCGTCAAAGGTTTAAAGTTCAAAATTAACTGAACACTACTCGTCAAAGGTCACTGAACACCATTTTGTCAAAAATTGCTGATCGTTATAATATCCGAAAACATCATATCATTAAGTTTTACAAAAGTCACTGAACAATATAAAATGCTTGTTTTGGTTATCTAGTGTAATCACAGCAACGTCCAAAAATAACTTAACATCATTAATAACAAAAGTTACTGAACATTACTTTGTTTCGGATTCGTAGCGTGTAAACTTATACTATCAAAAGTAGCTGAACTGCAAACCAAAAAACGTTGACGATGTTGCTGTATTACGATTGAATAGTAACCATATTTGACTATCAAAAATCACGCAGATTCTGTTTTAATTTATACCATCGACGTAATTAATTATTTTTTTAGTTCGATTGAATTGTAACCTTATTTGTAAAGCAATAAGACTCATTTTCAAAAATCACGCAGATTATGTTCAAATTCATACCGTCGACTTAGTTTATGATTTTTATAGTTACGATTGAATTAGAACCTAATCTGTATACATATAAGACTCATTTTCAAAATTACCACAAAATCCGTTTTAATTCAATTCTTTGGGAAACAGTTGTGCGTATTTGAAAAATTGTTTACCCTTGAATGTAAAAAGAATATTTCTACTTAATTATCACTTTGTATCGGATGTAGACCATTGCGGTTGCAATTATTTTTCATCTATAAATATTGTATTAGTTATCAATTACGCTTTAGTAACAAATAAACACTATAATGCCATTTAATGTTCATATTACTGAAGAAGGATATTGAAGGAAGAAGTTCATATTAGAAGAAGGACTTTCTGTTGCCGAAATAGCTAGAGAAATGGGAGTTGCTGTAAGTTATTTTATTTTATGTATTTTGAGATTATACAGGATGTAAATGAGAAGATGTTTTTAAGATACTGTGAATAATATGAGATTATGACATACCTACATCCAAATTGTTTTTTGTTCCAAATTTCATCCAAATGTATTCAGTAGTTTTATCGTGATGAATAACAAACATATAAGCTTTGACATTTATAATATTATTAAGAAAGGATTAATACCAAGACTTATACACACGTATTCGGCACACGAATGTTTGTCCTAAGTGGAAATCTAACAGGGTAGAATCAAAATCGGACGCATAGCATAGGTCACTTCCGATCAATAAGGTATTAGGTTCTAATGCATGTTTTTGTTTTTGTAGCGTAATACCGTGTACTTGTGGATAAGGCGATGGGATAATGAAGGAAACGTTGATGAAATTAAGAAGACCGGTAGACCAAGAAGAACATCAAGAACACAGGACGTAAATATCATTCGTCAATTCAGAGAGACTCCGTTCCTTCAAACCAGAAATGTAGCTATAGCTAACAATATTTCTTTAACCACCGTTCGTCGACGTCTCCACGAAGCTGGTATACATTGCCGAAAACCGGCCCGTAAGTTAAAATTGACTGCTCGACATAAGTTGCAAAGACTTCATTTTTTCGTTTGCAGAACGATATTTAAATTTAGATTTTTCCAATGTAATATTTGCTGATGAAAAGACCTTCAAATCTTCTCAACACAGTCGAATTACGTTATGGAGAATTAATAATTCCCGTTATCAAGAGGAGCACTTAATAGAAAATAGATCCAGTGGAAGGATTTCTGTGGGTCTTTGGGGGTGGATGAATAAAAGTGGACCAGGGGAACTGATAGAAATTGGTGGTCGGCTAAATGCCGAAGGCTACAAAGACATCTTGCAAGATGTTTTACTGCCCACAGCACAAATACCTAGTGTTACCTGATATGGCCCTATTACATTTCATACATGACAACTGTTCAATCCACATGGCCCGAGTGTGCAGAGCTTGGTTCCGGGATAACGCTGATCACATTGTCGAAATTCCATTCCCACCAAAGAGCCCGGACCTTAACCCCATCGAAAACTTATGGGGGCTTATGGTCCAGGCTTGGGATGAAAGCACTCCTCGAACAAGGGAAAATTTACTAAATCACGCCATAGAAATCTGGGAAGATTTTAGGGGACGAGATACTTGTGCAAATATGGTAAACTCCATGCGAGAACGTCTCCAAAATGTCATAGATGCCAATGGGGGACACACTAGGTTTTAATTCTAAGTAGTTTAAGTCTAATCATAATTGTAATTGATAAAAAATCATACCTTGTTTTTGTTTATAAAACATTGATTTGATTATGAATGTTTAAATTATTTTATTATGATTGTGTTGACTTGTAATTAAAACAAATAATAATTATCTGTATTGATTTATCGAACCATTTAATTTAATTTTGTTGATAATAAATAAAAGGGTGGTGATTTACATGTGCATGTGTCTACTTAATTTATATACCAAACACACATACCTGCCGAAAAAAATACACACACATATTAAACCCAAAACCATTTCATTTTGTTCAGGGACTTTAGAGATAAACGATGGTATGCTATTTTTGTCTAAAATTTGTTCAGAAACTTTAGAGACGAAGAATGTTATGCTTTTTTTTACTATAACTTTGTTTAGCGACTTTTGAAAAGTAATGGTCACCTACTGCCCTTTTATGATAATCATTCATTTCTTGCGCTTGTCATGTTGAGCGATTTAGGTATAATACGGTGTACAGCGATTTTGAAAATCTAAATGTAGTCATCAACTTTTGATGCTGACTGTTAGGTACAGTCAGCATCAAAAGTTGATGACTACCTACCTAGAGATACTGGAATTCCTGTAGCGCTAAGTCTAGATCATATCTATTTAATATTAAGCATATCTGAAGTTGCGTGTTCCTATTATAAAAACAAATTTGTATTTGTTTTACAAATTCGTTCATTCTTTTAGTTACTAATACTGTCGTTCGTTTACTAAAAGGCCGTTAAGTGACATTTTGTCAAATTTGAGTTCTATATACTACGTAAGTCAGTAGAGCAATTTATTCTCTATCAATCAGTTTGGGTCATATTTATCTAACTTTTTTACGCTTAAGATCTGGAGACTCCACACACGGCTAACTAATTCATTTTTAAGTTCGTTCAACACTTAAATACGGTTATGTTACTTTATAACACTATAATACGACTACACGCTTGTAACCGTCTCTTACAGATTTATCTTAATCTACTATGCAATAACTAACTTAGAAAAGGCATACACACACATTTATGAGCTGTGACCAATTTCATCACCAGGTCGAGCTCTCCATGGAAAATAAAGGTAAACTGTATGATTTTCAGGTTTTTTACAACGTGCGTTTCTTCTGCTAATTTAGCCAGAGTGGACTTTAAAACTATGGTGCCGAAAGATTTTTTCAATTTCCAAATCTGCGTATCGTATACAAACATCATCACCGAAAAGATATAATATTTGTTTCCAAAGAAAAAAATACTACCTCTTATAATAAGACAGAAGTAGATAATCCTGATTATAAAGTTTTACGATTTATGACCGATAGATATTTGAAACACACGGATGTTTTAAAAACAGAGTTTAAAAGTGTATCAAAAGATATCGACAAGGCAAGAAAAGACGCAGTTATCAACGCGTTAGAAAATATTAGCGTACTGCTCAAAATGCAATTCTGTTACGATATTCCCGAATCAATCCCGTACCGTATGGTGATG
This sequence comes from Orthosia incerta, assembly GCA_948252205.1. Taxonomy (NCBI): domain Eukaryota; kingdom Metazoa; phylum Arthropoda; class Insecta; order Lepidoptera; family Noctuidae; genus Orthosia; species Orthosia incerta. Next base: position 33,354,912 of record OX411742.1, read on the forward strand.
GACGTAAACAATTTCACCATCCCATATATTCCCGTGGGTGTCGTAAGAGGCGATTAAGGGACACACCAGAGAAAGGGCAGCAGCGTTCTCTGTGCACTTTAACAACAAACTGCGATCGCAAACCCGCCTGCCAAGCGTGGCGATTATGGCAAACCCCCCCCCTCCCCCAAACATAATGAATAGCACACAGAAAAACCGCCGTCAGTGCCCGGCAGCCCGTCTACCCTAGGCTACGGTAGCGGCCGAGGCGATGGCGTGGCAAGGGGTGCTAAGAATCTCCGGAGTGGACCCGGCTACCCCAATAAACACGACTTACCGTCGACGAACTGAAAAAGCACAAACCCCGCATAATAGTGATAGGAGTTCCAGCATCAATGGCGTAAAATGAGGTTTATAAATGCATTTACGACCAAAACTTGGGCGACAAAGTGGTCAAGCGCAAGCCTATCAATAATAATTTAAAAAAAACAATATCCAGAGATACCTTTTTGACATCAATCAAACTGTGCCACAAATCTGGTAGAAAAGATGTTGAGAACTGCAACTATATCTTAGAACTTTAGAAGTTCCTGCGAGCTTTCGTAAGGCTCTAATCACACAAGACAGATTATTCATAAATTGGATTTCCTGCCCGGTGCGAGACTTCACACTGATAACGAGATGTTACAAGTGCCAGCAGTACGGTCATGCGGCTAAGACGTGCAAAGTTGCTGCCCCCACATGTGGACATTGTAGTGTAGAAGGGCACGCTGCACGATGAAAACCGAAGCGCAAAAATGTGCAACATGTCTTCGCTTCAAAAAAACCAGCCAACCATAAAACTGGAGATCAAGAGTGTCCTGCTAAAAAATCTACCGAAAACAGGTACATAAACTCGATCGACTATGAAGGCGCCTAAGAGCACCACCCACATACCTGTTGATATTTTTAGACTTAATTTTATGTTTATATTTTCCTTACATAATGGATAATAACTTAATGACCGATATAGATAACGCATTTCGTACAGACTCAAAGTCATGTGAGGTTGAGGAAAGCAGGCAATATCTCTCGCAATAGGAAAACTCACTAACCATACTAACTCAAAACATTCGCAGTATTTATAGGAACACAGATAGCTTTAAAGTTTTTCTCCATAGACTTAACTTTGATTGTGACATTTTGGTAATCGCCAGGAACACCTCCCAGAAATGCCGTGTTACATCTTATTGTATACTACAGTAAACAACAATCAAAAAGATGGTTTGGTTATTTATTGTAAGGAATCATTAATGGTCACAATGGACCAACACTTCAAGACTGTGTGAGTAATTGTTTGAACTTGATCGTCTATGTTGGGCAACGGGTACCTGTCCTTAACAGTGATAGCGTTAAGTGCTCGGTAATCGACACAGAGCCTATACTCGCCGTTCTTTTTCTTTACGAGTATTATTGGGGATGCGAAACATGACTCTGATTCTCGGATAATGCCTGCATCTAACAATTCAGAAACTTTAGACCTAACTATCTCCTGCTCACTATGTGATAGACGGTAGGGTCGACGGTATACTGGCAGTTCATTCGTTGATTTAATTTTCATTTCCAATGAGTTTGCACATCCTAGTTCTTTGGTGGTACTCGCGAAACAATCATTGTAATCAGACAATTAGTTTAATAAACTATCACGTTCTTCCTTATTTAGTGGCCCTGTATTGATTTCATGTACATTTACCCCACCAATAACGCATATTTTGGCTAAACTAGTATGTAGCACCGATGATATAGGCTGGCTGGAATGAGCATTGGCTTTGGCTGTAGTCGTTGGTTGAAAGGCATAATTGGCTCGTTTACTAACCTGAAAGCCCGGTTTCCACCGCGAACGGAACGGACCCATTAATGACTTCGTTAAACTCGCAAAGGCAAACTGCATTACTTGTATTTCCACCAACAAATAGTCGGACGGAAAGAGCCGAGCGTGTAGAAAGAGTAGAAATGAGCTCGCTCAGTTCTAGGGAGCGGAGCGGAGTACTTACGGACTCTCAAATAGGCTCAACTCGCAATTACAATTTACATAGTAGCGTTTCCACACAGAAAGTGGTATGCGGGGCGGATTGAGCGAGTAAAAAGAAATTGAAAAGAGTCCGCTGCGCAAGGCCTGCACCGACTAGTTCAGAACGGACTCGCTCGCTGTCTGCCCCCCGCGCTTCTCGCCTCCCGCAGCTACGCGCCGGCTGGCGCTCGCATCACCGCATTGTTGTTTGTTATGGCAGTCGAGTAACACGTGTTGTTTTGGTTTGAAATGGAGCGATTTATAGAAGCTGTACGACAATACCCATGTTTGTGGAATGTATCAATTAAAGAATACCGAAACATAGATATAAAAGAAGCGGCATGGAAATCTATAGTTGATGATGTAAATTTGGCTGAAATAAAAAACAGTAAGTGTCTTTTTAATTGAATTTATTTTATGAAACAAGTGAATCTTGACTGGCTATTCTACCGGAAGTGTTAAAATAATCGCAATATATGTTACGTACATTAAAAGCTTCTCGTGTAGCTCGCAGTCTATCAAAGGTCATGTTGTTGGGTCGTGGATTATTATAATTGTCATTTTGATAATCTGCAGCCGATGTGGGTAGTGACGATAATTGTACAGATAAATAATTATGCAACACGCATGTTGCTTTTATTATATGATCGACCGTCTCAAGTTTGCATTTTAGTGGTCGCCGATAAAGACGCCATCTAGCGGATAAAATACCGAATGCATTCTCTACAACATTTCGAGCTCTGCTGAGTCGATAGTTAAATATTCTTTTCGGTCTATCATTTATTACGTTTGAATATGGTCTCAGTAAGTTTTTACGTAAAGCAAAGGCCTTGTCACCTATAAATACATAAGGTACTCTGACTGAACTACTTTCATCTAAATGACTGTCGTCCGGTAAATTTAATTGGTTATTTTTTTTTTTTTTTCCAAACACGCTATCATTAAAAATACCACCGTCACTGAAACGCCCCATCGATCCAACATCAATGATTATGAAACGTTTGTGTGCATCAACAACCCCTAGTAATACTACGGAATAATATTTTTTGTAGTTGTAAAATTGACTTCCTGAATGTGGAGGACATTTAATCGCTACGTGTTTACCATCAATGGCACCAAGACAATTTTTAAAGTGCCATATATTTTCAAAAGCTTCTGCTATATTTTCCCAATCTTGCCTTTTGGGTTCTTTCAAATAAATAGGCTGTAATTTTTTCCAAATTGCAATACAAGTATCGTGTACTATCCTTGAAACAGTTGGTGTGCTCATGCGATAATTGTAGGCTATTGTTTTGAATTCGTCACCTGTTGCTAGAAATCTGAAACAAAATATAATAATATTAATAAATAATAAAATTTTTGGAACTAAGTTCCTTATCGCGCGTTGCGAAAGGGAGCTAGACGGAAAAAATTAAGACCAAAAGTTGTCACGACACTTTTTACCCGACACTTTTTGCGCGACGCAAAGGAGGGTAATGTGTTTATTACCATGGAATGGAATGGACGACTGGAATGGAGTGGGGTGGAGGGTCGAAAATCGCTTGAACCTTTTTTTTAACTTGCTATCGTTAAGCAAGTCAAAAAAAACAGGTTCGGTTTTCGACCTTATTGACATTTAAACTTTAGTTTGTTTTTTCTCACATTCTCGTTGGCTAACATTGCTCCTTCATTAAAATCCGATGTTTGCGTAAATGTCAATAAGGTCGAAAATCGGTTGAACCTGTTTTTTTAACTTGCTTAACGATAGCAAGTTAAACCGTGAAACACCGCGAGGACGCCGGCGTCCTCACACCTATTGTTCTTTAATTGTGTCTCTAATTGCGATAGTCGAAAGGTTAAGAAAAAGTCAGTCGCTACAGCGTCATTCGAAACTAAGTACCGGAACTTAATTATCTTTATTGTTTCAGTCCAGGATGCGAAATCCGAGTGGAAAAAGTTAAGGGATAACCATAGAGACAGTTTAAAGAGAATGAAAGCCACCAGATCTGGGCAGGCAGCTACAAACCTCAATACTTGGAGATATGCGGAATTGATGGAATTTTTACTTCCATATATGAAAAATCGTAGTAGGTCTACCAATTTAAATTCTTCAGATATACGATCATCGGCAACACCTGAAACCTCCATAGCGCAAGATGACGAAGATACTAATAATTCAGAAATATCTGTAGTTCCAACAAACGATACAATCAATAATACGGAAGCTAGTGCACCACAAGGAGGTAAAACTCAGACAAGGAAGCGGACCGCAGATGGAGATTTTATAGAATTACTGAAAGAAATGGAGGAAAATCACCAAAAAAGACAAGAAGAAAGAGATTTAAGACGCACAATGACAAAAACACAAGAAAAAGGTGCCATTGATTTGTTTTTAGAAAGTATGGCGATCACCATAAAAACGATGCCTATGTGGATGCAAAATCGCGTTAAGAAAAAAAGATTTCTAATCGTTAGTGACGCCGAGGAAGAACTAGAAAATTAAAGTACTTGTGTTACACCAGACTCAGTAAACAATACCTTACCGGCAGCAGCAGCATCATCACGTTCTGCTAATTACGGATACACTACGTCGAGAGACCCTGGAAATAATAACTTGCCGGCAGCAGTAGCAGGATCATCACGTTCTGCGTATACACACTACCGGAAACAGCAGCGTTACGTTCTAATAATACGACATACCACGGCTACAGTAGCTCGGGAAGATTTGAGCCATCCCCGTTACATGATTATGATAACTAAGCATAATGTTCTTTTTCATTATTTTACTGAATTGTTTTATTTCTGAGCAAAGTCTAAAATAATTTTCCATTAACAATGTTTTATTTCTTACCTGAGGCACACAGCTAGCTTTTCTTGAGGTGAAATAGCTTTCCTGAAGTTGGTGTTTTGTTTCAAAATATCGACCTCCACAAATGACAAAAGTTCTTGAAATTGTTCTCTATTAACCCTGTAATAATTCTTAAATTTTTCGTCGTCTAAATCATAAAACAGCCTAAATTCCCCTTTTAATTTACGATCTTGAATATGCTGGCACAGCCAAAATCTTCGTTTAGCGCGTTTTTTTCTTTGCATAAGATACAACAATGCGTGCTTCTTTTTTCTGTATACATAATCACTGTCATCGCTCGATTCCGTGTCACTCGATAACATCGCAACAACACGACCACACGCAACCAGCTCAAAACTTCAACTGAACTCGTTCTCTGTGGAAATTATCTATTCGTTTTTCATTTCTCATTTTCCGTTCAGCTCAGTCCGCTCATTTCTCTATCTCAGTTTCATTTTGCAGTGGAAATCAAATGACCAACTCTTCGTTGGTGGAAACGCAAACCTCTTTCATTAAAAAGGAGTCCTTTCCGCCTAACCATTTTCCGCACATTTTACCCTTTCGCAGTGGAAACCGGGCTGAACATTAGTCGGCGGTGAGGCAGCGCAACTGTCTGCTCTGGTCAGCACACGTCCCTCGTCCCAGGTGACATTCTGGCAGCCGGTGTCGACGACCTTGAGGTATCCCGTAGTACTGCGTAGGAGAGTAGCAGGAATTGAATAAGCGATGCCTTGTAGCTCGAAGTTTTGCGGAGTTGTAACAACATCATTGTTCTCCTTGTTACCCAGTACATTGACCTTGACGATAGATGTTCCTGGCTGTAGGCATTCTTTTCAAGCAGTGATTACTTTGAATCGGGTGCGTTCCTCTATCATGTCTATCTTCTTTGTGAAATCTGAGTCTTGTACAAGGGTAGCCGTGCTATTGTTGACAACTAGCGACATGCCCTCACTGTTTATGATCGGTTGGCCGATGATGAGATTGATGGTCCCCATGTCCACGTCGGTCAAGTGAGCTTTCCAATGAATGGACACACCCTCGACTTCTAAATGGAATGAACTGTTAAAGTGGTCGCCAGAAAATCCCTTGAGCATGATGTTAGTAGGGGGTCACCTCGAGGTTCAGCAATTTAGATACGTGTATGGAGAGTGCGTTGATTTGGCTTCCAGTATCAATGTAGGATTTGACCACAGAAATCTTAATAATAAGGCAATAGAAGTCGCATAGACGCGTGACCTTGTCGCCGCGCTGATGTTTTGGAGTACACAAGTGCACGCGGAGCGTTTGTTGCGGTTTCTTGTGTTATTTGAGACGCGGAGAGGTAAACATGGTGTTTTGCAGCATATCCAACTGCGGAAACTCGTCCAAAACTTGTAACTTAACAAATAAAGGAATAACATTTCATATTAATTTTTGAAATATTGTAGTTTTTTAGCAAATATAGACAAATCAAATATTTTCACTATCACTACTACGATTTATCACAAAAAACGTTTTTTTTTGTGAAATCAATAACCATTAACGCTTAAGCTTATTCATGTCTACTATTACTACTGCTAAAAGCAGCAATGAAATTATAGTCATACGCAATAAACAAAAATCGCCGTTTGCGTAAATTCTAGGTACAAGCCGCATGAGTTGGCCGCAATTTAGTGACGTCCCAAGTAACACGGGAAGCATTATAACAAACGAATAGCAAACTTATGTAGAACTTAAGGTCCGTATAAACTCTTATATAACCTCACCGAGCATCCTGACGCTTTATATTGGCATTTTTAAGCCATTATGATGCTTTACACTGTATAACGTTTGATAATGGCATATCAAAATGCTTTTGTAAAGCCTTTAGTTTTAGTGCAGCAAACCACAACGCATCTGTAAAGCTTTCAGCTGTTTTAAGAGCATTTGGAATTACAATAGCATTTGTAAGTAGTAAATGAATGCTTAATGCTGTTTAATAGCATATACATGAACCATTATAATGCCACGTAAATCCACTATACAGCTTTCAGCTGTTTTTAGTGCCTTTGGGTCTACAATAGCATTTTAAGTAGTAAGATAATGCCTAATGCTGCTTAATAGCTTAAACTTGTGCCATTATAATGCACCGTAAATCCGTTATACAGCTTTGAGCTATTTTTGGTGCCTTTTTTTGTTTAATAGCACTTTTAAGTGGTTAGTAAAAGCCTAGACCTGCTGAGCAGCATAAACGTGAATCAACATAATGCTTGCATTTTTAAAGATCAACTGAGTTCTGTTGTATAGCTAGCAGCTCTTTAATCAAATACACGTGATTTATTGTAATGCGTAAAGCTGTATATAGGTTCATTTTACTAAATTCGTAAAACCATTTGTCGGCCATATTGAGGAAAAGCACAACATGGCTTATAAACATGCTTTTTTTTGTTGAAGGCACCATAATTATTTTTATAAGCCACGCACAGGCATATGGAGATCATGCGTTCAGAAAGCTATTTTATCAGCAGACTGTTGACAAACGGATACAAATTGTACAAAAATACTGAAACGGGTTTTTTTGTTTTGCTAAAAGATCCCCAAAATTGCGTTTAAGTAATAGCACTATTTCAGTCTACATCAAGTCTACTGGTATACTGGTGAACCCATATAGAACTACTTTACAGACAATGGCACTACAGTGGTTCATAAAGTCTTCTCTCTGGTCTCTGACTTAACAATTGTTCACGTGTGAGTATTTATACTGTTGGCGGCATTAATTAGCCATTATAAAGACTCACCAGGCTGCCACAGACCGACACCATTTTGTAAATATTTTATATCCAGAATGTAATCATTTGGACCTATTTATCAAAGCAATAGGCCTTTATAGTCATAAAATAACTAAATTTAATACGTTCACGTGTGAGTATTTATACTGTTGGCGGCATTAATTAGCCATTATAAAGACTCACCGGGCTGCCACAGACCGACACCATTTTGTAAATATTTTATATCCAGAATGTAATCATTTGGACCTATTTATAAAAGCAATAGGCCTTTATAGTCATAAAATAACTTAATTTAATACTGTCCAACCAATACTTTTATGTTAATTGTGCAAAATTCGTTCTATACTAGGAATACACAATTGTTTTGGTTATTTCACACATATATTTATATATATTTTTTTTAACAAAACCACAAAATATCGAAGGCGCGTGAAAATTTTAAATGAAACTAATATAGACATTTACAGTAAATTACTTTGCGCAGTAATATTTGAAGGCATGAAATAACAAAAGAGTCAAAAACTTAAAACAGTATTATACATTTTGTTTTGATGCAAAACAAATATGGTGTCACGCCCACAGTTTTGACCCTGTTCGTCCATATTATATTGCGAGACAAAGTAGTTAAATTACAACGATAATTTATTGTAACATTTGTACCGTGGTATTAGAGAGTTTTTGCAATAATGTAGGGTTTAATCAAGTTCTAACAGTGAACACTTAAATAGCTCCAATAATTCTTTTACTCCATTCTAATGCTAGTCTAATGCTTTTGTAATGCAATTAACATCTCCATTATCAATAATATTGCTAGTATAATGCCTCTGTAATGCGATTGGTAACTTCATTGACCGTAATATAGCTTCTTTAATGCGATAGGCAACTTCATTGACCATAATAATGCTAATATAATGCGCCTGTAATGCAATTAAACAACTATTGTGAACCTATTTAGGATCTAAAGCCGTATAATTTGTGCCCAAATAAGAATTACAGTAGCCGTATAATCGTTTGTAATGCTACTATAGAACTAACTCAAAATGCGAAAACGATACAGAAATGCTGTTAATCAGCCGTTATACTGCTTTGATGTGTTACTTGGGGTGCTACTACTATTCTGTATCGATAATTATTTACGTTCAGCTTAATACTTACTTCGTTTTACCAAATTGGAATGTGTCATGTTTTTTTTTTAATATTTAAATATGAGGTGTAACCTTTTTCATTTTCAGTTTTCACTGTGTTTGTTTTCTTTCTATCTATGGTGCGTTTGTTTGGTGATTAAAAAAAGGTAAACAATCTTGGTATGTCTTTTTATCTAAAAGTTGTTTAAAAATTGTATCTAAAAATGTTTCCTCATCAGCCTATTAATGATCCCACTGCTGGGACACAGGCCTCCTCTCTGTGAGAAGGAATAGGCCGTAATCCACCACGCGGGCCCAGTGCGGGTTGGTGGATGTCACATGTCTAAAAATGTTTACAATTAGGTATTTACCTAAATTAATGTTAGGTAATAAACTAAATTTAATTATCCTTCGTATGTATTTTATACGACTACTTTAATATAAAAAGACATACCAAGATTGTTTACCTTTTTTTAGTCACCTAAACAAACGCATCATAAATAGTTTACAAACCAATTTTTGTAACGATTAACTATTAATTCGTATTTTTAAACTACTTTCTCATTCAGAAAATTAATAGGAGGAAGGCTTATTATTGTTATGTACGTGGGTAAGTTAAAAAGCAGTCTGCGTTGAGTATCCTTTTATATAATACAAGGACGTTTTCAAGATTTATCAAATGCTTTTTTCATGTCAAAATAATTAAGTATACAAAGTTTTATATTGTAAAGATAATAATTACAGAATTTACATAATTTGTATGCATCTGTTTACTTTATCCAATGCTTTTATTACTGGTTCCCAAAAGATCCAGATATTAAAGACAAATGGATATCTGCTACTGGAAAAAGAAATTGGTTCCCGACAAACAATAGCAGAATTTGTTCTGTTCATTTAATAAATGAACATTTAAACTCGTCGACAAAAAGACGGACTTTGGTTAAAGTTAAATCAGCTGTACCAACAGTTGACGTATGGCAATTCATTACGGTAAGAATAAAAACGTATTATACCTACCTAGGTCCTATCAATTTTGGGCAGAAAAGTTCATAAAAACGGGGCGTACTAATAAACCAAAATTTCAGGTAACGGATGATTCGCAGCTGACGGTAACGCCATCAACTTCTTCACGTAAACGTAAAATTTCAGAGATAATTGATGTAAGTATAAACATTGGTATTGATTTTCTATATAATTTTATTTATTTTATGACTGATTTTTTAATGTTCATTTTCCATGTACATTAGAAAACATGTTTTTAGTCCGCAGATAACCAGCAATTGGCGGCCGCAATAAGTGATTCTGTTCAAGCTGATACCCCGAGGAAAAAATAATTACGCTCTGAAATTATTAGAAGTCGCGTCGTCATTGCAGATCAGCGTTTAAAAATAAAACGTTTACAATGTAAAGCCAGACGATATAGCAAAAAAATTTTGAAACTGAAAGACCTCATAAAAAATTTAGAAGATAAAAGATTAATTACAGGAGATCAAGGGTGCTGCTTAGAAAATATGAATATTACAATGCAAGATTTATTAAGAAAATACAGTAAAAAATTGAAGTCCGATAAAATTACGCGTACCAAATATTCGCCAAGCTAAGAAGCTTCGCTATGACGTTACATTTTTATTCGCCTAAAGCCTATGAGTTTGTGCGACAAAAATTTAACACATTTATTTATTATTTATTTATTTAAACTTCATGTACAATGGTGATACATAGGCGGACTTAATGCAGCAAGGCATTCTCTACCAGTCAACCTTTGTCACACACACACATGAACACATGTTTGCCTCATGTTAGAACAATAAAAAAATGGTATCAATCCATTAATGCTGAACCCGGTTTTACTACAGAATCTCCTTTCTGCCATCATCGGCCTTATTGGAAATTTAGTATTAGATGAGATGGCCATACGGCAACGTGTCGAGTGGGATGGTAGACGTATGCACGGATATGTTGATATAGGCAACAACAATAATGAGAGCATGATGATTGCTAAAGAGGCGCTTGTATTCTTAGTAACTGCCATCAATGGATCCTGGTAAATAGAGTTACTCCACAATACAGGAATAACAATCATATCTTTGACGTTTGATGGTTGTCCAGCTCACATTGCCATGGCCAAAAAGCTAGGCTGTTCATTTGATGTAAAAGAAATGGTTATCCACTTTCCGCACCCGGTAACAAAAAATCCAGTTTTTATCTTTCTAGACGTTTGCCATATGATGAAGCTAGTAAGAAATTCATTCAAATCTAGAAAGGTATTTATAGACGATGAAAAAAAAATGATTAAGTGGTCAAATTTGGTAAAACTTAATAAATTACAAGAAAAAGAACACTTACATTTGGCAAATAAATTAAGACGCAGACACATTTTTTTTCAAAACCAAAAAATGAAAGTGCGATTAGCGACTCAACTTATGAGTGATAGTGTTGCTTCCGCTTTAGATTTTTGCTCTCAAATAAAACATCCGGACTTTACTGACGTTAATGGCACATCAACCTTTTTAAGAAATTTCAATAAACTGTTTGACATTTTAAACTCGCGAAATATGAATCAATTGTATTTTAAAAAACCTATTTATTTTAGAAACAAAGATACCATATTTTTATTTCTCGACAAAGTAGCAAGCTATATAAAAAAAATAAAGTTTATCGACGGTCAGGAAGTGGTGAAGTCTGTTAAAAAAACGAGATTTGTCGGTTTCTTAGTTTGCATTGAAAGTTTTAAACAGATTTATATAAGGCTTGTAGAAAATGAAAAAAAATTAAAGTATTTACCTGCATATAAATTTTCACAAGACCACTTAGAGCTCACTTTTGGCCACATAAGGGCTCACGGTGGTTGTAATAATAACCCCGCAGCTCGTCAATTTATGTCAATATATAAGAAACTTATTGCACACGTTGAGCTAAAAGACTTTGATAGTAGTAACTGTATGGCACTAGAAAATGTTTCGATTTTGAGCTGTACGTCAGCAATTGACAAAATAAATTTAACAACATTGGTGCCATTTTCAGACAATGAGGATGATGAAGACATTGTTGACGATGAGGATGAACATTACAACATCAGTGATTTGTCTGATTTTGCATCAGAAGTCATCACATATATAGCTGGATCAGTGATCCATTACTTAACAAAAAAAATTAAATGTGAAACTTGTATTTCTGCATTAATAGAGCCTGAGAATTCAAATGAACATACACAATTTATTAAACTGAAAGACAACGGAGGTCTTCTTATACCTAGTAAAGACGTGATAATGATTTGCAAAAAGACAGAAGTTCTGCTAAAAAGTAGTGTCTTTCACAACAAAGTAATAGCGAATAAAAGGTTTAAAAGTGAATTTGTTACGAAGACCATGCGTCATTTTGTTGGACTAAAATTATTTGAAGATATTGATTTTCACCAATATGACCAGTCTCCAATAGACAATCATGTCATTCAATTAATTAAATGTGTTTTAGAAAAATATATGGATATTCACCTCAATTATTTTGCTAAAAATGCTATCCAACTAATTCCAAAAAGACAACTTTTAAATAAATTCTTACATTTTTCAGGACAGTAAATTCTATAGGCGAGTTGTTTGATCAACATAATATAGAAATCCCATACATTTTCATTTTAACAAATAGTTAAGACTAGAAGCGATTTACATAATATTAATACACGTAATAAGCATGAAATTGTAACACCTAAATGGAGGTTAGCTAAGACAAGCAAGTCATTTGTCATTGACAGCATACGTTTTTATAACAAGTTACCTAAGTCGGTTACCGAGCTTAGCGAGGGAAAATTCAAAACCCATATTAAGCGTGTCCTTGCCAAAAAAGCATACTACAAGGTTAAGGACTATGTTGAAGACAAGCTTGTTTGGCAATGACAGCTTCTGCACATGTGGCTTCCCTGGCAGCTCATTAACTGCGTTGTCGTATGGCCATCTATTAACTGCTCCATCATTGTTTTAACTAGCTATTTACTATTGTATATATCTATCACTTAATAATAGGTTTATTTTTATTTTTGTATAGCTTCCTTTAATAATGTGAATGAGAGAACACTGTAGACTTCGCAAATTCATGGTGTTGGCGACCAGCAACAAACCTTTTTTATATACTGATTTGTTTCCTTTTTATTTTATTATTTTTTTGTTTTTACATAGAAAATGTGTTCTGTCTGTTGTGCAAAAATACAATGATATAAAACTTTCTGTGATCAATAAAAAACGTGTTTTCATCTACAAGCCCTTCCTCATATTCAACATTGGTGTCAGAAGTAAACGGCTACGTACCACGATAGATGAGCAGCAATCGGTCACCGTGGCCCACAACTCTGCTCCACCAAACTCATCCTGCCTTAAGCCACTACTAAAGGTTATAGCAGTCACTATTTCCGGACCCCTGGGAAGCGTTAACACGCATGCCTTACTTGACGATGGGAGTTCCGTAACTCTGTTGGACCAATCTGTGGCGGACTCGGTGGGAGCTAAGGGCCCTACGTGTAGGCTGAATATTAACTGCATTGGCGGTTTGAGTACGCAGGCCGACGTAAGTTATGTTGACATCAAAGCAAAGGGTCGACATGGTGCGACAGTTTCGAGATCAGAGCGCAATTCATTCCCAACCTGGGCATCAACAGGCAGTCCGCACGTTTAGACGACGTCACCAGGTATGATTATCTATCCGATTTAGTGGACGTCGTATGTTATGATGATGCAAAGCCCATGTTGTTGATAGGTGCGGACAATTGGCACGTGTCACTCCCTTCTGCGGTTCGCCGTGGCACTCGTGAACAACCCGCTGCCGCTCGCACCGCGCTAGGGTGGGTCCTCTTCGGATATATTTCTGGAAGATCAAACACTGCTACATCCGTTAACCATATCTCCCTCGCTGTCGATGACGGTTCATCGCTAGACAACCTCATTAAGGAATACTTTCGACTAGACTCTATAGGGATAACGAAGGTAGACCATCGTAGTGCCAACGAATAACGTGCTTTAAATATTCTAGAAGAGACTACCAAGCACCTAGATTCTGGCAGGTACGAAGCCGGTCTATTGTGGCGCGATAATATCACTAACGTCCCTAAAAGCCGCGACCTAGCCTTATCTAGGTTTACTAATCTTGAGCGCAAGATGGCTAAGGACGGTGCGTATGCCGATGCCTACAAGCGAAATATTAAAGGTATGATTAGCAAAGGATACGCTGAATTATGTTCGGGTCCACCGTCCGGCCAGGTCCCGTGGTATCTGCCACACTTTGGAGTTGTCCACCCACACAAAAAGAAGCTGAGAGTTGTCCACGATGCAGCGGCGAAGTGCGCAGGTGTCAACCTAAATTCGCTTCTGCTAACTGGACCCGATTTACTCCAGCCACTTCTTAGCATCGCCATGAGGTTTAGGGAAGGCCCTGTTGCCCTAACGGGAGATATTAGGGAGATGTTCCCGCAAATTAAAATTAGACCCGAGGACAGGGACTCCCAACGTTTTTTTTGTGGAGAGATAGTCCCGATATGCCGCTTCAGGAATTCCGAATGTCCTCCATGATATTCGGCGCAGCGTCCAGCCCGTGTACCGCGCTATGGGTCAAAAACAAAAACGCGAGTCAATTTCAATCACGATACCCCGATGCCGTGCGGTCTATCATCGAGGATCATTATATGGACGACTTTTTAGGGAGTTTTGACAGCATTAGTGAGGCGGCACAACGAGCCTTTGAAGTATGGTCCATACATAAAACGGCCTGCTTCGAGATGCGTTCTTGGGTTTCGAACTGCAAGGAAGCCCTAGCGTTAATCCCTCCCGACTTATGTGCGATAGACGCCATTGCTGAGGTGAGCTTAGGCCCGACGTTCCCCTCACAAATTCGTGTACTAGGTCTTACGTGGAACGTTAGTGAGGACAAGCTTCATTTCGTCAAGACTCTTCCAAAGGTCCCTACTAAGTACACAAAACGTTCAGTCTTGTCCCTTTTGATGTCTATTTACGATCCCTCAGGTTTCTTAACTCCCGTTATTATGAAAGGCCGCGTGCTATTCCAGAAAACCTGGAAGTTTGGCATTGACTGGGATTAGACTGTGCCGCCTAATTTGATCCTAGATTGGAAAAGTTGGCTGCTCGAAATTCAAAACTTAAACAACAGTTCCATTCCCCGATGCTACTTTCGCGGCCCCGGGCGCATTAAGGATGTTCAACTTCACGTTTTTGCCGACGCCAGTGAACGTGCGTACGCTTGTGTGGCCTACTGGCGCTTCACGGGCGACGACGACAACGTAAGTCTATCCCTGATAGGGGGAAAGGGAAGGCTGGCTCCTCTGAAACCTGTTTCAATTCCAAGATTAGAGCTCCAGGCCTCCCTGATCGCTTCGCGTTTCAGCGCCTATGTGATTGAAGCGCACAGACGAAAACCCAATCAAGTTTATTTTTGGACAGACTCGCTAACCGTTCTGAAGTGGCTCCGTAGCGACGCCTGCACATTTAAGGCCTTTGTCTCATTCCGGGTGGGAGAGATAGCGGAAACAACGAACATTCAGGATTGGAAATACGTTCCCACGGCTTTAAACGTGGCGGACGACGCTACGCGAGACATTCACAATTTTACAACTTCATCACGTTGGTTCACAGGTCCTACATTTCTTCTGTCTCCACCTTCTGACTGGCCCTGTGAACCGACGCGTACCGTCCCTCCGACGACCGAAAAACTAAAACAAGTCTCGGAATCGGTGGGACTGATAGATCTCAACCGCGACAGCTACCTTTACCGGTAGTTGCGGATCACCAACGATTTAGCAGTTGGACTCGGTTGCTTCGCGCCACAGCGCGAACTCATCAGTGTTTAGACAAGTATCGATCTGTTTTGCGCCCAAATCCCAAATTTTCTCTAAATGCACTTCGAGATGCTCGCAATCTTTTAACCCTTACCGATGAAGACCTCAACGTTGCAGAGGTCCATTTGTTTCGTAAAGTTCAACGAGATTCCTTCCCCGAGGATTATATGCACGTTCCAACAGCACGTCCCGCTTCAAGTGATAGTAGGCTTCGGAACCTTTCGCTTTCGCTCGGTGAAGACGGGCTTCTTCGTCTTTCTGGTCGCACTGCCGCCGCAGAGCATGTAGAGTCACGCCCGATTGTTCTAGATGGCCGACATCCTATTGTCAAGCTTCTGATAAGCTCTTATCACGCCAGGTACGCTCACGGATATAATGAGCTAGTAGTTAATGAACTGCGCCAGAGGTTCTATGTTCTTAGCCTCAGACCATCCATCAGAAGAATTTCTAAGAGATGCCAGTTTTGCCGCAATCGGAAGGCTAAGCCAAAATCACCACCAGAGGGAGATTTGCCAGAGGCCAGGTTGGCAAATCACCAGCGCCCTTTCACCCACGTAGGGTTGGACTATTTTGGCCCCCTGAGCGTCTCTGTTGGCAGACGCACTGCCAAAAGATGGATTGCACTTTTCACGTGCATGACGGTGCGAGCCGTTCACTTGGAGATCGTGGAGAGTTTATCGTCTGACTCCGCCCTGATGGCACTCAGACGGTTCATTGCTAGAAGGGGATGCCCAACAAAGATTTACTCTGATAATGGGACCTCATTCGTCGGCGCGGCAAAGATACTGCCGGAGCTCTTCAATTTCTGCGCAAATAAGAGAATAGATTGGAGATTCATCCCCCCATCCGCACCATTTATGGGGGGCTGTTGGGAACGGTTAGTCCGCTCGGTGAAGAGCGCCATCTCCGTGACCCTTAAAGAAAGGACGCCTAAGGAGGAGGTATTAAACACCCTGCTCCTGGAAGCGGAGTCTATCATTAATTCGAGACCCCTGACACACGTCTCAGTGGAAGCTGACGCGGAGTACGCCCTGACTCCTTTCACCTTCTTAATTGGAAACTCAAGCGGCGAGCCTGAAATTAATGTCTTCGATGACGCAGACTTAATCCGACGTGCTAACTGGCGAAAGGCGCAGAGGCTGGCAGACCACTTCTGGCAGCGCTTCGTACGAGAGTACCTGCCCACGCTCACACCTAGAAGACGGTTGCAGGAGGCTCGTCCATTTACCGTGGGCGATCTAGTTTTCATTGCGGATGGCACGCTGCCCAGGAACCAGTGGCCTCGAGGGCGAATCGAGGCAGTGCACCCGGGGAAGGATGGGGTAGTAAGAGTGGTAGACGTCGCAACGAAAGGGGGCGTGCTGCGTAGACCCACTCGCAAAGTGGTGTTGCTGCTTGCCGGTCAGTAAATTGGTGCTTACACCGTCGGGGGCCATGTTGGCGACCAGCAACAAACCTTTTTTATATACTGATTTGTTTCCTTTTTATTTTATTCTTTTTTTTGTTTTTACAAAGAAAATGTGTTCTGTCTGTTGTGCAAAAATACAATGATATTAAACTTTCTGTGATCAATAAAAAACGTGTTTTCATCTACAAGCCCTTCCTCATATTCAACACATGGACTACAATTTTTATTGTGCTTTTAGGTATAAAACTGACTGGTCTGCACTGTCCTCTCATATATATTATTATTGTAATATGGAAATATTGTACAAACAATCTTCTTTTTAAAAGAGTAACCATGGAGTTTCTTGCCGGTTCTTCTCCATAGGAAACGACCAATTGCGAAAAAAAAAACTTCAAAGTATAATTATTTATTTATAGTATATATATGTCGCAAATAGGAGGGCTATCTTCGATAAACCCTCGGTCTTGTGGGCTTTCGTGGGTACATGCATGCTACAAAGCAGGTAACTTATGCCTTTTTGGAGATAGTCCTTGTTCCAATCTTATCAAAGCAGCGAATTCGGCCATCTATTCGTTTCGCTTTCTCTCAACAAAACACACTTTCAAGTTTATAACGCCACACTTTAGGCTACTTCTCAATTATTTTCCTCACAACTCTTTTTTCAACTTTTTTTGCAAACGCGCTACCGCGCGTTCCTTTTTCTAACTTTTCGACCAAACATGGCGGGAGAAACTCGCTCAGGGTATCTGCATAGGTACCCCTGCTTTTTATTGGCTCAAGAACTAATCCGGCAAATTACCGCTTATAACATCCAATCCAAATCGAGTATTTTGACATAAGCCAAATAAAGTGTTGTCAATCGAATAAAATCGAACTGAGATTGAATCGTAGGCTAAATGTTGCCAATTAAACAAAACTGAATTAATAAGTTTACATGCGTCATACTTCTTTGTTCTAGATTATTAGTCATATACCTTCCTCCTACACGGCCAACCTGACATACAAACGGTCCCACGTTTGAGCGACGAGAGAAATCGTTACTCAATTTTAATAAAAAAACACAGAGAGACAGAACAACAATAAAAAAATAAGTAATAGGTTAAGTTCGGCCGCTCCTGACCAAATAAAAAAATAACGTGACCGTGACATCTTCCTTCTACGTGAAACCTTCAATCAACACCCTATATTACCAGCCTATAACAAAAATCAAGTACTTCTTTACTCATGAAAACGGAATTCTCATAGCTTTCACACTGTTCATTTGTTTTCTCCATGTAAATCTTGGTCTCCACACCGTACACCGTACACAACCATCTTCGTACTATCGAAACAGCCACCTCACCGTTTAGACAACCATATTACAACATTCTAAACGGTTACCGAAGCACCAGAGGTACCAGGTTCCCAACAGGCGTCCATTCGGTCTCGAAGCACTAAGTGTGCCAGAAACCACTCAAACGCCCAACACAACATACCATGCCACATACACCAAACAACACTTCACCGAGGCCCCAGAGGGACCAGGCTCCCCCAGACACACAACAGGTCACCGAAGCCCCAGAGGGACTAGGCTCCCCCCAGACAACAGGTCACCGAAGCCCCAGAGGGACCAGGCTCCCCCAGACAACCGGTCCTCTCAAAGTAACAAGACTGCCAGATACCCATACCACGTACACTAAACAACAGGTCACCGAAGCCCCAGAGGGACCAGGCTTCCCCAGACAGACAACAGGTCACCAAAGCCCCAGAGGGACCAGGCTTCCCACCACACATATCCAGCAATGTTTCTTGGTCCCACAGCAATCGCTGTGGCTCCCGATGGCCAACCCTGTGACCATCCTGCAACCATAGTCATCCTGACCAGGCCTCGTAACCCACCTCGGTTACAGCAGTCATCTTTGACCACTCACCTCGTAACCCATCTCGGTTACAGCAGTCATCTTTGACCACGCACCTCGTAACCCTCCTTGGTAGTAACCGCCTTGGAGCGACCCGAACAACACCTTATCCGCGTCACTTTCCACTAAAAAATTCGCCAAATCGGCATTTCTGCGAATTCGCGCTAAAAAGTGGTGTTGTCTAAATCAGCAAAGTCCAATTCACCAGGACCTCGGCAACTTTGGGCAGGCGCCACCCGGACAAGGTAAGTCTTTCTTCCAATTTTATATCGCCAGAAGATCGGCGCCGTCGAGACCTATCCACCGACGTGCCAACGATTAAGATCCGATCAGTGGCTGAGGAGGTACAGTGAGAAGGAAAACGCCGAAAAACACGTGGTTTTAACCTAGACGGACCACGAGGCTAGTACTTAACCTCCTTAGCGACACGAGGCAGCGACCACGAGGCTAGACAGCCCGACGTGAAGACTCCGAAGCCGGCCCGAGGATAAGCCGCGCCGCCAAACGTCACAACCACACCTGAGGACCAGCCAGTCTGCAGACCACCTCGTCATCATCAGGTAATTCGAGGGAACTCCTGAACCCTTAGGCCTGGACCACCCGTGTTTGGACTTGTCTGAACAGGGAGACCAGGACGTACCACCCCCCCTCCCACACCCCTTGGATAGACAATACCCCCCTCCCCCGCACCCCGAAAAAAAATCCCCCCCCCCCCCGCCTTCACCCCCTCAAAAATATTTTTGCTCCCCCCCCCCCTCAACCCCTCATAAAACCTCACCCCCCTTGGGATAACTTGGCCCAGGGTAGTGGTAGACCACACGAGTTTGGGTCCATTTTGACCAGCTCGAGGAGCCCTATCGATTGGCCCCAACAGTTTCCAGACCCCGCCTCCCAAAATTTTTACCCACCCCCCCCCCCCGCCTTCACCCCCTCAAAATAAATTTTTGACCCCCCCCCCTTTTTTTTCAAGATACCTCACCCCCCCTCGGGATATCTTGGTCCAGGATAGTGGTAGACCACCCGAATTTGGGTCCATTTTGACCAGCTCGAGGAGCCCTATCGATTGGCCCCAACAGTTTCCAGACCCAACCCCCCCCCCGTCCTTCACCCCCTCAAAATTAATTTTGGACCCCCCCTACCCCCTCACAATACCTCACCCCCCCTCGGATTATATCGGCAACGGTTTGAGATAGACCCATCGAGTTTGGGCTTGCCGAAATCAGCGGAAGAAGCTCTACCAAACGGCCCCAACAGAAATCGTCTATCTCACCAACTCCAAAGTCCAACACCAGCAAGACAACAAACATCACACACCACCAACACCAAGCGCAAGGCATACTCCGCTACCTGCAGAGCGTCACACTGTAGTCATCGTCATCGCAGAACATCAGCGACAAAAAACAAAATAGTAATTAAGTAAGTCCATCACCCTTAACTTTTCTAGTCTTTCGTAATTAAGTCAACTTTTTAAACTTTATTACTGTAATAAAATATTAACAACATCCCCGTATAATTTAAACTTCTAGTCTCTTCTAATTAATTCACTATCTTAACTTTTAATCATAATCCCCGTAACAATGTCAGCCCCACCATCGACAACATCCGCCCCCGCCAAAGTGTCGAAGGTCACAAAGCCTACACGATCGCTTCGGGAGAAAGTAATCGCGAAGACGGCAAAGTCAGTTGCCACTGGCAAACTGACTCAGTCCCAGCCGACAGCGGTACCACCGAGTCCGAAGGCGGCATCAGTGTCAGACGTGACCGAACTCACGCGAGTCACACATCCGCACACACCAGCAACAGCGTACAGCTCCGCATGCTCCGAAGTCTCGGAGCTGACAGGAGTTGCGTCCAAAAAACGCGTGTCGGAAACGATTCTGCGGTGGGAGGGATGTGAAATATCCCCACCCAAACCACTAACAGATGACGAGACCTCAAATGCCTCCAGCCGAACCAGCGAACCTTCCAGCCGCCGGGCCATTATCCTTTACAGAACGCCGAAGAAAGGAACAGGCGTACACATGGAAATGGCCACGGAGGAAGCCAACACCATGCTTCAGCAGGGCAAGGAGGCGCTGGAGGCCGCAGGCAACATGAAAAGGGAATGCAAGCAGATAGCACATGAAAGCTTGCAGGGTCTGTACGAGACCGTCCTGTCCCTGTCCGACTCCCGAGCGCGTCACAAGTACAACCTTGAAAAGGAAAGGTCACGCCACGCCCAAGAACTCGTACTCGTACGAGAGAGCTCACACGAGAGAGATTGAGGCCTCAAAGAAGACCTTGGCGTTGGAATTGAGTCGCGCGAGGGAGGAGATAGGGGAGACTCTGCAGGCGACAAAGCTGATAAGAGAGTGGTTGGGAGCCAAAACCCTTCAGGCGTTTAAAGAAAACGCCGAAATCAAAAAAGGGGTCCTAGCCATACAAGAAGCGGTCAAATTAGAGCATGAGAAGACCCGCAGGGAGGCTAGAATAAGTTCAGGTTCGCCGGGACGAGAATCCCCCAACCCGGTCCTGATGCGCCTCGAGCTCAACATAGCCAGCATCACGAACCAGCTGGATATGTTGAGGAAACAAGTCAAGCGCCTAAAAACCGACCTACCGGTGCAACCACCCACTCTCCAAGAACACCACTGTAGCATTCCCGAAGAGTTGATGAAGGCGGCCTCCACTACGGAAAGGATGGAGGCAGAAATTAAAAAACTTTCCATTACACTACAAAACCACACCAATAAACCACCTCCTCCCCCCCTCAGGACATCTCGAAACACCTGAAGCCAGTCCGAGAAAAGCTGGAGCTTGTCTCTTCGGACATCGAGTCCTAAGAGACAAGCCTCAGCCACAGGCTCCGCCAGCCGCGAACCTAGACACCGAGCTTGCGGTCGTTAAAGTGAAGAAGACGCTGGCGGAAATCGTCAAAGGCATGGACGGCCTGAGGGACAGACCCGTGAACACACAACCCACGGTCAGACAGGTGATTCCACAGCCGAAGCCAACCCAGCCGAAGCCGGCCGTGTCCAACCACACCCTTATCGTCTCCTCGACGGACCCCAAGCACACGGGAGAGAACGTGTTGGAGAGGGTAAGGCTGGCTTTGGACCTTAAAACAACAGGGGCCCAACTAAACAAGGTTAGGAAGGCGCGGAACCAAAAGGTCGTCCTGAACTGCGCATCGAAGAGGGATCTGGATCTAGTCAAGAAACAGATTGACAGGAAGGACGACCTTAGGATCCAAAAACCAAAGCCGGCGAACCCTCTTGTATGTATCAGAGGAGTCCAGGCTCATTACACCGACGAGGAGATGGTGGATCTGCTCAAGGCGCAGAACCAGGGCCTCTTCGCCGGTGTCAACATGGGTAGCCAGACGATAAAACTCAGGTACAGAAAGAAGGGAAGGAATACACTCATCTGCCATCCCGTCTTCGAGCTCTCCCCAGAGTTGTGGAAGCGACTCACGCAGGGCGAGGCCAAAGTCTTCATTGGCCTCCAAAGGGTACCCGTAGAGGACCAGTCCCCGCTGGTGCAGTGCAGCAAGTGTTTGGCTTACGGACACACCAGAACGGTGTGTAAGGCCACGACGCAGACTTGCAGCTACTGCACCGGCGAGCACACTGGAAGGGACTGCCCCGCAAGGAAGGAGGGTAAAAACCCAACTTGCGTGAACTGTGTAAGGACAAACAGGGAGAGCCCGGAAACGGCACACACTACCTACAGCGAAAGCTGTCAGGAACGACTTAAATGGAATGGAATAGCGAGATCACGGGTCTCGTATTGCTGAGGAGGGCAGCCAGACAAACACCACCACGGTCTGTACTCGCAGTGGCCCGACTAGAGGTTTGCAAATCATCCAAGCGAACCTCCAACGCTCCAAGCTTGCGACAGCGGAGCTCCACCTTGCGGCTCAGGACAAAGGGATAAAAGTGGCCCTCGTTCAAGAACCCTATCTAGGAAGAACGGGGATCATGAAGCAAAACCCAGGCACACAAGTCATCCAGTGCACCCTGAGTCACCAAAAACCAGTCAAGGCAGCCGTAGTCGTCTTCGGGGACGAGCTGGAGGTCATTCATGACCCCCAGCTCGTCACCGAGAACATTGCCTCGGTTATATTAAAGGTGGGCGACATCAAGATTGGAGTAGTGTCGGTCTACTTCGAGGGTGACCAACCACTAACACCCTACATTAACACACTCAAAACACTACTCACCAAAATACATACACACACACCTAACACAATCATCGGTGGAGACATCAATGCTTGGAGCCAGTGGTGGGGCAGTAACTCTGAAGACCACCGCGGTGCAGAGTATAACGCATTTGTAAATGAGCAGGATCTCCAAATTCTCAACAGAGGACAGGTTCCGACCTTCGAGACGTATAGGGGGGACAGACTGTATGCCAGCATAGTCGATGTCACGGTATGCAGCCTGTCGCTCCTGGACAGGATCGAGGGTTGGAAAGTAGACAGAACCCTAACATCTTCTGACCATAACGCGGTAACCTTCGCGATGCGTCTGGGGAAGCCTCTAGAACCGTTGAGACCTGTCTCAACACGCATATACAACACTAAGAAGGCGAAATGGTCAGAATTCAGGGCTGGTTTCAATGACTGTCTATCAGGGTGCAACATCACACCCGAAAGAATAGCGCAAATCTCGACTCATGAGGATTTGGAGAGCCTGATCGGCGATTATACCTCTGCAGTGCACCAAGCATGCGAAAAGTCCATACCAAAACATGGCACAAGGAAAACTGATTCCAAGCCTCCTTGGTGGTCCCCTTCTCTAGAACAACTCAGACGAGACGTTCTCAGGAAAAAGAGGAGGATCAGAAATGCGGCACCATCAAGGAAAGCGTACACCATATCGGAATACACCTCAGCCAAGCAACTATACACCACACAAGCCACGGAAGCCGTTACGGCAAGCTGGAAAGAGTTCTGTTCCACACAGGAAAGAGAAAGTATGTGGGACGGAATCTATAGAGTCATAAGGAAAACCGCGAGAAGGGCAAACGACGCGCTCCTCAGGAACCCAACGGGAGAGACCCTGAGTCCCGAGCAGTCGGCGGAACTTCTCGCGAATACCTTCTACCCAGAAGACTCTATTCTCGTGGAAACATCTCACCACACCCAGCTTAGAGACCGTATACGAGAGGGATCAGACGATCTCCGGGGACTGGCGGCCGACGACCCACCTTTTACACCTGCGGAGCTTGAAATGGTTTTACAAGGTCAAAACCCAAAGAAAGCCCCAGGTCCGGATGGGCTGACGGCCGACATATGTGCGGCTGCTATCAACGCAAGAAATACCTCCCGTATTTCTTGCGTTGGCAAACCGTTGCCTGGCGCTATCGTGCTTCCCTGGGCAGTGGAAAGTAGCACACGTGTGCATCCTTCGGAAACCCGGCAAAGACGATTACACTCATCCAAAGTCTTACAGACCCATTGGACTTCTGTCTGTCTTGGGTAAGATCGTCGAAAAACTCCTCGTCAACAGGCTTCAGTGGCACATACTGCCTACACTTAACACACACCAGTATGGTTTCATGCCGCAGCGCGGCACCGAGGACGCCCTCTACGCCCTAGTGACGCACGTACGTGCAGAGATTGAAGCAAAGAACATCGTGCTTCTAGTATCACTGGACATAGAGGTGGCCTTCGATAACGCGTGGTGGCCGGCCATAAAACACCAACTACTCACCAGAAGGTGTCCAAAGAACATATACCACACACTGACATCTTACCTGAAGGATCGAAGGGTTCAGGTGAATTACGCCCGAGCGAAAAACGAGAAGGAGACCACCAAGGGATGCGTCCAAGGTTCCATTGCGGGCCCATCACTCTGGAATTTGATCCTAGACTCGCTTTTGACGAAAATCCACAGCTTGGGAGTATTTTGCCAGGCCTACGCGGACGATGTGGTCCTGGTCTTCTCCGACAGCGAGGTCAGTACCCTGGAGCGAACGGCAGAAAGGACGCTGGGCATTGTGGCTGACTGGAGTAGTCAGAACAAGCTTTGCTTCGCCGCGCATAAAACAAATGCGATGGTGATGACAAGAAAGCTCAAGTACGACTACCTGGTTGTTCACATGTCTGGGGTCCGCCTAAGTCTCGTCAAGGAG
This sequence comes from Orthosia incerta, assembly GCA_948252205.1. Lineage (NCBI taxonomy): Eukaryota > Metazoa > Arthropoda > Insecta > Lepidoptera > Noctuidae > Orthosia > Orthosia incerta. The sequence goes on from OX411742.1 coordinate 33,379,897, forward strand.
ATTAAGCTTCTAGGGCTGATCATAGACAACAAACTCACTTTCAACGCACATGTTGCCGCCACCTGTAAGAAAGCTGCGGACATTTATAAACAGCTTGCATGTGCTGCTAAGGTGACTTGGGGTCTCAATCGGGAGATTATCAGGACCATTTACGTGTCGGTGGTAGAGCCAATAGTGTTGTATGCCGCAAGCGCATGGGCGCCTGCAGCTGGGAAACTGATGATCAGAAATCAGTTAGACTCACTGCAGAGAGGCTTTGCGCAGAAGATCTGCAAGGCACACCGCACTGTGTCTCTGACATCGGCACTCGTCCTGTCGGGGCAGTTGCCTCTCGACCTCCGGGTAATGGAAGCCTCGACCTTGTTCCTGGTCAAAAAAGGTCACTCCCGCGAGTTCCTACCTCCAGGCAGAGAAGTGGAGCGAAAAGTGGGACACCTTCAACAGCCACACCCATCGGAGCTCATAACCACGGAGTACCAGCAATTGGAGGATTTCGATCCCGAAACCCTGGAAACCCACCACATAACCGGTCCCCACATCTACACCGACGGCAGCAAAATTGAGGGAAAGGTAGGAGCTGCCGTAACGTGGTGGAGTGAAGGCAGGGAATCGAAACATAGAACCTTCAGGCTGGAACCGCACAACACTGTCTTCCAATCGGAACTCTACGCGCTATTCAGAGCCACAAAATTGGTGAAAGAAAGCAAGACGGGCACAGCCAGCATACTCAGTGACTCGAGATCATCCCTGGATCTGCTGAGGTGTCCGAAGGCAAACCACTAATTGGCGTACGATCTCAAAGAACTAGTGCGTGGAATCCGAGGGGAGGGCAGAGAGGTGCGTTACTTCTGGTTGAGAGCACACGTTGGAACACCAGGAAATGAAAGGGCGGACGAACTGGCGAAGAAAGCGACGCTCACAAAAAAGACAGCGCCGGACTACGACAAAGTACCAATCTCCTTTGTGAAGAAGCGCATACGTGAGGAGACAGTCAAGAAGTGGCAGCAAAGATATGAATCCTCCAGCACAGGATCCGTGACAAAGGTGTTCTTCCCTAGCGTCCTGGGCGCGAAAAGAACAGAGACATGGTCCTCACTCCAGCATTAGTCCAAATATTCACGGGACATGGAGGATTCTCAGCATATCTACACCGCTTCCATCTAAAGGACAGTCCCGCGTGCGTGTGCGACCCATTCACGGAGGAAACGGTCTGGCACCTTCTGTTCGAATGTCCGAGATTCAGCCATGACAGGATGAGGCTGGAGAGCTGGAACTTAACCTGAGCTCGTCGACTCTCAGCTCCATTTTGGAGGGAAAGGCCACAAGACCACCTTTCTTGGACTTCGCGCAGCGGGTAGTCTCAGTCGCCGCTAGGGCCAACTTGTCGACCGCCGTCCTTTCAATTCAACCACCAACAAAAACACAGACAAACAACACAAACACTACGACCACAACAACCACATACACCCAAACAACCACAACTCAAACGCAAACCCTTACAAACACACAAAGAAACACAACATCAACACAACCACCAACAAACACACAGACAACCAACGCAAACACTCTGACAACACATACACTAACTCAGACCACAGTAACCACATACAGCCACAACACAAACATAAACCCTTATTAACACACATATAACCACAACATCAACACTGACAACTATTCTACCTTTGACACAACAACAAACAACAATACAAAGACCAACAATAATAACCATCCCATTGACTAATACCCAAACGACTATAACACCAACACCAACCTTAACATCACTACTTACACAACAATCTAACACTACAATATCGACAACCACGACCACAACTACTGACCTCATCCAGTCCAGTTATGACACAACACCAGTCACAACCTATTGACCAAGCATCATCCAACAACACAATCACCACACAGCAAGTGGATCCCGGACTCGGCTCCATACCGTGCTTTTTGGCATGGGGAGCAACAGGTGATCCCGGCATAAGACTACGAGGAGTAGCCCTGTTCATGAACCGGGCGCAAGAGACTCTGGGAATCAGCTTCTGCAGAGTCCGACCGAGAAAGTCCAAAGTGGCCATACCACCTGGCCTCGCGGCCCTAATCAATGGAAGTACCGCCAAGACGAGCATCAAAGGCACAAAATACACCAATCTGCCTATGATGGAGATCCTCAGTATCCGATGCCGAGTACTGCAGTTCAAAGATAAAAGAATTGCACTGCTCGAGTGGAGGGAGGAAACTCCATTTGCGCAAGCATGTTCGTTACTCCAAGGATTGGGACTGGCCGTGGGACACTCGGCTCGGACTATCAGTGTAGACGCCATGGTCATCGATTGCGAAAGGGGCGAAGTTGCAGACCGCCTTGGTTGCATTAAGGCCGCGGAGGCGCATGAGGTAATCGTGTACGAGGACAGAGGGGAGACTTTGAATTACCTTAAGTCCCCAAAGAAATCGCACACGGTTTCACCCTCAGCTACGCTTAGCGGCTCAGCGCGGATGCAACAGAAAATCGCCGAAGAAAAGGAAAGGGAGACACTGAACAGAAGCACCCCAACGCGACGGGAACAGGAGTCAAGCCGACTTGCCGGGATAAAGACCGGCATTAAATCTTTTCTCAACACATTCCTCACAGGACGACGCAGTGGGGCAACCCACTCAGACATCTCCGGACCTTCACAGGGTGAAGCTCTCGCCAGCTTTCTAAGGAAATCACCTAGGGAAGCGGGAGAGCCGTCTCCGAAAAAGACTCCAACAAGAGCCGACAAGGGGCAGGTTAGGCCTCCAGACTACATCTCGGTGACAGGACCCTCCTACCACATACATAATGCGTTCCTCGAATTCTTGGCGATTGTGAGAGCGACAAAACAGGCCAACACCTTGACCTGTGGAAAGATCTTACAATCGTTCAGGCGACAATCAGAGGGACTGCTGAGAGTCTTGCTCGAGGAGGCCGAGGCTGCTGTATACGACAACCGCGAGTCATCACGGGCTGCATGACCAAGTCGTATATGGCAGCTTATAACGAAACTGCCGGTTTTGTGAAGGCGGATGAGGTCGAAACGGAAAAGAGGGGAAAGCCGGTCTTTCTTACACCTGACGAGGACCGTAATCGTGGTGGTTGCCAGATGCACGGAAATCATGTTGGACGACAAGATTCTCCAAACCATTTCGGGAACGCTTACCGAAACTGACTGGACATTTAAAGACAAAGTGGGTGAACGGGGTTCCGGGTTGCGTAAAAACGACGTGGGTAGTTAACCACTTTGATGGGGAGAACGACGTTGTAACAACCACTACAACTGAAGCAGCCAAAGACCTGAGAGAAAAGCTCTCGCATCGCATTGTCGAGAAAGCCAAAACCAAGGTGCGAACTATGGCCTCCGTCTTGGCAAATGGTTTCAGGAGGGGACACAGATGCCACCGACTCCTGGTGGATGAGGCCCTCATGAACCATTTTGGGGCCATAGTTATGGCTGCTAAGTTGTCGGGTGCAGACGAAGTTGTCCTCATCGGGGATGTTAACCAGCTGCCATACCTGGACAGAGAGAACCTATTTCCTCTCAGGTATACCCGTCCAGGTATGGTGGCTACAATCACGCAGGAGCTGTTGTGCACTCACCGGAACCCTATGGATGTGGCATACGCGCTCAGCGACATCTACGGAGGGATCTACTCGTCGAAGACCTGCACGAGTAAGATCCACTCCCTGAGGGTGTATGGTTTCACGGGTGCGGATAGGGCATCAGAACCGGTTTTTCCCGGTTCCAAAAGAACCGGGCATTCCCGGTTCTGAGAGACCCTGATAGAACCGGTTCTGTAAAACGAGGAACCGGTTTTTTCGGTTCTTACGGCTCTCTCTTAAAATAAATTTAGAAATAATATTATCTCTATAATACTCTTTATGCTACTCGTAAATATCAAGTTATTATCCAAATTTATTATTCAAACAGAATATATACTGATAATTCACTGTTAAATTAATAAATAACGTTATAATTTATTATTAACGATGAATCTTTAAGAAACTAACGATGTTTTTAAGGGACATTAAGGTAAATGCTCCAGGATACCCCGCGAAATTCAAATTTTTGACAGTTGTTTTGCAATTTGCAGCTCAGTCTCGGATAGTATGGTAATAAAAGTTGTATTCGCGGTAATGACACATACTATCCGATAGTGAGCTGGCAATTGTAAAAAACGAACGACTATTTGAATTTCGGTGATAACTCTAGAAGCTCTCACCTTCCTTAACAATCTCTGGTTGGCAACACTGGTAGACGCGCTGTCGCCATTTTGTTTAGTTCGACACAAACAAACGTTGTGAGTGGGTTGTATTGTTTTGACGCCGATTTGACAAGTAAGTGACTTTAAATATTATTGCATATTGTTATTATTATCAATCAATTGAGAATATTTATTTTAATTGCTATTAGTTAAGTATTACGCTTTCACTCTTGTGGACGGAATAGATAAAATAATAACTTGGACAGCGACATGATAAAGTTGTTACACCTATTTATTTATTTATCTTTTCTCACATTACTTTGTTTTTTGGCATCCAATCTGATAATTATTGTGAATCATGAAAATCTCAGTTATACAACACAAAGTAGGTAATATTTCAGTTTTGGCACTTGGTAGAACACGTGGCGCATGCTACATTAAACTACTTATAAATTGCAGATAAATATAAATTAAATAATCATAAAAAATAACAGTGTTGCTCAGGCGGGACTAAATTACACTGGTTAAATGAGCAGTGCTAATATTATGTTCGTGTCAATTTTTGGTTATAAAAGAAATGCCAGTTACCTCTCAATGTTTTCACAACTTTTGCATTAGAAGTTCGATTGCAAGCAGCTAGGCCACCGAGTGTTCAAACATTCGACCAACTTGCTTGATGTCAATAACTTTACTAAGAAAGTTTATTGAATTTCAGACGCATCTTCCGGTTGACTGAATTCCTTAACAAACTACAAAAGAATGGATTTCGAAGAGGTGATTAATAAGGCAGGAGACAAGGCCTCTGTTTGGCACTACTTTCTGAGAAACAAAAATAAAAGTGAAGCAAAATGTAAATTATGCCAAAAGATATTAAAATCAGGCGGTGGTAGCACGAGCAGTTTACAAAAACATTTGAAAAACGTACATAAACTCAGTTTAGAAAATCCAACTACGTCAGCACAGGGTGGTGCATCTACTACAAAAGAACTTCCGAATCCCGAAATGCCGAAAAAGAAATCTAAATTGACCCATTTTTTTGAGAGTGATGCTAATCCAAGTATGGAAGTAATGTTGTCTCGTATGGCTTCGATGGATGGAATCTCACTAAGAACATTTATATCATCTCAAGATTTAAGGTACCTTTTTGAAAAAAGCGGCAATAAATTACCCAAGACTGCGGATACCATTCGAAACAAGATTATCAAGGAAAGTGAAAAAAGAAAGCTAGAGGTGATTAGTGAGATTAAAGCGATTTTATCTCATGAAAAGAAGTTTTCAATATCATTCGACGAATGGACATCCAATCACAACAGAAGATACATAGGTCTTACTTTGCATTCACCAGATTTTGCTAGAAACGCTTTTCGAAACCTTGGTCTAATAAGAATTCATGGCTCTATGAATGCAGCAAAATGCGTTCAGTTAATTGAGTCTAAGTTGAATGAATATGGCATATCTTTAACTCAAGACATTGTTGCTCAAACCACAGATGGCTGCAGCCTTATGGTTGCATTTGGGAAGTCGCTAAAGTCTTACCATCAGTTATGTATTGCTCACGCAGTTCAACTAGCAATTGTGGACGTAATGTATAATCGCAACAAAGACATCGAGGAAGACGTAGAAGCGCCACAGATGATACTGGAGCAGTTGGACGAACTTGGCAATTATGATTATGACGAAGATTTGCCTCTATCTGAATTAGCTTTAAGACTGCGAACTGGCGAATTTAGTAACGAAACTGATGATGGTGAAAATAACAACGATGAAGACGATGGTGCTGAATTCAATAACGAATCGCCATTAGCATCTTTGCCACCACAATCGTTTAGCTATTATCAGCTCATATCTAAGGTACGAAAAGTGGTAAAAATTTTCAAAAAGTCACCGACTAAAAATGATGACGTCCTTCAAAAGTATGTTAAAGCTGATTTTGGACAGGAATATTCTCTACTTTTAGATGGAAAGACTCGCTGGAACAGCATGGCCACCATGTTAAGCCGTTTTCTAAAATTAAAAACATCTATCACAAAAGCACTAATAGATTTGAACATTGATATTCAGTTTACTGACGACGACTGGAGACATATTATATACGAGTTAAATAATATATTGGATATAATTAAAACTGTCGTGGAGGCACTATGTCGCCGTGATGCAACATTACTTACAGCTGATATTTCTCTCAAATTTGCAATAAAAAAATTGCTTGAAATGAACACTCATCTGAGCAATAATATGGCGGCTGCATTGCGTAAACAATATGCAAAACGACGACTAGTCCAAGCAGCAATATTGCAATATCTGACCAACCCGGAGAAGTATTTTGATAACATTGAAAAAGAAGATAAAACTGTTTTTTTACGGGCTACGAGTGATGAGATGCTGCGGGAAATCGTAAACCTCATTCAACGCACAAAACAAAGTGTACCTCTTGATTGTACGCCTGATTTCAGGAGACATGATGATGATGACTTACAAGAATCTTCTTTAACAAATGAAGAAGAACTTAATAAGGAAATAAGTCAAGCTACTGCTTTTGCTCCTGAATCGACATCAAATGACATCAACACTACTATAAGGGTAGAAATGGCTTTGTTTGAGAATGGTGGTCAGAGACAGCGAGGACGATACCTATCGCTCGCTTATCAACATTTACTAACAATTCCACCCACTAGTGTGGAGCCGGAACGTATATTTTCTTCCGCCGGGATAGTCTGCAATAGACTCCGTTCGTCTTTAAGCGACAAAACTTTAGACGCACTTATTTTTTTACGTTCCTTTTATTTAGGAAAGAAGAAAGCCAATACGTAATGCTCAATTTAATCATTAATTTTTTTGACTGGATTTATAAAAGTTCCTTTAACTAGCTTGTAAGATGGTTAATTTTTTAAAGTTTAATTTTTATTATTTCACTTTTTGATCTCTGTAGTGTAGTGAATTATAAAGAACTGATTGTAACTGATTGTGAAAATACTGAATTTTAAAGAACTGATTGTTGCCAAAAATTGTTAAAAACGATGTTGTAATTTGAGTATAATTAAAAAAATATATAAATATGCTTACCAATAAAGTGTGTTTTATTTAGACCCTTTTCAATTAGAATTTATGAAAAAAAAACCCGAAAGAACCGGGTACCCGGTTCCGTCTAGAATTTAGAACCGAAAGAACCGGTTCCTAAAATAGGGCCGGTTCTCGATGCCCTAGTGCGGACATCCCGAAAAAATCCCAGAACACGTTGTTCCTAGTTCACACACAGGAGGAGAAATCCACCCCGGGTGAGCAGAGATACGGATCTGGCGAGGGTTCCCGCATTCTGACCATACACGAGTCCCAGGGCCTCACGTATGAGCGCGTGATCATAGTCAACTCCCGCCAAGACAGAATCTGCGTTCACGACAGCGTCCCCCATGCGGTGGTGGCAGTGTCAAGACACACCACCAGCTGTGTCTACTACACGGATGACGCAGGTGACGCCATCGGACGATTTGCCAAAAAGGCCATGTGTGCACCGACAAGAGTAGTCGTCGACTACAACCTGCAGACGGCTATGCTGCACCGTAATATGGCGATCGTGGAGGCGTTGTAAAAAAAAAATATATTGTATAAGTACTCCGGCTCTGGCGTTACCACATCAACGTCAAGAACACCAATAAACCGGGAGGTAGTAATAAGACCGACTAGATAAAAAAAAAAAAAAAAAATTGTTTAAGGTTACTTTAAGTTTAGTTTAAGTAGTTTTAATTGTTACCTCCGGCCATAGGCGCTATCGAGAAGTCGAGGGGATGGGACGTCGATAGGCCGGGGGCTGGTCTTAATTTGTAGTAGTTTCTCTTCTCAGTCAATGTCTCTGTCTAAATTTATGTACTTTCTTAATTTATTAATGTAATCCTTATTTTTCTTGACAGGGTGATGGACCCAACTTACTAATAAAATAACTGTACTAATGTAATAAGAATTGTGACGGCTCTAATGGAGCGGAAATTTTTCAAAAAAGCAGAAGTGCATTCGTCGAATAATAAAATTTTTTTAGTTACAAGTGCGCGGACCACGGGTCGAGCGAGTGATTAAGCTGGCAATAGCGCAGCTCGCCGTGCGCGTTGAACCACATCAAAGACGACGCGCCGACTCAACTCTCCGGTGGTTAATATAGTTAAGCTTAACACGCACTGCGATATTTATTCGCGCGAATTTGTTGTGGTATTATTTCCGCGCGAATTTTTTACCGCAATGCGTGTAGCTTCATACAATTCCATAGGTCGCAGAACGGGCGGAAAAAAATCGCGCAAATAAAAATCGCAGTGCGTGCTAAGCCTTAGTATACTTTACCGCGCTTCTTTCATTTGTCTTAGGCTTAACTTGCATTGCGATTTTCAATCGCGAAATTTTTTAGTACTATTTGAGCGCGATGTTTTTCCGTAATGCGTGCATCTTAATACAACAGGTCACAAAATGGGCGGAAAAAAAAATCGCGCGAATAAAAATCGCAGTGCGCGCTATGCCTTATCTCTTTGGTTAATCGTCGTTCGTCCGTCATATCACGCGCTCGAGTATATTCGTTTTTGATATTTATTGTCCTTTCAATAAAAAGTTTTAATATTTCATGCATGTTCCCGAATGTGGAGATAATATTAAGATTTTTTTTGACAATGAGTGTTTTCAACTGCAGCGTCGAAAGGTCTCTTTCACTTTTATAGCACTTAAAACAGTAAAAAATTACTTGCGTTCCACACTCCGCCGTACTTACATAGAAAGTGATTTTTTTACAAACTATTAAATTTGAAAATAGTGGAAAAATTTGCGTTTGCAAATTTAGAAGTGCAAAAAGTGCGAAAGTAAAATTTCGTGCAAAAGCACGAAAAAGGACTTTAGTATAAGCTAATTATAATTACCTACTTAATTACTATAATTTATTAATTTTCAAATAAATCATTAATCAGTTGCAAAAATGTTTCTCTAGTATGCCTCTCGTCTTTAAAAAGATAACAAAAGAAGTGTAAATATTAAAAAAATACTTAGTCGAAGCAACTACATACACTAGATGACCACGCTTATGGTCAATGGCTGCAACAACAAAGTTGTCGATAGAAACTAAGCCAATACAAGTCCTGCGGCCAAAAACGACATGGATTAGGTTTTCTACTTGGTAGCCTGCAGACACTTGTCATGATTTTGGTCGTATAATGCGTGAAGTGCTTTGCCTTTATGTACGATCAGCTAAAAAATGGTTTGCCACCCTAAGGTTGAATGTCGTGCAGATTAAAAGACAACGTTAGTTTCGCTAGCAGATCGATCTGAAAACTTTTATAGGTGGTTATGAACCTTGTTAAAACTTTCACACTAGTAAACAAAGTCAAAACTAATATACTACTTTTTAGGCCGACCGTAACACACCAGGCGGAGGCGCGTCCTCATAATTAGCCTAGGGCGGTCAGAACTCTTGATCAGTCGCTGCCATTACTGACAGTATACTTTAAATTCCACATTTACTATTCAAGTTAGGTAGGTACTAGACTTCCTACATGACACCACACAATCACACAAATTCACACCTTTATTTTAAAGAAATGTTACAATTATTAAATCTTTTGAACAATGTTCAAGATTACCGAGGCCAAGCATCGTTGAGCAACACAGAACAAGAAACCCATTCCTAGTTGCCTCCAAAAAAATTACTCCTGTACCAAGTAAATAAAATAAAACCCAAGTGTCCACAATCCACAATAACTTAGTAAATACATTCGCTACACAGAATGCACTTTCAACTTAATTGCCAAATCAACTCTTGTATCCGTCATCTCTCTGACCCACGAAACTGAGAAACTGTTCTATGTAGATTAAAATGTTGCCAATTGAACATCTATCTCATCTTCAGCCACAACCTCAACAGTTATTGGCCCTCGAGCATCTCATAATACCTGAATACGTCTTCTAGACACCATCTAAGTGTCTAGTTGCACTTTTCATTCGCCGTAGTCAATTTAAATCATTATTATTTGTAGATATCGTTAGATTGACATGTTATCAGTTGGTTAGTCCTCTACAATGCGATATATAACAACTAGAGACATTAACTTTACCTTTATTCACGTTGGTAGCAACAAAACTAAACGCCAACTGTCTAGGCTATAGTCACGTTAATCCTCGTGATATTTTCGGGTTGTAAGATTGCAAATCGAGTCGAACAACAAACTATTTCACTAAACTTAAACACCGGTTTGAAAATAATCTTGATCACAATAAAACTTTTAACTAGAAGTTATTGCGTGTCTTTGCAACAAAGCAAAAGTTAAAAGTCTAATCCTCACAGTGACTCACACCTTATAACGATTTATTAATAATCTAGTGTTTATCTAGTAACTTATAAAGTTAAAAATCATAATCATATCACAGTTATGATATTTGTTTTGTCTCAAACTTTTTCAACCGTTGACACTTACATTTACATGTCACTCTCTGATAGAGATGGGCAAGGGATGGCGATCTGTTATCGATTAATCGACAAATCGATTTAAAGCACAAAAAAAATGTATAATCAATTTTCCAACCGATATTTAGTACTGAATCGATTCAGCGAATCGATATTTCACTCTAGAAAATCGAGATTAGATTTTTCTGTTATGATATGAACCAAAATATTATTTAAGAATAATTTAATGTATTACACAAACTTAAGTGAATTCAACGTAAACAAATATCTTTCCCTTATACCTGATACTTTAATTTAGTTGTGAAAACAAACCTGATCCGCCAAAGATGTTAAAAGATAGACTATTATTACGATTTTTCTTTTTGCGTTCCGTAACTGTATTCACACTTGCATTAAAAATACCAACGCGAATAGTTAGAAAGTAAGTTAATTTCAAAGAAAAGCATATTCACAAATTCCCTTGGTGATCAAATCAACAAAAACCTCAGTGGTAGTAATATTTACGGGAGATCTGAAGTGACACCTATTGATGACAAAAAAATGCATGGCTGAAATTCCTAGTGTTCAAACATGTAAAAAAAACGGATTGCTAATATCTTCACTTCTCGATTTTCAGTAAACTAACAACCTATTTAATAATCTGTATGTACGATAGTAACAGCACTAGTGGTCACAAAACCGTATATTGTTCTAACATCATGCAACGTAATATAATGAAATTTAATTTCTTTGCGTTTTGTACTCACGTTTCAATGCTCCGGGTACATTATAAAGATAATATTGCGAAAATCGTTTCGTTGTTTGTTTTGTAGGTGAATATAATAATGATTAAAATACTCGTAACAAAATATTTCAAAGCTCGAACACAGCAAAGATTTAAATAGATGGCGTGACATGCACCTACTTCTCATTCTGTTTATGTAAAAATGATATGTTGGTTTTTAAATTGATCATAAAAAAATCATACACCTATTCAATAAGTTCCTCCAAGCAGCATATTACGGCAAAATGGGGTCCCGAATCTAATTTCGATGATTATTGAAAGAAACAGTATCAATACCATTACATAGATGGCGCTGTTTGAATTTTCTACTCTTTTCATGTAACTTAGATTACACATTTCCATGAAATAAATTAATGCAATAGTTATAAATTGCAATGAAAACAACAATTAATTATAAAACTTAGGTGCTTCCAAACCACAATAGATCCCAATGGGTCGAAGTGTCCCGAGTTATTTCTCGGCCCCTCCATAAGATAAGATAGGTACTTCCAAACCCAATACATACTTCGGCTGCCATAAATGTATGCCGATGCACAGATAGTTGAATGCAGATCAAAGTCACATACCTTTAAGCCTGTACTCAGGGGAAGGTCAGGCAGCAGCGCTTAGTACACCAGGCACAAAAGCAAAATTTTGTCACTACCATGCACTTGTCCAGACTCCTAGCTGCTTTCAAAAAATATCAAATTGATTGATCACCGCAGCGGCATGTATAACACCGCAAAATTTCCTTATTCATAGCGCTGTAGGTTGCAGTTTGTGTGTTGCCTCTTGAATTGGAACCCGAGCTCCGCACTTGTTTCACCACACGCAGCTGGTCACAACAGGTCTTGTGGTATCCACAGCCATGTTTAAGGGCTCAGACGACCCTGTTATCTGTTGCATGTTGTGCGAATGGCTGAAAAATTCATGTCTATGAATGAGTGTTCCACATAATGTACCAGCATAATCATAATGATGTTTTGCTAAATCAAGCTGAAGGTTGCTTAGGTTGTTTGCTATCTTGCATTGTATTTGCACAAGTCGTCTTAATCTCTTGCGAACTCCGCTGACGGTATGAAACTGACTGAGTTTCATTTAGCATCATAACGAAAATAGAATTTTATTTTAAATTTTAGCCACTTTACACCAAGAAAAACTAAAAATATTGCGGCTAAACTTCACAAGACATTAGGTAGGTACTTATTATTATCAGAATACTTAAGTTTATACTTCCCTGAACATCACCACCACAGTTGCGTTTCCTCAGTATCTAGTCAGAATTGGGCATCGATGTCATCATCAACATTATCTGCAGCCCGACTTCGCACATTGTCTAGTATAGGCCACACTATACGGTTGAATTCGGGCAACATGAATTCCTGTCGCCAGTAGCCGACGAGTTGCGAAACGTCTCTATAAGTAGGTAGCTCTAGCTACTTCCATGCCATTTTCTTGCGCACCAAAGAGAGCGCGCCAGCCATTACTCGTCTCATTTGGTCCATTCTCTATTATCGCTTTGTGCTTGCACTGATCCCGGACTTCTGATGTCGCAAATAGGAGGGCTATCTTCGATAAACCCTCGGTCTTGTGGGCTTTCGTGGGTATATGCATGCTACAAAGCAGGTAACTTATGCCTTTTTGGAGATAGTCCATGTTCCAATCTTATCAAAGCAGCGAATTCGGCCACCTATTCGTTTCGCTTTCTCTCAACAAAACACACTTTCAAGTTTATAACGCCACACTTTAGGCTACTTCTCAATTATTTTCCTCACAACTCTTTTTTCAACTTTTTGCAAACGTGCTACCGCGCATTCCTTTTTCTAACTTTTCGACCAAACATGGCTGGAGAAACTCGCTCAGGGTATCTGCATAGGTACCCCTGCTTTTTATTGGCTCAAGAACTAATCCGGCAAATTACCGCTTATAACATCCAATCCAAATCGAGCATTTTGACATAAGCCAAATAAAGTGTTGTCAATCGAATAAAATCGAACTGAGATTGAATCGTAGGCTAAATGTTGCCAATTAAACAAAACTGAATTAATAAGTTTACATGCATCATACTTCTTTGTTCTAGATTATTAGTCATATACCTTCCTCCTACATATATAATTATTATACTTAAATATTTATGTATTGTTATTTATATGAAACCTAAACAATTTAAATTGTGTTATTTTAAAATTAGTTTAGTTTATTAAGTATTTATAGTCCACCACTACACTAACTACCTCCCCCTTTTAATCTAAGTTCATACACAATCCATCCTATTTGATTTGGTCATTGTTTTTACACGACTGTTTTTTACTGTAAGGTGAAGTATTGGAGCGCCTTTAAGATTTGTATAATTATATAATAAACTAAATGTACGTACACTTATTGTTTTATTGTATTCCATTTCCTCATAAATAAATCGTCTAAAAGGGCGTTGACGAAAGAAATACTTAAAATAAAATTAATTATGTATTGTTGCTGGACTCCTTGGAGATTATTAACACTCAACGGAAAAATATAATTTATCGATATGAGCTCGTAATAGTTTGCACTGCACTATTCTTAAGTCAGAGTGAGCACGCAATATAATTTTTTGCTTTTCGCACACGTTTCTTATTGGCTGCAGGAGTCGCGCCCCCTGACATTATGCGTTTATAAAAAATATTGCGTAATGTCATCGCATAAAGTTTAATTTTGTAGCAGTAATGCAAAGTGCATTTGTAGGTGTAATTGTGTATCTATTTTTGTTTATGTAGTAGTAGCTGTGACCCGGCGACACTCGTCCCGATATAAAATTTAGTACTATAGCATTTCTATTGCCTTATTATTAAGATTTCTGTGGATTTGACGTATGTGCCATTGATTTTGCTTACTTTCTCATAAATCTGGTTGAGATTCTGTAAAAGTTTGATTTCTTTTCCTTTTTCATCAGTCATGGCTTTCGTTGTGTTGGTGCAGCGTGTAGCAATATGACCTTGCTTGCCACATTTGAAGCATGTCCGCATGTCTGGGTGTGAACAATTGCGTAAAATGTGACCAGTTTTTTACAGGTACAGGGATCCACATCTGGGTTGATCGACGCATTTCTTCTTTCAAACGGTCGGATGCTCGGCGCGCTGTCCTTAAGTGGCGCACGTAGTAACGGACGGCGGTTGATAGTCGTCAAAATTGCATAAAAATCCTTCGTATAATTCCTCCGGGCGCTCGCTTTGGTACGCTCTAGCATTTGCTTGAAGTGATGTCGGTAGGCCACGAATGATGCAAGAAATAGTCGCGTTGTCTGACAATTTGCATCGGAAACACATCGCGATTTTATCGTGATAATATTTTGTCATGGTTTCGGCGGGTAATTTCCTACGATTCATCATTTCCTCCAACATATTCCCGTAATCGCGATTTCTAGGAAAAGCGAGCTTCAGTAGGTGCTTCCATTCTTCCCATGTATACCTAGTCGTATTCGTCGAGTCGGTTATACCATTTCCTGGCTTGTCCACTCAGTCTGTCTTGCAAGTAAAATGCTTTTGTGAAGTTTTGTGGTTTCACACCAACCGTGGAACTCGCCGAGTTGGTAATTTTTTTTTTAACCACGCCGTTACTGAAATGCATTCTTCATTGTCCGGGTCGAATTCGGGTATAAGGGACGCTACGCGATGTTCCTTTGTCTTTGTTGTAATTGATTGCGCATTCAGTTCACTAACAGCTTTCTGCACTTCGCTCTTGAGTAATTTCATTAAGATTTTTCATTCGTTGAAGTACAGTCGTTATCTTCGTCGTCCCATCCAGGTGGGCGGACTAGGCGTCGCACTAACGAGCATTTTGATTTCAAAACCGGACAAAAGTGATTTTTAAAAATTTCTGCAAATTGCATCTAAGTTGGCTTTTTATTGCACCTTACTAATGATACTATCATAAACCGGTCTTTTCTCGGACCCTTCCCTTCCGCACGCCTCGGTCGGTTAGTCGGCAACTAGCCTTTGTTTAGTACGCACGTATTCTTTCACGATACGTTGTATTGTTTCCTAACTTGCAGTTAGTGTTAAAAGGGGTTTGAAGTGGATTGTGGAAACTTTTAACTATGGAATCTGAAGAACAAGGTATGTACTTAATTTTAATGTATAATATATTTAGTACGATTGAATATTATGGATTTTAGAGCCAGCATTAATAGAGGGGAAAAAAATTTAAAATCGTGAATGTTTTTTTTTAATAATGAGTACTTTTGAAATAGTACCGAGTTAGATCGGGTAATAAATATACTTTTGTGGTTAAATATAGAGTTTCACCATATCAAAGCTGTAAAAACCTTTTCCACATCTTTCCACCTCTTCAAAAAAAAAGTACTTTAAAGTGATATTGACTGTAACAATTTTCGTTTTTTTTTTGCAGATGCGACATCACAAGTCATTGAGATGTCTCGGAAATCTTTGTATATGCTTTTTAAAGAAAGCCCAGCTAGAAGATTAGACGAAAAGGTATCATTTATGGAAAATAAGCTCCGAGAAATGATGAAATGTCCCCAAAACGAGTATGAAATCTTAAGTCACGATTTAAGTCATTACAAATCTGATTTAAAGAAGAGATGGGCATCGTGCAATTACATTGAAGAGAGATTTATGAAAAAAAACGATAGATGGCTTAATGTTTCGATACCAGCACATAAATGGACGCTGAACATGCCGGGGCGCCCAAGCAAGGACTTCCAAGAATTGACTGATCGCAGTAAAAGACGGAAAACAAAAGAACTCTGTGAGGATGTACCAGTTGAAGTGCTTACCTTCGCAGCTAGCGTCATTCAACATAAGTCAGGAAATTCTGCGGCTTCAAAACTTATAAAAGATGCTATTTCTTCACCATCAAGAGCCAAACGGTATAGAAAAATAATAAATACTACTCAGGAACCAAAAATTAAAAAGTACACACCTGAAGAAGCTTTGCGCATCTTTATCGAAGGTGGCTTTACAAGGAAGCAGTGGGAGTTACTGCATGATACAACTAAGGGAATGTTCCCTTGTTATACTCTTATTAGAGAAGCAAATAAATTGTGCTATCCAAAACCAGAGGCAGTTCGAGTTACAGAGACATGTGTGGAAATTGTGCTCCAAGACTTACTGAATCACACAGCTAAAAGACTTTGTCTTTATCTTGAGGATGTACTGCAAAACTGTACGACAGAAGAGTTGGAAAATCTGGAGCTCATTTCAAAATGGGGATGTGATGGCTCTCATCAAACTGCCTACCAACAAAAGTTTTTAGATAGCTCTCATGATGACTCAAAAATTTTCCAAAGTTCATTGGTCCCGTTGAGATTACAATCACGGTTTGGGGAAAACATTAAGACTTTATGGCAAAATCCGACACCTTCATCTACTCGTTTTTGCCGACCAATCCGCATTCGATTTCTTCACGAATCAGTAGACATAACAAATGATGAAATAAAGTATGTAGAACACCAAATAAAACATCTGTTAAAGTCTGAAATAGAAAATCAAAATAGAACCGCTTTCGTGCGACATACATTACTTCCAACCATGGTTGATGCAAAAGTTTGCAATGCAGCTACTGGTACATCATCCACTATGAGATGTTACATATGTGGCAAAACGTCCAAAGCCTTCAATGACTTAGAAAATTTAAATGTGTAGGATTCTCAATCATTAAGATTCGGATTGTCAACTCTTCACGCAAGAATCCGTTTCTTTGAAACGATTTTACACCTAGCCTACAAACTTCCTCTTCAAAAATGGCAAGCCCGAACTGCAGAAGAAAAAACTGTGGTCAAAGAAACAAAAGAAAAATCCAAAAGAAATACAGAGAAAAGACTGGCTTTGTAATAGACATGCCGAAACCGGGTTTCGGAAATTCCAATTCAGGCAACACATCTAGAAGATTCTTCGCTGATCCTGATCTAGCTGCTGAATGGTGATTCTGGAAGCGATGTCATCAGGACTCAAAATAAATGCAGAAAAGTTCGGAGAATTTTGCAAAGATATTGCAAAAATGTATGTCGAACTGTACGGTTGGCATCCAATGACGCCAACTCTTCACAAAATCCTAGTGCACGATAAAACTGTCATAAAATATGCCATCCTTCCTATCGGACAACTATCCGAAGAAGCCGCAGAAGCCCGTAATAAGCACTACCGCTCATACCGGCAAAATTATGCCCGAAAATTTTCAAGAATAGAATGTAATCAAGATGTCCTCAACAGGCTGCTTCTCACATCAGATCCTTTTATAAGTTGTTTACGGAAACGTAAACATAGCAAAAGCCAGCCCTTCATGAGTGAAACCATAGAGTTGTTCGAGCTAGAAGAACTGGATACAAAAAAGCGCACTCAGATGATGAATCAGAATAAGATCCATAGGAAATAAATTATTTTGTGTTTTTTTTGCCATTTTTGTAAAAATATATGGTTTTCTTTATTCATTTAGGTGTTTTTATTCATTTCCAATAAAATAGAAGCACTAATTAATTTTGTCCGGTTATGAAGTCAAAATGCTCCTAAGTGCGTCGTCGGGATGACTGATCGTTCTCAGCGTAACTGCTTTTCATTTTCTCGCGTAATCTCACTTCTGGATGAAACAGAAGGGACCAAAGCCGTTTTTCACACAATATTGTCTTTTTATTATAAAAGTCTATTCACCTTAGCTCACTTAAACACTCACAACAATTATGTCTTATTGGTTTACAAAATAACGTCTCTTCGATAATACCGCGTATGGGTTAGTCCCCGACTCAGGGGCGCCCACCGCTATTTATAGAGCCGATGGCAAGGACTTTTTTTGGGAAGGCTAGGCGAATAGGCATTGGCTTGGCTTTGGCTGTTGGCACGCTGTGATTGGCTGGCAGGTCTGGGCACGCGATGGCTGTGGCTGGCGTTACAATAAAGTGATTATTGCAGTTGTTGTACCAATTTTGATGATCGTCTTGCCGGCTAAGTTTCAAAGTTAGCCGGCAAGGAATTTTTCACGAGCCTCGATTTGGCATAAGGCTATCACCAGGTCGAGATATGTTCAGAGGATATACATAAAACCACTTTTATTACACCACAGGGGCACTTTGAATATACCCGTGTTCCTTTTGGTCTTGCCAATGCACCATCAGTTTTTATGCGGCTGATGAGCAAAATAGTGCACTCCTTGGCAAATGTAGCTAGCAGTCAAGTTAATCAACTCAGTAATAATATTGACAGTGACAGTTCAAAAACCGAAACCACCGAGTTTCTGAACGAGTGTGAAGTGCTGGTATTTTTAGACGATTTATTATTGCCTTCAACAAACGTACATACAGGCTTAGAAATTTTAGAAAAGGTTCTCCGTAAATTCAGGTCTGAAAATTTTAAACTAAACATGAGTAAATGCTCATTTTTTTCAAAACTTCTTTTGCGCAAAGATTTATAAGCTTCCTTGGACCATTCCTCTATAATAAAATATCAAAGACCATAAAAGTTCGCCATCTTAATAGTCATGATTTTAAAACTGAACTCTTTAAACTTCTAAAATCACTGCACTATGATTCGACTGAATCAATTTTAAAAGTCGATATTTAACTGAGCTAACTTATTACATCACAAACACAAACAACAACTGCACAAACACACACACACACAGTCTCACACACTTACACGCGCACTCACACACAGCCACACACACTCAAACACACACACACACACAATATCAACTACACTCCTTATTTTAAGATAGTTAGTTTAGTAGTTGGTTTAGAATAGTTGTGATAAGCGGTACATTTCCGACCTAAAACCCATTTTTCATCATTTTAAATTAGTTTTTATGTAATTGTATTGCAAACAACAATATTTTGTGTAAACAAACAGCATCGAAAAATGTTACGTATATAGTATACGTAAGATTTTTCGATGCTGGGCTTTCACTGGGCGGTCCTAGACGGGGATAGTATCAATTCCGTTGCTGCCGTCGTAATTCCTGCTAGAAAAAGTGGTTGTGATTTGTCGAGTCTCGAACCCGCGTATACGCGGCGTGCGGTGGAGGTGTGTTCTGAGCTCTGAACCACTGCGCCACGGAGCTTGTAGCCGAGACGGCGAATTAGCGGTGTGCTACGCGAGCCTGACGTCATACGGGTGCGCTACAGCTGCTACATCGTGCTACGGCGCTGCTACGAAACAAGTATCGGCTACGCCAAGCAGACTTCGGACGAAAGAAGTAACTGTTATACTATTGCTTGTTTTATATGCAAACGAACACAGAGTAAGATTTTATTTTTATTGTTTTTTTTATTTTCCTTGTTTGCTTAAATTACTATGGCTGGTGTTCAGCGCACAACACCGAATGCGAAGAATAAAGCCCTGAGTCAAACGCAATCTGTGCCTGACATAAGTACGGCAGTTGATGTGAGTGAACATGTGACAAGTAGACACAAGCGACCCAGATCGGAACACTTACCGGAAATCGTGTCCGTGTCTAATCAGCCAAACCTAAACGATTTCCTTGCAACTTGGAAAAAAGACCAAGACACTCGAGTATCGAAAATTCTCGAAGAACAATCTACCTTAATGGCTAAACTAGTTGCAGACATAGGGGAAATTAAGGCGCAAAACACAAAAATACAGGAATCTAACAGCGAAATCCGTAAAACAAGTGCACAGATTGAACAGTCAATGTCTTTTATGAATACAAAATTTGAGGAGTTAAGGAAAGAAATGTAAAGCCTAAAGAAGGAGCGTCAGGATCAACGGAGCTATATAGAAGCGCTCGAAAAAAAAATAACCGACCTACAACATAAGTCTCGTACATCGTGCATAGAGGTTAGAAACATCCAGCCGGAGAAGGAGTCAACAATCAGCCTGGTGAATACAGTCTGTAAAATCGGACAACTCGTTGGTGTACCAATATCTGAATCAGAGGTACGAGATGTATATCGTCTCCCTGGAAAATCCACATCAACTCCAACTTCACGTCCGATCATGGCGGAGTTTACAAGAGTTCAAACCAAACAGAATCTTTTGTCAGCAATTCGTTTGTATAACAAGGACAAGCACCCAAAGGAAGAAAAGCTGAATACAGAACTAATTGGTATACCAGGAAAACGCCTACCAGTATTTGTAGCAGAGCAGATTCCCTCTAGTTATAAAAGGCTTTTTTACCTGGCACGACAATTTGCCAATAACAATCATTACTCATTCTGAGGATAAGCAACGGCAACATATTCCTTCGTAAACAAGTAGGGGAAAAGCAGCTATTGATACAATCCGAAAAATGTCTTCAAGATTTGGACAACATTAATATCTGACTAGCTAAATTTGTGGCCTTATTGCAGATTTTAGTTGTATGCATGTTTTATATTTTTTTGTTTTATAATGTAATCTTTGTCATTAAACTTTACACATACACTCATCACGCAAGAGCAACATACATCACTATATTTAATATACAAAACCCACACATACGAACAAAACTCAATTGCATATTAACACACAAAACATCTAATACAAAAGTGCGCCGTAATATTTATAAAGACTCCAACTATAAATCACCTTCACAAACAGAATTGGTTGAATTTCGAATGTTTATTAATACTCTAACTATTATAAATGGCTAACATAAGCAATATTAATAATGACCTAGACCATATGAATTTCGGAAACTCATTTAACTGCAACCCTGAAGACTGTTCCAAATATATCAACTCAACCGGAAGTAATATAAATATACTACATTTAAACTTACGTAGCGTAAACAAAAACTTTAACCAACTTCAAGTATTGCTGAATTTGACAAAAATAAACATTGACATCATTGTTTTGACGGAATGCTGGCTGAGTAAAGTCAATACACTACCTGTCCTTGATGGTTTTCAGTCTCACTCGTCATCGATCAACGCTAATCAAAACGATGGAGTTATAATATACACAAAATTAGGGTTACAAAGCTACGTTTGGGAGCAGTCTTTTGACGGGGGGAATTGCCTGGTATGTCAAATAGACAAAAAATTATCTGTGGTCGCCGTTTATCGCTCCCCTTCTTTCAACTCCAGAGAGCAATTCAACAATTTCACGACAAGCCTGTGCAATGTTTATCAGAAAATATCCTCCTGCCCTAGTATCGTCCTTGTGGGTGATCTAAACATTGATATAAGTCCAAGTAATAGAAACGACCAAAGCTTCGAATACCTTATAATTAACGCCTCGTATGGGCTGATGCCGACCCACCTTTTCCCTACTCGACTGGACCACTGCATTGATCACCTGCTCCTCAAATCTAACTATCAATCTACCACACTTGTATTGGAATCCCATGTAACGGATCACAGGCCTGTTCTGTTATCCATAGCTCACGTTAGTCCAACAAGGAAAATAAATAATGTTATCACCCGCCTAGATTACGAAGCCATTATTGCTGAGCTAGAAAACACGGACCATACGATCATATACCAAATTGATGACGTAAACGTGTGTATGAATAGATTTATAGATATTGTTAGATCAGTAATGACAAAACATTCAAAACAGGTTAATATTCCCAGGCAAAAAATAACAATTAAGCCATGGATGACCCCTGGTTTATTAAAATGTATAAAAAATAGAGATAAAATGATCATCAAAACAAAAAAAGCTCCTGATAACCTAATCTTGAAAACAACATATACACGCTACAGGAATTTCTGTAATAACTTACTTCGAAAATTAAAAATAGCTTACGAAACTTCAGAATCAGAAAAAGCAAGAAATAATCCTAAACTCCTATAGAATACAATTAAACAAATAACAAACACACAAAAGACACATATCAGCCCTTCAGAGCTGCTCAAATTAAGAGAAGATCCTAAATCTTCCTTAAACGAGGTAAACCACTTCCTTAGTAATGTGGGTAAAGGTTTGGCTGCACAAATTGTGTCACGGGCACGTCCCTGTCTAAAGCGGTTGAAACTAATTTCTGTCGTCCCACTTTACCTCCAATGCTGAAACCTGATGGGTCGCTGGCTCACTCTGCAAGTGAGAAAGCAAATTTATTTGCGTCTCTCGTTGCAAGCAATACACGTCTGGATGCTGGCCCTAAGCAACCACCCAATATACCTCATTGTGACTCTTCGATGCCGGAGATCGCAGTTCACACTAAACCGGTTCGGAGAGTACTATGCAGCCTAGACGTGAACAAGGCCAGCGGGCCTGACGGCATTCCAGCGAGAGTATTGAGGCAGTGTGCGCCTGAACTGTCTCCTGTATTGACACGCTTGTTCCGCCTCTCTCTTAAGACAGAACCTCCCCTTTAATTACTCCCAGTAATTAAAGGGGAGGAAGTAGGATTAGAGGTTGACAATAATGTAAAACCCATATTTTTGAAACCCCACCCCATTCCGCATTCTTTTAAGTATAAAGTTGACCAAGAGTTACAAAAATTAGAAAAGGAAGGTGTTATTGTAAAAACAGAGAACTCCAAGTGGGAAACTCCATTAGTTTCAGTTGTTAAAGAAAATGGAAAGCTTAGGTTATGTGCTAATTATAAACTGTGAACAAACATTTAAAAGATGTAAACCATCCCTTGCCCAGAATTGAGGATATTTTTACAGCTTTACAGGGGGGAGAGAAGTTTACAAAACTTGATTTGAGAAATGCCTTCAATCAATTTATTGCTAGATAATGAAACAGGACAATTACTAGCGTGGTCAACTCCTAAAGGTATTTACAAATTAACTAGGTTACCTTATGGTACCAAGCCTGCTTCAGCAATATTTCAGGCAAAGATGGAAAAAGGTTTATAGGGAGTAGTTAATTTTATTAATGATGTTTATGTAACGGGTGCCAAAAATAACATTTAGAAAATGTAAAAGAAGTTTTAAAAGATTTGCAAACGTGGGAATTAGATTAAACAAAGATAAGTGTTTATTTTTTCAGTCCGAGGTTGAATATTTAGGACACATTATTTCAAAAGAAGGTTTAAAGAAGGATCTTTCGAAATTGGAAGCCATTACCAAAGCCCCTGCACCCAAAAGTGTAACTGAGGTAAGATCATGGATTGGAATGGTTAATTATTACTCTAAATTTATCCCCAATGTTTCTATTAAACTTAAACCTATGTATGAATGATTACAAAAGGATAACAAATTTAATTGGACATCTGATTGTCAACAAAGTTTTAATAATATTAAGAAAGATATAATTTCTGACAATGTCTTAGTACATTTTGATCGGTGTAAACCTTTAAGATTAACGTGGGATGCATGTCAAAATGGAATTGGTGCTGTACTGAGTCATGTTATGCCCGATGGTACGGATAGGCCAATAAGTTTTGTTTCTAGAATATTTAACAAACCAGAAAAAGGTTACTCAATGATAAACAAAGAAGCGTTAGCTATTTATTGGGCAGTACAAATTTTTATCAATATTTGGTTGGGACAAAATTTGTATTGTTATCAGATCACAAACCCTTACAAGCTTTGTTTGGTGAGCATAAAAGCCTACCACAAATGGCAGCTGGTAGATTACAGAGATGGTCTTTGTATTTAGGAGGATTTGACTATACTTTTAAGCACATCAAAGGTTGTAACAATAATCAAGCTGATTGTATGTCAAGGATTCCATTAGAGTATGAACAGTCTGTATTAACTAATCATTCTGAGTTTGACTACATTAACTTTGTTGAGGAACAAAATATTATAGATTTAAATGTTTTAAGGTCTGAGACTAGAAAGGATCCACTTTTAAGTTCTGTTTTTAATATGATAAGATATGGATTTCCTAAAAATATTAAAGATCAAGTTTTGAAACCATTTGCACAAAAAAGGGACCAATTATATGTTGATCAAGGTGTTGTCATGTGGGGGTATAGAGTTGTTATTCCTGATAAGTTACAGCAAAATTTATTAAAAGAGTTGCATACCACACATGAAGGAATTGTTAAAATGAAGACCAATGGTAGATCAAATGTTTGGTGGCCTAACTTAGATCAATCTATTGAAAACTTTGTTAAAAATTGCAACATTTGTATGGCAGCTAGGCCAGAACCTAAAAAGGCAAACATTATTTCATGGCCAAAGACTAACTCGGCATATGAAAGGGTTTATGCTGATTTTCTGGCACCATTTGATTGTAAAATGATTTTAATTATTATTGATTCTAAACCTAATAACTTTGAAGATCAGGTGGTTAAAAATTTCAGAGATTACAATAAGGAAATAATTGAAAGTAATGATAATTATAAATGTGATGATTTCAAAGATGTAACTCCTGAAGTTATAGATAGTTCTAATGATGATAGTAATTGTAGTTTTAAGGATAAAAGCAATATGAGTGGATCTCAGGAGGCTCAACCAGTACCTCAATCCTCGATCTTCAAGAACAGTTAAGGCTCCTGAAAGATTAGATTTATAAAGGACTAAGAGAGGGGTATTGTAGTGTATTTAGAATATAAGTATGGCAACACAAATTCAATATCTATGTTCACAAGTCTCTTGTCTTTTCGAATATCCGGAAAAAAGGAACCATCTTGGAAGCCACCGACTAAGGTCATGTATATTTTAAATTAAAGTATTTTAAATAGCTATGGAAGCATTATCATTTTATTAAAACATTCAAAAGTGTAAGGTCACTACACGCATATGTCTTAATATCTCAAAATTAGGCTAAATTAGCTAGGTAGACTTAGTAAAAAGCATGTCTTGAGGGAGCTCCTAGTCACCTCTAGGTTGTCCCAAGCACACTGCATGCGATTTGCTATATTTAGAAAGATAGAGCAATATTTAGTAAATACATGTGTCAAGCAGAATATCTTTCTAGGGTCAAAAATAACAGTACCTAATTTTGTTTCAGTATAAAATGGCAAATAGAGCGTCCAACGCACAGCTTGACGAACTGCTAGAGTTTTTGACCGACCATACAACACTTGCCAGGGGCGTTGGGCTTGGCTCAAGGTGCAAGGAAACCATTGACGGGCAATGGAATGACCTTGCCATCCGGCTAAATTCATTTGGTTCTGTCTCATCAAAGACAGGTGAACGGTGGAAAAGGTAAATTTAATGTTTTATTTTATAATTCTTTAAGGTTTCCAATAATTGCATGATTATTTAGAACATAATTTGATAGAGTGATCATATTATTATTTTAATATTATAGTACTGGAGTGACATAAAACAATAAGAGCAAGGCTAGACTGGCCAAAAGAAGGCAGGATGCACTAGGCACGGGTGGTGGTCCAAGTCAACAAGATGAGCTATCGGAAATGAACAAGAAAATCTTGGCCATCATAGGGGAACAAGCCGTGTATGGTGACATAGAACACCGGGTGCCTGCTTTTGTAAGTAATTTACTCATTTTTTTCATATTTAAATACATATTATGAATTACTAGCTTCTGCCAGCGGCTACGCCCGCGTGAAACATGTTTTCTTATCCCAAGGGAACATTATACCAGCATCAAAAGTAGCCTGAGTTAATTTATTGAACTAATTAAATATTCCAGACTATAATCTCTTATCTATATCTATATCGTTGTGCCAAATTTCTTCTTTGTGTGAATGAGTAACAAACATACACACATCCATCCATCATTATAATATTATATACTTAGTAAGAAGTAAGATAATAATACCTAATTGTTTTTAAGAACAATCCTGTCCAACAACCCGAAGTTACTATAAGCGAGATACCACAAAACAAACACACACATCGTGCTTTCAGAAGAAAACATAATTATATCAGGTAAAGAAAATTATTAACGACTCATTCATAAGTAATTTATTGAACTAATTAAATTATAATATGAGGACAAATAAGCTGATTCTGTGTAACATCATTAATTTAGTATATTTTTCTTTGCTTTCTTTTAATCAGACTATGGCAGCGAATTCAAAAGAAAGGGTAATTAATATTTTCTTTCCTTTATATTTTTGATCCATATCATTCTTTTGTATATATATATATAGAAACCGAACATCCTGAGTCAGTTGCCGGTCCATCAGATCTTTCAATAGATACTGAAATACAAGTAGGTACCTGTGCCGCATCAGACAAGTAATATATCTCAAATGTGTTACATAAATAAACATACCTTCTGTAAGTGAAACTATTATTCACATGTACCTTGAAGTGCATTTTTCATAAATGTGATTTATATTGTTATTGGTTCAGGTGATGCTAGTAAACGACCCCAAAAACGTAGATTTCTGTATATTAACTTTTAAATAAGAGTAAGATACTCATACTTTTGTAATTTTTTAAAAAAACACGAATTTTATTTTCGTGTTTTCTCCATAAACTTAAATAAAGTTTAGCCTTTAATTTGTATAAAAAAATAAAGTGATTTATGTTGTTATTTCAGGGTGGATTCAGACGAATCACTAGTAGATAACCCCAGAAACATTGATTTTTTATATAAATTTACCTAAGGATAAAATTTAAAAGTAAAAACTCCTACTTTTGATATTTTGTTTATAAATATCTTCATAATCATGGTTAAGGTATCTGTTTAAATTTAGAAAAAAATTACATGACATAACTGAAGTGATTATTATCATTATAATCTAATTTTGTGTCTTCTCCAGTTATTTAAGTTCAGACTTTAATTTGTGAATCAGTGAAATATTAAAAAAAACTATAATTGAAGCATAGCAATTATAGGCCACTAATAAAAATATATCCATAATAGTGTTTCAGTATTTTTAGCCTAATGCGAATGAAACTGAAAACATATATAAATTTTGATTACCAAACGTAATGTCTGTTCAAATATTTATTTAATTTACCTGCCATAACGAGTTACTCGACTTGATCTCTATTACTAGTACGTAAGTATCTACTTTGTCAAAAAAGTGTTAATTGTAATTTCAAATTCCATTAAATAGTAATAAACGTGAAACCTTTTTCTGATTTTTTTTGATTACCTAAACACATTCTTTGAAGAAAAGAAAAAAACAACAGAATATTTTTTACCATGTGCCAACCCTAGCACTTTTAAAAGGCGAAATGTGTATTGTATGAAAATGAGAAAAAAAAACAGGATAACATTGCCCAGTCATATTAGCAAGAAATTTTGCATAATGTCGTTTACATTTCTAAAGTAAACGCCATCTTTACCAAAGTTCTTGTACTGGTTATTATATCATCTGCATAAAGGCCATATTTGCGTCAAAAATCAATGTGGGCAAAGTTGGCTAAAGGTCCAGATAACTTTGCCCGCCAACAAGATCGAACAAATATTGAATTAAATGTTGAATAATAGTATATTTAGCTATACTAGCACATGCATATGATCTTACAGTTGTAACTGATGAAGTAAAATACTTACGTCTCCACAGAAAAATCGTATTAAAATTGTAATTATTCAATGTAAAAAAGTGGGCAAAGATGGCATGTTTCACGGTACGAAACCCTTCGTGCGCGAGTCCGATTCGCACTTAGCCGGTTTTTTGTAACATTTTTAGGGTTCCGTACCCAAAGGGTAAAAACGGAACCCTATGGGACCGGGAGAAATGCCACGAGAGCCCGATCGACCGCCAGATCAAGCGTCGCAAGTGGAGTTGGATTGCCACGCGCTGCGAAGGAATTCTGATCATATGCCCAAGCAAGCGCTGGATTGAAATCCCCAAGGCAAAAGAAAGCGTGGCCGTCCCCGTCAAACCTGGCGTCGCACCGTGTTGGAAGAAGCAAAGAGCATCGGTATGACGTGGAGCGAGGAGTAGCGTGAAGCTTAAGACCGTTTGCGATGAAGGACGACTGTGTTCGCCCTCTGCCCCATCCAGAAAACATTAATTCAAGTCAAGTAAGTCACAAAACGACATCACACAGCAATTTATCTCCCGAACAACTAAAGAAGGCTGCAGGCAATTCAAAAGCCAATACGACAACTTTTCTTTTAAGAAACAACACGACACCCAATGTTCGATTGATTTTTAAGACAAGCTGCTAATAGACAACCCAGATTTGATCCAAATCCAATAATCAAATTTTTACTACAATATTTTACTACTGATGAACAAGTAGAACTCAGAAAAAGCAAATTTTTCTCTGGACCTAACTTTGGTACTGTGATGTAGTATATACCTAAGTACCTATTATTTCTATGTATGAAACCAATATATAACTCGTGTAATATCATAATTAAAGGCAGTCTTGTACTATATCTTGTGAAGTTTCATTCAATCTGACACCTGACCTTACATGGCGACCCTGCCACTAAACAGGGCTTGAATCATGTGCGCGATTAGTGTGGACTTTGCTCTGCGCGGCAACTGTTTAAGTGAGAGATATATTAAAAGTGACTTTCAATCATGTATAACTCAAAAGTAACTAATGAGGAGGTATTTCTCAATCAAAATAGCGACGCTAAAAACACCGCGACGATGGAGGAATTCAGAATTCATTTGTCGGCCATAAGTGTCGTGTTAACAATCATTTGCACGATTTTATTCCTTGGTATGCTATACCTCATGTATAAAATTTACAAGAGATGTCATGAGTCTTGGACGAGAGAGCAGATAACGAGACATATCTTAAGGCGTTCTTTGGAGCGATCCAGAAGGAACCGCGGCGGGGCTTGTGGCATGTCTGCAAGCGAGGAATGTCGAGCCCATGCGTCCAACAAGGGACCCTGACAACACAGAGGCGTGTAACAAATTATACAAACTAGGCTAGGATCAATAACATGAGCATAAGTATGAGTACTTGAGGGTTTATTTCCCAGTGTTCAAGGCACTAGAATTCAAATAACAAAAATGTTAAAATTATCAAAACAACCAGATCTGATCAACAAAGCCCATTAATAACACTTAAACATCCACTATAAATGGTTTAATTGAAATAAATGATTCTTGTTAACAAAGGCTTTTTTTATAGAATAGAATACAATCTTTTTAAGTATAATATAGGGAGAGCAGTGGTGGCCCAGTGATATCGGCCTCGACTTACAAGTTGTAGGTCGTTGGTTCGAGCCAAGGCAGGCGTTTTACTTTGTGTAAATTATTTCATCACCACTGCTCTCAAAACGGTGAAGGAAAACATCGTGAGGAAACCGGCATGTCCTACAACCAAAAATTCGAAGATATGTGACATCCACCATCCCGCACTGGGCCCGTGGGTGGATTACGGCCCATTCCCTCTCACAGAGAGGAGGCCTGTGTCCCAGCAGTGCGAACATTAATAGGCTGATGATGTGATTTGAAGTATACTATGACTCAAAAATTATTAGTAAGACTTCTATATTAGTAAGAACTGACACTTCACAAAAACAAATAGATGTGGATCACCGTTGTGGCAACCTATGTGAGATGGCACAACAGCAACCTACAAAAACATGTGGATACTTTTTTTAAGACCATTTTTATTTTGGGACATAACACAGCAATTTATCTGCCCACTAAAGAAGTCTGAAATAATTCAAAAACCATGAAAACAATTTTTGTTTGAAGAAACAACAGGACACCCAATTTTTGTTTGAATTTTAAGACAAGCTGCTTAAAGACAGAACTCACTTTTCAATCAAAAACAATATTAAATTTGTTTGGTAATTACAGCTTTTTTTTATGGCCAGATCCAATCAACAAAGCTATTTATGAACAATTCAACAACAACTTTATGATTAAAACAATATTTGGCTACTGATGAACAAGTAGAACTCACTTCAAAATAGGCTAGGTATAAATAAAATTTCTATTTTTTTGCATATCTGCACTAAAAGACATGCAAGCTTTTATGTATTTCCACAACCAGCCTTTATGCCAACATCACAGAAATGTATCACCTAAACTAAAGTACAGTTATTCAAAAACCAACAAAACAATTTTACACCCATTTGTTTGATTTGAAACAACAGAACACCCATTTGTTTGATTTTTAGGACAAGCTGCCAACAGACAGAACCCAGTTTTCAACCACATCCAATAATCAATTTCGACAAACACAACAATATTTACAACATACACAAACTTTAAACAAAAAGCATCATATCTCAACTTGCTATTCACCACCAATGTACCTACTGAGGCCCATTTTGAACAAGACCTCTCTCTATGAACCTTTGGTGGAGGTATGCGAAACAGGGTGCAAAGTCCCACAAACTTCCATTATAAATGGAGGATCCTCCAACCTGACAGGTATTGTCTGGGCCGGACAACTGCCTGACGGTTGTTGTGTCGGATTGTTGATTGTGGTCAAATCGCGCCGAAAACTGCTTGCGCAATGCAGGATATTGTGTGATGTCAAACCAATAGAATGGTTTGTTTGGCTTTCAGGCTGGATAATTTTATCATGACAGGCACTATCTGCATCTATTCTTCTCATAGAATTCAGCCTTTCTGTCACATGCTTCCTGAAGAACCGATAATTTGTTTCTTGCATTGCTTATGCAACCAAATGGATTCATTGTTACACACCGATCATCTATGACCTGTGTATAGCTATGATATTTGCACTTGGACTTCTTGATGGATTGCTGCAGTATTTTTGCTTTACAACGAGGCCTGTCAGTACGCTAGCTACACTGACGAATGTATAGTTCAAAATTGTTTTCAAATTCTGATTGTTGTTCTTCTTTGACATTCAAAGCAGTTGACAGCTCTTTGTACTCATCAGGGACCGGTTAAAAGTTCTGAAATGATAGGAAAAAGCACTACTTGAGAAAGGGAACATTATATCAGGATGAAAAGTATATCCTAATTCAGATTCTGATATTGACAGAAGATCCAGCTGAGTAGATCTGGATGCAACTTAGCATATGGATATCCATAATATGCTAAGTTGCTATATTGCACAAACAAAAGAAAAGCATTTATAATATTAGCTAGGATGTACTTTAGCGTAAATACTTGCTGTATAACATAATAACTAACAACTATTAACTTATCACAACTATTGACATTGCTTACCCCAAATTAATAATAGTGCACGGTAGCTAATCCATATTCATAGTATTGATGGTGGTGGTGTGGTGGATTACCATTTCCTGGAGCTGAAATAAGAATAGAACAGCTGTTGTTCCTGTGCAAGTCTCCTACAGAAACGTCAATATGCATCACACTGATTACACATTTTCCTGCAGTTTTAATCAGTGCACTCTATGATAAGAAATAGCTTATTACACTTAGCAATACTTACTTTGCTTTCGAGATGATGATTGTAACATTTTAGTGCAAATAAAGTTGGAAATGGCTGATTTTGAAGAACATTTAAAGATTACATCAGCTGGAGCAGACTTGAGTGGGACTTCACAAGGATTTCACTAACTTCAAAGAGCATGTGTGGAGTGTACTCAGTGCATTGCAGCTGCAGTTTGCTGAGGTGAGCAGGAGTGTTGATGTCATTGAGATTCGTCACAGGGAAAAGTCCTTGCTGCTTGGTGGTGTGCCTGAGAAGCCTGGTGAGAGGCTCCCGGAGAGTGTGGCATCCCTTCTGCAGGATAAGCTTGGCATTTCTGATCTGACACCCTTTTCACTAACGGTATGCCACAGATTGGGTACAGCTTCAGAAGGTCACTCTAGACCTGCAGAATGCTTCGGTTCATGGAGTCTGCTATTTGGGGCCAAATATTGAAAACCAATACCTAACTGAAAGGATCCTCTTATATGGAGTCTGAGTACCTCACTCGACGGCGACCTCGCTAGAGTAAAAATGTTCTGTGACTCAAGCAAGCCATGCTCCGCACCCAGCGCGATGAGTTCCTCAACAGTGAAGACCCGACGACGTTTGCCATGGAGCTTGACGTTAATGTTTCCGTCAGTATCTCTTAGTAGTCTGTGTTTCCGTCCATAGTCCACACTTTAGTTAGTCTAGTCTTAACAGTTTCTCTGTCTACGGTCTTAGCGAACAACTTGCGCCCTTGCGGTCTTGCGAGCTGTTGTCAAAGCAGATGCAAAGAAAATTTTTACTCTAGCGAGAAGAATAACGACTTCATACAAATTTTACGAGAAAATATTTCCTTACCGACCGGCGCCCTCTGTATTCCGCCCACGGAAACAAGAGATTAGAGGCAATGGCGGGAATTTCAAAATTCAATGATTGTATAATTACTTTGTATTGCATTTTATGCTAAAGTATAGTGCGGTTATCGATAGTTCTCAACATTTTTTAGGATGTAAACAGAATCACTATCAATAAACTTGTGCAGTGTACTTGTGCATAAAATGCTAAAATTGATATTTAAAGAGTAGTCTAATAAAACCAAGATTAGTACTTTGACACTTTTATTTAGTATTATTTATAAAAACCAAATATTCATTTAGACAACATATATTATGACTGATTTCAGTTTAATGAAATAAATATAGAAATGGACATACCGTTTGTCTGCCTTCAACTAAAATAATTCACTTGTTATTTTGGTTGAAGGCAGACAAACCTGACATTTCTGTTTTCTGTTTCTGACTAAGGCGCCATGCAAAATATCATCCGTTAGTAAAACAAGGCGTTAAAATAATAAATAGGTAAAGGAAGGTGAAGATCCGCACATGTAACAGGTTCTAGTGTTTTCTTTCTGCGAACTCATCGCGAAATTAAACACAAAATCAAACATGAGTCGCTAACTCACACCACAACACCGAGTCCGTTATCTCACAAATACACACTTAATTTCACCAAAACAAAGCCAAGCTCGACTCAAAGTTACTGAATGTAGGTAGAATTAAATGGAACTAGTTTATTTATTACGTAATACAAGATAAATTATGCACCAGCGGCGGCAGAATTTTTCTTGTAACGTCAACGTCAAAATCAATATGTCATGCCGACGTTAGTGTTGCCACACAAAATCCCACATATTTATATATTTTTATCAATCAAATATGATCAATTTCTTACTAAAAAATATGTGTTTGGCGTCAGAATAATAGTAAAAAGTATTTTCAAGGGCGAGTGACTTCACAAAACCAATTAATAAGGAGAATATGAATTTGTATTTTTAGTGGCAACATTATATAAATGTATATATTCATCTCTTTTACTCAGATATTGTGTCTCTGTCTTTTTTTTATACCCCAATACATGATATTCGTAGAACGAAGTTGACCGACCCTGAGCAGATGGCTTGACTTTATCAGCATAGACTACATAGTCTAAATACTAGAGATTTGACAGTAGGGATGGCGATCAGAGATCTTTTTTTTTTTTTGTTTTTTTTTTTTTTTTTGTTCCTTACAGAACAGGCTAAGGTCTGAGACCATGCTGCCTAGTCATCAGTATTTTTCTTGAATTCATTAGTAACATTAGAATGCGGATGTAACATATTCTAATGTTTTTTGGAGTATTTGGCAGCAAATTGTATCGAGTCAGCCTTCCCAGTAAGCTTTGCGGAGGTAGTCAATACTACAATAAAATTCTCCGCTCCGTCACTTCTGTCACTAATTTCACATATTGTCCAGTTGCGTAGACAGTTGAGACACAAAACTACACCAATTTTATATCACAATATCCACTAGGAATCAATTTGCAAATAATATTAACAGCCGCTGAACTTCACTCGAAAAAATCCCGCCAAAAACTCCGCGATCAGAGATCGATTAATCAACCACAGACTACTTAGAGATACTGTAATCAACTAATCGATTTTTAGAACAGCATAAATTGTTTTTTTATTTAATTTCTGGTTCTGATCGATTTCACCATAGAAAATTGATATTCGGTTTTTGTGTTTTAATGGGAACCAAAACATTATTTTAAATTAGTTGAATAATGAATGTACAAACACATAAAGAAAGATTTTCAGAGAGAAAGTTTTTCAGTTTCATTGAAAACTCTTTTTGTGGTGTTTATCTGTGGTTGTCAGATTTATAAATAATAATTATCAAAATGTCCTTGTGTCAGGATAATAACTTGAAAAATAAGTGAATTAAAACAAATATTCTCTTGGTTTTTGCCTTTGATTCGTATCAATTTTATTCACTTATTATTTCTGTGCGAGTAAAAAAAATGGAATTTCTTACACGGCATTTACGCCCAGACAAATTCGACACTGACTGGGAGCACAGACTATTAAGAGATACTACCACAGACTACTTAGAGATACTACGTATGATACTACGTATACTGGGAGTCTCCAGATGCCAAAATCAAGTACCGTTACTGGAAAGAGACGTTCAATAACTTCCTCACGGTGGAGACGGAACTATCGAAAATTTCAGATGGTGCCAAACTGAAGATAATATAGAATAACGTTTGATGGTGTATTTCAATGATAAACCCATAAGTAAATATTAATCAGCTCTTTTAATAATGTAAAAACTACAGACAGACTTTTATTTTACAATGACATGTCGTGACAGCATTTTTGCCAGCGACAATATGAATAATATTGTACGGCCTCGATAGTGCGGTGTCCAGTACCTTCACTCCTCTTCACGGAGCTGTCGTGGCCATCAGGAGAGCCCTAGGCTGTTGCGTAAGTTTATCAGCCTTGGGCCAGCTAGGGCTTTGGTCAGCAGGTCTGCCTCCATTTGGTCAGTTTGTAGATACTTGACCTCTATTGATCCTTCTTGAATGCAATTTCGAATAAAGTGCATCTTTAGATCAATGTGTTTAGACTTTGAGGTCACCATTGAATTTTGGCTTAGTTTGAGAGCTGCTTGGTTATCATTTAGAATGACTATGCGTCCGAAGTCTGCTCCCAAATCCTTGAAAAGATATTTAAGATGGATGGCTTCTTTCGCGGCTTCGGTCAACGCAATGTATTCCGCTTCAGCAGTCGACAATGCAATGCTTTTCTGCTTTTTGGCCATCCAGCTTACAGCTGTTCCTGCATATTTAAAATAGTACCCTGAAAATTATTTTCGATCGAGCTTACATGCGCCCCAATCCGCATTTGCCATGCCGGACAAATCATCGTCTGTTTTCTTAAATGTCAAGCCGATACTCAATGTCGACTTCAAATAACGAAGTACCCTCTTTGCACACTTGAAGTGCTCTTCGTTATAGCAGTCATTAAACTGTGACAAATAACTTATGGCAAATGTTATTTCGGGTCGTGTTGCGACTGCCAGGTACATAAGCGTACCTATTAGATTTTTGTATGGAAGCTGGGAGCATTGGGATTTATCTTTTTCATTTCTGTTTAGTTTGAGACCAGGCTCCATGGGCGTAGATACTCCTTTACAATCTTCCATTCGAAATTTTTGGAGAGTTTCTTCAATAAACTTTTGTTGACTGATTTTAATCTCATCCTTCTTGTATCATCTATGCCGATAAGTCTTTTTGTTCTTCCTAAATCTTTCAATTCAAATTTGGAGTTGAGGAGGCCTTTGATTTCTTCAAGTTTTCTTGGACATGAGTAGGCAATAAGTAGATCGTCGACATAGATAACTATTATAATTTTGACTCCTCTTTTCTCCAGTAGGTATACGCATGGGTCAGCTTCTGATGCTGTGAAACCTATGTTTCTTAGTTCTGTGTCGAGTTTCTTATACCACTGCCTCCCTGCCTGCTTGAGTCCATAGAGTGCTTTAATAAGGCAGCATACCTTCTCCTTTGATATGATCTTTATATCTTTTAGCATGTCCACTGTCTTATTATAAATAGTCAAATCCTCGTTTGTACTTTCTTCAGCCATGATTTCGGTCAGGTAGTCTTCGAGATATAGTCAGGGTATTTCATTAAAATATTTTCTTCCAGTTTACCATTGAGGTATGCGGTTGTGATGTCCATCTGGTTTAATTGTAAACCTTCTTCTACAGCTATGCCAATTATGGATCTGATCGAGCTTAGTTTGGCTACGGGAGCATATGTCTCGTTGTAGTCTATTCCTGGTCGTTGTGTGAAGCCTCTCGCAACAAGTCTGGCTTTTCTTGTGACGTTGTTGTGAGGACCAACTTTGTTCTTTAAAACCATCTTATAGTCCACGACTTTCATCTCTTTGTTTTTCTCTGCAATTTTCCACGTACCATTTTTAATGTGTGCTCTTATTTCTGCTTTGATGGCATCATGCCAGTATTCCTCATTTTCAATTTCATCAGACATATTACAGATCTCGGTGAGTAAGTGACCTTCTTCAGCATCACCTAATAAAAAACCCTCCGTCCATGACGGTGGGTGCCTTGTTCTTTGCGGCCTCCCATTTTCCGGTATCTCTACGATCTCTGAAGCATCGTCGAAGGTCTCCACTTCATCAATTTCTTCTGGATTGCTAGGAATATGTGACGGATTTTCATTTTTCTGCTCTGTAATTTCGATTTCGATTGGTCGTATATTGTTTTGATTTATTGGTTTATTTTTCTGTCCAATTTCAGGTTTATTTGTGCGACGCTCCTCTTCATCTACAAGGTTTTCATAGTTTAAATCTTTGTTTACAAAGTACATTTTTTCTGTGACTTTGATGTCTCGGCTTATCACCACGTCATCATCTTCAGGTAGGTACACTCTGTAACCTTTTGAGGTCAACGAGTAGCCCATAAATACTCCCTCATTGGTTTTTGGTGTCAACTTTCCTCGTCTGTTCTTTTTCAAGACGAAAGTTTTCCTGCCAAAGACGTGAAGGTGATTGCCAAACGGTGTTCGCCCTGTCCATTTTATGAACGGTATGTTGCCATTTAAAGCCTTTGAAGGACTACGATTTATAAGGTAGTTAGCAGTAGATACTGCTTCTGCCCAGAGCTTTTTGGGAGCATTAGCTTCGATTAATAGGCATCTGGCTTTGTCCAATAACGATCTGTTCTTTCTCTCACTTATCCCGTTTTGCTGCGGGGTGTAGACTGTAGTCAATCTTCTTTGGATGCCATGTGATTTTAGAAAATTGTCGAATTCTTTATTTCGATACTCGGTCCCGTTGTCTGATTGCAGATGTCTTATTTTCTTGTTGAGGAATGTCTCGACTTCATTTTTATAAGTTTTGAAATTTTTTAATTCATCATTTTTCTTTTTGATGAAATATACATGGCAGTATCGGGTAAAATCATCGATAAATGTGACATAGTATCTTGAGCCTGCCAGTCTATCACACTCAAAAGGTCCACATACGTCGCTATGGATGATTTCTAGCGGTTCAGTTCATCTATTCCTTATTGTGTACGTCTAATAACGCTACACCCCATGAGAGATTTTCAATTAAGGTTACACTAGTCGACGGCACAAACTATTTTGTGCGCGGGGTTAAAATGCCTGTTATCTCATCCGACAACTCGTACGAAAGACATAGATGCTGTGATAAGCACTAAGAGGCTAGTTCGCGTACGAATTAGCACTTTTGCAAGTTTCTAGCGAAATGGATGATGATTTAGGACAAAAACAGGCGCGCGAAATTTTATGAACAGACCTTTGGGATTCTAGATATCATGAAAAAACGACTAAATGTATACAGTATAATCTCACTAATCCGGCACTATTAAAAACCAGAGTGTGTATTATTGGAATGTTCGGTTTACTGGATTATAAAAACATAACCCTAATGTTTGCTTGTCGTCGCCAGGCACTGATTTTCGCTTCACCCACTCAACCTTCGTTACGCTACGGAGGTCGCCGGCTCGCTTCGCTCGCCACCTCCCCCAGAGAAAAATCATAATGAATAAAATAATGAATACTTATAATGTATTTCTCACTTCAAAAAACAGGTAAATACGTATGCAAGTGCACGTGATAAGTTTTGAGGTTAGACTGCTAGACGACGACGCAGCGATCGGAGCGCATAGGCGTAGAGAGGCGAGGGAGGCGTGGGCGGAGGGTGCCGGATTATTGGACGTGTCGGTCTATTGAAGTGCCGGATTAGTGAGATTATACTGTATTTTCAAAATAAAATTATATGCATTTTTGAACTACTAATCTATCCCTGTATGGAGGCAGTTTTGCAATTTTCATTCTTCTTATGGTAGTTATTGCCGCCCAAAGATGCGTTAAAATTAGTGTTGAAATATGGAACTTTCGACGTTCATAACTTTCAAAAAAATTTCTTTTTTGTTTCCATACAGGGCTAGATAATGATAAGACAAATTGATATCATTTTTTATTTTGAACGTACATCGTTAAACAGTGGAGTAATGCCTAGACTACGTTTGTATGAAAGAATTATCGACCAGTGTAACCTTTAATTATCCACATCGGACGGTGAATGGGGAATCTATGCCAACATGGCTTTTGGAGCCTGGTCCCATACTAATGAATAATAATCTAAGACTTAAATACGACTCAGAGGTGGAAGAAGTGGAACTATTGGAAGCTCATCCATCTTTTTCATATGTAAGATTAGCTGACGGTCGTGAAGCCACCGTGTCAAACAGACAACTCGCTCCTCTCGCACCGCTACTACGGCACAGTGATCCACGTCCTGAACCAGAAGATCAAGATCTATTTGAGGATGCGGTGGTTGGAGAGTAAAGTCAGGTCAACACAGCAAACTCTTCGTGAATCCCAACCACCTGAGAATGGTTATAACGAAGCGCTGCCCTCGCTTCCCACTCTTCGAATATCTATGAGAGACAGACGACCCCCAGCTTGAATGTTGGACTACACAACATAATCTAACGGGGGTTGAATGTGGTGTTTGTTTGTGGTTGTCAGATTTAAAAATAATTATTATCAAAATGTCATATCTTGTGTCAGGAAAATAACTTGAAAAATAAGTGAATTAAAACCAATATTCTCTTGGTTTTTGCCTTTGAGTCGTATCAGTAACCAAAATATTTGTCTTTTTTTAGCTGATACTTTAATTTTGTTGTAAAATCAACTTTAATTAGCTATTAATGTTACAAGATCGATTATTACCATGGTTTTCTATTGGATTTTTTTATTGTACTGAAAATACAAACGCAAAAAGCAAATTGAAAATAAGATAGAATATTTGGAAAATCAATCTTTTAGACATCAATTTATTTGTGGATCGTTTTGAGGGTTCCGTACCCAAAGGGTAAAAACGGGACCCTATTACTAAGACTCCGCGATCCATCTGTCTGTCTGTCTGTCTGTCCGTCTGTCACCAGGCTGTATCTCATGAACCGTGATAGCTTGACAGCTAAAATTTTCAAAGATGATGTATTTCTGTTGCCGCTATAACAACAAATACTAAAAACAGAATAAAATAAATATTTAAGTGGGGCCCCCATACAACAAACATTTTTATTTGCCGTTTTTGCGATAATGGTACGGAACCCCTCGTGCGCGAGTCCGACTCGCACTTGGCCGGTTTTATTTTATTTCGATTCGTATCGATTTAAGTATCGATATTTTTTTTAATAATTTTGCATCCCTACTTGACAGCCATCAATTTTGTTTTGAAATGTTGCTGTCACTTTTCTGTTTATTTAAGACCCCCAATGAGGTAGGAAAACTATGGAGGCGGCATATTCTACTTTAGGAAGTAAAAATATATAAAAATAGTTGTACAAAAATCTATAATATCAACATGGCGACCGGTCACGCATAGACATGATTTTGACGTCACTCAAAAGTGTTACGAAGTTTAGTCCTTGACAAACATTTAGATGTCTCTCTTTTCATATGCAGCTCTTGGTTAGTTAAAAAGAGACAAAACGCTTTCCGACATGCGTGTGTCGATATTATAGATATTAGTACCTATAACTATTCTTCATATAGTAGAATATGCCGTCTCCATAGTTTTCTTACCTCATTGGATTTAGTGGTAGTTGTTTTCCGTATATATACAGTTCTCTGTGTAGTTGTGCTGTCACACAGTTGCTAGCTCAAAATATTTTTGTTGTTTTAAAAGAGAAATACGTCTAGAAACAAGGTATTTTGGTGATCTGAGTTTGGAAATTAATAGGAAAATCATTCCCTCGTGTTGTATAAAGGTCTATCCACAAATATCAGGGCCGTGCCCGGGACGTGCACGGTACGTGGACAGACCGTGCCCCGTCAGGGGCTCAAAAAAATATCGGTTGGTACATTTTGTGTGAACGATTATATGTGTGGATAGACATTAAAACAGTGTGGTGCGAGAAAAAACAAAAATGGGCAGCTATCTTAAGTGGCCCGATTTTTGTAGGTACAGCCCTGCCTGCCCTACCTACCTAATATTTTTTATCTATCATCAATAATTTTCTCAGCGCACGCCAAAGAAAGAATTTTATAGGCATCATTTTGCTACCTTGGGTTACATTATTGCAATTTTCATAAGGATCTCTATTTTTTTTGAAAACATATTATAGCCTATGACACTCAGGAATAATGTAGCTTTCTACTGGTGAAAGAATTTTCAAAATCGTTTTAGTAGATCCAGAGATTACCTACCCCTTACAACGTCACAAACTTTACCTCTTTATAATATTAGTATAGTTATAGATTTATTATTGTCGGCTTTTACTTAAAAGACTAAAATCTTGTGTGGGTATTTTGGCGGGGATGGCGATGTAAATAAAAATGCTTAGAAAGGGTTTACTCACCCAGTGTATTCTCATATCAAATACACAGTCACACAGAACACAGTTTATGGAAAATAATTTATAGAACATGGTTTATAGAACATAGTTTATAGAACACAGTTTATAGAATACAGTTTATAAAGCACTTACCCTAATACTTATTAATGTAGCCTCGATCAAAAATAGACTGACTTTGATGGCAAGAGCTACAATATTTATATTCTCGAAATGGGCGGGAAATGAGAAGTGCAAGCTTGTCGTTTACCAACCTGACAAAAAACAGTCCATCTTTGTTGCAAGCATAAAAATATCAAACAAATTATTGCCAACATAGAAAAATCACTTAGTGTGCTCAATTAAATATAAAGATCGCTAACATTATATTACCTATTATTTTTTAGCTTATTATATTTATTTAATTAGCTGCGTAATAATTATGTCTGACGACGACTCATTTTATTATCGTTCTTCCCCTTATTTTCAACTCTTGACCATTCTCTGTCCGTCAATAGTTTTCTGAGTTCTGAGTAGTGAGTGCCAGCGATTTGACAAGTGCTTTAACCAAGGAACATGTACCCTAATAGGGGCTTTAACAATGCTCAGAGCATTCCTCAGCACCATTCTGAAATATTGTATCTTTTTTCGGACGTCACCTTGCATGCTGTTTTAGTGCCCGAAAGTTGGCTAAAACCTGTACTTCCATCTCCTTTTTACTGTTTACCTGGCTATATTTTAATTCGCAACTACACAACTAACTAGGTAGTAACTGAATATAATGCCGGCTATACGTGCTACATTCTGTGCTTACCTACATTTGAATATCACACAAAATATTAATGAAGCACAGTGGTTTTGTTAAGTTGTATAACCGTGGTGGCTACATACGTGCATTATATCAAGAACCTTTCCCTGTGTTTCTTTGCCATGAACCCACAGATACTCTCGTTCATCAGTCTCATGTCCAGCTCACATTCAAGTTGGTAGCGTTCCCTTTTAAATAACGGCTCTCTACAATTATGTGCTGGATACTTTCTGCCACGCCTGGATCGCAGACGCACGATGGGCTCTCCTTACACGTGAAGTAGGTATGCAGAGAACCCACCGTGCCCCGTCAAAACTTGCGTGAGTACGCCTGTGGGCCGCACCTGTTTAACAATAGCCGCTATTGCATCCAGAAGAAACATCTTCGTCACAGAGGCTGTCTCGCCCGACATATATTCTATTCCACTTCGATTCCATTCATCAAGCAATTCCAAACGGATCTGTCGCTTGATAAATGCAGTAATGTAGTCTGGCTTCCTCCGTAACGCCAATGCTGCCTCCTTTGCCAACTCGTCCGCTCGCTCATTCCCCGGCAGGCCCGCGTGGGCCTTGATCCAAAATAAAGACACAGCTTTGCTCTGGCCCAGGGCTAGAGCCAGGTTGGCGCGCGCGCGAACCGCCAGGGGATGGAGAGAGCCATGGTTTGCAAGCGTCTGCAATGCGTACATTGAGTCGCTGTACAAACCATAGCTCGTCTCTTGCCGCTTGAGGATCACTTCGGTCACTTTGCAAATGGCCAGGAGTTCCGCCTGGTAGTCTGTGCAGTACGCGGCAAAGCTAAGTTCGAGGTTCCGGACTTCACCCTCATTATTCCAAATGGATAATGCGGCTCCGACCTTCCCCTCAATCTTGCTGCCGTCGGTGAAAATTCACATTGTTACCGTCTAGTAACTCTTGATCTGCCAGGCACATGAACTCCAGGGGAATTTGTGTAGCTGGATGAGGGGCTTCTGCAAATCTTATCACACTCTCGATCTCCCTGTTTCCTGGCAAAAACCGGGATGACCCTCTCCTCACTTCATACAGGGCGGCTGCCTCTTGTATGCGCAGGTCTAGAGGTATTATCCCAGATAGTACCAGTGACGAGTTCATGGAGTCAGTACGGCAAGATTTGCAGAGCTTCTGAGCGAATCCTCGTTGGACAGAGCCTAGCTTCTTCCATATGCCGACCTTTTTCGTGGCGGGAGCCCAGCCAGCAACTTCATTTTCTTGACCATACCGATATCGACCCCGCCCATGCTCAGTCTTGGGGTGTCGTTTTTAAGCTTATCTTTGTGCAGGCGTTCGCGGATGACATCGTCTTGGTCGTGGATGGGGACACGGCGACTGAAGTCTCAAGATCTGCCAATGCAGCCCTCGCCCATGTTCAGGATTGGGGCGTTAGAAATAAGCTGAGGTTTGCACCGCGCAAAACCTGTGCGATGACCATAGGGCTGGCTGTGAGGGGGTCAGTCGAGCTATGTTATCTTTTATGATTGAGAAATTATTTCCAATTATTACTCATGAAGTGGACTGTATTTGGTTGTTCGTTGGAAGAATGAAAATACTGTCGTGATTCGTATCTTCAATTTTATTCCTTACTAGCTGTGCCCGCGGCTTCGCTCCCGTCATCTGCCTGCCAACCCTACCATACTTACCAGCCTGCCTGCCTACTCCACATACTCAAAAAAACTTTTTACAAAAAAATACTACCGACTTCCAAATAAAACTACAAAGTAAAAAATAACTTTATTTTTGGAAGTCGGTGTCTTTCGTAGGTACCAATTTATTGCGTTATGGACGAAAAGTTTTTTTATTTTTCACTTTTTAGTTGTACCTACCTAATAGGCAAGTTGTTTAGTAAGTTACCTACTCGTATAACGCCAGAATATATTACCCAAATATCATGAAACTTGAACATAACCGGTGAAATGAGAGATCTGCGTACCCCTTAAGAGCGTACTGGCGTGATGTTATGTTATGAAATGGTATAAACAACAAACAGACATGCGAATGCGATTGCAGCAATCCCGAGAGATTTGCCGTTATTTATTGTTTTTTATATTTTTACGTTACGGAAGATTTGTGTTGTATATCTTCGAATTGCTTCGTCAGTCCTACACCAAATTAAAATGGGACCAATTTCGGAACATACTCTTTCAAACAAAAAAAGATTTTTTGAAATCGGTCCACAATTGACGAAGATATCGGTGCAAATACAAAAAAACAAAAAACCAAACAATGTCGAACATAGAACCTCCTCCTTTTTCGGAAGTCGGTTAAGAAATATACATACTACATACCAATTTTTATTTTCTAAGGTGCTTCTTTCGCGTAAAATCTTAACACCGCGATTCAGAAAGTGACTTTAAATGCACAACGCCATCTATCGAATAGCGAGTTCAACTGTCCGAGTAACTGAATTGCCTGAGCTGTGATAATTTTACTTCTTGAACACTTTAAATTCATCTAACTTTTGATAGAGTGAACCGATTGCGATGAAACAAAAACTAAGTAATTCTTCAAGATACGCACAATTTTTTTGTACAAAAGTTATCTACATTGGTTTCGTACATTTCACGTGATGCGTGCACAAATAAACAGACAAACAGACAAACAGATAAACAGACAAACAGACAAACAGACAAACAGACAAAAATTCCAAAAATGCTAGAAATGGGTTCTGTTGGTTATCCTTTAACACCCTGGCTATTTTTTTTGGAATTTTTTTAGATGTACAAAAAATATTTTTCTACATATTTATTACTAGCTGTGCCCGCGGCTTCGCTCCCGTCATCTGCCTGCCAACCCTACCATACTTACCAGCCTGCCTGCCTACTCCACATACTCAAAAAAACTTTTTACAAAAAAATACTACCGACTTCCAAATAAAACTACAAAGTAAAAAATAACTTTATTTTT
This sequence comes from Orthosia incerta, assembly GCA_948252205.1. Lineage (NCBI taxonomy): Eukaryota > Metazoa > Arthropoda > Insecta > Lepidoptera > Noctuidae > Orthosia > Orthosia incerta. The sequence goes on from OX411742.1 coordinate 33,424,284, forward strand.
GGAAGTCGGTGTCTTTCGTAGGTACCAATTTATTGCGTTATGGACGAAAAGTTTTTTTATTTTTCACTTTTTAGTTGTACCTACCTAATAGGCAAGTTGTTTAGTAAGTTACCTACTCGTATAACGCCAGAATATATTACCCAAATATCATGAAACTTGAACATAACCGGTGAAATGAGAGATCTGCGTACCCCTTAAGAGCGTACTGGCGTGATGTTATGTTATGAAATGGTATAAACAACAAACAGACATGCGATTGCAGCAATTCCGAGAGATTTGCCGTTATTTATTGTTTTTTATATTTTTACGTTACGGAAGATTTGTGTTGTATATCTTCGAATTGCTTCGTCAGTCCTACACCAAATTAAAATGGGACCAATTTCGGAACATACTCTTTCAAACAAAAAAAGATTTTTTGAAATCGGTCCACAATTGACGAAGATATCGGTGCAAATACAAAAAAACAAAAAACCAAACAATGTCGAACATAGAACCTCCTCCTTTTTCGGAAGTCGGTTAAGAAATATACATACTACATACCAATTTTTATTTTCTAAGGTGCTTCTTTCGCGTAAAATCTTAACACCGCGATTCAGAAAGTGACTTTAAATGCACAACGCCATCTATCGAATAGCGAGTTCAACTGTCCGAGTAACTGAATTGCCTGAGCTGTGATAATTTTACTTCTTGAACACTTTAAATTCATCTAACTTTTGATAGAGTGAACCGATTGCGATGAAACAAAAACTAAGTAATTCTTCAAGATACGCACAATTTTTTTGTACAAAAGTTATCTACATTGGTTTCGTACATTTCACGTGATGCGTGCACAAATAAACAGACAAACAGACAAACAGATAAACAGACAAACAGACAAAAATTCCAAAAATGCTAGAAATGTATTTTTCTACATATTTATTATATGTATTGATGATATGTATTGATTGTTATTACAACTGTATGTTATTACAATTGTAGAGCTGAAGACTGACTGTGTCCGACTGTGTCTCTGCCTCCAAACGGTCCGACCTTTATACTCAGACCGCTAGGCGCGAACAATGGCGCCCCTCTCTCTCAATGGCGCTCGGGTATGGCGTCATAGAAATGCCGTAATTATCAATATTATCTTACTTAAATCTACACAAATTATACATTTCCTTAATCTACATACTTAATTCTACCTAGGAAACATATAAAGCTGTAAAAAGGTCAACACAAAAATCTTATCTAACCTAGATTCCTCCCTACTTATGAGCTATCAAAACATGCATAATCTTACCTAATTATCTACGTTTTCTCTAGTTCTTATATGTATTACAAGTGTACGTAGTCTTACTTTAAAACTCACATGGAACCTACATCAATTATATTTGAAACATCCACGTGGGATTTTTATAACACTAAAAAGAGAAATTTACAGATAATTCTAACGGTTATTTTCTCACGCCGAACCCCGGTAATTACATAATGTGTTTTGGGATACAACAATAGGCCATTCAATGTTTTAGTACAGTTGCGTAAGGTTGTAAGCATTTATTGTTGCTTACTTTTACAAAGCGGCATCTTTGACAACAGTTCTATGACAAACAAGGCGTTCACCGTTCTGAAGCCATTAAACATTGATTGTTTCTTTATATTTACAAAACGCCGACAATATTGCTTACCACCGTTAAAAATCCCCAAACACATGTATGCTTTAAACAACAGTTAAAGCTTCACCGTGGGAATTTTCCTTGCTAAAATCACCATGCAACGTACACAGTCATGTGTCCGTTACAACTCACATGATCAATTCATCGCTGTAGACTGCTGTGTTTCCCGTAATGTGGCAAGGCTTACATTATCCCTCTTCCTAAAATTGCCAACCCCAGTTTATATATTCACTTCAGACCGATCTCCATTCTGCCTTTCCTTTCTAAGATCCTAGAAGCAATATCCTCCTACGTCTTCAAGAATAACCTATTGTCCAATTGACAATCAAGTTTTAGGCCTGGCCACAGCACAACCACAGCACTGCTTAAAGTTACTGAAGATATTAGGGATGGCTTGGAGAATTCGATGCTGGTTTTAATAGATTTTTCCAAAGCTTTTAACACCGTTGCTCACGACATAATCCTGGTCATACTGACTCAAATTCGAGTCTCTTCGGCTTCGTTGTCACGTGATTGGTTTTCATCATATCTTCGTGGTCGGCAGTAGGATGTGCGTGCTGATACTGCTGATCAGAATTGCTCGGACTGGTGCGGTCTGGTAACTGGTGCTCCACAAGGCAGTATACTCTCTCCTCTTTTATTATCTTTATTTATAAACTCTATTACTGTTACCCTCAAATGTTCTTACCATCTGTACGCTGATGATTTGCAACTTTACGCTCAATCAGACATTGCCAAACTAGACAATTGTATTTCATCAGTGAATGGTCTAGCAAATTCGGGGTTTCTGTTAACGTCGGGCAATGTCAGGCTACTCTCATTGGTAGTTCATACTATTTCAGAAATGTGAACCCTGGCCATCTTATGCCACTGATGTACGAGTACTCCATCATTTCTCTTTCATCTCGTTTAAAAGACTTAGGTCTGGTGGGACTTAGGTGGTATCCTTTATAATGCGCACAGCGAATGAGTGGAACTCACTGCCTGCGTCTGTGTTTCCGAACGCATTCAACCCGAATCTCTTCAAAGTTAGAGTGAACAGGCTTCTTCTGGATAAGCTCACTCCATCGTAGACTCTGTCTTTGTCACCTATGACCTAGACTAGAGTCAAGAGCAAACCCATTACAAATAAAAAAATAATAAAAAATCTGACGATAGTTTTAGTTGGAACAAACACGTGGCACAAGCAGGTGAGCCAGAAGAGCGAAGAGTTGCGTTCTCGCTGCGGTCCCTCTATATATTCAAGAATTTCTTCCCATCCAGCAAAAAAAATCACTTTGATCCAGTCACTTGTGCTTCCCATTATCGACTATATGTATATGTTTGTTATTCTGATCTGTCTCAAGAACTTCTATAAATTGGATTCACTTCTCAATTACTGTATTTGCTTTGTTTTTGGCCTTCAAATATACGATCACAGTTCTTCCACCGTTCTTAGTTTAAATGGCTGCCTCTCTGACTGAGGAGGTCCCTCTGATTACTCTGCTTGCTCTTCACTATTATTTATTTATTTATGGCATAAACATGGACATATTCGATTTTCTGGGGTCTTATTCTAGTTATTATAGGAGAATTCATCCAAAGATTCGATTGACCAAACCAGTTCGTACATTTTCGCCGGGCATTTAATTTAAGGATGCATATCCCGATACGGAAGACCATCACACGATGTGGGACTCTGCACAATTTTCTGGGGGAACAGCAAGTCCAACATGCGTCTGCGATGCTGTAGGGTGCATAGTCCGAAACGAGACAGACTCTCTCTTCGCATGATCATCGCGTGCTGACACCAGGGGTAAAAAATGCAAGAACCAATTGAAAACAATTTAATTAAAATATTAGTTTAGTCCATGCTGTTTAAAGCATAGATTTAGAATTTTTTTTGCTACGTAAAGTGACTGTTCAAAAAACTCAATACTTGAATTAAAGGCCTCAGTAGCCAGGTAATTAAATTTGCAAAAATAAACTGCAGTCAGTTTGACAGTTTGATTTTGATTGCAACAGAGACATTGTAATACCTAGACGGAACGTGTTTAAGACGCAATTTCAATATCGGTATTCACTTTCGCACTCACAGATAACGTCATAAGCAAAAAGAGATAGATATACTTTTGTCTATGCCATCTTTTGTGCCAGTGTGGCCGAGTATGCTATAGATACTTATCTATAGACATATATCAGTACTAGATCTGTGCCACTGTCATATCGATATTATTGAGTTTAGTTTTGGAGCGATATACAAATTTGGTCAAATGTCTGTAAGAATCGTCCCTGACTGCGGCTAATTTTAGGTTTTTTTTGTAGGAAACTTTATAATTATTTAAAGAGTGAATGTGTACTCGTACAAAGAGTGAACTTATCAGTCATTGTAAGAGTACAATTCCATTCTTTCGTAATTTTTCTGCGCATTATAAGAGTTGTATAATAATGTTTATTCATACCTTGCGCAAAAACGAGGTACATCATGAGATCAAAGTGACAGTTTTTGGTACACTCGTACGACTGTACAGACATGTACTGATCGATAAACTGATGAAGACTGAAAAGAAAGTTTACAGACGAGTATGTATATAAAAGTAAAAAAATAATAATAACAATATTGTTTAAATATAATAATTTCATTTAAAACAGTAATATGTAAAAATTAACATGATTCATCAACCTGTGTCCATAAATGGGTCAAGGGATAGCGATGGCATGATTCATTGCAGTGAACACAAGCGAGAATATAGTGAAGGTGTCCAGTTAGCTCGTTTTATATTCTTGATCCACTTATTTCTTAAATAAGTACTCTTAGGAAACCTGTGCACAATCGATATTAGATTAATAATCACAAATAGCAAATAAACTTTATGAAATAAATTAAAGTAAGTAAAATAAAAATACAGTATCGATAAATCTTTCTCGTGACTTTTGTCACATCTCTAACATCAGAACGTAAGTACGTAAACTGTCATAGCTCTATCAGCGAACGTATAAAAGTTAGTTATTTCACTAAATAGAATGGTTTAAATGATACTATACGTCCTCGACGTATTTAGAACTTAGATACCATTATTCCGGACAGCCTATGAAATGTATTCCCTGCACAATAATTTCAGTATGCTAGTCGATAACTCACCTGTGGAAAGATATCCTTTGATTATGTTCTGTTAATACACTCATTCTACTCTTGCAACCGATAGCCACACACGACATGGTTCATGCAGATAATTAAACAACAAAATTCTTCCTGATATAAACGATACAAAGGCTTGAAAACAGCGAAAAACTTGAATTAGAGCTGCTAACCGATGGGTTACAATAGTGACTAAAAAGTGGTCTCTTTGACGTTTAGGATGGTAGCGTTTGTCTATGTTTGTCTCTTTCTTTTTCATAGAGTTTCTCTATAAGCAAGAACGAAAGAATTGACAGTTTCTTTTTCGTCGTAAATACGTTCCGTCTAGGTATTACCACGTCTCTGGATTGCAATATGAACCTAAGAGAAGTTTGTTTTGTGTTAGTGTGTTTGTTATTGTTTGCGATTTCCCTGTACTGTATATCTTGTTAACTTTCTACTCTACGACTTGGCGCTCATCACACGGACCCTGAGGTTCCATCATTATAATATTATCTGAAACTAATTGGCTTTGAATTTGGATACTGATACTGGTAACAGCTTTTCCGATCTACTTTGCGATTTAAATATGAACTGAACTACTAACTTTTGCCTTTCAATTAGGATACAAGAAGGATTCAAAACTCAAAATGCCGGCTAAAAAGCGGTTGCGTTGCTATTTTGGATGCAGAAAAGATGGTATGTTCAAGTTTAGTTAAGACGTGCTGGTGTCCGCAACTACGTCTAAGAGCGTATTTTGCGTACGGGTGGGATAAAATTTTCCTCATCTCATTCGATCCACCCCAGCTCCTCGAGTAAGGCCAGCAGGCAACATTGAAATATTAGTTTGATCTTTAAAGTGGCAAAACCTGATGCCTTCTTAGATGTAAGCCATTCAAAGTTAATTATGTGAAAACATAATTGACTTCAAATTGCTTACATCTAAGAAGAATTCTAGTCAAATGAAACTAGATTACCATTTAAAATTATGCTTCTTGTATTTTCAGGCCCTCTGCACTTATTTCCAAAACCCGACACTGGGTCATGGGAGGTCATGGAAAAATTTAATATTTGGAAAAGCATACTACCTGCATCTTTACAGGAGAAAGGAAATAATTACATTTATAACACTATAAGATTTTGTAACAGACATTTCCTGGAAAGTTACTGTTTGCCAAGTCATAGATTGACAAATAATGCTGTTCCAACTTTATACATAGGTAGGTAAATATTATTTCAATCATCATCATCATCATTTTAGCCGAAAGACGCCCACTGTTGGTCATAGGCTTCCCCCAAGTGTCGCCACATTGACCGGTCCTGTGCGTCTCGCATCCAGCGGATCTGCACAACAATAATTTAATTTTTGGATTTTTTGTTGTTCTTCAAATATCATGTTTTAGCTACAATAACACATACAGTCAAAACTGTTAATAGAAAGAAAGAAAGAAAACTAGTTTATTTGGCACACACAGACACACACAATGTAGGTACAAATAAAAGGGATCTTAATTTTAAAATAATTACATACATAGTGTGCCCCGCGGCTGCACCAAAAAGGTCCAGTTCACCAAATAGCCAGACAACTGGGAGTTGCCTGATGCTGGTTTTCAACTGAACCTTACGTTGAAATGTACGGATGTGAATCAGTTTTTACGGTGTTAAATATACAGGTTAATAGATATATGTTAGTGTGTTATAAACAATATATATATGTATAATAATTAGTGTGAACCATTATGACATGAGCAGCTGAGCGAAATAGACGGATTGCAAGTAACATTTAATATTTAAAAGTTGTTTGTATAGTCGGGTAGTTTGAGAAATATTGCTGAGGTTTCATTTAAAGACATTCTTGCAGTGTTGGACCAATTTTATGAACCAGAATTAAATGCAACTTCGCTTAAAACATTGTACTGTATATAATGACGCAATTTAAAACTCCTAAATGATAATTGTTGTGTATATTGGTTGTGTGGGTGACTATAAAATTAATATACATGTGGGTGCTTCCAAATAACTTATAATACTGTTTCTCATTATGTTCTGGATAAATAATATAGTCCGGTCAATATAGACATTTAAAATAACAAAAATTCCCAGAAAGCCAAATATTGGTGGAGAGCTGGGGTTTACCAAATAAAGTTTAAAAATCCCCATGGATCCTATGGGTGCTACAAAATTATTTGGGGTCTTAGGTCAAAATTTGTGGTTTTTTGGATTTTCTCGAAAACAGTGAGTTTTCTCAAAAATAACCTAAAACCAAAGTTGTAGATCTTAAAATTCTCTACAAAAATGGTCCTTATGATTTTTTTCCTATGAGTTACCATTCGTGAGATATCGCGATTCTAAGAGTCACATTATACATGATATGCACACATTTCCACGCCACCTGTGAGGTAGTGTACTCGGCGCGTATTTTTTACCGTGGTTTCCCCTGTGGGCCTACTCCACTAACTGTCATGACAATTTTAGGATAATTTAAGGGAACAATACCCGTCAAGTTCTAGATATTACCTTATTATTGATTTTGATGTTACTATTGATTATTGGGTTAACTATTGTATTTTTTTTGATATTTTAATCAGATTCATAATCTTGAAAGTCTACTTCAACAGTCATGTCTTCTTCGATTTCTTCTTCTTGCTGGATGTTCATAAATTGTTCAAATGTGGCTGAGTCATTGGTCTTACCTAACAAGTGGCGTGGAAATATGTGCATATCATGTATAATGTGACTCTTAGAATCGCGATATCTCACGAATGGTAACTCTTAGGAAAAAAAACATAAAAACTATTTTTGTAGTGAATTTTAAGATCTACAACTTTGGTTTGAGCTTTTTTATGAGAAAACTTACCATTTTCGAGAAAAATCCAAAAAACCTCAAATTTTGACCTTTGACCTTTAACTTTTGTAGCACACATAGGATCGATGGGGATTTTTAAAACTTTATTCGTAATGGTAAGCCCCAGCTCTCCTTTCACGAATTTTTAGCGGGTCGCAAATTTTCTATTGTTACGGATCACAAGCCCTTGGTGGGTCTATTTAACCCAAGCAAACAAATTCCTGATCAAAACTCCTCCAGAATGTTGCGATGGTCTCTTAAACTAGCTTGTTACAACTATCAGATCAAGTATAGAGCTGGAGAGATCAGGTTTCAAAGCGGGTTTTATTCCACATTCTTCATGGTTGGCCAAATAAAGCTGCGGACACTGCAGCCATTTTGGACACGACGAGAGGCTCTTTCACACAATAAAGGATGTTTATTGTGGTGCAATAGAGTCATTATTCCTTCTAGCTTACAACAGGAGGTACTGAGATTATTGCAAGCACCGCATGCTGGTGTAGTCCAGACAAAAGCTTATGCAAGAGGATATGTGTGGTGGTCAGGAATGGACACACAAATTGAGAGAATGGTGGGAAGCTGTGAGGCATGCCAAGCAGTAAGAAATAATCTACCGAGATATCCACAAGCTTGGATTGTTACTGAAAAGCCATGGAGTCAGGTGCATGTGGATTTTGCAGGTCCATTCCAAGGCAAAACCTTTCTTGTAATGATTGACATTTACAGTAAATGGTTTGAAGCAGAAATTGTTTCTTCCAATATTCCTATTCAAAGTCATTGTATTTCTTTTTTTGAAATTGTCTCACACTGTTCCTTTGTTGTTGAAATAGGTATTTTACCTATGTTTGCAATATTTGTAAGTATGTGAGAACCATGTTCCTATTTATCAATTTAATTAATTTACCTGTTAATGCTTTTATTACTTTATACCTTTACGTAGTATAGTGAGTAGTGCTATTTTTGGGAGCATCGTCCTCACATATCGCACGCTTAATAATAAACTGGAATAAGACAAAACTTAACTTTTTTGGGAAATCGCGGTCAAAGTTTTGAGTCTCTAACTTGTTGAAAACATTTTGATGGTCTTCACGTGTTTATGGTGTTATTTTTATTTTCTTGGTCTTAAATTGTAGAGAGATGTATAACGAATATAGCTGGCATAATAGTTTAATTATATTATTTATATCAAATGAATAAATGAAGTTTATTTTCTAAAGTTTTGACTTAGGTCAGTTTAGTATAAAAATTTATGATCCATTTTCTAAATTTATACAAACTAATATTTAATCATTCAGTTTAGTATTAATAAATAATATAATATATTTAAATATATAATACTTATTACACTTTAAAAGTAAAAAGGAAATAAAATACTGAAATGTTTCGCAAAAAACCTTTATATTTGTTAATGTAAAATAACAGTTTATATTTTAAGTTCTATCGTAACTACTTTATTACCCTAATAACAACAGTGGTAATTAAAGTTAGTCATTACAAAATGCTTAAGAGATCTAGCTTTACGTAATTATGCTAAAGAACATTAAACATTGTAATACAAAAGAATAAAAACTGTCCAGCGTTGACCAGCCATGGTTTAGCGCCGAATGTCATCGTGCCAATGCGCTTCAGCATGAGGCGTACCTGGCATGGGCCGACGATCGATCGCGCAAAGCGAGTGACGTGGATTAGAAGAAGAAGGACTTCAACAGGGCTGCCAAGTCCTGCAAGATGGTTTTGCGAAGGGTTCGTTTCGACCACATTGGCTGAATAGGGAACAAACTTGCTCTTACCCAGCAGATAGTAAATCGTTTGGTCCCTGGCTAAGTCGGTTGAGTCGAACTTCTGCCATCCCTCACTACCACCACTGCTGAAACCCGACGAGTCGCTGGCCCACTCCGCTGAGGGGAAGGCAAATTTATTTGCCTCTCTTTTTACGAAATCTTCACGTATGAATCCTGGTGACACGCGGCCCCCTCCTTCACTTGATGGATGCGAGAAGAGATTGTCGGATATTCGCATCCATCAAAAATACCTCCATAAGGTGCTGCGCTACCTCGACGTAAACAAGGCTAGCGGGCCTGACGGAATACCAGCAATAGTTCTTAGAACCTGTGCGCCTGAACTGTCTCCGATCTTGACACGCCTATTCTACCTTTCGTATGAGACTTGAAAAGTGCCGAATGCTTGGAATCAAGCTAACGCACAGCCCGGGCCCAAGAAGGGTAGTCGAGCTGACCCGGCCAACTACAGACCCATTTCAGTAACGTACATACTCCGTAAGAGTATGGAGCGTGTACTTATACAAAGCTCCTGGCATACCTAGAAACTAACGATATCCTTAGTGACCGTCAAAACGGTTGCGGCCAAAATCTGTCTACTGGGGATCTTCTAGCGTATGCCATTCACATTAAGGAGTGAGGCTATCGAGAGGCATTTTCACCCGGCTCTCTAACTTTCCGAGATGTGACCGTGCCAATAACGGACCATCTTGAGCCGTTTGGCGGAACTTTGACATCGACTCTCAATTTTGGGCCATACATTGAGGCAAAGGCTCTGCTGGCTGCCAAAAAGTTGGGGATCCTTGCAAAAAAATTAATTCACGCCGGAACAGCTGCTCAACTTGTATCAAGCGCAAGTTCGATCATGCATGGAGTATTGTTCTCATCTCTGGGACGAATCTGCCGAATACCAGATTGATGCACTAGAGCCGATCAAAGCGGGCTAAGATGCTAATCGGCGATGAAGCGCTGGTCAACAAAGCTCCTCCTTGAACATCGTCGCCGAGTTGCCAGCTTGTCGGTTTTTTATCGTTTACATTTCGGCGAGTGTGCGATGGAATTGCATGATCTAATTCCACCTAGCCCGTTTCATCATCGGAGTACCAGATGTACGGCGATGCGCCATCGGTACATGGTGGACATTCCACCCATATGCACAAAAGGTTTTGGGAATACTTTAGTTGTGCGTACAGCTAAGGAGTGGAATTCCCTGCCGGATTCTGTGTTTCCCAACAGCTACAATCTAGGGGTATTTAAGTCAAGAGTGAATAGGTTTTATCTAGGCAAGCGTGATTTACAGTCGACCGCATCATCGCTTACCATCAGGTGAGATAGTGGCCAAGCGCGAGCAAGAGTATAAAAAAAACCACTTGGACATTGTAAAACAGCTTGCAAGTTTTAAATTACGATTTTGTTATTTTCAGTAATATTTTTTCACTCTAGCTTTTTTCATCTGTACTCTGTATCTTTTCCTCATGATGTTGTTCATATTTTACTTACGCCAATCAATAATCCAATCATCAAAACATTTTTCGCCGGAATCGAGTTCAGCCAAGTGATTATTTAAAATGGTACGGACCGACTCGTGAGACACAGAAAGTTCGGTGGCTATCTCTCTCAAACCTGAATGAGGATTTTCATCCCCCTGGACATTCTGAACGATGTATTACGTGGTGACCTTGATTTCCTGCATGGTGAGCTGGGGACCTTGTCTTCCTGTATGCTGTGCTGGACTTCATCGTCTGTTTCATTGAACAAACTATAAAATAAATAATACACAACATTAAATAAAAAGGTAAAGCCCTCAATTAATTCAGAGAATATTACGTAAAATGTATTATAGATACTGTACCCCAAGTGTAAGTTTGGAAGAGAGTAAACGTAACTATTTCGTTTGCGTTAAAATTTGACTGTTATATCATAATGATAAGAATATAAGGATGAGAATAATAATCTTAACGCAAACGCTATAGTTACGTTTACTCACTTGCAATTTTACAGTTGGCTTACTGCACTTGTAACTACGTAAACACGACGTTTTTTACTTACTTTTATTTCGACTAGCTTACAATTATCCGTATCAGTACATCCAGCATTATTACTCATCATAAGAAGTTTAAGGCACCGCTGCTTCCTATTTGCAGACGTCATCTGCAGGTTTAAAACTATGGCATTAGAAATTTAATACTTTTTATTAATGAGTATTTAAAATAAATTGAAAGGACGTTTTGTAATAAACTGCAGCAATTGCTAGAGCAATTTTAGACTTTAGGATCATTTAAAACGTAAACTGAAATAAACACAAGTATTATTTAAATGTACCGATAGTGTTGGTAATAAACTGATTTAAAATGAATTGCTTCTCGAAAAAAAATAAAAAAAATATACTAAAACGCACTAATACGCAATTTTTCTCATCTATACAATTATAATTTAATGATAAACTGTAACAAGTCTAAATAGTACATGCTGTATTATAACACTGTTTTCAACTAAAATGAAGTAAATCGAAACATGCTTGTTTAGAAAATAAAAATAAGAGAATAGTCTCACCTGCGTTTGAAAATAAACTGAATTATTTCACCTTACTCCACCGTAGTCGCAAAACAACGACACCTATCTCACATCACGGTCGCCGCATCACTGAATAATACTTTATTGCATGAAATGCATTTTCGCGCGCTTTTGAAGAAAAGAGAAGGGTGAACTAACAATCAGCCATTTTGGTTTGTTTCGAATAGCGGGATCGTACCTATATCGCACGCTTAATAATAAACTGGAATAAGACAAAACTTAACTTTTTTGGGAAATCGCGGTCAAAGTTTTGAGTCTCTAACTTGTTGAAAACATTTTGATGGTCTTCACGTGTTTATGGTGTTATTTTTATTTTCTTGGTCTTAAATTGTAGAGAGATGTATAACGAATATAGCTGGCATAATAGTTTAATTATATTATTTATATCAAATGAATAAATGAAGTTTATTTTCTAAAGTTTTGACTTAGGTCAGTTTAGTATAAAAATTTATGATCCATTTTCTAAATTTATACAAACTAATATTTAATCATTCAGTTTAGTATTAATAAATAATATAATATATTTAAATATATAATACTTATTACACTTTAAAAGTAAAAAGGAAATAAAATACTGAAATGTTTCGCAAAAAACCTTTATATTTGTTAATGTAAAATAACAGTTTATATTTTAAGTTCTATCGTAACTACTTTATTACCCTAATAACAACAGTGGTAATTAAAGTTAGTCATTACAAAATGCTTAAGAGATCTAGCTTTACGTAATTATGCTAAAGAACATTAAACATTGTAATACAAAAGAATAAAAACTGTCCAGCGTTGACCAGCCATGGTTTAGCGCCGAATGTCATCGTGCCAATGCGCTTCAGCATGAGGCGTACCTGGCATGGGCCGACGATCGATCGCGCAAAGCGAGTGACGTGGATTAGAAGAAGAAGGACTTCAACAGGGCTGCCAAGTCCTGCAAGATGGTTTTGCGAAGGGTTCGTTTCGACCACATTGGCTGAATAGGGAACAAACTTGCTCTTACCCAGCAGATAGTAAATCGTTTGGTCCCTGGCTAAGTCGGTTGAGTCGAACTTCTGCCATCCCTCACTACCACCACTGCTGAAACCCGACGAGTCGCTGGCCCACTCCGCTGAGGGGAAGGCAAATTTATTTGCCTCTCTTTTTACGAAATCTTCACGTATGAATCCTGGTGACACGCGGCCCCCTCCTTCACTTGATGGATGCGAGAAGAGATTGTCGGATATTCGCATCCATCAAAAATATATAAGGTGCTGCGCTACCTCGACGTAAACAAGGCTAGCGGGCCTGACGGAATACCAGCAATAGTTCTTAGAACCTGTGCGCCTGAACTGTCTCCGATCTTGACACGCCTATTCTACCTTTCGTATGAGACTGGAAAAGTGCCGAATGCTTGGAATCAAGCTAACGCACAGCCCGGGCCCAAGAAGGGTAGTCGAGCTGACCCGGCCAACTACAGACCCATTTCAGTAACGTACATACTCCGTAAGAGTATGGAGCGTGTACTTATACAAAGCTCCTGGCATACCTAGAAACTAACGATATCCTTAGTGACCGTCAAAACGGTTGCGGCCAAAATCTGTCTACTGGGGATCTTCTAGCGTATGCCATTCACATTAAGGAGTGAGGCTATCGAGAGGCATTTTCACCCGGCTCTAACTTTCCGAGATGTGACCGTGCCAATAACGGACCATCTTGAGCCGTTTGGCGGAACTTTGACATCGACTCTCAATTTTGGGCCATACATTGAGGCAAAGGCTCTGCTGGCTGCCAAAAAGTTGGGGATCCTTGCAAAAAAATTAATTCACGCCGGAACAGCTGCTCAACTTGTATCAAGCGCAAGTTCGATCATGCATGGAGTATTGTTCTCATCTCTGGGACGAATCTGCCGAATACCAGATTGATGCACTAGAGCCGATCAAAAAGCGGGCTAAGATGCTAATCGGCGATGAAGCGCTGGTCAACAAAGCTCCTCCTTGAACATCGTCGCCAAGTTGCCAGCGTGTCGGTTTTTTATCGTTTACATTTCGGCGAGTGTGCGATGGAATTGCATGATCTAATTCCACCTAGCCCGTTTCATCATCGGAGTACCAGACGTACGGCGATGCGCCATCGGTACATGGTGGAAATTCCACCCATATGCACAAAAGGTTTTGGGAATACTTTAGTTGTGCGTACAGCTAAGGAGTGGAATTCCCTGCCGGATTCTGTGTTTCCCAACAGCTACAATCTAGGGGTACTTAAGTCAAGAGTGAATAGGTTTTATCTAGGCAAGCGTGATTTACAGTCGACCGCATCATCGCTTACCATCAGGTGAGATAGTGGCCAAGCGCGAGCAAGAGTATAAAAAAAACCACTTGGACATTGTAAAACAGCTTGCAAGTTTTAAATTACGATTTTGTTATTTTCAGTAATATTTTTTCACTCTAGCTTTTTTCATCTGTACTCTGTATCTTTTCCTCATGATGTTGGTCATATTTTACTTACGCCAATCAATAATCCAATCATCAAAACATTTTTCGCCGGAATCGAGTTCAGCCAAGTGATTATTTAAAATGGTACGGACCGACTCGTGAGACACAGAAAGTTCGGTGGCTATCTCTCTCAAACCTGAATGAGGATTTTCATCCCCCTGGACATTCTGAACGATGTATTACGTGGTGACCTTGATTTCCTGCATGGTGAGCTGGGGACCTTGTCTTCCTGTATGCTGTGCTGGACTTCATCGTCTGTTTCATTGAACAAACTATAAAATAAATAATACACAACATTAAATAAAAAGGTAAAGCCCTCAATTAATTCAGAGAATATTACGTAAAATGTATTATAGATACTGTACCCCAAGTGTAAGTTTGGAAGAGAGTAAACGTAACTATTTCGTTTGCGTTAAAATTTGACTGTTATATCATAATGATAAGAATATAAGGATGAGAATAATAATCTTAACGCAAACGCTATAGTTACGTTTACTCACTTGCAATTTTACAGTTGGCTTACTGCACTTGTAACTACGTAAACACGACGTTTTTTACTTACTTTTATTTCGACTAGCTTACAATTATCCGTATCAGTACATCCAGCATTATTACTCATCATAAGAAGTTTAAGGCACCGCTGCTTCCTATTTGCAGACGTCATCTGCAGGTTTAAAACTATGGCATTAGAAATTTAATACTTTTTATTAATGAGTATTTAAAATAAATTGAAAGGACGTTTTGTAATAAACTGCAGCAATTGCTAGAGCAATTTTAGACTTTAGGATCATTTAAAACGTAAACTGAAATAAACACAAGTATTATTTAAATGTACCGATAGTGTTGGTAATAAACTGATTTAAAATGAATTGCTTCTCGAAAAAAAATAAAAAAAATATACTAAAACGCACTAATACGCAATTTTTCTCATCTATACAATTATAATTTAATGATAAACTGTAACAAGTCTAAATAGTACATGCTGTATTATAACACTGTTTTCAACTAAAATGAAGTAAATCGAAACATGCTTGTTTAGAAAATAAAAATAAGAGAATAGTCTCACCTGCGTTTGAAAATAAACTGAATTATTTCACCTTACTCCACCGTAGTCGCAAAACAACGACACCTATCTCACATCACGGTCGCCGCATCACTGAATAATACTTTATTGCATGAAATGCATTTTCGCGCGCTTTTGAAGAAAAGAGAAGGGTGAACTAACAATCAGCCATTTTGGTTTGTTTCGAATAGCGGGATCGTACCTATATCGCACGCTTAATAATAAACTGGAATAAGACAAAACTTAACTTTTTTGGGAAATCGCGGTCAAAGTTTTGAGTCTCTAACTTGTTGAAAACATTTTGATGGTCTTCACGTGTTTATGGTGTTATTTTTATTTTCTTGGTCTTAAATTGTAGAGAGATGTATAACGAATATAGCTGGCATAATAGTTTAATTATATTATTTATATCAAATGAATAAATGAAGTTTATTTTCTAAAGTTTTGACTTAGGTCAGTTTAGTATAAAAATTTATGATCCATTTTCTAAATTTATACAAACTAATATTTAATCATTCAGTTTAGTATTAATAAATAATATAATATATTTAAATATATAATACTTATTACACTTTAAAAGTAAAAAGGAAATAAAATACTGAAATGTTTCGCAAAAAACCTTTATATTTGTTAATGTAAAATAACAGTTTATATTTTAAGTTCTATCGTAACTACTTTATTACCCTAATAACAACAGTGGTAATTAAAGTTAGTCATTACAAAATGCTTAAGAGATCTAGCTTTACGTAATTATGCTAAAGAACATTAAACATTGTAATACAAAAGAATAAAAACTGTCCAGCGTTGACCAGCCATGGTTTAGCGCCGAATGTCATCGTGCCAATGCGCTTCAGCATGAGGCGTACCTGGCATGGGCCGACGATCGATCGCGCAAAGCGAGTGACGTGGATTAGAAGAAGAAGGACTTCAACAGGGCTGCCAAGTCCTGCAAGATGGTTTTGCGAAGGGTTCGTTTCGACCACATTGGCTGAATAGGGAACAAACTTGCTCTTACCCAGCAGATAGTAAATCGTTTGGTCCCTGGCTAAGTCGGTTGAGTCGAACTTCTGCCATCCCTCACTACCACCACTGCTGAAACCCGACGAGTCGCTGGCCCACTCCGCTGAGGGGAAGGCAAATTTATTTGCCTCTCTTTTTACGAAATCTTCACGTATGAATCCTGGTGACACGCGGCCCCCTCCTTCACTTGATGGATGCGAGAAGAGATTGTCGGATATTCGCATCCATCAAAAATACCTCCATAAGGTGCTGCGCTACCTCGACGTAAACAAGGCTAGCGGGCCTGACGGAATACCAGCAATAGTTCTTAGAACCTGTGCGCCTGAACTGTCTCCGATCTTGACACGCCTATTCTACCTTTCGTATGAGACTTGAAAAGTGCCGAATGCTTGGAATCAAGCTAACGCACAGCCCGGGCCCAAGAAGGGTAGTCGAGCTGACCCGGCCAACTACAGACCCATTTCAGTAACGTACATACTCCGTAAGAGTATGGAGCGTGTACTTATACAAAGCTCCTGGCATACCTAGAAACTAACGATATCCTTAGTGACCGTCAAAACGGTTGCGGCCAAAATCTGTCTACTGGGGATCTTCTAGCGTATGCCATTCACATTAAGGAGTGAGGCTATCGAGAGGCATTTTCACCCGGCTCTCTAACTTTCCGAGATGTGACCGTGCCAATAACGGACCATCTTGAGCCGTTTGGCGGAACTTTGACATCGACTCTCAATTTTGGGCCATACATTGAGGCAAAGGCTCTGCTGGCTGCCAAAAAGTTGGGGATCCTTGCAAAAAAATTAATTCACGCCGGAACAGCTGCTCAACTTGTATCAAGCGCAAGTTCGATCATGCATGGAGTATTGTTCTCATCTCTGGGACGAATCTGCCGAATACCAGATTGATGCACTAGAGCCGATCAAAGCGGGCTAAGATGCTAATCGGCGATGAAGCGCTGGTCAACAAAGCTCCTCCTTGAACATCGTCGCCGAGTTGCCAGCTTGTCGGTTTTTTATCGTTTACATTTCGGCGAGTGTGCGATGGAATTGCATGATCTAATTCCACCTAGCCCGTTTCATCATCGGAGTACCAGATGTACGGCGATGCGCCATCGGTACATGGTGGACATTCCACCCATATGCACAAAAGGTTTTGGGAATACTTTAGTTGTGCGTACAGCTAAGGAGTGGAATTCCCTGCCGGATTCTGTGTTTCCCAACAGCTACAATCTAGGGGTATTTAAGTCAAGAGTGAATAGGTTTTATCTAGGCAAGCGTGATTTACAGTCGACCGCATCATCGCTTACCATCAGGTGAGATAGTGGCCAAGCGCGAGCAAGAGTATAAAAAAAACCACTTGGACATTGTAAAACAGCTTGCAAGTTTTAAATTACGATTTTGTTATTTTCAGTAATATTTTTTCACTCTAGCTTTTTTCATCTGTACTCTGTATCTTTTCCTCATGATGTTGTTCATATTTTACTTACGCCAATCAATAATCCAATCATCAAAACATTTTTCGCCGGAATCGAGTTCAGCCAAGTGATTATTTAAAATGGTACGGACCGACTCGTGAGACACAGAAAGTTCGGTGGCTATCTCTCTCAAACCTGAATGAGGATTTTCATCCCCCTGGACATTCTGAACGATGTATTACGTGGTGACCTTGATTTCCTGCATGGTGAGCTGGGGACCTTGTCTTCCTGTATGCTGTGCTGGACTTCATCGTCTGTTTCATTGAACAAACTATAAAATAAATAATACACAACATTAAATAAAAAGGTAAAGCCCTCAATTAATTCAGAGAATATTACGTAAAATGTATTATAGATACTGTACCCCAAGTGTAAGTTTGGAAGAGAGTAAACGTAACTATTTCGTTTGCGTTAAAATTTGACTGTTATATCATAATGATAAGAATATAAGGATGAGAATAATAATCTTAACGCAAACGCTATAGTTACGTTTACTCACTTGCAATTTTACAGTTGGCTTACTGCACTTGTAACTACGTAAACACGACGTTTTTTACTTACTTTTATTTCGACTAGCTTACAATTATCCGTATCAGTACATCCAGCATTATTACTCATCATAAGAAGTTTAAGGCACCGCTGCTTCCTATTTGCAGACGTCATCTGCAGGTTTAAAACTATGGCATTAGAAATTTAATACTTTTTATTAATGAGTATTTAAAATAAATTGAAAGGACGTTTTGTAATAAACTGCAGCAATTGCTAGAGCAATTTTAGACTTTAGGATCATTTAAAACGTAAACTGAAATAAACACAAGTATTATTTAAATGTACCGATAGTGTTGGTAATAAACTGATTTAAAATGAATTGCTTCTCGAAAAAAAATAAAAAAAATATACTAAAACGCACTAATACGCAATTTTTCTCATCTATACAATTATAATTTAATGATAAACTGTAACAAGTCTAAATAGTACATGCTGTATTATAACACTGTTTTCAACTAAAATGAAGTAAATCGAAACATGCTTGTTTAGAAAATAAAAATAAGAGAATAGTCTCACCTGCGTTTGAAAATAAACTGAATTATTTCACCTTACTCCACCGTAGTCGCAAAACAACGACACCTATCTCACATCACGGTCGCCGCATCACTGAATAATACTTTATTGCATGAAATGCATTTTCGCGCGCTTTTGAAGAAAAGAGAAGGGTGAACTAACAATCAGCCATTTTGGTTTGTTTCGAATAGCGGGATCGTACCTATATCGCACGCTTAATAATAAACTGGAATAAGACAAAACTTAACTTTTTTGGGAAATCGCGGTCAAAGTTTTGAGTCTCTAACTTGTTGAAAACATTTTGATGGTCTTCACGTGTTTATGGTGTTATTTTTATTTTCTTGGTCTTAAATTGTAGAGAGATGTATAACGAATATAGCTGGCATAATAGTTTAATTATATTATTTATATCAAATGAATAAATGAAGTTTATTTTCTAAAGTTTTGACTTAGGTCAGTTTAGTATAAAAATTTATGATCCATTTTCTAAATTTATACAAACTAATATTTAATCATTCAGTTTAGTATTAATAAATAATATAATATATTTAAATATATAATACTTATTACACTTTAAAAGTAAAAAGGAAATAAAATACTGAAATGTTTCGCAAAAAACCTTTATATTTGTTAATGTAAAATAACAGTTTATATTTTAAGTTCTATCGTAACTACTTTATTACCCTAATAACAACAGTGGTAATTAAAGTTAGTCATTACAAAATGCTTAAGAGATCTAGCTTTACGTAATTATGCTAAAGAACATTAAACATTGTAATACAAAAGAATAAAAACTGTCCAGCGTTGACCAGCCATGGTTTAGCGCCGAATGTCATCGTGCCAATGCGCTTCAGCATGAGGCGTACCTGGCATGGGCCGACGATCGATCGCGCAAAGCGAGTGACGTGGATTAGAAGAAGAAGGACTTCAACAGGGCTGCCAAGTCCTGCAAGATGGTTTTGCGAAGGGTTCGTTTCGACCACATTGGCTGAATAGGGAACAAACTTGCTCTTACCCAGCAGATAGTAAATCGTTTGGTCCCTGGCTAAGTCGGTTGAGTCGAACTTCTGCCATCCCTCACTACCACCACTGCTGAAACCCGACGAGTCGCTGGCCCACTCCGCTGAGGGGAAGGCAAATTTATTTGCCTCTCTTTTTACGAAATCTTCACGTATGAATCCTGGTGACACGCGGCCCCCTCCTTCACTTGATGGATGCGAGAAGAGATTGTCGGATATTCGCATCCATCAAAAATATATAAGGTGCTGCGCTACCTCGACGTAAACAAGGCTAGCGGGCCTGACGGAATACCAGCAATAGTTCTTAGAACCTGTGCGCCTGAACTGTCTCCGATCTTGACACGCCTATTCTACCTTTCGTATGAGACTGGAAAAGTGCCGAATGCTTGGAATCAAGCTAACGCACAGCCCGGGCCCAAGAAGGGTAGTCGAGCTGACCCGGCCAACTACAGACCCATTTCAGTAACGTACATACTCCGTAAGAGTATGGAGCGTGTACTTATACAAAGCTCCTGGCATACCTAGAAACTAACGATATCCTTAGTGACCGTCAAAACGGTTGCGGCCAAAATCTGTCTACTGGGGATCTTCTAGCGTATGCCATTCACATTAAGGAGTGAGGCTATCGAGAGGCATTTTCACCCGGCTCTAACTTTCCGAGATGTGACCGTGCCAATAACGGACCATCTTGAGCCGTTTGGCGGAACTTTGACATCGACTCTCAATTTTGGGCCATACATTGAGGCAAAGGCTCTGCTGGCTGCCAAAAAGTTGGGGATCCTTGCAAAAAAATTAATTCACGCCGGAACAGCTGCTCAACTTGTATCAAGCGCAAGTTCGATCATGCATGGAGTATTGTTCTCATCTCTGGGACGAATCTGCCGAATACCAGATTGATGCACTAGAGCCGATCAAAAAGCGGGCTAAGATGCTAATCGGCGATGAAGCGCTGGTCAACAAAGCTCCTCCTTGAACATCGTCGCCAAGTTGCCAGCGTGTCGGTTTTTTATCGTTTACATTTCGGCGAGTGTGCGATGGAATTGCATGATCTAATTCCACCTAGCCCGTTTCATCATCGGAGTACCAGACGTACGGCGATGCGCCATCGGTACATGGTGGAAATTCCACCCATATGCACAAAAGGTTTTGGGAATACTTTAGTTGTGCGTACAGCTAAGGAGTGGAATTCCCTGCCGGATTCTGTGTTTCCCAACAGCTACAATCTAGGGGTACTTAAGTCAAGAGTGAATAGGTTTTATCTAGGCAAGCGTGATTTACAGTCGACCGCATCATCGCTTACCATCAGCTGAGATAGTGGCCAAGCGCGAGCAAGAGTATAAAAAAAACCACTTGGACATTGTAAAACAGCTTGCAAGTTTTAAATTACGATTTTGTTATTTTCAGTAATATTTTTTCACTCTAGCTTTTTTCATCTGTACTCTGTATCTTTTCCTCATGATGTTGGTCATATTTTACTTACGCCAATCAATAATCCAATCATCAAAACATTTTTCGCCGGAATCGAGTTCAGCCAAGTGATTATTTAAAATGGTACGGACCGACTCGTGAGACACAGAAAGTTCGGTGGCTATCTCTCTCAAACCTGAATGAGGATTTTCATCCCCCTGGACATTCTGAACGATGTATTACGTGGTGACCTTGATTTCCTGCATGGTGAGCTGGGGACCTTGTCTTCCTGTATGCTGTGCTGGACTTCATCGTCTGTTTCATTGAACAAACTATAAAATAAATAATACACAACATTAAATAAAAAGGTAAAGCCCTCAATTAATTCAGAGAATATTACGTAAAATGTATTATAGATACTGTACCCCAAGTGTAAGTTTGGAAGAGAGTAAACGTAACTATTTCGTTTGCGTTAAAATTTGACTGTTATATCATAATGATAAGAATATAAGGATGAGAATAATAATCTTAACGCAAACGCTATAGTTACGTTTACTCACTTGCAAATTTACAGTTGGCTTACTGCACTTGTAACTACGTAAACACGACGTTTTTTACTTACTTTTATTTCGACTAGCTTACAATTATCCGTATCAGTACATCCAGCATTATTACTCATCATAAGAAGTTTAAGGCACCGCTGCTTCCTATTTGCAGACGTCATCTGCAGGTTTAAAACTATGGCATTAGAAATTTAATACTTTTTATTAATGAGTATTTAAAATAAATTGAAAGGACGTTTTGTAATAAACTGCAGCAATTGCTAGAGCAATTTTAGACTTTAGGATCATTTAAAACGTAAACTGAAATAAACACAAGTATTATTTAAATGTACCGATAGTGTTGGTAATAAACTGATTTAAAATGAATTGCTTCTCGAAAAAAAATAAAAAAAATATACTAAAACGCACTAATACGCAATTTTTCTCATCTATACAATTATAATTTAATGATAAACTGTAACAAGTCTAAATAGTACATGCTGTATTATAACACTGTTTTCAACTAAAATGAAGTAAATCGAAACATGCTTGTTTAGAAAATAAAAATAAGAGAATAGTCTCACCTGCGTTTGAAAATAAACTGAATTATTTCACCTTACTCCACCGTAGTCGCAAAACAACGACACCTATCTCACATCACGGTCGCCGCATCACTGAATAATACTTTATTGCATGAAATGCATTTTCGCGCGCTTTTGTAGAAAAGAGAAGGGTGAACTAACAATCAGCCATTTTGGTTTGTTTCGAATAGCGGGATCGTACCTATATATTCTTCAATCGGAGTTAGTTCGTTTTATTAACAAAAGTGGGAATCCTTAATTTTTGACATATTCCGGTTTATTGTTAAGCGTGCGATATATTCTTCAATCGGAGTTAGTTCGTTTTATTAACAAAAGTGGGAATCCTTAATTTTTGACATATTCCGGTTTATTATTAAGCGTGCGATATATGAATTTATTAATGTATGTACTTATGTAAATATTGTAAAAGACCTATTTTTTTAAAAGAGTAAGAATGGAGTTTCTTGTGCGTTCTTCTCCATAACAAGCTACTTTTCCGAATGCATGGTAGAATCAATTTTTATTACTTGTAAATTTTAATAAGTACATATATGTATGACCTTCAGAAGTGCAAATATGTTTGACTTTGACCATGTCTAGTGAGGCAGTGATAACAGTATGCAAGAAAATATTTGCATCACAGGGCCTACCTAATATACTTGTGTTAGACAATGGCAGGGCATTCACTTCGAATGAATTTAATATATTTTTGCAAAATAATGGCATAAAGCATTTGTACTCGCCGCCCTTCAACTACAAATGGACAAATTGAACGTGCAATACAAACCTGTAAAATAAGTTAAAGAAAATGTCCCTGACCCACCTACCGTGGAGTGAAAACCTTCCTAGAGCGCTTTATTCACTCAGGACAGTGCCAAATTGTTCTACTAATAAAACTCCTGCAGAGATGCTGAACGGACGTAAATATAGAACAGCTGTATCAAGCTTACATCCTGCGCCAAGTCCACAGGAAAAACAGCTAGATAATAGAGCTTAACAACAGGCCGTAAGGAGCTTTATAGTGGATCAGCCAGTTTTGGTGCGCAACTATGGATCAGGAGAGAAATGGATGAGAGCTACTGTAGAAATGGTAGAAGGGCCTAGCTCATATATGGTGAGGACGGAGGATGGTGAGCTACACCGACGTCATGCTGATCAAATACTGACTCGTGGATCACCAGAGCCACCAATAGAGATACCTCCTCCTAAGTTATGGCCAGACATCATTGGTATACCTAATACAGCTGCTGAAGGATAAACCTAGAATTTGTATTGGCTAAGTTAAACACTCTCTCTGCTCATTGACATATGTTGATTGATTATTAGATTGTTACTTAAACGTAAAATTAATACCTATACATGTGGGTACTTCCAAATAACTTATAATACTGATTGTCATAATGTTCTGGATAATAAATAGTTTACTTCTAATCTCGAAACTGGGTGTATCTTTTAATAATGATAAATTATTTTTTTTCTGTATGTTGGTTTGCTGTTTTGGCTGTAGAGGTCACAGTCTCTTTTAAAGTCTAGCCCTGTATAGTTACAGGACTTTTTAATAGTGTTTTGAGACTTGAAGAACAAATTAAATAAAGAAAGACACAAACAAGACAAACACATTCACACACATAAGAATAAATATTTATGCGAATAATGCAGATTGGATTTTTGGTTTTAAGCGGTTTTAACTATATTAGGTATGTCATTATGTTACAGAACCACAAGTTCAGCCCTCGGAAGATCTTAGTTTGCAACAGACAACCAATCCAAAATGTGACCAACCATCAACATCTGCAGCTATAAACACATCAGGATATTCTTCTGGTGAGTTTCATAATTAAGGTACTCTTATTGTTTTTGATATGGTATAGAAACATCTTATATTTATGTTACTGTAAAAGCCCGAACTACGGTAAAGCCTAGGATTTCCTAGTAAAGTCTGAGATTTATCAAGTACTAGCCTCTGCCCGCGGCTTCGCCCGCGTTCAAAGTTCAAATAACAAAAAGTGCCGATCGCCACCAAACTTTACAGGATTACTCGCTGGGGCAATCTAAAGATTGTCTGAAAATTTAATTAAAATCGATCCAGCCGTTTGGGCGTCTATAAGGATCATACATACATACCTACATACTTTCTCTTTTATGTACTTATATAAAATTTCATTAAAATCGGTCCAGCCGTTTCGGAGTCTATAAGGATCATACATACTTTCTCTTTTTAGGGTTCCGTACCCAAAGGGTAAAAACGGGACCCTATTACTAAGACTCCGCGATCCGTCTGTCTGTCTGTCCGTCTGTCACCAGGCTGTAGGAGAAGGAAGTGAGACGAGGTTCCACGCTGCTAACCTACAGACGCGCACAGAAAGGACGCCATCATTGGGTCACTAGTACAGAACCCAAGTGTCCAGGTAGGTATATGGGCTTTAGAGAATCCGAATTTTAAGTCGCAATTAACGAGGCCTGGTAGGGTTTATCACCTTTTAGATAGTTTGGCCCTCCGACCACAAAAGAAGAATACTATGCTTCTCCTCAAACTTAGTTAATTCTCACTACATAAAACTATCACACTACAAAACTAATCAAAATAATTCATTTGGAATTATGACATTTTTCAGACTGAAGTATAAGGTAGGTACGTCACTGTCATCGTTCTAACTTCCAATAACAGTCAGCCAAGGCCAGTCAAGGGCCATTTAGGGGTATCTCATGAACCGTGATAGCTAGACAGTTGAAATGTTTACAGATGATGTATTTCTGTTGCCGCTATAACAACAAATACTAAAAACAAGAAAATAAATATTTAAGTGGGGCTCCCATACAACAAACGTGATTTTTAGGGTTCCGAAGTCAAAAAGGAACCCTTATAGTTTCGCTCTGTCCGTCTGTCCGTCCGCAGCTGAGCTCAGAGAATCTAAGTACTAGAATGCTATAATTTGGCATGGATGTAAATATTAATAATTCCGACAAAGTGGTAAAATAAAATAATGAAAAATTTTTTTTTCGGCTACCCTCCATAGACGTAAAGTGGGGATGTATATTTTTTATTTAAAAAATGGGTTTGTTAAAACCATTTTTAGATTCAGAGATCCGTTTGCGTAAAATTAAGCTTTAAATTGAAAATTTATGTTAGAGTCAAGTGTCCCCCCCTCCTGCCAGCGAAATGGTTGCTCTTGGCTATGTGAAAAAATTCACGGCGGTAGTAAATATAACGAAATTAAAAGGAAAACTATCACGGATAAGTAAGCTTTACAAGTTTACGAGTAATAGTCGACCAACTTATAAAATGTACTTGGAACAGTAAAAATTTTGTACAAATGCCATTGCAAAATTACTTAAATAACGTTGTTAGCTGTGTAAAACAGAGTAAATATATGCTTATGAACCATGTAAAAATATACAAAAATAAAATCATAACAGGCTTAACAAGTTTACGAGTAATGGTCGACCAACTTATAAAATGTACTTGGCACAGTAAATTTTTTTACAAATGCCATTGAAAAATTACTTAAATAACGTTGTTAGCTGTGTAAAACAGAGTAAATATATGCTTATGAACCATGTAAAAATATACAAAAACAAAATCATAACATCCTTTATAATAATGATTTCTAAATTAATAATGTTTAAGCTCGAAAAACTTTGAAGGTCACCATCCGTGATCCTTGTGTCACTGCAGGGTGCCAACGCTAAACGAGTCGCAACGTAACGCTGGTTGTCTGACGCCCAGCAAATGCTGAGATTTGGTATGGGCATGCTTAAATATTTACTATTCTTCACTTTTCTTTGCCATTGTTGCTGTTGTATTGTGTCTTTTTCGAATAAATGATTTCTGTTTCTTACAGGTGGACAGGTAGCAGAGGTAACCAAGTCGCAAGAAACCAATGGGAAGGACCAGGCTGTGGCCAAGCGACCTCTCAATCAGACGTTGTCACCTCATAGAGAATACAAGCGGCCGCGGCTTGCTAAAAAAAACTACGCCCAGGCTACCTGCACTTCTTTAAACGTTGCGGTAACCTGCGAACGAACGGGAGTTCTCAGCCAGGAAGTATCGGACCAGATTGTCGCAGCGATCCAGAGGCAGATCATCAGCGAGGCCGGCTTCCTCATGCAGGACAAACCAGGGCCGACTTTCAACGCACAGCCGCAGTTTTCCGGTGGAGTCCTCAAGCTTTGGTGTTCCAACAATCACTCCTTGACATGGCTGAAGAAGACAGTTTCCGGCCTGGCTAGCACCTCCCTAGTCGTCAAGAGCCAGTCGGAGGTCCAGAAGCGGGTGTGCTGTGGAATCACAATCCCTGACGACCAGAGATTATACGAGGACTCGACATTTATTAGGCGAACCCTGCGTTACCAGAATTCCTGGATTGACGTGAAGAGGTGGATCCTTCTACACGCTGACAAGCAGGAAGCATGCTGGTTCGTGGTGCTTAGTATCCCTGAGGATCAAATTCCGACCCTAATGAACGCCGGACGCCGACTCTCAATTGGTCTGGGGTCGGCCTACGTTAAGTTCGAGGATCCGAACGGCAAGTTTGTCGACGTCCCTCGGGGTTGGGATCCGGACACGAAGCAGTTCGCGGATACAGGGGTGATTGTTGCCCCGGCTGATCCTGCTGTAGCAGCAGAGCACACGTGACGCAGGTTGGGAATTAGGAAGGAATAAGTCACGGTACCGCCTGGAGAGTGCTACGTGAAGAAGGCCAGAATCCATACCACTTTTTAAGAGTTCAGAAAAATAAACTACAGGTTACGAACCACGGCTTAGATTCTATGAGTAGTTGGTGGAAAACCGTAACATTTTAGGGAAATTCGAGCCAGGCAGGTTAAGGATTTCCCTATACGCATTCTCTCGGATACAGCCACTGCAGGCACTGAGCAGTCACACGGTTAGCTCTGGGCTGATATACGAATGTCACCAACGCCTGAACCAGGTCGGTACACATAATAAAGTAACCATTTAATGGATCAAGGGGCACAGCGATTCTCGAGGCAATGATGCAGCGGACGAGCTGGCCCGAAGGAGCTCCAGTATGGCGGCGGTGGGACCAGAACCAATCGTACCACTACCTTTCGGTTACCTCCGCAATCTGGTAAGGAAGCGCACCAGAGAACAGCACCACAAATTGTGGTATGACCACAGCGATTGCAGGCAGGTCAAGGAGGCACTTCTCTCTTTAGATAGCCGGTTTAAGCAGAAAGCCCTGAGACTGACTAAAACACAGTTACGTGCAGTCACAGCCGTAATAACTGGCCACGGACAGCCCACTGTGCAGAGCATGCATGGAGGAGGACGAGACAGCAGCACACCTGCTCCTAAGCTGCCCAGTAATCGCTGGTTACAGGGCTAAATTCCTCGGTGACCCAGGTACCGTGCAGGGGATAGTTGGCAACAATGGCAACACCAAGGCGCTGCTGGATTTCCTCGAGGAGCTGGGGTGGATCGAGTGAGGAAGACGAATCCCACCCGTACGCAAAATAAGCGCTTAGACGTGAAGTTGCGGACACTAGCCCGTCTTAATCTAATCTAAGAACAGTCGAGTCCACTTTTACAAGGGTATTTAATATCCATAACGCTCACTGGTGGGCTAGTACGAAAACCGGAGAGCCGTGGTTCCTGACTATTTTCGACACCGGTTCTCAGTAAACGTGCGGGCTGGGATCACAGAGAACACGGTACTCGGACCTGTCTTCTTGGACGCGTTGACGGAGAAACATATCTGCAATTACTCAACTCTGTGGAAGAGATGCTGGAAGATGTTCGTCCGGACGAAATACGGGACCATTATTTTCAGCAAGATTGACGCCCACCGAGAAGTCCGTGTGTACTTGGACGTTACCTATCTGAATCACTGGATAGGCCGTGGTGAGCCGATCGCATGGCCATCCACCTGCATTGGACCTTACTCCCCTAGATTTTTATCTTAGGGTCTTAGTTTATGGATATAGTGAGAGTAATTTTAGAAACGTGGACGAATTATAAACCCGTATCACAAGAGCATTCAAAATGATTAAAAGTGGTACCTAGGTTGTGGTAATGGGGTTTGCGTAAATAACATCAGTTATGCAGATGACATGGTGCTGCTGGGCCCTTCAGTGGGGATTGTTCGTAAACTGGTTGCGATTTGTGAGGCATACGCGGCGGATCAAGGACTGAGATATAACTCTAAGAAGAGCTAAGTTCTTGTCTTCAAGAATTAAAAACGTGGTCCAGTCCGTGTTCCACCTATTATGCTTAATGGTGTGGCTCTGTGTGTAGTGACAAGCTTTAAATATCTGGGGCAAATTGTGACAGACGAGTTGCAGGCTGATGCTGACATAGAGAGGGAACGCAAGGCTCTGGCAGTCCTGGGGAATATGATTGCGCGTCGGTTTGCACGCTGCTCGAGGGAAGTTAAGATAACTCTTTTTAAGGCGTATTGCTAATTCTACTGGAGCAGTTTTGGGTGAATTCTCTTTTTTTTTTCTCTTTTTTTTTTAAAAAAAAAAAACGTTGCTCCACACTAGGAATTTCAAATTACACTCATCGGGCTGCTACTGACCTGCGTGTCCTATACATTAATATGTTCAGGCGAAGTGATGCGGCTGCCTCGCTATTGTAGTGTGTCTGGCATGTTCCATGCGGTTATAGCAAGAGGGTAGCCTCCACGTGGCAGCGCGTGCGAGGCAGTAGCAACGGTTATAGCAAGAGGGTAGCCTCCTTGTGGCAGCGCGTGCGAGGCAGTAGCAACGGTTATAGCAAGAGGGTAGCCTCCACGTGGCAGCGCGTGCGAGGCAGTAGCAACGGTTATAGCAAGAGGGTAGCCTCCACGTGGCAGCGCGTGCGAGGCAGTAGCAACGGTTATAGCAAGAGGGTAGCCTCCACGTGGCAGCGCGTGCGAGGCAGTAGCAACGGTTATAGCAAGAGGGTAGCCTCCTTGTGGCAGCGCGTGCGAGGCAGTAGCAACGGTTATAGCAAGAGGGTAGCCTCCACGTGGCAGCGCGTGCGAGGCAGTAGCAACGGTTATAGCAAGAGGGTAGCCTCCACGTGGCAGCGCGTGCGAGGCAGTAGCAACGGTTATAGCAAGAGGGTAGCCTCCTTGTGGCAGCGCGTGCGAGGCAGTAGCAACGGTTATAGCAAGAGGGTAGCCTCCACGTGGCAGCGCGTGCGAGGCAGTAGCAACGGTTATAGCAAGAGGGTAGCCTCCACGTGGCAGCGCGTGCGAGGCAGTAGCAACGGTTATAGCAAGAGGGTAACCTCCTTGTGGCAGCGCGTGCGAGGCAGTAGCAACGGTTATAGCAAGAGGGTAGCCTCCACGTGGCAGCGCGTGCGAGGCAGTAGCAACGGTTATAGCAAGAGGGTAGCCTCCACGTGGCAGCGCGTGCGAGGCAGTAGCAACGGTTTTAGCAAGAGGGTAGCCTCCTTGTGGCAGCGCGTGCGAGGCAGTAGCAACGGTTATAGCAAGAGGGTAGCCTCCACGTGGCAGCGCGTGCGAGGCAGTAGCAACGGTTATAGCAAGAGGGTAGCCTCCACGTGGCAGCGCGTGCGAGGCAGTAGCAACGGTTATAGCAAGAGGGTAGCCTCCACGTGGCAGCGCGTGCGAGGCAGTAGCAACGGTTATAGCAAGAGGGTAGCCTCCTTGTGGCAGCGCGTGCGAGGCAGTAGCAACGGTTATAGCAAGAGGGTAGCCTCCACGTGGCAGCGCGTGCGAGGCAGTAGCAACGGTTATAGCAAGAGGGTAGCCTCCACGTGGCAGCGCGTGCGAGGCAGTAGCAACGGTTATAGCAAGAGGGTAGCCTCCTTGTGGCAGCGCGTGCGAGGCAGTAGCAACGGTTATAGCAAGAGGGTAGCCTCCACGTGGCAGCGCGTGCGAGGCAGTAGCAACGGTTATAGCAAGAGGGTAGCCTCCACGTGGCAGCGCGTGCGAGGCAGTAGCAACGGTTATAGCAAGAGGGTAGCCTCCACGTGGCAGCGCGTGCGAGGCAGTAGCAACGGTTATAGCAAGAGGGTAGCCTCCTTGTGGCAGCGCGTGCGAGGCAGTAGCAACGGTTATAGCAAGAGGGTAGCTTCCACGTGGCAGCGCGTGCGAGGCAGTAGCAACGGTTATAGCAAGAGGGTAGCCTCCACGTGGCAGCGCGTGCGAGGCAGTAGCAACGGTAATAGCAAGAGGGTAGCCTCCACGTGGCAGCGCGTGCGAGGCAGTAGCAACGGTTATAGCAAGAGGGTAGCCTCCTTGTGGCAGCGCGTGCGAGGCAGTAGCAACGGTTATAGCAAGAGGGTAGCCTCCACGTGGCAGCGCGTGCGAGGCAGTAGCAACGGTTATAGCAAGAGGGTAGCCTCCACGTGGCAGCGCGTGCGAGGCAGTAGCAACGGTTATAGCAAGAGGGTAGCCTCCACGTGGCAGCGCGTGCGAGGCAGTAGCAACGGTTATAGCAAGAGGGTAGCCTCCACGTGGCAGCGCGTGCGAGGCAGTAGCAACGGTTATAGCAAGAGGGTAGCCTCCTTGTGGCAGCGCGTGCGAGGCAGTAGCAACGGTTATAGCAAGAGGGTAGCCTCCACGTGGCAGCGCGTGCGAGGCAGTAGCAACGGTTATAGCAAGAGGGTAGCCTCCTTGTGGCAGCGCGTGCGAGGCAGTAGCAACGGTTATAGCAAGAGGGTAGCCTCCACGTGGCAGCGCGTGCGAGGCAGTAGCAACGGTTATAGCAAGAGGGTAGCCTCCACGTGGCAGCGCGTGCGAGGCAGTAGCAACGGTTATAGCAAGAGGGTAGCCTCCACGTGGCAGCGCGTGCGAGGCAGTAGCAACGGTTATAGCAAGAGGGTAGCCTCCACGTGGCAGCGCGTGCGAGGCAGTAGCAACGGTTATAGCAAGAGGGTAGCCTCCACGTGGCAGCGCGTGCGAGGCAGTAGCAACGGTTATAGCAAGAGGGTAGCCTCCACGTGGCAGCGCGTGCGAGGCAGTAGCAACGGTTATAGCAAGAGGGTAGCCTCCACGTGGCAGCGCGTGCGAGGCAGTAGCAACAGTTATAGCAAGAGGGTAGCCTCCTTGTGGCAGCGCGTGCGAGGCAGTAGCAACGGTTATAGCAAGAGGGTAGCCTCCACGTGGCAGCGCGTGCGAGGCAGTAGCAACGGTAATAGCAAGAGGGTAGCCTCCACGTGGCAGCGCGTGCGAGGCAGTAGCAACGGTTATAGCAAGAGGGTAGCCTCCACGTGGCAGCGCGTGCGAGGCAGTAGCAACGGTTATAGCAAGAGGGTAGCCTCCTTGTGGCAGCGCGTGCGAGGCAGTAGCAACGGTTATAGCAAGAGGGTAGCCTCCACGTGGCAGCGCGTGCGAGGCAGTAGCAACGGTTATAGCAAGAGGGTAGCCTCCACGTGGCAGCGCGTGCGAGGCAGTAGCAACGGTTATAGCAAGAGGGTAGCCTCCACGTGGCAGCGCGTGCGAGGCAGTAGCAACGGTTATAGCAAGAGGGTAGCCTCCACGTGGCAGCGCGTGCGAGGCAGTAGCAACGGTTATAGCAAGAGGGTAGCCTCCACGTGGCAGCGCGTGCGAGGCAGTAGCAACGGTTATAGCAAGAGGGTAGCCTCCACGTGGCAGCGCGTGCGAGGCAGTAGCAACGGTTATAGCAAGAGGGTAGCCTCCTTGTGGCAGCGCGTGCGAGGCAGTAGCAACGGTTATAGCAAGAGGGTAGCCTCCACGTGGCAGCGCGTGCGAGGCAGTAGCAACGGTTATAGCAAGAGGGTAGCCTCCTTGTGGCAGCGCGTGCGAGGCAGTAGCAACGGTTATAGCAAGAGGGTAGCCTCCACGTGGCAGCGCGTGCGAGGCAGTAGCAACGGTTATAGCAAGAGGGTAGCCTCCACGTGGCAGCGCGTGCGAGGCAGTAGCAACGGTTATAGCAAGAGGGTAGCCTCCACGTGGCAGCGCGTGCGAGGCAGTAGCAACGGTTATAGCAAGAGGGTAGCCTCCACGTGGCAGCGCGTGCGAGGCAGTAGCAACGGTTATAGCAAGAGGGTAGCCTCCACGTGGCAGCGCGTGCGAGGCAGTAGCAACAGTTATAGCAAGAGGGTAGCCTCCACGTGGCAGCGCGTGCGAGGCAGTAGCAACGGTTATAGCAAGAGGGTAGCCTCCTTGTGGCAGCGCGTGCGAGGCAGTAGCAACGGTTATAGCAAGAGGGTAGCCTCCACGTGGCAGCGCGTGCGAGGCAGTAGCAACGGTTATAGCAAGAGGGTAGCCTCCACGTGGCAGCGCGTGCGAGGCAGTAGCAACGGTTATAGCAAGAGGGTAGCCTCCTTGTGGCAGCGCGTGCGAGGCAGTGGCAACGGTTATAGCAAGAGGGTAGCCTCCACGTGGCAGCGCGTGCGAGGCAGTAGCAACGGTTATAGCAAGAGGGTAGCCTCCACGTGGCAGCGCGTGCGAGGCAGTAGCAACGGTTATAGCAAGAGGGTAGCCTCCACGTGGCAGCGCGTGCGAGGCAGTAGCAACGGTTATAGCAAGAGGGTAGCCTCCTTGTGGCAGCGCGTGCGAGGCAGTAGCAACGGTTATAGCAAGAGGGTAGCCTCCACGTGGCAGCGCGTGCGAGGCAGTAGCAACGGTTATAGCAAGAGGGTAGCCTCCACGTGGCAGCGCGTGCGAGGCAGTAGCAACGGTTATAGCAAGAGGGTAGCCTCCACGTGGCAGCGCGTGCGAGGCAGTAGCAACGGTTATAGCAAGAGGGTAGCCTCCTTGTGGCAGCGCGTGCGAGGCAGTAGCAACGGTTATAGCAAGAGGGTAGCTTCCACGTGGCAGCGCGTGCGAGGCAGTAGCAACGGTTATAGCAAGAGGGTAGCCTCCACGTGGCAGCGCGTGCGAGGCAGTAGCAACGGTAATAGCAAGAGGGTAGCCTCCACGTGGCAGCGCGTGCGAGGCAGTAGCAACGGTTATAGCAAGAGGGTAGCCTCCTTGTGGCAGCGCGTGCGAGGCAGTAGCAACGGTTATAGCAAGAGGGTAGCCTCCACGTGGCAGCGCGTGCGAGGCAGTAGCAACGGTTATAGCAAGAGGGTAGCCTCCACGTGGCAGCGCGTGCGAGGCAGTAGCAACGGTTATAGCAAGAGGGTAGCCTCCACGTGGCAGCGCGTGCGAGGCAGTAGCAACGGTTATAGCAAGAGGGTAGACTCCACGTGGCAGCGCGTGCGAGGCAGTAGCAACGGTTATAGCAAGAGGGTAGCCTCCTTGTGGCAGCGCGTGCGAGGCAGTAGCAACGGTTATAGCAAGAGGGTAGCCTCCACGTGGCAGCGCGTGCGAGGCAGTAGCAACGGTTATAGCAAGAGGGTAGCCTCCTTGTGGCAGCGCGTGCGAGGCAGTAGCAACGGTTATAGCAAGAGGGTAGCCTCCACGTGGCAGCGCGTGCGAGGCAGTAGCAACGGTTATAGCAAGAGGGTAGCCTCCACGTGGCAGCGCGTGCGAGGCAGTAGCAACGGTTATAGCAAGAGGGTAGCCTCCACGTGGCAGCGC
The DNA here is from genome assembly GCA_948252205.1 of Orthosia incerta. NCBI lineage: Eukaryota > Metazoa > Arthropoda > Insecta > Lepidoptera > Noctuidae > Orthosia > Orthosia incerta. The sequence continues at coordinate 33,458,319 of OX411742.1, forward strand.
GTGCGAGGCAGTAGCAACGGTTATAGCAAGAGGGTAGCCTCCACGTGGCAGCGCGTGCGAGGCAGTAGCAACGGTTATAGCAAGAGGGTAGCCTCCACGTGGCAGCGCGTGCGAGGCAGTAGCAACGGTTATAGCAAGAGGGTAGCCTCCACGTGGCAGCGCGTGCGAGGCAGTAGCAACGGTTATAGCAAGAGGGTAGCCTCCACGTGGCAGCGCGTGCGAGGCAGTAGCAACAGTTATAGCAAGAGGGTAGCCTCCTTGTGGCAGCGCGTGCGAGGCAGTAGCAACGGTTATAGCAAGAGGGTAGCCTCCACGTGGCAGCGCGTGCGAGGCAGTAGCAACGGTTATAGCAAGAGGGTAGCCTCCACGTGGCAGCGCGTGCGAGGCAGTAGCAACGGTTATAGCAAGAGGGTAGCCTCCACGTGGCAGCGCGTGCGAGGCAGTAGCAACGGTTATAGCAAGAGGGTAGCCTCCTTGTGGCAGCGCGTGCGAGGCAGTAGCAACGGTTATAGCAAGAGGGTAGCCTCCACGTGGCAGCGCGTGCGAGGCAGTAGCAACGGTTATAGCAAGAGGGTAGCCTCCACGTGGCAGCGCGTGCGAGGCAGTAGCAACGGTTATAGCAAGAGGGTAGCCTCCACGTGGCAGCGCGTGCGAGGCAGTAGCAACGGTTATAGCAAGAGGGTAGCCTCCACGTGGCAGCGCGTGCGAGGCAGTAGCAACGGTTATAGCAAGAGGGTAGCCTCCACGTGGCAGCGCGTGCGAGGCAGTAGCAACGGTTATAGCAAGAGGGTAGCCTCCACGTGGCAGCGCGTGCGAGGCAGTAGCAACGGTTATAGCAAGAGGGTAGCCTCCTTGTGGCAGCGCGTGCGAGGCAGTAGCAACGGTTATAGCAAGAGGGTAGCCTCCACGTGGCAGCGCGTGCGAGGCAGTAGCAACGGTTATAGCAAGAGGGTAGCCTCCTTGTGGCAGCGCGTGCGAGGCAGTAGCAACGGTTATAGCAAGAGGGTAGCCTCCACGTGGCAGCGCGTGCGAGGCAGTAGCAACGGTTATAGCAAGAGGGTAGCCTCCACGTGGCAGCGCGTGCGAGGCAGTAGCAACGGTTATAGCAAGAGGGTAGCCTCCACGTGGCAGCGCGTGCGAGGCAGTAGCAACGGTTATAGCAAGAGGGTAGCCTCCACGTGGCAGCGCGTGCGAGGCAGTAGCAACGGTTATAGCAAGAGGGTAGCCTCCACGTGGCAGCGCGTGCGAGGCAGTAGCAACAGTTATAGCAAGAGGGTAGCCTCCACGTGGCAGCGCGTGCGAGGCAGTAGCAACGGTTATAGCAAGAGGGTAGCCTCCACGTGGCAGCGCGTGCGAGGCAGTAGCAACGGTTATAGCAAGAGGGTAGCCTCCACGTGGCAGCGCGTGCGAGGCAGTAGCAACGGTTATAGCAAGAGGGTAGCCTCCACGTGGCAGCGCGTGCGAGGCAGTAGCAACGGTTATAGCAAGAGGGTAGCCTCCACGTGGCAGCGCGTGCGAGGCAGTAGCAACGGTTATAGCAAGAGGGTAGCCTCCTTGTGGCAGCGCGTGCGAGGCAGTAGCAACGGTTATAGCAAGAGGGAAGCCTCCACGTGGCAGCGCGTGCGAGGCAGTAGCAACGGTTATAGCAAGAGGGTAGCCTCCTTGTGGCAGCGCGTGCGAGGCAGTAGCAACGGTTATAGCAAGAGGGTAGCCTCCACGTGGCAGCGCGTGCGAGGCAGTAGCAACGGTTATAGCAAGAGGGTAGCCTCCTTGTGGCAGCGCGTGCGAGGCAGTAGCAACGGTTATAGCAAGAGGGTAGCCTCCACGTGGCAGCGCGTGCGAGGCAGTAGCAACGGTTATAGCAAGAGGGTAGCCTCCACGTGGCAGCGCGTGCGAGGCAGTAGCAACGGTTATAGCAAGAGGGTAGCCTCCTTGTGGCAGCGCGTGCGAGGCAGTAGCAACGGTTATAGCAAGAGGGTAGCCTCCACGTGGCAGCGCGTGCGAGGCAGTAGCAACGGTTATAGCAAGAGGGTAGCCTCCTTGTGGCAGCGCGTGCGAGGCAGTAGCAACGGTTATAGCAAGAGGGTAGCCTCCACGTGGCAGCGCGTGCGAGGCAGTAGCAACGGTTATAGCAAGAGGGTAGCCTCCTTGTGGCAGCGCGTGCGAGGCAGTAGCAACGGTTATAGCAAGAGGGTGTGTGGCTGACTCTGGCTTGGCCACCATCAGGGATTTTAATTTTGATAACACAAATATTTAATCGCTAATTAGTCGAAATTAGTCGCCAAATATCAGATTTAGTCGGTCACTGGTTCAAAAGTTAGAAGGGTTGTTAGGTGGCCGATCTGGAGAGACTCTCCCCAGCTTGGCCAAATTTATATTTCAAAAACTAGGGTACCTAGCGAAGATCTGTTTTCTCCCAGATTTAATCGCTAATTAGTCGAAATTAGTCGCCAAATATCAGAATTAGTCGATCACTGGTTCAAAAGTTAGAAGGGTTTATCGGTGGCCGATCTGGAGAGGCTCTCCCCGGCTTGGCCACATTTATATCTCAAAAACTAGGGCACCTAACGAAGAGCTGTTTTCTCCCAGATTTAGTCGCTAATTAGTCGAAATTAGTCGCCAAGTCACAAATTTAGTCGGGTCTTAGTTTAGAAGATAAAATGAGTTCAACTTTTAAGGTATAGTCCAAGAGCTGGATCGAAAAGTTTACGAAAAATTGCGAAGAATAAAATATTTCTATTAATATGTGTAATATACTTCTAGTTTTATCGGTCTAAAGTCCTTAGAAATGTCAGAGAGATATAAATTCTCAATTAAATATATATTTTATGTTTTATATTACTAGGTTAGAGTAGCTTAATCTTCTTTGAAAACATTAAACCTTGCTCTTGGTCTATTTGGTGTCAAGATGTACAGTCGCATACAACTGTTTTGCCAAATTATAATGATAGGGTCTAAATTACGTTTAAATAATAAAATAAGAATATATTAAGTATCTACCTAATACTATGCTAGCACGGGGACCCAGCGCTAAGAAAGAAAATTTGGTTCAAATAAATATTAATAGATGGCGAGATATGCACCGATTTGTTATAATACAATTCTATTTTTAAATTTCGGTATTGTGTTTATAAAGTATGTCAATATAAACTCGTTTTGATGTTTATAATTCGAATATTACGATATGAGAGTAGATAAAATATATTAAAATTTAATTTACGTCACGGGCAATTCGCTCTATGTAGTTTGTCTGTACACGCGCTTCTATCTCTTTCTTACTTACTATACATAAATGAAACAGGAGCGCAGCGGTCTATCTGCCAGCAACGGCGACATTATGTTCGATAAATAATTACATTATATTTATTGTAGTTCTGTTTCTAGGTAATGCATACTGCTTTCCTTTTTGGTATATAATAACATAGAATAAAGTATTTTATTTGTAAAATATTTTGTACTTGCTTGTACCAATGTATGGAGAAATTTATTACTTTAAAATCTTTTTAATTACACACCGACTAAATCTGTGACTTGGCGACTAATTTCGACTAATTAGCGACTAAATCTGGGAGAAAACAGATCTTCGTTAGGTGCCCTAGTTTTTGAAATATAAATGTGGCCAAGCCGGGGAGAGTCTCTCCAGATCGGCCACCGATAAACCCTTCTAACTTTTGAACCAGTGATCGACTAATTCTGATATTTGGCGACTAATTTCGACTAATTAGCGATTAAATCTGGGAGAAAACAGATCTTCGCTAGGTGCCCTAGTTTTTGAGATATAAATTTGGCCAAGCTGGGGAGAGTCTCTCCAGATCGGCCACCTAACATACCTTCTAACTTTTGAACCAGTGACCGACTAAATCTAATATTTGGCGACTAATTTCGACTAATTAGCGATTAAATATTTGTGTTATCAAAATTAAAATCCCTGATGGTGGCCAAGCCAGAGTCAGCCACACCAAGAGGGTAGCCTCCACGTGGCAGCGCGTGCGAGGCAGTAGCAACGGTTATAGCAAGAGGGTAGCCTCCACGTGGCAGCGCGTGCGAGACAGTAGCAACGGTTATAGCAAGAGGGTAGCCTCCTTGTGGCAGCGCGTGCGAGGCAGTAGCAACGGTTATAGCAAGAGGGTAGCCTCCACGTGGCAGCGCGTGCGAGGCAGTAGCAACGGTTATAGCAAGAGGGTAGCCTCCTTGTGGCAGCGCGTGCGAGGCAGTAGCAACGGTTATAGCAAGAGGGTAGCCTCCACGTGGCAGCGCGTGCGAGGCAGTAGCAACGGTTATAGCAAGAGGGTAGCCTCCTTGTGGCAGCGCGTGCGAGGCAGTAGCAACGGTTATAGCAAGAGGGTAGCCTCCTTGTGGCAGCGCGTGCGAGGCAGTAGCAACGGTTATAGCAAGAGGGTAGCCTCCACGTGGCAGCGCGTGCGAGGCAGTAGCAACGGTTATAGCAAGAGGGTAGCCTCCTTGTGGCAGCGCGTGCGAGGCAGTAGCAACGGTTATAGCAAGAGGGTAGCCTCCTTGTGGCAGCGCGTGCGAGGCAGTAGCAACGGTTATAGCAAGAGGGTAGCCTCCTTGTGGCAGCGCGTGCGAGGCAGTAGCAACGGTTATAGCAAGAGGGTAGCCTCCTTGTGGCAGCGCGTGCGAGGCAGTAGCAACGGTTATGGCAAGAGGGTAGCCTCCTTGTAGCAGCGCGTGCGAGGCCGTAGCAACGGTTATAGCAAGAGGGTAGCCTCCTTGTGGCAGCGCGTGCGAGGCAGTAGCAACGGTTATAGCAAGAGGGTAGCCTCCACGTGGCAGCGCGTGCGAGGCAGTAGCAACGGTTATAGCAAGAGGGTAGCCTCCTTGTGGCAGCGCGTGCGAGGCAGTAGCAACGGTTATAGCAAGAGGGTAGCCTCCACGTGGCAGCGCGTGCGAGGCAGTAGCAACGGTTATAGCAAGAGGGTAGCCTCCACGTGGCAGCGCGTGCGAGGCAGTAGCAACGGTTATAGCAAGAGGGTAGCCTCCTTGTGGCAGCGCGTGCGAGGCAGTAGCAACGGTTATAGCAAGAGGGTAGCCTCCTTGTGGCAGCGCGTGCGAGGCAGTAGCAACGGTTATAGCAAGAGGGTAGCCTCCTTGTGGCAGCGCGTGCGAGGCAGTAGCAACGGTTATAGCAAGAGGGTAGCCTCCTTGTGGCAGCGTGTGCGAGGCAGTAGCAACGGTTATGGCAAGAGGGTAGCCTCCTTGTGGCAGCGCGTGCGAGGCAGTAGCAACGGTTATAGCAAGAGGGTAGCCTCCTTGTGGCAGCGCGTGCGAGGCAGTAGCAACGGTTATAGCAAGACGGTAGCCTCCTTGTGGCAGCGCGTGCGAGGCAGTAGCAACGGCATCTTGCAGATGATTGCGTCTCGAACGGATTGCCCAATCAAGAATAAATAGATGCGCATTTTTATGGGCGCTCACTAACATAGTTAATAAGCAATGTACTGACACCGTTACTTTAATAATTTCAATTTAATTGAATTTTTTAATAATCTAAATTATATTTTTTTGTTTTAATTTGTGTTTTTATTACTCAATGTTTTATTTAGTGTATGGATTTGTTAACTGAAATAAATATATTAATATTATATTAGAATCGGCAGCAGTAGTTGAACTGAGAAGCAAAACAACCTACGTCTAGCAGCATCTACGCCACATACAAACTACGTCGTAATCTTCAGGTCATTCAGCACACAAAAACCTGCATAGCGCAAGCAATTTTCAGCGCGATTTGAACACATACAACAGTCTGTCTGTCAACAACCGTCGGGCAGTTGCCCGGAGCTACAGATCATAATACCCGGCTAGTCGGAGGATCCTCACTTTTCTATAGTGGTTGCGGGATTTACAATCTGTTCCAACTATCTCCAATTATACGTTATCTAATAGTTAACAAAAGGCTCCGACTTCCTTAAATATTTGATATTATATAATAGTGTGTGATTAAGAGTCTATTGATACTATTTAAACTTTATTATTAGGTACCTACCTATGTAAAATATAGGTGTTTTTCTTTCTTAACTTAAAATTTACATAGGTACATACATAAACTCACGCCTTTACCTCAATTAAAAAAAAAACACAGATGATGTATTTTCTGTTGCCGCTGTAATAACAAATATTAAAAATTGAATAAAATAATTTTTTATCACAAAACGTGATTTTTTTCCCATTTTTTCGATAATGGTACGAAGCCCTTCGTGCGCGAGTCCGACTTGTACTTGGCCGGTTTTTATTTGAAGTGAACGCAAAAATCTTCATATTTCGGCAGGCATCACAAAAAAATAACGGCAACGAAGCTACAAGTTAAATCACGGAACAGAAAAAAAATTTGTCCGTGAGTTCAATCCATACAATCGTCGGGTTTGGAATTTCTCAATCTTTATGCCGCCATCTATTGGGAAATATAAATACTACAACAGATGTTTGTAGTACAAATTACATCTCTGTATTTAGTCTCTCCTTGCTTCTACAGTCTACGGTACAACCCTGGATCAAATAGTTCAGCTTCAAATGTACAGATGGCACTTTTCGAAAAAAAAACCCTTCACATTTTGGCACAACAAAAGCATATTTTGATTTCTCAAAATGTTTCTACATATTAGGTAAATCTAAAATTCATACAATAATTTGTTAGTTAGGTTTGAATTGTCTCCGATCTTGACACGCCTGTTTCGCCTTTCTTATCAGACTGGAAAAGTGCCGAATGCTTGGAAGCAAGCCAACGTACAGCCCGTGCCCAAGAAGGGCAGTCGTGCTGACCCGGCCAACTACAGACCCATCTCTGTAACGTCCATACTCTGTAAGAGTATGGAACGCGTACTTAATAGTAAGCTCCTGGTATACCTAGAAGCCAACGACATCCTTAGCGACCGCCAATACGGCTTCCGCCGAAATCGGTCTACTGGGGATCTTCTAGCGTATGCCATTCACATCTGGAGTGAGGCCATCGAGAGACATGGGGAAGCGCTTGCCGTCTCCCTCGACATCTCGAAGGCTTTTGATAGGGTCTGGCACGAAAGCCTTATTGGTAAGCTTCCTTCATTCGGTCTGCCCGGTGGTCTGTGTGACTGGATTGCAGACTTCCTGAGGGGTCGGTCCATTCGAGTAGTTATCGATGGCTGCTCTTCGGACCTATTGGATATTAATGCCGGGGTCCCTCAGGGGTCGGTACTGTCAGCGACATTGTTCTTGCTGCACATAAATGAACTGCTAAAACCCGGCACCTTTGGGTATGCAGATGACAGCACTGTTGCTGAGAGATACTTGTCAAATGCACGGGCCACTGGGGCTCAGGTCCGGTCTCTCCGTGAGGCCATGGTGGAGCGCTTGAACTTGTCCTTGGAGGCAGTCTCCGAATGGGGCGATGCCAATCTGGTCAAGTTCAATGCCGCAAAAACACAGGCGTGTCTCTTCTCCGCGAAAAAGAGCCAATTTCACCCGGCTCCATCTTTCCGAGGTGTAACCGTACCGATAACGGACCATCTTGAGCTTCTTGGCGTAACGTTGACATCGATACTCAATTTTGGCCCATATATTGAAGCAAAGGCTCAACTAGCTGCCAAAAAGTTGGGGATCCTTGCGAAGGTGAGACGGTACTTCACGCCAGAGCAGCTGCTTAAGTTGTATCAAGCGCAAGTTCGATCTTGCATGGAATACTGTTCTCATCTCTGGGACGGATCGGCCAAATACCAGCTTGATGCACTAGAGTCGATCGAAAAACGGGCCAAGAGGCTCATCGGCAATGAGGCATTGGTCGAGTCAAAGCTCCAAAGCCTTGAACATCGTCGTCGAGTTGCCAGCTTGTCGGTTTTTTATCGGTTGCATTTCGGGGAGTGTGCGATGGAATTGCATAATCTAATTCCGCCCAGTCCGTTTCATCATCGGACTACCAGACGTACGGCAATGCGCCATCGATACATGGTGGACATCCCACCCATACGCACTAAACGTTTTTGGAAATACTTTCATTATGCGTACAGCTAAGGAGTGGAATTCCCTGCCGGAGTCTGTGTTTCCAGATAGCTACAACCTCGGGGTCTTTAAGTCAAGAGTGAATAGGTTACTTCTAGGCAAGCGTGTAACACCGTCGACCACATCATCGCTTACCATCAGGTGAGATAGTGGTCAAGCGCGAGCCTATCTATAATAAAAAAAAAAAAAAAAAAGGTTAGCCACAACTACAAGCCTACAAGTAAAAAAAAATCGTCGGGTTTGGAATTTCTCAATCTTTATTCCGCCATCTATTGGGCAATAAAAATACTACAACAGATGTTTCTAGTATAAATTACAACTCTGTATTTGGTCTCTCTGCTTTTATAGTCTACGGTACAACCCTGGATCAAATAGTTCAGCTTCAAATGTAAAGATGTCACTTATCGAACATTTTGGCACAACAAAAGCACATTTTGCTTTCCCGTAATCTATAAAACAATAAAATTAGGTGTATCTAAAATTCATACAAAAATTCCTTTTTTCATTTTGTTTCTTATAATCTACATTTTTAAATATTTTATAAAATAAATTAAAAACAAAAACATTAAAAAATATAAAAAATAGAGGCCCACCGGTATCGGGAACAGGGTCCAAGCTACCGGAGGTCAGGGCTCCAGAGAGAGGAACCTCCTGACAATGCGAGCCGTGTCCAGCAGTACTGCTTTCTGGATCAGGCCTTTGACCCAGCCGCCTAACGAGAGCCTCCTAAGGTGTTGGTCGAGGCTCGTGGCTATTAAGCCATTGGCTGACACGACTATCGGTACAATGATCGCTGTGTCTACATCCCACATGTCGACAACCTCGCGAGCCAAGTCAAGATACTTGATTTGCTTATCTTTCTCGGTTTTCACGAAGTTTCCCCTCATAAGGGAAAGTTATGTTAACAATCATTGCACGCCTCTCGATTCGGTCCAACACCACTATAACAGGCCTATTGGCTACAATAGTCCTGTCAGCGATGATGGACCGATCCCAGTACAATGTGATATTGCCATTTTCGAGAACTGGGTCGGGCACATACCTGTAGTACGGTACCTCCGATGTCACAAGAGTGTAATTCAGAGCAAGTTGCTAGTGGATGATCCTGGCTACAAGGTTGTGCCTATGCAAGTACTCTTCGTTAGCTACACGAGAACATCCAGAGATAATGTGGCGGATCGATTCACCAGGGCGGTGACATGCCCGACAGATGTCAACCGTGCCATCCAAAGAGTAAAATGATAAATATGATGCCATCCTTCACAATAAATCTCCGGTAGTTATTTGTCATGATAACTTCGTCCATAATTGCACAGACAAAACCTTCGGTTTCCCCAAAGAGGTCACCGAAACGCAGCCAGAATACGGACGCTGCTTGGTCTACATCGGACCCATGTAGGGCCCGGAAAAAGCGTCCGTGAAGCTCCTTACTCTGCCATACTTCCCTGCGGTCGTTAGTGTCCAGCACTACAGGCTAAAATTCTATTGTTAGTTAGGTTACCAAGGTGGGGAACACACCATGGTACTTTTTACAAAATAGAAGCTAATAATTTTCCCTCATCTACAAATACCTTGAAATGGAATTAGAATATTACTTATTTTTTTGTGATACGAGTATGATTATGAAGTGCAGCTTTTTGGTAAAAACTGGAGCTTTCAATTCGTAGGTTCCACTGTGTGATTTTTAGCAGATGGCACGTCAGGATTCTTAAAAAAGGGATTCAAAAGCCCAAATAAACTCTTTTTTTTTTAAACTGTGTAAAATTTACTTTTCGAGTTTTAATAGCAATAATTCTCGCGAATGGCTGGACCGATTTAGACGAAATTTTCTGACTGAATGTAACTGAAGCTGCTTTTAAGTATTAAAAAAAACCGGCCAAGTGCGAGTCGGACTCGTGCACGAAGGGTTCCGTACCATTATCGCAAAAAAACGGCAATAAAATCACGTTTGTTGTATGGGAGCCCCACTTTAATATTTATTTTAGTATGGGAGCCCCACTTTAATATTTATTTTAGTACAAATTAAAACGTTTCCTGACACAGTAAAATGCCCCAATTAATTTATCTTTCAACAAAATTTATTAATGTTTATTATGAAAGTATTTTATATGTAATTTAATAATTAATTTAATGTAATATTGTATTGACTCAGCATTGCAATTTGTAATTTAATTTAAAATAAACGGCTCGCCATCACACAGTTAAGCCCTGTGAGGTTTTTGTTGTGTGGCTAAAACCAATTGTAAAATAGGTTAAGTATTTTGGAAATAAAATAAATGAATGAATGAATTTTATTCTGTTTTTAGTATTTGTTGTTATAGCGGCAACAGAAATACATCATCTGTGAAAATTTATACTGCCTAGCTATCACGGTTCATTAGATAAAGCCTGGTGAGAGACAGACAGCCAGACAGACAGACGGACCGCGGAGTCTTAGTAATAGGGTCCCGTTTTTTATCCTTAGTGTACGGAACCCTAAAAACAACCTCAGATAGAATTAAAGTTCTGCGCAAAAAAAAACCCATGTAATAATGAACAAAACCGTTTCAATATGGCCAGTAAGTTTTAGTGGCATTGGAGTTTGATAGAATAGAATAGAATAGCATTTATTTGCAAATATGGGTAATACATAAGTAGATATAGTAGGTATAAATCAGAGTTCTGCCATATTTCACCATTCGGCATGCAAACATTTTCATTATATAAAATCGTTAAACATTAAATTCTCATAAAAATATTAAATTAATTATTACATTCAACAAATAAAATTATTAAAATTCATATTGTCATTAAAACATGAACTTAATTATAACAATATACATTAAATAAAGTGGTCAAAAAATTTAAATTGGCATTAACAGCATAGGTAATCATTTAAGAATAAAAATCCGAACAAAAATAAACAAACAAGGATTAAAATTACAGGTCATAAATAATATGTAACATTCCTTAAGTAAATCAATAATTAATTACTTAAACATTATATAGGTACTCAGAAAAAAGTTTTGTCCGTTAAAAACTCTGTTATACTGTAGTACGTTTTATCTATTAATAATTTTCGAAGTCTACTCTTGAATTGCACCGTTTTCAAACCTTTCCAAGCACTTGGCTATTTAATATAAATAATTGGGGCCATGTAATAAATACTTTTGCGCATCAAAGTTGTTTGACACGATACCTGATTTAATTTTGTATTATCTCGCCTATTTCTTGGAAATACATCTGCCAAACGTTCAAAACGACTTGGATTGTTCTTTACAAACACAGCTACTTCGAGAATACAACTATAGGGAAGTGTCAAAATGTTGTACTGCTTAAAATATGGTTTGCAACTGTCGGTGGTTTTTAGTTTGAACATTGACCGGAGACATCTTTTTTGAGCCTTAAATACTGTCTCTTTATCGGTGGAGTTTGCCCAGAAAATGAAATTTGATGCGAACGAAGTCACGGGCAAAAACTAGTTAAAAAAACTTGAGAGGTGTCAAGGGACACCCGGATGGAACGAAGTTCCTTTAGTATATATATGTATATTACAACTTTTCGTCTTAATTTTTTCCGTCTAGCCCCCTTTCGCAACTCGCGATAAGGAACTTCGTTCCAATAAAATAAGTTTTCATTCTTTTATAATACTGCAGTAAAGTGAAGTATGCCTTCTTCTAATGAGATTTTTAGTTTCGCAGATCAACTTCTTCAAGAACCAGGGCATTCGGATCGGAACAACTGCATAACCCCGTCAGGAGAAAAACGCGTGACGTTTTCAAAACGCGTGAGGTTTTCACTGCCGTAAAATTTAGCATGATAACGCATGTTGCCAGCATTAAAATTTGCATAGTTGTAAAGTGGCACGACATTAGAGCTTATCGAACGCGGCCGGATGGTTTATAACTTCCGTTTCCGTGCAAAATGGTGGCTTCGCGTCTCTGTGGTATGGACACTGGATTTTTTGTGTTTAACCCTTTTATGGAAAATCATTTTTAACGGATCGATGTCGGAGGAGCTCGTGGTTAAACAATAACAACCGCACGAGTTGTCTGTCAGGTATCCTTGGATGGGTGACTATATACATTACATACCGATACACCTTCGTGCCTTAGGGGAATATTGCACTATCATATTATATCTAGGATCGTAATCTGAGTCATATTTATCATCATCATCATCATTATATCAGCCGAAAGACGACCATTGCTGGACATAGGCCTCCCCCAAGCGTCGCCACATTGGCCGGTCCCGTGCGTCTCGCAACCAGCGGATCCCCGCAACCTTCACCAGGTCATTGGTCCACCTGGTGGGAGGCCTTCCAACGCACGTCGCAACGTCTTCCGGCTCGCGGTCGCCACTCCAGAACCTTTTTACCCATCGGCCATTCGTTCTGTGAGCAATGTGCCCTGCCCACTGCCACTTAAGTTTGGCAATTCTTCGGGCTATGTTGGTAACCCTGGTTCTCTTGCGGATCTCTACATTTCTGATTCGATCACGCAAGGAAACTCCGAGCATAGCCCTCTCCATTGCCCTTTGAGTGACTGTAAGCTTTCTGTTAAGTCATATTTATAATTATGATAGTGTAATAGAGACATATATGAATCATATCGTCTTTGATAAAAGATTTTTGAAATTTGTTATTAGATAGGATCATAGAAATAGGACCAGGACGGAGCTGAAGCAAGACAGATAGCCCTGTCCCATTTTCACTGTCGCCCTATGATAGTTTTAATACGTCATGGTATAAGGCCCGAGGGGGGGACCTTATGCTCTTAGAATAATGTTATTTTAAGTTATCATCCTTACCTTGTTGCCATTCCACGAATTCGCACCAAGTGCTTCCAAACATCTTTCATAATGCGCACAGCGAATGAGTGGAACGCACTACCTGCGTCTGTGTTTCCGAACGCATTCAACCCGAATCTCTTTAAAGTTAGAATGAACAGGCTTCTTCTGGGTAAGCTCACTCCATCGTCGACTCTGTCTCTGTCAGCTAAGACCTAGGTCTTAGCTGACAGACCTAGGTCTTTGCTCTTGACTCTACGAGTAGTCTAGACTACTCGTAGAGTCAAGAGCAAACCCATCACAAATAAAAAAAATTAAAATAAAAAATAATGTATGTTAGGGACAGATGTATATGACTTGTATACATTTGTCCCTTACGCACGTTTCTAAATAACCTTACTCTTAAGTGCTTATGGTCACCCCCCCTGGTCTTGCCATATTAAATCTTGCTATAATGAATTATCAAATTTATTTACATAATTTTCTGATACAAAATTCGTCCATAAAATTATGTGATTTCGCCTTTTTAGTTTTGCTACTGCCATATTCTACATTCTGAAGCAATTAATTATTGTGACGGTTTTATTGACGGAATAAAACCGTCACAATGAAAAAGGCACTGCGTCCATTCGCTGACAGGCCTCCCTCAAACTTCTCCGAGGTGCTGCTGGTCATCCACGCCGGTCAGGTGTCGATTTCGGAGAGAAGTGTGACATTAAATCGGCCAAACCCTCACCGAAGTGCATCGCTGTCGTCCAGATCCTGATCGCCGGACTAAGTTGCCAGTCTCCCTGATCATCTTTTATACCTTCGAGACACAAGACAGGCTCAGATAAAGCTGTCGAGTGATTGTACGCTGAGAGTGCTGAGACAACCCTTGCTGGATTAGGATGACGACTTGAGCGGCTTCTTTAATTATGGTTAAAATTTTCTTTTAGCTTCAGTGTTCCCAGTGACGTGAAACATAGGACTGATGATCAATTTTCATAAACGTCCACTTTTTTAGGGTTTCAGGACTACCAAACTATGGGACTTAAACATGTGGGTGTAATACGTCACGCTTGATGTTAAGTAAAAGTAGGTTAAACCCGTTTCCAAAACTGTTATCGGTGGCGTTCAGAATATATTAATGTCGGCACTCGCATCTAGTCGTCATCATCGCATTACCAGTGCTATCGCGCTCTCGGCGCACTTTATGTCTTCCGTTTCCTGCGCTGCCGCCACACATTCACACATAGCTTAAATACCTTTTTAAAATCATTTTTGGCCTAAATCAACTGTTATCCGAGGCTATGCGACCTGAGTGGGTTAAAATGTGGCGTTATCTAAGAAGCGTGATGTTATTATGAGGCTTTTTTAACCGATTGCGTCGTATTCCAGAGAGAGGGTTATTTCTATAGAGTGATGCGGCACAGTCGGAGGATACATCTGGTTTTTATTAAATTTCTGGTTTATCCTCCGACTGCACAGCATAATTTTCTTTTTGTTTACGTCTTTTTAGTTTGCTTTTTAAGCAGTCGAGTTTTTTGTTATTTTTAACTAAATTTTATAATTTATAACTGTTAACATTTTTTTAGAATTGCGTAAATTTAAAAATATAAGTTAAAGAAAAGAAAAAATTGGGCCCCCAGAATATGGCGACCAAAAGCCGCCATTTTTCTATTTTCCAATTTAATGTAGCCCTAGCCAGTGACACTCGCAAGGTTAAGACGAATCGATTGACGTAAGAATCATCAAAATCGGCCAACGCGTTTGGTCTCTAGAACGCCAGATAGGAACAAATATACATAGACTGATAAACACATTAACCTCCTTCGGCAGTCGGGTAAAAGTGGAGAATCTTCCCACCAGACAGACAGGTGGTGTGTCCAGTGGGTACCTAACTGCCCGATGTTTGTGGTTAGGCAGTTGTGCTCAGAGAACTTTGATGGCGCGATGTAGGATTTGTGTAACGTCATTTAGTAGTTCGTATGTAGCGGTAGGTACAGAACCCGCAAGTCTTTACCAAATGTCAGTATGTGTGTTCAATTCTATGCTATTTATGAGAGACCATACAGACGAACGGGTTTAAAAAAACATTAGTTACAGTTCGATTAGTATTTGAGTAACGTTTTAAGGACCATATATAATCTTGTGGAGGGGTGAGGCTATTGCTGGAAATCTGGGACAAATACAAACTCAGAACTACTATTAAGCCTTCTTAAAATCCTCCTCAATCAATCTGCCTAGCCTTTTCCTATGTTGGGGTCGGCTTCCAGTCTAAACAGATTCAGCTGAGTATAAGTATTTTACATGGAGCGACTACCTATCTGATTTCCACAACCCAGTAACTGGGTAACACGATACCCCTTGGCCAGACTAGTGTCAGATTTCAGGCTTCTGACTACCACTACCTACTACTGTAGTGACTGTTAAAGATCTTCAAATGACAGCCGGGACCAACGGCTTAACGTGCTTTAGGAGGCACGGAGGCGCTATGTAAAGATGGTCACCCATCCACGGATCGACCTCGGCAAGCGTTGCTTAACCTTGATGAGGCGGTTATTATTTCATCACGAGCTCCTCCAACACTCCTAAAATACCAAATCAATCAATTCCCTGCCGGAGTCTGTGATCCCCGATAACTATAACCCCTCTAGGTCTTACAGTCAAGAGTGAATAAATTACTTCTAGGCAAGTGTGCTTCACAGTCGGCCAGATCATCGCTTACCATCAGGTGAGATAGGGGTCAAGCGCGAGCCTATCTATACTATCAAAACATATATTAAATCTGTAGCAAAGTAGTTTTTATACATCGAAAATATTTCCAAAAATATAGCCAGGGTGTTAAAGGATAACCAACAGAACCCCATTCCAGCATTTTTGGAATTTTTGTCTGTTTATCTGTTTATTTGTGCACGCATCACGTAAAATGTATGAAGCCAATCTCGATAACTTTTATACATAAAAATTGTGCGTAACTTGAAGTATTACTTAGATTTTGTTTCATCGCAATCGGTTCATTCTATGAAAAGTTACATGAATTTAAAGTGTTCAAGAAGTAAAATTAACACAAGACACGCAATTCAGATACTCGGACAGTTGAACTCGATATTCGATAGATGGCGTTGTGCAGTTGAAGTCATTTTCTGAATGGCGGTGTTCGTATAAATATATAAGTTTCTCTGTGGTAGGTAATTAAGTTTGGCAGGAAGGTAAGTAGGGATGGCAGTAAGGTAAGTAGGGATGGCAGTAAGGTAAGTAAGGTAGGGTAGGCAGTCAGTTAACGGGAGCGAAGCCGCGGGCACAGCTAGACTAATATTATAAAGAGAAAAGATTTGTATTTTTTATGTGTGTTTGTAACGAATAAACTTAAAAACTACTGGACCGATTTCAAAAATTCTTTCACCGTTGGGAAGCTACACTATCCCTGGGTGATATAGTATTTTTATTCCTGTATTCCCACGGCAACGGGAAGCCGGGCATCCGCTAGTCAATAATAAAAAAGAAAACCTGTCCTAGAGATATCACCAAGAACCCACGAAACTAACCCCATAAACAACACAAGTAAATACCTTAGCCACGCTGCGTCTTTCGAATGATTCTCGAATCGATTAATAGCAGTGAAATGAAGCGTATTCCATGCCGAATGTGTGAACTAGGTTTGCTCCGGGCCGCTCACTAATTCCGAATAGCGATGCTCAAATGAGTTTGTGTAACTTGTTGGCGCTGATTACGTGTCGAGAAGGCGATAGAGATTGGGCATAAAGAGAGAAGTATATATTTGGTACAATACTTAAGGTTCAGGAACACAAAAAGTTTTTCGGACACACGTAACAAATAGTAAACACTTTGACTTATGTAAGGATAGAGCGTTTGTCTGACGCCACAATTTGGTCATACTAAACCGAAACGAAATCGCCACGAAATCGTCGGCTGTCTTCGGGAGCATAAAAAAACAAAAAAAAATGTGCCTCTCGTCTGTGCACCAAATAGGTTCAGTTCAGCATAAATGCCAGAAAAGTAGTGCCTGACGTCGGTTTTCAACTGAAACTAAGGTTGTGAGGTTTTACTGAATCAGTTTTATATCATCATCATCATTTCAGCCAAAGGATATCCATTGCTGGACATAGGCTTCCCCCAAGCGTCGCCACACTGATCGGTTCTGTGTGTCTCGCATCCACTGGTCTCTTAGATGGAGGCCTTCCAGCGCAACGTCTTCCGGTTCGCGGTCGCCACTCCAGAACTTTTCGGCCCCAAAGGCCATCCGTTCTGCGAGTAATGTGGACTGCCCACTGCCACTTAAGTTTGGCAATTCTTCGGGCTGTGTCGGTAACCTTTTCGGTCTTGATCACGCAAGAAAACGCCGCGCATACCACCCTCTATTGCCCTTAGGGTGACTTTAAGCCTTCTAATGAGGTCAATTGTGAGCTACCACGTTTCGGTTGCATTCGCCATCACTGGCAACACACACTAGTATAGACTTTCGTCTTCCTACTCCTCCTTTATTCTTTTCTGGTTTGTTTTCCCAAATAAATAAATAAATAAAAATAAAATTAATGTCGTTGCAAGATCCAAGACAGTCATTTCAATTCATTTTCAATTCATTCTCCGGGACTTCTTGAGCTTCATTGCCTCGGCGCTTTTCTGGTGGTCGCCACTGTTGATTCTGGCTTTAAGGAGTTGCAGTGGTTTGGGAATAGTGCGGTGGATATGTCCTAAAAATAAAAAATACTTTCGTCTTGAGGAGAAGATACCGCACAACTTCCCGAACGCTGAATTAGTTTTATAATGTTTACCTAAATGTAATGTTACTGTGATGGCATGTACAGAAGTCTATGTACCTATGTAATGGATGGTCAGCTATCCACAGACGGACGTCGGCAAGTGTTGCTTAACTGTGAAGATCCGTGTGGCTATTATCACTCAGCTACGAGCTCCTCGAGTAGGAAAATTTGATGATGCAGAATCCACAGAACAGTTAAAGACTGTTATATTTAACTGTTCTGTGGACTTGTCCGTTCTTCTCTACGTAGGTAATTTACGAACGGATTACCATCCGTTCGTAAATTAGTACATTCACTTAATCATGATCCAGCCCTAGTTGTCTCCCCAGCGACGCCCTGAGCCGAGGTTCGACCCCTTAGTGGGTAGCCCTTAGGGTGGTCGCTTAGGTTAAGTTTTTTGTACCTGGCTGGACGCTCTAGTTCAGTCTCCACAGGCAATTCCGGTTAAGCAGTAGCCAAATCACTTTGTTTGAACTGCGATACGCCAATAATAATTTAAAAAAAAAAAACTGTTATGTGACAGAAACAATACCGAAAAACAATTTAAACAGGAATTTATTCAACTGGCTTTGATATTTAGTTGGATAGTATGTGTGGGTCAAATCTGACAACTGAACCGATTGAGCTGAACGTTTGGTTTGGATGACAATGTAAGGTTAGATGAAAGCTTCTTTTAAAAACAGTTTTTTTCATTGTTCTTATTTCGACTTCGTTTCCAGCCATAACAGACGCACGGGTCGATCTTCAATGTTAAACAACACTTGCCGATGTCCGTCCGTGGATGAGTGACCATCTTAACATAACGAGATTCCTCCGTGCCTCGGAAAGCACGTTGGTCGCAGTTGTCATTTGTAAATCTTTGACAGTCGTTACGGGTCTTGAGAAGCCTGAAATCTGACGCCAGTCTTACCAAGGGGTATCGTGTTACCCAGTTACTGGGTTGTGGAAAGCAG